>CM044902.1:44558651-44669402 GCA_024500145.1 Gentiana dahurica var. dahurica
AGAGAAGATTATGCTAGCAAGAAAGGTAGGCTTGACTAAAAGTCAGGTACTACAATAACCATTTTTTGGAAAACTTTGCTTGTTGCTCTGTTGAACTTCCTTATACTTGAGTTGATTTTATAAATGCAAGAGTCCATCTGTGGAAGCCCATGATTGAAGAGATGTACAAAGAGGAGGTTAGAAATATAGGAATGGATTATTACGATTCATCAGAATCTCCAAAAGCATCTAAAAAAATTGAAATCAGAACCTGAGGATAATGGACAGTAGTCTTTCATGAGAGCCTCACATCTATTGTTTCTAATAATGGCCATCCAGGAATGATTCCTTGTGAATCAAGAAACAACATTGATTCTGACTTAATTGAAGCCAATGATTTTGCAGTGAAGTATAGCTTTGGAAGCAATAGTAATCATCATCAAAAAGATGAGAAGATGGCTTTTGAATTGAATACATCATGGTGTAATGAAATCGTCCATATCACGCAACCTAACATTACTACTGATAATAGTCAGAGCTTGAATTCTAATGTGCTTGGTGGCACGGTTGGGGATCACGTATCGCTTTCCTTGGGTCTAAACTACTCTCTGGGTGATACTCTGCCATTATTCGACACAGTTGCTGCTTCTGCAAGCATGATGATTAAGGCATATTACTTCTGTATGGACCCTATAAATCAACAAGAGAGGCTTTACAACCCCAATATGTTGTCTCATTTTGTTGTATAAATACCATTCTCTCTTCTTCTTATTCTTTCCTTAAACAAAAAGGGTTGTGATGCTTGTAGATATAAGATTATTAATCTTTCAGGCATTTTTATCAAAGAATATGGATTATCAAATTTGTATATAGACACAAAGATAATCATTTTGTATAATACAACACACAAACAGTTTGGTTATATAATACTTGCTTATGCATTTTGTACATGAATAAAAAATTGTACATTAACAAAGGTATTTACCTTATTGGATCAATTATTGGAATATTCTAATGATGTTCTAATTGTCATGCACTCTTGACAGATTTTCTTGTGACGCCCCATTCGCAGATACCGAGTGCTTATCCGGAAACTAATGTCTGGCATGCATATATATGTACGCAATCCTTTACATCAACATCATAAGAGTACAAAGCAGAATAATTAAAAGCTGATTCGGGAATGCCCAAAGTCAAAACTATGATCGCAACATTTCCAAACAAGTGTAAAAGGAAACCAAACAACAAACATCGGAAAATTGAGCGTTGTTTACAACCGTACAAATCCCAAATGATAATAAGGCAAAGGTACTTAAAGGAATAGGTGTCAAATTCTATGAATCTCTCAACATTGCAATGTTTATAAGTTCTGATAACGTCGCAATTATCACGGTGTTTCAGCAGTGGTTAAATGAGTGGATATTTGGCTTTTTGATGATGTATAAGTGATGGTGCATGGTGGTGATATTGGATTCATGATGGTGCAAGTGGTGGTCTGAAATAAAGTAGAGAGAGTTTGCAATTTGGCAGAGTTTGCCTTAGTTTTGTATTAATGCATATCTGTAAATGATTACATTGAGCCTCAATTTATAGGAAAGCTACAAGTTAGGTTTTAACTAATAATAAAACGATATAGTTAAATATGAGATGACTTCGTTGAGGACTATCTTGCGGTGCCGATATGGAGAGATCCTATTACACTTGGCCATCTGCTTAGTCTCTGTCTTGTTACCCTTGTCGTAGCTTCCTCATCTTGATATTGGGCTCGGTCCGCTGGCGGACCAATTAGCCTTGATGACTGGCGGGCCGGACCACTAGTCTTTCTTAGTGCCGCATGGTGCTTAAAGGCCTTCAGCGGGGCCGATTACCGACGAACCCGATCTTGGCTTGTAAGTGCTTGGATTATAGTGACCGATGACCTTATCTACTATTTTTGTGGCCGGGCGGATCCGAATGAGGATGCACAGGCCGAGTTACGGTTTAGGCATATCAATGCCCCTACTCCGTGCCTTAAGCATTTTCTCAAAATTTTAGGTAGGGAGTAAAAGTTGTTCACGGACCGATTGCCTTATCGTATTATGGTGGCTTTATGTGGCGGATAGCCTTAGCCTTTTGTGGCTTTATATGACGGATAGCCTTAGCTGTATTGTGGCTTTATATGGCGGATAGCCTTAGCCTTTTGTGGCTTTATATGGCGGATAGCCTTAGCCTTTTGTGGCTTTATATGACGGATAGCCTTAGCCTTTTGTGGCTTTATATGGCGGATACCCTTAGCCTTTTTATGGCTTTATATGGCGGATAAACTTAGCCTTTTGGAATAGCACTATGAAGCGGACGATCAGAGATGCCACGCTATAAAGTGGATGGGCATGATGGCTTTGGTGTCGCAGTAAGACTCGCCCTAAGTGCCGTGCTATTAAACAGACGGTCTTTCAGATGGCGGGGCACTGCTTTATTGGAGCTGCATGAGGCTTTAACTGCTGCGATGGTTGAGTGCGCCTTTTGGAGGAGCCGTTATGCTTCCATCAATGATGGGATGGTTGGGCGTCAGGTCATGGCCCATTAATTATTGGCTGGGGCATTTCGTTATCCACTCCATAATGATGACGGTTTTCGAATTTCCAAATTCGAAAACACCGCTCAAATATAAGCGATTGGATCTGTTTTATCTTAGCTGTTGGATCGGGAGCATTTGGCCTATATAAAGGGTCAAAGACAAACCTCAAACACTTTTAGAAATTTTGATTCTTACGGAAAACAAACTTCCGGCGATATTGAAGGTGACTCCGGCTAGAGTTTGAAGTTTCCAATTGCACTTTAAAGGTTCCAGCCGATTTCCGAAGGCTTATACCTCTGTTTTCCAGTTTTCAGCACCATCATCTGTAAATTTACAAGGTAACTCCCCCTCTTTCTCTAATTTCATTGGATTTCTCTCTTGACATATATTTTTGGTAGATTCATACGCCTTTTAGTTTAATTGACAGATCAAGTTTGGACCTTTGTTGAAGTGTTTAGATGTTTGCACCTGCTCTTCATATTCACTGCCTTGATATGCATTATTTTTGCTAGTGTACCGTTGTATTCGTGTTGTGTTTGTGAGTTTCTGAAAACTCGTATGAAACTCTAGGTGTGATAATGAAAGGATGGAGTGTCGAGATGAGTGGGCTTACTTGTCTGGGCCCGACCTTGATTGTTCTGGGTGATTATTTATCCGCCTCATCCTTTTGTTTTGCAGGATGTCTGGTAGTGAGCGTTCCGGGAGTGATGATAATGACAATGTACATGGATATGCCTCTGAGGAGGTTGAGGAGATGAGCACAAGAGGTGGTGAGGGCGATGAGGGTGATGATGACATGGTTATAGCGGTTATAGCTAAATTTCCCCTGAGTCAATCTGGCCGCCAGAAGGCTACTGTGTTCAAGGTCCCCCGTGGTCAAACCGTGATCGGGGTCAATCAGGTTATAATATACTTGACCACCATAAACCAATACTAGCAAGAGGACTAGGACCATCGTAGTATAGCTATAGTGAATCAAGGTCGATCCCGCAGGGAACCAATTGTGGATCATCTTATATACAAACAATTAATTAAACATGTCAAGGACATAGAGGCGGTCTACGACCAACATAAGACAAGAAAAGATAAATTGACACGACACAACGTAATTAACCTCCCCAATTATAGTCTTTATCGTTTGGACCTAGATAATTTATATAATAAACTGAACTTATAAACTGTCAATCCGTTTGTATCTATCTTAGATTGGCTACGGGAGTCATCCTCTTTAACTTGACTTAGCACCGGTAAGTCACTAAATCACTGTGATATTGTTACGTGACTTCGCCTTTTAGTGCCTCCATCTCATATAACTAACACGCTTACGACTCTAAGGATGCCGATATTGACCGTACACCTCGTCTAGGCAACATTCCTATGGTTAGGCGTACTTCCTAAACGATTACTCAAGCTCTCGTCCAACTAGCAATTACCAAGTTATAGTCTCATGCTAATCTACGACGTATGTATAATCAGGTGCTAGCAATCCCCAAATATAAACCTACCTAGATAACGCTGAACGTCCGAAGATCAATTCATAAGCCTACCTAAGAGTTTTATATTGGTATTTCCTTTTTACACATTTTAATTAAACTAAGCGAGTAACGTAGCCATAGCCATACCTACTGAGATAATAAATTCTATTAAGTTAACCTAACCATAAAGACATGGCTATCTAACGGATGAACAGGGGGCTCGGTCGACCGAATAGCTGGGCTCGGTCGACCGAATGGTCTTTTTCCCCCAGATTACATCCCTGAACGTATCTCTCAGCGTTTCATCATACACAACGGATTAAACAGTAATTCGTAAAGCATTCATATAAACTAACATAGATACGCATTAATTAAATCAAATAGATTCATGAATAAATACTAAGTGTATGACGTAGGTTATGGGATCCCCATAGACAAGGTGTCGCCACATCCCTAACGTCATAGCCTAGATCTACATCATCTAGCTATGATTAACTAACTCAAACGATAAAGCATAATTGGGGGGGGACTAATTACTTAAAATAAGAAGACAGAAAATAAAGGCTTACATATTGCAGCCCTTAAATTGCTAGAAACCCTCAAATTATTCTACATTGCATCAAAGTTATATTATGAATTGTAAGATTGAAGAAAGAATGAATGATTCAAGGTATATTTTACAATTTCTCGTAGATGCTGCTTATATAGGGGTTTCTGCCGACTTATGAAGGATCTAGAAGGTAAATACGAAAAAATCCGAAAAGTGACCGAGCCGACATACTCGGTCGACCGAATGGATAGGCTCGACCGAGCCTCCCTCTGCTCGTGTTAAACGTGCTTTTCGTCTATCTTGTTCCCCACTTCACGCTTGCGTGTTGATCTGATTAATCTTTCATTTAATGCTCCGATTTTCTTCCTCTATTATCTTGAGATCCATTGATTGAATGACATTAATCCTCTCGATTTGTCGTGATCTACAAAATCAGCGTTTATCGCACAATAAATCGGCTTTTAATAATGAAAACGGCTAAATACCAAATATCATATTAATAATCACTTAACATTAAATAATAAATATAAACATATGATTTAATATGAAATATATATTATTAATCTCGATTTAAGGTCAACGTTGATGACTTTTACGGGTATAATTTGACCGTCATCAACTACCCCCCACTTAGACTTTGATTGTCCCGAACAAAGCATCAATAAGTCATTCCCCAAGACAACATTTTCTATGGTCAAATCATACTTACACAAGAAACTCAAGTCAACTCATACTAGTCATGCTCATAGATATCCATTATTCACTACTCGCTATGAATCGTAGTGATGTGTGCATGTGCATTGGTTTTATATAAATGTGGCAAGATTAGAGTTTATGCTAACTTCGCAATCTCAACCTATCAACCTCAGCATTCATACTTCTTATGCCTCACAATGGTTAAAGCACTAGAACAATAAGCAAGAGCGTATCTATAGGGTTTTTGGACTTGGAGACCGAGTACTACTCAAAGCCTCTTAAAGAGTTGAATATTCTTTTCATATCTTAATATTTTTCAAATACTATCAATCTCAAGGAAGAAAACTTTTTAGAGTATCCCCCTATCTTAGATCATGTATAGCATCGAATATTACCACAAGCGCGGGGCTACTTTTGTAATGTTACTACAAGCCCAGTGTCTAACATTTTGCTAAAACACAGGTACGTCTCAAGCTTATTACTCTGCTTTTGTTGGCAAGAAGATAAGAATACATCAGCCAATAAGTATCGACACTAAGTCTACATAACCAATCATCTATGCAATGTACACATAATTTCTTCAGTTATTATGATTTGCGCGGTATACTCGATTCACAGATTGAGTAATTGAATAATAAATAACTACTTGCAAAAACGGGCATGAATATCCTTAAATTTACTTAACATAAGTATAAAATGATCACGTACTCATGAAACTTGGTTCCTTTCCTATCAATTCTTAGCTAGGAACTCACAATTCTAAGGGTACGAGATACATAATATGGTATTTATTCAAATTTTTCAATCATGTGCCGTTTCATTCAATTTTCAATTATAACATAACATGGCTAAGTCTCCTACCCCCCACTTAAACATGGCATTTTCCTCAATGACAAAAATAAATGAGAATTTAAGAAAAAGACTTAGCTCTGGAAACGGCTCTCAAGTAAAGGAACAAGATTGGAGTAAATTTCATCACGTCGTGGAGAGATAGACACATCCTGTATAAGCAAACAAACTCCACAAAACCGTCAAATACCATGTCTATGGAAGTTATAAAATAATGTGGCAGTAATTGGGTATGAATACCGAAAAACAGTTTAAGCCATTTTATTTTATACAACCAATGACAAGGGAGACCAAAAAGAAAAATACTAAATAGAAAGAAAAATAAACAAGCAACTAAAGATGGTGATCTTCATCTACAACCTCCACCGCCTAAATATTCTCAAAACCGGGTGGAGAAGACAAAGATCAAAAAGCATTACCCGACGTGGGAAAACACGAGGTTGACTAGATCAACCTTGTATGCAATGTAGTAAAAGAGACACTTCGTAAGGTATAACAGATACAATGTGACCTATTGGCTAAAGATAAAATCAAATACTCAGCGCAGAAACTTCTCGCTTGCATTGGATATCAACAACTTAGGGAGATGTAGCTACTCCTCAAAATTACTAATAACCCAGTGTATCACGTAAAATTCATAACCGTCATCAACAAGGTCAGATCGGTGTGATAGTTCAGAACAAAACTTATCATCTAGAAATGCCGGAATAGACGGAAAAAATGTGAAATTTAAAACTTCCGGTAGAAAGATAAGTTGTACTTTGATCAAACCAAAAACCTTTAAAATCTAGCTAGGGTCAGAGCTACACTTACCTCAACTAGGATCATGAAAATCAAAATGATAAAAGATAATCATTAAAGCTTAGCAATATCTCAAATTCCGCAACACATAGGTATTGTGTAAACAAAATGGAGGTTGAGAGTATGATGGGTTTAGAAAAAGATACACATAAGGTTGGGAAGAAAAGATAAAGGGTGGGTAAGAAATTGTGTTTATGGGATTGAGAATTGTTTAAAGGAATGGGATTGGATGGGAGAGTGAAACGGATGGAGAGAAAGGGAGGCGATGAAAGAATGGTTAGAAATGTGAAATGTTGGGGCAGATTGGTGAGAGGATCGAAAAGTTTGAAGGTGAAAAAGTGTAAAGGGAAAGATAAGGATAATTGCCGAATGAATTGCACACTACTTTGGATTTTCACTCGGATCGCCATTCTAAAAAGTTTTGGAAGTTGACCAAATTGTTCTTGTTCGCACCAATCATTCTCTGTTACATTTTCAGTAATTCTCAAGCTCTCTTAATGCTTCCATCTTAAGGTGGATTGCTAAATTTCTTTTTCTTTAGCAATTTCTCGACTCTCCTACGGAACTCTATTTCACGTGGCCTATATTGAGTAAAATAGTTTTGCACATCCTTAGCCCAATGGCCATCGGAACACGGCAAAATAAAAAACCTCAACATATTTCACGTTACTCTTATTTGACTCAAAGAAAACAAAACCTATAATCCTAAAAAGAAATCCTAAGGGTTTTAAAGAAGTAGTTCTGAGTTTAGAGTCCTCAGCTCGACTTTCCAAAAATTATCCTTGTCAGTCATTATTCTTGGATCACGAGACTTTGACCCTTCGCGCACTATAAGAGGTGGGCTTGCTGCTTTTGCGGATTAATACCCTTCCCTTGGTTGTGAGACCTAGGAAACGACATTTATCCATACCATTTATACAAAGCTCTTACCTCGGCTCTCATTTTAGGAATTAGTGAATTCTAAGAAACTCAGTTAAAATTACGGTTTTGGCCTTGACAATAAGAAACAATGAATCAAAGTACTCCGAATTCTTATTCGTTGGAACATATGTGACAGTTCAGGCCAATCCGTCAAGATTAAGCCCCGTTTAGCCCGAAGGCTTATCGGCTATGCTAAGTCTTGTGGAACTGCTGTAACGTACATCACATGTGGAGGGGAGTCGATTGAGCCGAGGCTCGGTTAAACTCGCCTAGCCATGGTTAGACCATTTCCGAACCAATGTACTAAGAGTCTCCGATTTCTAAATTGTCACCCAAAGCGTAATCTCGTTTCTGTTTAAGGTGGGTTCACCGAGAAGCCATCACCATAAAACTCAACGAAAGCAGAAGATGGTGTTCTCTCAAAACTCAACGTCTTCTTTAGATTTTGAATGCTTAAACTACACAATTTGTTGCTCCCATGGCCAGTAGAAGCAATCTCATGCATAGGACAATGAGATTTTAACAGAACTATGAGGAACTCTTTATTCACTGCTTCCTTTCAACGACTACATGTTTCCTTACACCCTCTAGATGAGACAGATTTGGGGCAGAACCTTCCACACTAATAGAATTAATCTTACAAACCACTCCGGGCCAAGATTCATACTAAGGTTCATGTATAGGCTAACTTATGCTCAAAAAACCAAAAGGTGGTAAAACATAAGAAAAAAGGTAGTACCTTGCCTTCAACATTGTACCACGAAGAATTTAAGCCTTTAAAAAAAAATTCGGAGCCATCTTTGTGCTTTAATGGTATTGCTTCCATCGCTTTTCCCATCGTAGAGTAGTAATTCCGCATGTTGCTGGGTTATTTTCTCAGCGCCCGTGAAAAATTATTGACTTGGATTATTGCTTCCCTGGTTTCTGCAGACAGAAGAAAAACAAAACAGACCGTAGACTGATTTTAACATGGTTTCCCATGCTGCTATCAGACCTACGGATTAAACATACGGGGATAAACAGACACGCGAAATTCCAGACTCGAAAAACACAAATCAGAAACCGTGTAAACAGAACAAAACAAAAATAAATTCTCGGTCGACCGAACGAGGTCTCTCGGTCGACCGAATAATTTTTTTTTTTTTCAGAATCTGGAATTTTCAGACAGAGCAGACAACCAGAGGGACTCAAAACGTAAAAACTGACTCTAAGACAAAAAACTCGACATGAATAAAAAATTATTTATATATAAAATTGACCGTTGGTTCCCCGGCAACGGCGCCAAAAACTTGATCGGGGTCAATCAGGTTATAATATACTTGACAACCATAAACCAATACTAGCAAGAGGACTAGGCCCATCGTAGTATAGCTATAGTGAATCAAGGTCGATCCCACAGGGAACCAATTGTGGATCATCTTATATACAAACAATTAATTAAACATGTCAAGGACATAGAGGCGGTCTACGACCAACATAAGACAAGAAAAGATAAATTGACACGACACGACACAACGTAATTAACCTCCCCAATTATAGTCTTTATCGTTTGGACCTAGATAATTTATATAATAAACTGAACTTATTAACTGTCAATCCGTTTGTATCTATCTTAGATTGGCTACGGGAGTCATCCTCTTTAACTTGACTTAGCACCGGTAAGTCACTAAATCACTGTGATATTGTTACGTGACTTCGCCTTTTAGTGCCTCCATCTCATATAACTCACACGCTTACGACTCTAAGGATGCCGATATTGACCGTACACCTCGTCCAGGCAACATTCCTATGGTTAGGCGTACTTCCTAAACGATTACTCAAGCTCTCGTCCAACTAGCAATTACCAAGTTATAGTCTCATGCTAATCTACGACGTATGTATAATCAGGTGCTAGCAATCCCCAAATATAAACCTACCTAGATAACGCTGAACGTCCGAAGATCAATTCATAAGCCTACCTAAGAGTTTTATATTGGTATTTCCTTTTTACACATTTTAATTAAACTAAGCGAGTAACGTAGCCATAGCCATACCTACTGAGATAATAAATTCTATTAAGTTAACCTAACCATAAAGACATGGCTATCTAACGGATGAACAGGGGGCTCGGTCGACCGAATGGTCTTTTTCCCCCAGATTACATCCCTGAACGTATCTCTCAGCGTTTCATCATACACAACGGATTAAACAGTAATTCGTAAAGCATTCATATAAACTAACATAGATACGCATTAATTAAATCAAGTAGATTCATGAATAAATACTAAGTGTATGACGTAGGTTATGGGATCCCCATAGACAAGGTGTCGCCACATCCCTAACGTCATAGCCTAGATCTACATCATCTAGCTATGATTAACTAACTCAAACGATAAAGCATAATTGGGGGGGGACTAATTACTTAAAATAAGAAGACAGAAAATAAAGGCTTACATATTGCAGCCCTTAAATTGCTAGAAACCCTCAAATTATTCTACATTGCATCAAAGTTATATTATGAATTGTAAGATTGAAGAAAGAATGAATGATTCAAGGTATATTTTACAATTTCTCGTAGCTGCTGCTTATATAGGGGTTTCTGCCGACTTATGAAGGATCTAGAAGGTAAATACGAAAAAATCCGAAAAGTGACCGAGCCGACATACTCGGTCGACCGAATGGATAGGCTCGGTCGACCGAGCCTCCCTCTGCTCGTGTTAAACGCGTTTTTCGTCTATCTTGTTCCCCACTGCACGCTTGCGTGTTGATCTGATTAATCTTTCATTTAATGATCCGATTTTCTTCCTCTATTATCTTGAGATCCATTGATTGAATGACATTAATCCTCTCGATTTGTCGTGATCTACAAAATCAGCATTTATCGCACAATAAATCGGCTTTTAATAATGAAAACGGCTAAATACCAAATATCATATTAATAATCACTTAACATTAAATAATAAATATAAACATGTGATTTAATATGAAATATATATTATTAATCTCGATTTAAGGTCAACGTTGATGACTTTTACGGGTATAATTTGACCGTCATCAGACCGCCACATCTGTATCCGCTACTTCAAAGCCTAAATAACCAATCGGAAAAGAAGACGCTAGGGAAAAAGGTTCTGTCTTCCGAGCCGCAACTACTGTGGGCCAAAAGAAGGGTTCTAAGAAAAAGGTTGTCGATGACGACGTCGAGCCGAAGGAGAACAACAAGACTCCTAGGCCGATTAACCCCGAGGCGGCTAATGAGGATATGAGGCTAAAGTGCCACCTAATAGGAGGCTTCCCAGTGTACCCGCGGGAAAACCGGCTCTGTGTTGGATACGGATTTCATGAAGCAACCTTTCACTCCGCAGAGGGTGGGAGAGCTGGCCGCATCAATTGCCGATATGGTTCCTTCAAGAAATCTCAAGCACAGGCTACCCGATACGCTACTGTTGGTGGTTGGTCAAGGGATTGTCAGTTGGATAGCTCATGAGGATGTGGTGCGGTAAGGTGTTCTTTAATTACTGTCTTCCTTTTGCTTTATTTTTCTGACGGTTTGATTTAGAAGCTCGTTCTTCTTTCAGGTCACCACTAAGTTGAAGCAGGTCGAGTGGGCTTGCAACGCGGAGAAAAAACAAACATTTGACCAGTTTTCCAAATTGTAGAATAAAATGAATGATGAAGCTCAAAGGGCCAGGGAGGCCAAAAATGAGAAGAAGGCTCTCCAAGTTGAAGTCAACCGGCTCCGATCTGAGAATGTGGGCCTCTCTAGGAAAGTTCAGGAGGGTGAGGTTAGTGTTAAGAGGGCTCAGAAAGCTGTTGATCTGCAAAAGTCTGTCGAGTATGAGAGAGATAGAGCTCTTGCTAAAGTGGATGAGATTCAGGAGCATGCTGACAGACTTAGGAGCGAGCTGGATGAGGCCAAGACCGCCATCTCTAAGCATGTTGATGAGATAGCGAAGACACTGTTGGATGGGTTTGATCAGGATTCTATCATATAGCCAGGTGTAAGAGGGCTTATTCTGATGAGGCTCCTGACCTGGATATCCTGCAGGATTGCCAGACAACGGATCAAGAAGATCCCGCGCTTAGGGTTTTTCATTCCGATCTCCCTTACACTAAGGCGCGGCTGGCTGATTTCCGGGAGAACTGCATCAAGAAAGGGAAGCCGGTTTGGGACCCTCCTCAGGTTAACAAGGATAATCCCATGCTATAATGAAGGAGTGGGAGGATCTAGCCGCAAAGACTGTTATGATCGGTGGCAGAACCATCAAAAATGCTGAAGGTGGCAATACCCACGGTTCTGAAGTTGAACTTGACACTTATCTGAACCAGTCCGGTGTTGTGATGACGGTCAAATTATACCCGTAAAAGTCATCAACATTGACCTTAAATCGAGATTAATAATATATATTTTATAATTAAATCACGTGTTATATTGAATATTTAATGTTGTGTGATTTATAATTTATAATTTGGTATTTATCCATTTTGTATTATTTAAAAGAGATAATTTGGTATTTATCTGTTTTTATTTATAATTTGGTATTTATCCGTTTTTATTATTTAAATATGATTTACTTTGAGATAAATATTCATTTTGTAGATAGAGATACATTTTGGAGGATAAATGCAAATGGAAGAATTAAATCTCAAGATAAATCAAAGGAAATTCAAGATAAAGATCGGATAAGCACGAAAAGAGGAGTAAGGCATGACAAGAGCCGGCGAACCAATCCGAAGAGTGGCGCCAATGGAGGATGCGCATGGAAGGGGGGGCGCATTATTCTTTTTTGATCGGCCAAGAGTTATCTCTTATTTGTTTTGATATTTTGAAGTATATCTCTTAATTAGCTTGAACCCCTATAAATAAAGGCATATCATACACGCCATACACACACAAGACACCTTAGACACTTCTATTGAATTATAATAAAGTTCTCAGTTTTTCTTAGAGCAATTTTTATGCAAGTTCTGCAATAATGTAAGTTCTTGTATTTATTTGTTCTTAGTTCTTTGTAATTAAGCCCCCAATTATTATTTATCGTTTAAGGTTGTTCGTTCTTCACCGAACAATGTAGATCTAAGGATACGATATGAGGCAGTGGGGATTCCTTGTCTATAAGGATCCACATGCCCAGATCTGTTATCCGGTGACCTATAGATGACTTTGGTATGATCGACAACCGTGTTTTTAGTAGATCTATATAATTGCTTTATGAATCTCTATTTTATCCATTACGTATGTAGAAACACTAAGATTTACGTTTTCGTCGCGTCAATCTAGCCACGTCTTTATGGTGTGATTGTCCACCTAGAATTTCTTATCTTAGTAGGTATGGCTACGGCTACGTTGCTCGTCTGTTTTAATTAGCATATGATTAGGAAATACCAATATAGGGCTCCTAGGTCGGCTCATGAATTGATCTTCCGGGACTTTCAGCGAGATCTAGATCTGTTCTATATTTGGGAATTGTCGACACCTAGTTATACGTACGTCGTAGATTAACATGAGACCGTGCAGGTAATTGTTAATGGGACAGAGACTGATGCGATCGCTTAGGAAGTACGCCTAATCATAGGAATGTTGCCTTGGTGAGGAATACGGTTAATATCGGCATCCCTAGTTTTGTAAGCGTGCGAGTCATATGAGATGGAGGCCTAAAAAAGCGAAGTCACATGATGTAGCATAGTGATCTAGATGGCCTACCCGGAGCTAGGTCTAGTTTAGGGGATGACTCCCGTAGCCACTATAAAAGAAATACGAATCGGATTAATAGTTGTCGAGTCTATCTTAATTATATAGAATCTCTAGATCCAAACGATAATCTAATGATTGGGGAGGTTAATTACGTGTCTTTATTTGTGTTGTGTCGAGTCGTGTCCTTTACCTTTCTTGTTTTATGTTGGTCGTAGACCGCTTTGTGTCCTTGACATTGATGATTAATTGTTTGAGTATAAATGACCCACAATTGGTTCCCTGTGGGATCGACCTTGATTCGCTATAGCTATACTACGATGGACCTAGTCCTCTTGCTAGTATTGGTTTATGGTGGTCAAGTATTTTATCATCACTTGATCTACGTCATCAAGTTTTTGGCACCGTTGCCGGGGAGCCAACTGTCAATTTTATATATAAATAATTTTTTATTCATGTTGAGTTTTCTGTTTATAGTCTGTTTTTACGTTTTTGAGTCCCTCTGGTTGGCTGTAAGTTGTGAAAATTCCAGAATCTGGAACAGCTGGTCTCACTCCCAGCGAGCCTGGTTCTGTTTTCTGGGACTTCTTGTGTCTATTTATCTCCGTATGTTTAATCCGTAGGTCTGATAGCAGCATGGGAAACCATGTTAAAATCAGTCTACGGTCCGCTTTGTTTTTGTTTTTCTTCTGTTTGCAGAAACCAGGGAAGCAATAATCTGAGTCAGTAATTTTTCATGGGCGCTGAGAAAATAACCCAGCAACATGTGGAGCTACGAATCTATGATGGGAAAAGTGATGGAAGCAACACCTTTAAAGCACCAAGATGGCTCCGAGAAAATAAATATCAAAAGGTTCGAATTATTCGTGGTACAATGTTGAAGGCAAGGTACTACCTTTTCTACTTATGTTTTACAATCTTTTGGTCTTTTGAGCATAAGTTAGCCTATACATGAACCTGAGTATGAATCTTAGCCCGGAGTTGGTTTGTAAGATTAATTTTATTAGTGCCGAAGGTTCTGCCTCAAATCTGTCCCATCTAGAGGGTGTAGGGAAACATGTAGTAGTTGAAGGAAGCAGTGAATGAAGAGTTCCTCGTAGTTCTGTCAAAATCTCGTTGTCCTATGCATGAGATTGCTTCTACTAGCCATGGGAGCAACAATTTGTGTAGTTTAAGAATTCTCAATCTAAAGAAGACGTTGAGTTTTGAGAGAGCATAATGAAGCAGCATTATAGAGGATGTTATTAAAATAAGTCCCTAGGACTAAATCTTCTTAGAATTCACTAGTTCCTAAAACAAGAGCCGAGGTAAGAGCTTTGTATAAATGGTATGGATAAATGTCGTTTCCTAGGTCTCACAACCAAGGGAAGGATCTTAATCTGCAAAAGCGATGAGCCCACCTCATATAGTGCTCAAGGGGTCAACATCTGGCGATCCAAGAAAGATAACTGACAAGGATAATTTTTGGAAAGTCGAGCTGAGGACTTTAAAATCAGAACTACTTCTAATACCCTTAGGATTTCTTTTTTAGGATTTTAGGTTTTGCTTTCTTTGAGTCAAATAAGAGTAACGTGACATATGTTGAGGTTTTTTAATTTGCCGTGTTCCGATGGCCATTAGGCTAAGGATGTGCAAAACTTTTTTACTCAATATAGGCCACGTGAATTAGAGTTTCTTAGGAGAGTCGAGAAATTGCTAAAGAAAAGGAAATTTAGCAATCAACCTTAAGATGGAAGCATTAAGAGAGCTTGAGAATTACTGAAAATATAACAGAGAATGATTGGTGCGAACAAGAACAATTTTGGTCAACTTCCAAAACTTTTTAGAATGGCGATCCGAGTGAAAATCCAAAGTTGTGTGCAATTCATTCTGCAACTACCCTTATCCCTTCCTTTTATACCTTTTCACCCTTCAACCTTTTCGATCCTCTCACCAATCTGCCCCAACAGTTTACATTTCTAACCATTTTTTCATCCTCTCTCTTTCTTTCCATCAATTTCACTCTCCCACCTAACCCAATCCCTTAACCAATACCCACCCAAAACACAATTTCTTACCCACCCTTTATCTCTTCTTACCATTCTTACCAACATTTTTTTTCTAAGCGCATCATACCCTCAACCTCCATGTTGTTTACCAATTAACCTTTTGTTGCGGAATTAGAACTATTGCTAAGTTTTAATGATTATCTTTTATCATATTGGTTTTCATGATCCTAGCTGGGGGAAGTGTAGCTCTGCACCTAGCTAGATTTTAAAAGTTTTTGGTTCGATCGAAATACAACTTCTCTTTTTACCGGAAGATTTCAGTTTCACAGTTTTAGGCCTCTTCCGGCATATAGATGATGAGTTTTGTTCTATGATATCACACCGATCCGACCTTGTTGATGACGGTGATGACTTTTACGTGATACATTGGGTTATTAGTAATTTTGAGGAGACGCTACATCTCCCTAAGTTGTTGATATCCAATCCAAGCGTGAAGAGTCTGCGCTCCGTATCTGATTTTATCTTTAGCCGATAGGTCACATTCAATCTGTTATACCTTACCAAGTTTCTCTTTTACGCTGGATTAAATACCTTATCAATCCGGTAAACCTCGTGTTCTCCAACATGGGGTAATGCTCTTTGATCTTCATCTTCTCCACCCGGTTTTAAGAATATTTAAGCGGTGGAGATTATAGATGAAGACTACCATCTTTAGTTTCTTGTTTAATTTTCTTTCTATTTAGTATTTTTCTTTTTGCGTCTTTATATATTTTTTAGAATTCGTGTCTGGACAAGTCGTTATAACTCTTTGGCTTTCCTTGTCGTTGGTTGTATGGAATATAGTGGCTTAATTTGTTTTTGGATATTTTATATCCAATTACTGCCACATTATTTTATAACTTCCATTGACATGTTATTAACGGTTTCGTGGAGTTTCTGTTTGGTTTGCTTAAACAGGTTTTCACTTGCTTCTCCACGACGTGCTTAGATTACTCCGATGTTCTGCATCTACTTGAGAGCCGTTTCCAGAGCTAAGTCTTTTACTTAAATTCTCATTTTTATTTGTCATTGGGGACAATGCCTTGTTTAAGTGGGGGGTAGGAGACTTAGCTATGATGTGTTATAATTAAAATTTGAATGAAACGGTGAAAAATGAAAAAATTGAACAAATGCCAAATTAATTATCTCGTACCCTTAGAATTGTGAGTTCTTATACAATGAATTAGTAGGGAAGGAACCAAGTTGCATGATTACATGATCATTTTATACTTATGTGAATGTAAACTTAAGGATATTCATGCCGGTTATTGCAAGTAGTTGTTTATTATTCAATTACTCAATTTGAATCGACGAATACCGCACAAATTATAATAACTGAAAGAATTATGTGTACATTGCGTAGATGATTGGTTATGCAAACCTAAAGTCGATATTTATCTGCTGATGTATTCTTATCTTCTAGCCATCTAAGCGGAGTAATAAGCTTGAGATTTATCTGTGTTTTGACAAAATGTTAAACACTGGGCTTGTAGTAACATTACCAAAGTAGCTTCGCGCTTGTGGTAATATTCAATGTTATTGACCAATCCGTGAGAGGAGGATTCTTGCAATGCATAATTTACTTTTAAAGCAAGTTTCTTTCTTGAGATGTGTTAATGCTTGAAAATATGAAAATGGAAAGAATTCAAACTTTTAAGAGGCTTCGAGTATTTTTCTCGGTCTCCAAGTCCAAAAACCTTCTGGATGACGCTTTTTCTTATTGCACCATGTCTTTACCCATGCGAGGCTTAAGAAGTAGGAATGCTAATGTTGGTAGGTTGAGATTGCGAAGTTAGCATAAACTCTAATCTTGCCATGAATATATAAAACTGAATGCATATGCACACATCACTTCGATTCATAACGAGTAGTGAATAATGGGTACCTTATGAGCATGAGTGGTATGAGTTGACTCGAGTTTCTTGTGTAAGTATTATTTGACCATTGAAAATGTTGACTTGGGGAATGACTTATTGATGCTTTGTTCGGGACGATCAAAGTCTAAGTGGGGGTAGTTGATGACGGTCAAATTATACCCGTAAAAGTCATCAACATTGACCTTAAATCGAGATTAGTAATATATATTTTATAATTAAATCACGTGTTATGTTGAATATTTAATGTTATGTGATTTATAATTTATAATTTGGTATTTATCTGTTTTTATTATTTAAATATGATTTACTTTGGGATAAATATTTATTTTGTAGATTGAGATAAATTTTGGAGGATAAATGCAAATGGAAAAATTAAATCTCAAGATAAATCAAAGGAAATTCAAGATAAAGATCGGATAAGCACGAAAAGAGGAGTAAGGCATGACAAGAGCCGGCGAACCAATCCGAAGAGTGGCGCCAATGGAGGATGCGCATGGAAGGGGGGCGCATTATTCTTTTTTGATCGGCCGAGAGTTATCTCTTATTTGTTTTGATATTTTGAAGTATATCTCTTAATTATCTTGAACCCCTATAAATAAATGCATATCATACACGCCATACACACACAAGACACCTTAGACACTTCTCTTGAGTTATAATAAAGTTCTCAGTTTTTCTTAGAGCAGTTTTTATGCAAGTTCTGCAATAATGTAAGTTCTTGTATTTATTTGTTCTTAGTTCTTTGTAATTAAGCCCCCAATTATTATTTATCGTTTGAGGTTGTTCGTCTTCACCGAACAATGTAGATCTAAGGATACGATATGAGGCAGTGGGGATTCCTTGTCTATAAGGATCCACATGCCCAGATCTGTTATCCGGTGACCTATAGATGACTTTGGTATGATAGACAACCGTGTTTTTAGTAGATCTATATAATTGCTTTATGAATCTCTATTTTATCCGCTAAGATTTACGTTTTCATCGCGTCAATCTAGCCACGTCTTTATGGTGTGATTGTCCACCTAGAATTTCTTATCTTAGTAGGTATGGCTACGGCTACGTTGCTCGTCTGTTTTAATTAGCATATGATTAGGAAATACCAATATAGGGCTCCTAGGTCGGCTCATGAATTGATCTTCCGGGACTTTCAGCGAGATCTAGATCTGTTCTATATTTGGGAATTGTCGACACCTAGTTATACGTACGTCGTAGATTAACATGAGACCGTGCAGGTAATTGTTAATGGGACAGAGACTGATGCGATCGCTTAGGAAGTACGCCTAATCACAGGAATGTTTCCTAGGTGAGGAATACGGTTAATATCGGCATCCCTAGTTTTGTAAGCGTGCGAGTCATATGAGATGGGGGCCTAAAAAGCGAAGTCACGTGATGTAGCATAGTGATCTAGATGGCCTACCCGGAGCTAGGTCTAGTTTAGGGGATGACTCCCGTAGCCACTATAAAATAAATACGAATCGGATTAATAGTTTTCGAGTCTAGCTTAATTATATAGAATCTCTAGATCCAAACGATAATCTAATGATTGGGGAGGTTAATTACGTGTCTTTATTTGTGTTGTGTCGAGTCGTGTCCTTTACCTTTCTTGTTTCTGTTGATCATAGACCACTTTGTGTCCTTGACATGGATGATTAATTGTTTGTGTATAAATGACCCACAATTGGTTCCCTGTGGGATCGACCTTGATTCGATATACCTATACTACGATGGACCTAGTCCTCTTGCTAGTATTGGTTTATGGTGGTCAAGTATTTTATTATCACTTGATCTATGTCATCATGTTGGCGCCGGACTTTTGATGCTTCAATTCAACCCTCTGGTGAATAATCTTGAATTTGTTGTTATAATCGTTAAACTCTTTTTGTCTCGGCTTTTGCACTATGATCTGTAATAATTATGACTTTTACTTTCCTGTCTTTAGACTTGTTTTCTGACCATTTTTTGCCTTTATCTGTAGTTTGTGGCCGCCCTTTTGGCCTCCTTGAATGTTTGTCTTGTTATTTTTCTTAAAGTATGTTGGCTTCGTATTTATTTTCTTCTCTCTCTAACTTTTGTTGTTATGTTTTGCTCGAAATGTTCCATCTTTTCTGAGTCCGCTATATAAACTCATGCGGCCTCTTGTTTTTGGCGAGGTCGAGAGTGTTTGACGCCGAGCTCACTAAAAACAATTTGAACTTAAAATCTGACCTATTTTTATCAGACTTGATGCTCCTGAGTTTAAAATTTTTGCATGCAGTCCCCTTGTTTTCGCCGGGTTCAGAAATGCAAAATATTGAGCTCACCAAAATAATTGAATCATAGGATCGGACCTATTTATGTTCTGAGTAGGTCTAAAATAAAAAAATTTCGAAGTGCGGCCCCCTTGTTTCAAGCAAGATCGTTGGTGAGCTTGATTGAAAGAACTTGGGCGTATTTCAATATTTTCTTATGCGGCCCATTGTCGAATGGTTGAAAGAATCGCTGGATTTCAAATGTTCAGTTTTCTGGATGCATATTCAGGTTATCACCAAGTAAAGATGGCAGATAGTGAGAAGGAAATGACGGCATTCAGGGCCACTAGAGGCATGCATTACTATGAGATGATGTCGTTCGGAATGAAAAATACGGGCTCGACATATCAGCGAATAGTCAACAGAGTTTTTGGTTCCCAGATAGGGAAAAATATGGAAGCCTATATTACAGACATGGCCGTAAAATCATCCTGCAGTAACCACATCAGAACTTGTAGGAAACGTTCGACAGTGTCAAAAAATACTCTATGAAGCTGAACGCTGAAAAGTGTACTTTTGGAGTTCATGCGGGAAACTTCTTTGGTTTCATGGTCACACAAACCTTTTAAAGCTAGTCGATATCTCATCAACCATAATCACTATTATGATTTCTCTTTTACAGTTTGACACTAGGGACGTTATCATATATCTACAATATCATAATTGGTTCGTTAAACGAAAAAATATATAATAACAGAAAGTCATTTATCGTATGTATAAACATAAAGAAATAGTAGAAATGATCCGACCCGGTCTGATCCGGTCCAAACCGATTGGGTTTATGACACTATTTCGACAATCACCCACTTGGCCTAAAGCCAATCACTAGTACACACAACCAAGTTGAAACACAAGAATCTCATGCAATACTTGCAACCAACCCTAAGCGTGAACGGATCATTATCCGTGGGGACTCAGACTATCCTCATATCATGCTCCAAATGACCAAGTCAAAAGGAACCGCCTGAACACACACATGAATCTCTGACGAGACCTTGGTCCTTGCTTCAAGAAATGAATCCACTGCTATATAATAAATACATTAAAAGTGGAAGAACTAAACACAAGGTTTAAGAATGAACCTCTTAGATCCATGTACTGCTCCTGCTGCGCCTCTAAGGCAATACTATGTTTTGGCCCAATCATAGAATCTACAGTGATCTCTAGCTAAGAACATTTTCAGCTCACTGTATCACTTAATGAAGTGACTGCAAACCCATACTGTAGCTCCCACTATCTTCATAAGATTCAGGGTATACATCAGTATATCTACGTTTATTGGATTCCAAGTTTCAATAAACTAAGATCCTATCCTTATCAATTTTAAGGATATTCTCGACATTTACCAGAATCACTTTCATACTTACACATGACTCCTCATGCAGCATAAACATTTGGTTTTACTCACAACACTTATGATGGATCCAATTGCCTTGGCATAAGGAACCTTTCCATAACTATTATCTTTCACCTTATCTTCAGGACTAACGTCTTGTCATAGATAGATCTCGAGAACACTGGCTAGCAGTATCTCTTGACATGATATATGCTAAACTCTTTTAGCATCTCATCTATGCAGGTGAACTGTGATAATCAAGCAGTGTATAAATCCGTCACTATAGATTCTTATTTCCAAAATAAGAGCTGCTACTTTCAAGAACTTTTGAAAAGGCCTTGTACCACCAAAAATTAATTGACTGTAACATGGGACGACGATTCCCGAGAAGATGTGTAACACACTCAAAAAATCATAACACTCCCACTAACCCTTTTGCACATTATGCACATCTTTATTTCAGATCAAACTCCTTTGATTCCCATGTAAAAAACTCATACGGAGAAACTTGTTTGAGTCCATAAATGGATCTCATAGGCTTATCACGGTATCGTCTATGATCATCAATCCATTGGCCCAACGATTTCAACACTATCATACCGCCATGATGCGTAGCTATAACAAACACTATCTGAATAGACTTAAGCATAGCTGGCAGCAAGAAAGTAAATACAAGGTTCACACCTTATAGAAACTTTAGCCATCAACTCATCTTAACTAGTAATCATATTATCTTCCACGGTAGTCTTTCATAAAGACCTACTACACCTTTCAGAGACATTCCGTTCAGTTTGGATTGACTAGGTTCATAACCCGTTTGTCGCTCATAGAATCCAATTCATATACTATGGCTCCTAGCCATATCTCTTAATCTTGTCTTTCAAGCATTCCTACATATAAGTCATGAGATCTTCATTCTTCAAGTTGAACACACCAGTAACCCTTTCAGGCATATGGTTATATGTAGACTCATAGAATACTTGTGTGTACTGAATAATGTTCTACACCTCATCACTATGTGGCTCCTGCTCACGTTCCAATGGTTGAATATCTCTTTATGGTTCTCAAGCTCTTTTGAGATCTCTATTTACTCCCATTGTTTCTTTTGGAAGAAACACTTCCTCTATAAGACAACATATTTGGAGACAAACACTCTTGCTCTGTGGGTAAGTAAACATTATCTAGTGTACTTACTAAGATATCCAACAAAAATTGCATATGTCATACTAGGTTCCAAGCCTTTCTGACATTGCTTGCTTGCCAAAAGCACGACAACACTAAATCATCGGTTTAGATGATGTCATCATCTTTCATATCTGATATGGAATTTATCCAACCTTATTCTCCGGAATGTGGTTAAGTATATGTTTCGAACGAGGGCACTATCCCAAAGCAGGTAAGGGATACTTCGCATGGCTTACGTCACATCTTTATCGTATAAAGTGTTTTTTCCATTTTAGAAACATAATCTAATTGTGTATCCAAAAAATGATATCCTTCAAGGGAGAATTTGATTCCCTTTTCAGACAACTTCTGAAACACCCTTCAAGCATTAATTACTCGAATAAAATTGAAGACTAATTCCTATGTGGCTCATCAATCTCATATTCGTACTAGCTCAAACTTTTCGGGCTTTCCGAATTTCGTACTTCACTAAGTACATTCAAATATTTCTAAAATAGTCCAAGAGAGTAATAAACAATAATGTCATTTGTGGCACTAAATGTCATAAGCCAACAAACATCAGAATGTCTAGGCTTTAGTCAATTCTTCTAGACATTATTACATTTTCCATAAAAGAGTATTTTAGTCATCTTTAGATAAGATACATATCACCCACATGAATCATAATCACATGGTTCATATATCATCAGAATGACATTTGATTACATGTTTCTCTTCCACAAAGACTTTGTCTAGAACAGCAACAAAATATCAAGGATAACAGCTATACAAATATTTGGTTGAGATTTTATCACTTATATCAACTATATGGTGACACCAATCTAGTATGTTAGATTCAGTGACCGTTTAACTTTATCGGAATAGCATTTATTCCTTACAAGTGAATTTGTCTACTAAATCCTAACAAATAACTAAAATCATGTTCTTCATAAGAACCGGAACACAATAACATTTATTAGCTTCTTAATCAGTTTGATAGATTTAGAATATTATATATACAAGAAAAATGGATTTTAATGACGGGAATTTGATGACGGGCCATAATTTCATCACTATAAGCGTATTTTAATGACGGTAATCTATATATATAATTATAAAATGTGTAAACGGTGAGTAAGTTCTAAGTCTCGTCATTATTGATTCCTCATCCCCTTATTATTTGTATAAACAAAATATTCTCATCATTGATATGTAAAAAAGTATTATAAAATATATTTTTTCCGTTATAAGCAGGCAACATTCCTACCAAAAACATTCTCAATTCATTTTTTTCTAACATTCCTAATCATACAGAAAACCTAAAATGATTTTCAGACCAAACCAAAAACCTAGAAATTATTAACGCCTCCGACAACGACGGCTAGCTACTTTCACAACACCACCGAATCTGGCCTCTGTCCTAACGACCCCCCAAATCAATGGTCTTTCTGATGACTGCCCTCCTCTGTCATCTCCGATTACCATTCTCCATCGTCTGAAAATTCACCGATTGGAGATGAAGCGGGTCCAAACCCTTCACTTTCAACTAGTGACGTGGAGAAGACGGTGAGTAGAAACTTCGCTCTCGCAGTCCAAGCCAAAGATGACGTCCCCGTCTATCTTCTTCGGTGGTCACTCCTGCAGAGGTTGCAGGTCATGCCATCGTGTTTTTTTCCCTAAATTCCTTTTCTAGCTATGATTTTCCCCCAATTCATTTCCCCCCAAATAAGAATAAGAACGTCCTTATTTTCATACTCAAGGTTCCCTTTTCGTTCTGCAAGGTTCCCCCAAATTAATCTTTTGCTTACTGAATTATTCACAGTAAGAATGTGATTTACATTTTTATCTTTAATTTGGTGTTGTGAAAATATCTTATTTTCATTATTCCTGTACTTAAAATACCATAGCTTCACATGAAAGATGGTAACTTTTATGAAACATGACATAGTTGTTACTATTGTAATGGTTTTGTTGTACTAGTTTGTGATTTCATGTACTTTTTGGCTTCGAATCATCGTTTTCCAGAAATTCACATTATTCAAAAAATGTCACTTCGAATGATTGATTTTAATAGTTGTTTCGTATTTTTTTATTTATAGGTGCACGTGCAAAGTCCATGTCAAGAGATAGGTTAATAAGGGAAAGGGATCCAGAAGAGGTGTATCTTCGTAACTGGGGGGCAATTCATACCGGAGTAAGCAAATTTGACTCATTTACGGCTTTCTGGTGGGGGAGCACACCGTTAACGAGGAAAGACAGAGTAATGTGATTGGGTTATATAGGGAGTAATGTCTTCAAGGTGGTTCTAGGAGGAATTAAAGGTAGATCAAGAATACGCCCTCGTGGTGGAATTCGTAGATCTGTTACTGGCAGCCAGAACATGTCCTCTTCAATTGGTCATGCAATAGGCAGATGTCGAGGCCGTAGCGTTCTTCCATCGTGGCACCTGAGAAGGCCTCTGCAAGATATCACTGCCATTTATAGGGTAACACATTTTATGCATTTTTTATGATCTTTGTGGATAGCTTTATATGTATGAATTGAAATGAATGCATCTTCCTTGAAGCTGTTGCTTTATGTACTTGTAAAATGAGTCTTTATATAGCATGGACTTGCAAGTAGTGAGATTCTGTGTTGTTGATCTGGTTGAATTTGACTGTGTTATGAATAATCATTGTAGCAGTAAAATAATGTGAATTACAGTGGAACTTTTTAATTGCATTGTTTGCAATTAGATAAGCATGGTTCAGGATTTTTATCTGAATTTTTATCTTTCTATAATTTGGTTAAACACCATGCATCATTTGAATCTTAAAGAATGTTTGCATTGATATGACCTGGAAGTAGTGTTCTTTGAAGCTCTTATTATTGTTGTCAAAAAATATTTATCAGGGTGGATTGAAAAGTGGGTTTTAGTCATTATAGAATGGTATCACTTGTGAAAGATTCTTATGCGAACTATCATTGTGCAGATTTATAGTTTTTAGTAGTGTGAATATGTTTCTCTCTACTCTATGCTGATTGGAAAAAATGAGTTTTTTTTGTTAGTCCATTGTGACGCTGGCGTTGATTGGATCAGCGTGTTTTTAGAAATTTCTACACTAACTCGTGTCAATTTTTTCAGTACGTTGTGCTGCACTTCTCATATGTGTTAGCAGGTTAACCTGAATTCAATTAAATGATGCTTCTAACTCCATTTCAATTTGTTGTTTAATCCATAACAATCTAATTATTTTAGTTTAGTATTTTCTCTCATCGTGGGGGTTTAAATTAGTTTAGTTGTTGCTAGTAGTTGCGAGAAGATTTGGAATTCTATGCGAGAAAACAACTATCTTTGTACGACCTTATATAGTTCATCAAGCACTGCTAAAAGGTAAAAAATCATATTCAATTGTATCTAGCTTGATCAAAGGTCAATTACATCCGTAAGAAATCTCTCTAGTTTTTTTTCTCTTTTGGTGGAAAGCATGAAATGTCTTTGCAACAGATTCCTTTTGTTGGTGATGATGATGCACTTGACCTTTAACATAGAAAACTAATGGTAAGCCAATTATTAGTAGATATATATTTTCTTCATCACCTTTTATATGAACAATTTGTGATTCATACCCTCACGATAGTGACATTTTCCTATTTTATCTTACTATAATTTCTTTTGTTTTAATTATATCACTTCAAGAACTCAAAGAATCAAACAAAGTATTTCATCGTATTTAATCAGGGCGTGAACAATACCTTTGAAGGCTTGGTGAGATACTTGCAATCCATTTATCTTAAAATAAAGAAATGATATTAAGCCCCCTTGAAGTAGAACCTTGAAGTGTCTGATTCACTCCATAACGTCTTGGAAGAAAATTGCTTGTTTGGAATCATGTTCTGGATCCATGAGGTAAGATCTTTGTTGTCTACTTTAAACTTGTTGTATTTTGTACCAAAGGTTTTTGTTTTTATATCTTTTCATTGATAAGTTCATTGCAATCATAGGCTTATATGTATATGTGATGGCCTTCAGGTAACAATCCAATAGGCAAAACTCAGGAGGAAAATGCAGACATTTTGATTATTGACCCCATTAAAAAAAGGTAAAGATACAAGGAGGCTTTTAAGAATTAACTAGGTTTTTAAAGATGCAACTCAACATATGAACTCTTTCTATTCCTTATATGCTTCTTCTTTCTCCACAAAAGTAAAACATTTTACTGCATTATTAAAAGAAAAAATCTTCTACCATCACTCAATTGGAAGATTGTAAACATTTCTGATGAATATGCCTTCACTTTGCATAAATGGGTGTGGGCTGAAACTTTCCCAAGAAGTAAATGAATAAACTATAAGTGTTTGTTCCCCATTTTCTTCTTTTTGATTTATTTTGTGTGGCTTCATATTGTCCTTTGTGGATGATTAATTGATAATAGTTTCCTTATATTAGATATTGTTAATAATTTACAAAGTTATGCTCGGTTGTGTAAGTGAGCAAATGAATGTTTTGAACATTTTTTCCATCATTTTCTATCAATATTAGTCGAGCTTGTTCTTGGGCTAAGTCCTGGATCTGTTTTGAACAGCATGATATGTTGTCCTGATTGCTCAGTAATTTGCCTTATTTGTTGAGTCAGATGTTGTCTTGGAAATTCCATTTGCCCTCACGTGTCTAGGCTGCAAAGGGACAAGGCTTTGGGGAGTTAATGTTACCTTATAGACTTCTTGTTAAAAGCTCTTGAATCAGTTTAAGTTATTGAGCCTGCCTGCTAGAAGTTCTTTATTTAAGTTCCTCTTTGCCTTACATGAATCTGACTTGCACTTGTTTAAGTAGTTCACTTTAAGTAGTGACTAGCACTTGCTTTTGTTATGTGCATTTTCAGCTTGAAAATGATACGTGAGGCATCTTTGGAATACTAAATGTGAGCTCAACAATGAAGATATTGCCAACATTCTTTCAGACAATGCTTTCCATGCCTTGACTTATAATATATGTGGTAAGTACAATACAGTGCAATCCGAGCTTATATGATTTCCATGTTTTGACTTGATAAGTCAAACTGAAAATTGCATATTAGTTGAGTCCTATTATTTTACTTAGGTGTTGGATATATGATAGTTGAACTCTATTAGTTGTATGTTTTAGATATATCGCACTATATGTGTTCTCGGTTAAAGGTTGAATCTGAATTTTCTTTAGAATTTGATTAGTCAGTTTACTTGTCTTTAATTTGATAAACCTTGTTTTGTTTAGCGCCTTGTGAATCTAATAAGCTGTGCATATTATTTGATTACCTTTATCTCTATTTTTTTTGTATCATATCTACTATGTCTTTAATATCTATTAAGTACAAATGGTAACATATTGCTTATCAAGTAGGTTTGAGAGATCATGTTTGTTAATCCTATTCTGATTAGTTTGTTATGATTGTAAGTGCTTTAATTCTGGAAATAAGAATCTGATATCTTGTTTTACAAAATCTGTGTAAACTTTAATTATGTTTGTTTTCTGCTGCCGTGTATATGTGCCATGAGTTTGAAAGGTTTTGATGCATTTCTGAGGAGATGTGTGAAAGTATTGCTATCGATCATATCCTAAGATCGTTCAATTTTGCTGTCAAGTTGGTTTTGTTGCCCATGAACCATCAATGGTTGAACTAGATTATCGTATCCCACCAATGTTTGTTTTCTGCTGTTGTGTATTACTTCCCTCTGCCTCATTGCATTAAAACAATTTTTTTTGCAGTATGTCAGATTTAGTTTAGGCTGTTGTTAAAGGTACTACACCCAATATACTTTTAGGGCACCACAATGACGTCTGACCTATGGAAAGTCGGATGTATGTTCAACATTCGACCTTTGTAAAGTCGAATCTAAGTTCAAAGTGTGGTGCCTTTAACAGGTGCCTTTAGTTTATGTTTATGGTGCTTCAGAATGAGTGTATTATTATTTCTTATGTCATTGTATTTCTTTTTTTGCACGACTCTGCATTGTTTTTAATCTGTGAATGTGTATTGGGTATCTAATTCTTGATTTGGTCATTAGATTACAATATCCAAACTCATCTGATATTCATATATCTCATTTGAACAGGGGCTAAAGATGCAAGCGATAAGTAGATATTGCTAGATATGTTATTTTGGTCTGTTGATAATTCTGCCCCGGCTAATTATTTGTTGATATGTGGTGATCGGGACTTCTCAAATGCTCTTCATCAGCTACGGATGCATAGATACATCAGTTTTTTGGCACAACCTACACATGCATTCATTCACCTCGTTCCAGCGGCTAAAACGTGTGGCTCTGGTCAACTCTTGTCACAGGAGGTCCAACACTAACAAGTAAGGAAGCTACTTGACAGCTTAGTGTTTTTGTGATTGACATTTATGGTTGTTAGATACTTGTCATTGGGGGATGTGATATTAGAAATTCCTACCATTATGCGTCTACATGTAGCTTTTCATTTTGAATATTTTGAAACAACTACACCTCAATGTGTTTATTGGATACACCGGTGTATATTTTCGATATATTAATGTTTGTTGTTGCAACTTATCGTAGTGTGGCTTATTTAATGGTTTTGATTTTCTAATATTTCTTTGTAACGACTGGTTCTTTCATGGTATGTTCTATGATGGTGGGTTATTTACAAAGAGCGGGTTTTAGTGTGCGGCTAATAACCCTATAATGACGAGATTTTTTTGTCATAAATTCATGAATTAATGAGGGCAAATGACCCTACAATGAGGAAACTTGTCGTCATTAGTTCGTGCATTAATGAGGGGTAAATGACTCTATAATGATGATTTTTTTGTCACTGAAATGTGTTTTAGTGACGGGTAATTAACCTTATAATAACTGCAATAGTCGTCGTTAAAAAACATTTAATGACAGGAATTTCCGGTCATTAATGTGTATTATAATTAATGACGGTAGCCATTTCTCATCATTTTTTATTTTTAACTAGAGAGGCAGTAATAAGGGGGCGATGAGGGGAATTTCCCCTCATTAAAAGCCTTTAATGATGAGAAAATGCCTTTTAATGACGGGAATTCCTCTCATTAAAAACTGATTTTCTAGTATATGATAAATGCTTCAACGTTAGCTTCACTTTCCATATCTTATAATATTCTGTATTTAGTCTTCCTAATTTATTCATACTCGTAAGATATCATATATCTAAGAGTTGACTTGAGATTAGATAGATTTATCTCAACATGCTTGACTAGAATAGAGACTTCGATAAGTTCTATTATTTTAAGTACATGCCCTAACTTTCCTTTTTAATCCCATAAGCACTTGTTAATATTTCTGAGTTTAGTCTTCATAAGACTTAAGCAAAATCACAAGAGCTATGTCTTTAATGTTATTTCATAAAGTAGATCCAAAGTTTATTAGATAGTTTATTTAACCTTTTGAATCATATTCAAAACATGAACTATTTAATTAACTTTCAAGCAATGGTTAAAGAATTAAGCCGATACTTAAATCTTTACAATTTTAAAAGCAACCTTTTCAAAATTCGTTGTGGTCATTCACATTCAACATATCTAATGTTTGAATTAATTGTCATCTTATGACAGAACGACCCATTGGATATCGTTGTATCCAATATATGATTAGTTTATTGAAACTCCTTTCAAGTGATTTAATTATATCATGAGCTTCTTTTTTGTTTAATAATTAAAGTCTTAGAGCACTCCATCAAATATGTTGTATATTTGTATTTAACTACTATAACGTAGTTGCTCATGTCATTGTTTATTTTAAAAGGATTAAAATTACTTAACCATACTTGAGAACGTTTCTCAAAAGGTAACAGTCATAATTTGGTTTTAACAATTGAGAATAAAGAACATAAATAAAAGTTTGCTAAAAACTACAACATAAAATAAAGATAAAAAGAGTGTTGTTGTTTTTATATGCAAAATCAAAAACGATCTTTTGGTTTATTATTTTGCTCCCACTAGTCAATTACTGCCAATTGACTTTCAAGAATTTCTCCAAAATTCTTTAGTGGCCAAGATCACATCTAGTTACCTGATTCCCGACGAGGGCCGATCAACCGGAATAATTTGAAGGGTAGGTAACCCTTTACAATCACATCTCTATGTGACTCTTGGTGGTTGACTAGTCAACTATTTGACACTCCACATCTCTATGTGATAGCCAACCCCTTGCCTCTAAAATAAAACGGTCCTGACGAGGGCCAATCACCGCAAAACTTTAATTAAGTCATAACCCAATATTCACGATATCTCATACGATCATATCTCAATAATAACGATATACCCGAGGAGGGTCAACTCCTGATGAGGGCCGATCAGTTGGATCCGAACAAGGGCTCTTCATCTGCATTATAATATTGAGAGACAAAATTCTGACTTAATTTTTGTTGTGGGAGTATTTTAAATTAATTCACTTAATTAATCTATTACGGTCTCATCAAACATATCTATCTCTATGGACATACATTTTACACATTCATCTATATCGTGTCTAGTCATCCATATATCGTATCACATAAAATAAATACATGCACAAAATAATAAATGTGTAAAGTAAACGGTAAGATCATAGACTTTTCCTATGTGCGGTTTCGAATACAAACTGACAAAACCACGGGTCCTAAGTCTAAGGGTAGCTGCAACCATCAATAGGATCTTTATGTTCTTTCTTTGGCCTCCATCTTAAGCTCCATCTTGTTACATAAAATTTATATAATAAAATTTATACACCCGCTGCATGCGGGGGGGAGGTAACGGAAATGGGTTAATGTAGAAAATAAACTAGGCACATTCTTCATAATGGCCTAGGACAAAATTTTAAACCAGTGAAAGATTAAAGGGGGAGTGGTTTAAAAGGAAACAAAAGAGGGGGAAAATAGGAATCGGGACAGTGGAAATATAAATTTGGGTGATAAGTACAAATCCACTATTTGCTACAGTGGAACTGACCTCAAATCTAATGTTTAACTATTTCACTGTTTATGCATTTTTTACAAAAATGAATTCGAAAATAACGTTGAAAAAATATCAAATGAGATGTCTAAATAAAGGGGACGAAAAAAGAAAAAATGTGATGAAGAAATTACCATTTTTTGACAATCAGATCAAAAGATATATTCCTTTTTGTAGTTGAATACGAAAGAATTTAACTCACAATGGAATAAGGGCATGTCCTTTTTACCCAAAACAATATTCCATTGTCCTCATTGCATATTTCTATGTTTAAATTGTCATTTTTAACAATAAACCCCATGTTAAATCATTCACATCTATCCTATTGGCGGAGTCAATGATCAGTCGGCGTCCATATAATCATATTATATCTACAACATCTAGTTCATACAAAAAAATCTTATGAAAAAGATAAAACTAACATCTTGTGTCTTTCATCGAATAATTAACTAATTATCATTTAATACTTATTAATTGATATTAAAAATTAACGATTAATTTTAAATCAATTTTAATTTCATTATTTTGAACTATTCAAAATAAAATTAAATTATATTTATTATGTTCCTTCTTCCCTTTTGATTCATAATCAAAAGGGATCCTTTTGGTTCATAACCAAAGGGATGCCTTTGGTTTTGTTCCTAACCAAACCAAAAGGCATCCTAGGCCTTTTCCAAAATATTTGAAAAAGGTCCAAACATATTCCAGAAGTTTCCAAAATGTTTGAAAAAGATCTAGGTCATTTTCCAAAAATTTCGAATAGTCAAAAGGAAACAATATTAACATTACTAAGTATGAACTATATTGAATCACAAAATACATAAAACAAAAAAACGGATCCACCAAGCGGCCACCAGCCGACACCGACAGCTAGAAGGCTGACGCCGCCGGCCACCGGACTGTGGTGGTGCCGCCGCCGATCGGCCGAGCACCACCCGAATCATTTTTTCTTTTCGTGTATCGTATTGCAAATCCAAAAATCATTTATCTTTTATTATGTCGTTTAAATGATGAAAATAACTACGCAAATTTTTAATGCTTATTGCTTAAGCTCAAGATCGCTCTGATACCACTATTAGAAAATTTATGCGGGAACGCAACGGAATTTAAAATTTAATTTCCTTTTATCAAGATCGACTTCGTTTAAGCAAAAAGTATAAGAGAAATAAACAAGAAAGTTACCTTTGATGATCTAAAATATCGAAGTTGTATCGTCTACGGTTGATGGTCCAAGCACCGAGCCTTCCAAGTGTCCGGTCTCTAGCGGTAATCCACACGAATAACAGCCGGAATCCTCGAAGGACTGCTACCGGAAAAAGTCGACTGCTAGATTAGCTTTTCTTCTTCCCACAAAAACTCTCTCAAGAACCTATCTCTTTTTCTCACTAGAATTTTGCAAAAGAGCTTGTCATCCCTCTTCTTTTATAGAGTAGGTGGCGCCAGTTTCTGTCTGAGATGGAGTATGGAATAAGAAATTATTTTCCCAATAGAATAAGAATTTAATAAACCAATCAGATATTTGATTGATTAACTCATTAAGTATTTTTCTTAATCTTATTAAGGATTTTGCTTAAAATCACATTTGCCATAAATTTACACGTGCATATATCATATATATATATATATATATATATATATATATATATATATATATATATATATATATATATATATATATATATATATATATATATACATATATATATATATATCTAATATTAATACATAATAATATAATACTATGATTAATTAATTTGTAAAATCCATGTATATCATATATACACAAGACATGCGCCTCATATACATAATAAATAAATACCAAATTATTAACTATAACACTTTGTAGTAGGCATAAATAAATCTTCATCCGGTTATCTTTTTGACCACAAATTAATTCCGGCTAGTTATTCATATGTGTGTGACCCGATAGGTTTCCGAATATGTTGGCCGTAAGCATAAAGTGCGTTTACTAAAACACCCTTCACACCCAACGATCATTAATAGCGTCTAGTAACACGTTCACGACCCCCAATCATCGGAAAGAGACCAGTGCTATGACTACAACCTTTCATGTGAAACGGTTACCGTGTAAATAGAATCCATTCGCTTTTTACAATGTCCATACGGTCGTATCTCGAGTGTCAATACATTAACAACCGTATCTTATAATCTGGTTATCATGCTCTCTCGAAATAATTCATTTACTCCCACTTTGGAAAGATTCACGAGAGTAAGATAATCCTTATAAGAAGGCTCTTTCGGATATTTACTCATATTCATAGGATACACGATTTCCGGACAAACAACATGCATCCTACGTATGCTTCAGTATCATACTCAATCACTACCGCATGATCGCCCCATGGTTAGGGGAAACCTCAATAGTGTCAAAGTGTGACAATCCACACCGTGATGTCATGAAGACTCCGGTCTTAGATAATTACATAACTGCCACATAGTGCGACACTTAATAAAGTAAGTGGGTTAGTTTAACGTACGCATTCTCTAATACACATCCACGTACAGTCCAAATGTCCCTACATTTTAATAGACGAGATCTATCCCTATCTTCAAAAGACAAAAGACATCCAATACGTGCTAGTCCAACCGTACTCTAATGCCTCATTTAATAGCACATAAGACTAGAGACGTTTAAGTATCAAACCTTTTAAAGTGAGTTGAGATCTCATCAACTATAATCACTGTTAAAATTTCTCTTTCACAGTATGACACTTAGGGATGTTATCATATATCTACAATATCATAATTGGTTTGTTAAACGAACAAATATAGAATAACAGAAAGCCATTCATCATATGTATAAACATTAAAAAAAATAGTAGAAATGATCCGACTCGGTCGGATCCGGTCCAACCCGATTGGGTTTAGGACACTATTTCAACAATTTTAATCACGAATAAAGTCATTGAGTTTGTTAAAAAAATAAAAATCAAATCCTTTATTTTTAAAGCTGATTTCCCCAAGGCTTTTGACTCCGTTAATGAAGCAAATGAACATTGGAGATAAACGGAGAAGTTGGATTCAAGAGTGACTATCTTCAGCTAGGGTGTCAATTCTCATTAATGGTAGTCTGTCCCGACTCCCGAGAATTTCAGTTGGAAAGGGGAATTAGACAAGGCGATCCCCTATCATATTTTCTTTTTTTGTTGGTGGCAGAGGCTCTTAATATTCTTGTCCAAACTGCAGTTAGTAAGAACATGCTGAAAGGTATTGAAGTTGGGAACAGTGGGAATGGCATTACTCATTTACAATTTGCAGATGATGCCATATTTTTTTGGGAGTGGAATAGTGCAAACATTATCAATATCGGGCATATTCTTAAAATCCTTACAGATGTTTCTGGCCTGACATAAATTTTACAAAAAAACAGATTGTTTGACCTTAATATCACTCCAGCGGAGTTGGAATCCAGCACTCGGGATCTACATTGCATTGACGGATCCTTACCGTTCTATTATTTAGGTCTGCCTATTGGCCATAATATAAAAAGAATTAATGCATGGCAGCCCATCCTTGACAGGATTAAGGGCAAATTAGCGGGATGGAAAGCACGGGTTATGTCTATAAGTGGGAGAATGACTCTTCTTAAATTGGTGCTCGGTAGCCTACATGTTTTTTTCCTCTCTATTTTCCATGCTCCTAGATGTGTTATTGAGTGTATTGAGAGTATTCGTTCTCAGTTCGTTTGGGGAGGGGGGATGAGAGAAAAATTTCTTGAGTCTCTTGGAATCAAATTCTCAAACACAAAGATAAACGGGGTTTGGGGGTTGGGGGACTCAGGGATCAAAACTTGGTCTTGTCAGGGAAGTGGTGGTGGCATTTTAAAACTGAAGAAAGAGCTTTGCAGAGGAAGATCATTGCGGCGATACGTGGAGAAGATGGGGGTTTTGTGAGGGAGATAGTAGTCTTATTAAAGGTAAGGTGTGGAGAAATATTGTGAAGGTGAGGGAGCGTATTGAGGAAATTGGGATTCCTCTTTTCTCCTCTCATATGAAAAAAGTGGGTAACGGGGAAAGTACAAAATTTTGGGTGGACAATTGGGTAGGGCAGGGGCGTTTGAGAGACATTTTCATTAGGTTGTATAGGTTATCTCCTAACAAAGATGCTTGGGTGAGATATTGGGGCTTCTTCGAGGGATACATTTGGAGCTTGAAATGTGAGTGGACGAGGGAGTTAAGAGGAAGAGAGCTTGGGGAAGTAACTTCGTCGGGGAAATTTTCAGTAGCGTATCTCTAGCAGATCATCATTGACTTTTATGAGGACAACATGGAGGCAAAATACATGAAGTGGAACAAAGCACTTTTGTCAAAGATTAATATCTATTTTTGGAGAGCGGTAATGGATAGGTTGTCTACTAAACTTAATCTTTTAAAGCGTGGAGTGGCTATATTGTGTGTTAATCGCCCCCTTTATGGTGTGGTGGAGGAAGATAGTCTTCACATTTTACTCTCTTGTACATGCTTGGTTCGAGTTTGGAGACTAATTTTTGATTGGTGTAAGATCGATGGTCAAATTCGGGAAGATGGGAAGAACTACATCATTTGTATCCAAATACTTCGCATAATGGCTAAGTGGCTTTGATATGGGATGCAATCAAAAAGGTGACAAACTGGTTTTGTTTGGACGAAACGCAATGATCAAGCTTGTGTTCAATTAAAAGAATTTTGACTCTCTATTAATAAATAAATCTTTTCGGTGTTCAAATTTTTTTTTTTTTGCTGTTTATAATGCTTTTATGGAAATACGGATACGATGCTTTGAATGGATGTCAGGGCATTATACGAAAGACATGTGGGATTGGAATCACTGGAAAATAAATCCGTTTCTTTCTCTTATTTCTATTTCTAATGGTTGATATATTTTGATGCCTCGTGTAGTGTGTCCTTTTGCTCTTTTCAACTTTTGTAATTTGATAATTCAGCAGGTTGCTGATTTTTTAAAATTAAAATATAAATCGTTTTAAAAAAAAGGAAATATAATACAGTAATGTTTTTTTTCTGTCCTCTACGATTCGAAAAAACACACTATATATTGCAAAAAAACATGACTATACATTTCACTTTATATGATAAACAAAAAAACTACTATATATCGCATGATCCGAGCACATTTACACTTCTACTTTAATCAATAAAAATGTAAAACACTACAAACAATGTTTTTGAAGAAAAACCAATATTTCGAAACTGATTAATATTTTTTTAAATGTATCACTTTGATAATAACCATGTATTTTTACTTGTATGATAAAAGTTTTAGGCAAATTACAGGATTAATATAGATGATAGGGGCGAATATAATTTTTATGAGAGGCGAAAACAATACATAACTTATAGATAATACTGTATTTTCCGGATCTGGGGGGGAGTGCCCCATATGCTTGGGGTGGATCCGACCCTATATATGTGTGTGTGTGTGTGTGTATTTGTGTGTGGAAATATATCTTATTTATTGTTTGTAGTTATTTTAATTATAAAAGAGATTCTGATGCAATTAACTACGTGTAAAGATTTAGTAAAGCAGAAAATAGTTGTGTATAAGTCTGTAAAGTAGAATATCCGTTAAGAAAAACAAATAAGAGTGTTCTAAAAGTGTAGTGTCAAATGATCACTGCAACAAAAAGCAAAGGCTTTCTCCAAAATTTCCCAGTTACATGCACATCATTTTCCCAACAAATACATGAAACCAATAGATCGCCCAACTCAAGAAAACAACATTTTATAAATTTCAACCCATTTCATTCTACACCTATAGTAACTACAAGTAGTTCAATATCAATAAAAAAAAAAAAGATGATTAACGGCCCAATTTAGTTCAAAATACATTTGATATAGCATTCCAAATGTCACCAACAACAAGGAACATTGAACTTCAAAAACAACATATCATATCTAGTCAAGCCTATAAGCTTGTATGGACTTGATTCAATGTTGTTCGATGATCATTTGGACACATGGATGCAAAAAGACGGTAGCACTTCCCAGTGATTACCAGAAAAAAAAAACACAATTGAATTACTTTGGGTCAATAAACATGAACTTTCAATCAACACACTATCATTAATATCTACATCAAACAAGCCGAGACTGGAAAAATAAATCACTAACCTAATTATTTTTGTTGTTCATCTACTAGTCTTATGTAATATTCCGATTTTCGGGAAATGGCAGACGTGTCATTTTGCGAAAACGAAATATTATTATTGCTTTTCTTTTATTGGAGTTAAGTATTGTGTTAATTATATATATGTAATTTTTGAAATTATGTGTATTTAATTAAAGGGATTTTCTGATTTTTTTGGTAATTAAAAAGGGTAATTAAGGAAAAGGGATTTATGGGAAATTGGTATTTAAGGGAAAATTAACACACAATAATCCCATAACCTAATCAAATCAGAAATTCAGTGTGTGTACCTTCTTTCTCTGCGCAATTTGGAGGAAGAAAGAGGCCAAGAGAGTTTTCACAAATTCTAAGAGATAGCTTAATCGTTTTCAAATCAGACGAGAGCTTTGGAATCGTCGTGAGAAGGACATCGTTTGGTCATCAGAGTTTGGGAGTTGCAGTAGATTTTATGAGGCTGTTTAGATCGGTTTTTGTGGCTGCAATTAGGTAAGAAACTCTTCCTATGATCTCAGTTATGATTCGTGAAGTGTAGATCATGTTTTAAGATGTGCAGATGTTAGTAAAAGATGTGTTTTTCGTTGATCAAGGATCATAAGTGTCCTTGGGATGTTTAGATATGTTTTTCTATGTTTTTCTGAGTTTAATTCGATGCCAAATAGGCCAGAAACGGATTTTAAATCGAGCCTTGACGACTTTAGCGTTTAGGGAAAAACCCAGGCGGACGGGCGTCCGAGACCCTAGTGGCCTAGACGGGCGTTTGCAATAGGCAGACGGGCAACTGAGGTGAGATTTTTGATTCAGGATATAGCTGTTTTTGGCCGACAGGCGTTTGGGGTTTAGCGGACGGGCGTCTGATACGGACGGGCGTCCATGGGAGGTCAAACGGGCGTCTGGCCTGTTTTGCCTTGTTTTTACGGTTTTATCATTCTAGTTTGGTTTTGGGTTTTATAATCACACTATTATTGTTTTCAACCCTTATTTATGATATGATATCATTGGTTAACATAAACAAGCCTAAATTGAACTTCTGATTCGTTCAGTTAAAACACCGAATGTACTCTTAAAGGGAGTTGAAGTTCGGATCCGTCGGAAGGGCATGATAGGCTTGTGATTTGATGAATTAGCATTCATCATTGTCTGTGTAATTGCTAGGTCTTGTAAATGTCTAGTGGTCTAGGAAGAGAGTAGTTAATGTGAGGGAGATTAATTGAAAACACTTAGATGGCTAGTTAATCATCCTAATAATTACGTACTTGACTAGTAAAAGATTAAACAACATGTCTCTCTTGGATAGGCACCAGTCTATATCGCGATGTATGCCTACCTCTGAAGGTGGAAGAACTCCGTAGGTCAACAAAACCCTAAGTACGGAGGGACTCCGCTGAGATGTGCGTACTATCGGAGCCTACCTATTCTAGACTCCATGGATATTGGTGTGATCCACTAATATGTTGCCAAGAATATCCCCAGCTTGGATATGCATAGTGCCTTTGAGTGCGGTTGTAACGTAGATAAGTTAAGTATAAACGTTCAGTCAATTCATGTTGATGGACATGAGATGAACCTTAGATTGAGTCGGTCAAACATAAACAACTAAACCTTTTAATATATTTACTTTATAAATTATAATTGTTGTCATAGCTTCTCTTTCTTATTAAGTACGTTGTACTTACCTCAAATGCATGTTTTCTATGTGTTTGGGGGTGAGAAGACGAACATGTTGATATTGTTTACGAGGAGGAGTTCGATGATGACTTTTGAAGACGCCTCATTGAAGAATTTACATTTATTCTTTATTAGATTGTTTTAGACTTTTGGTCTTCCGAGACTTGTAGCATCGTTACGTTTCTTTTGAGATTATCGTACGTTTCGTTTGGATTTCATATTTTTTTCCTTGAATGTAATAAGATACATTTCAACCTTTAGATGTTGTTTCTATTATTGGATGTTTGGAAATTTTATACCCGAGTCTTTTGCTTCCGTTTGTTTGTTTTTGATACGCCGTAGTAGAGGCTTACGTATGAAATGAATTTACTTTTATTTTATACGTGCCGAACGCTCCTTTTCCGGATAAGGACTCTGTGTCCGGGAACGGGGCGTTACAGTTGGTATCAGAGAGAAGCGTCTTTTAGGCTTCCTTTCTTTAAGATAAGTTTTCTCTAGACCTTTTAGTACGTTCTGGTTTTCTTTGATCGTCAGGATGGTGTTCACGAGAACCGGAGCGGGTGTAGAGACTTCCAGAGTTCGACGAGAAAGTCCAACACCGGTCGTAGGAGGCGGTGTTGTGAGGCAGATTCCACCACCCCAGCGGAGTTTATCACCAGCACCTCATACCGCGACACCCACCCCAAGGTCTCAGTAGGGTTTGTCACCGAGACCTCATCTGGAGCAACCCCCACGATGGCACGTGGGAAGTTCAGCTCAGTTCTCATTGGTAAGCGATATTCCAGCAGGATTTGTACCGCCACCGGTAAGCTACCACCCACATCAGCAAACCGTTTATCCTCCACCAGTCAGTGTATATCCTCCACCAGTTAGCGTTTACCCTCCACCAGTGAGCCACCCCTCACCATTGGTGTTTCACCAACAACCGCAGACTGTCTACCCACCTCCTGCAGGTCATACCCCTCGACCTACCGTACCACTTTCACCACGTTTCGACCATCAGCATGGTTTTGGTTACCCACCCTTTGGTCTCCAGCAACCTCAGCCAACTCCTCAGCAACATCAGAATTACCACCAAGGATACTACCCTTTTCAGCTTGAACCTCAAGTAAATCCTACTTACCCTCAGCAACAGCAGTACCAGCAGCAAGTACCTTTCGGCTATCCTCCGGTTTACCCACCCGTGAGACCAGCATTTGAGCAAGCACCGGCTGTGGATTGGTATACAAGATTGAGAAGGAACCGGGTTGAGAATTTCTATGGAAATGTTGAACATTCAAAGGCCGAGGAATGGATTAGGAGCTTCGAGAAGGCATGCAGGAACATTCATGTGCCTGAAACAGAGATGGCACAACTGGCAGTTAGTTTTCTTTTGGGCACATCAGAAGCTTGGATAGATGCGATTCAGAGCAGTAATGGCAAAGTAACAGACTGGGAAGATTTCAAAGCTATGTTCTTCAACGAGTACTTCCCGGCAACAGTGCAAGCGGATAAGGCAAGTCAGTTTTTGAAACTCAAGCAGGGTAATCATTTGACGGTATCTCAGTATACCAATAGGTTTAACGAGTTGGGACGGTTCTATCCCGAGCTGATAAAAGTGGAAGAGAGAAAGATGGCCCTTTACAAGGAAGGATTGGCTTATGAGATTCAGTCTGGCATGTTGGGATTTACAGCAAGGAACATGGCGGAATTACTAAACAAAGCCTTGGAGGTTGAGACCTTCAGGAAGAAGGCCACAGTTGTCATTGGAATCAAGCGGAACTTTGGGACTAGTCAGGGAAATTACCGAGGAGCACCGCAACAGAACGTCAAGAAGACAATAGCTCCCACGGCAGCTAAGGCCCCAAACAGTGCACCCCTGTGTCCTAAGTGCAACAGAAATCATTCGGGGGAGTGCAAGCAAAATACTAATGGTTGCTACGTTTGTGGAGAGCCAGGGTGCTTTTATAGGGCGTGTCCAAACATAGGAAACAAGGGCAATTCGGGCCAGGGAAACGGTAGAAGCAACCCAAGCCGACCAGTCTGAGTTTTTGCAGCTGATGCTAGGGACGCAGACCCAGAGGACGACGTTATCTCAGGTACCTCGTTGTTATTTTATTTTAATAATATATTTTTATAGCACGTTTATTCATGCTGTAACTTTATTTAAATGAATGAACATACATCCTAGGTACGATAATGTATGATAATCTAGTGGTCGAGCTTTGTTCGACACGGGAGCGTCTAACACTTTTGTGTCGACCAAGGTAGCTAAGAAGTTGAGTTTACCTTCGGAACCTTTGAGGAACACCTTGGAAATAACTACACCGTTAAGGAAGGTAACAAAGGTAACTAGGATGATACCTCAAGTGGAAGTTCGAGTTGGATCTTATCGATGAAAGAGCGACTTCACAGTTTTAGACTTCTTAGATTTTGACGTGATTCCTGGGATAGATTGGCTATCCGAGAATTTTGCTCACTTAGATTGCCGAGAGAAGAAAGTAGACTTTTAAGATACCCAGGAAATCAGACAAGACTTATCAGGGTAATGTGTACAAGCCAAGTAAGAAGCGACATCCGATAATTTCAGCGGTCAAGGCAATTAGAGCTTGTCAGAAGGGTTGTGAAGGCTACTTGTTGTATGCATTGGATGTGGAACAAGTGAAGCCCAAGCTTGAAGAAACTCCAGTAGTGAGAGAGTACCCTGAGGTATTTCCGGAAGAGTTACCGGGAAACATGCCGGATAGGGAAATAGAATTTGAGATCAAGTTGATACCGGGAGCGGCACCAGTTGCTAAGGCACCCTATAGAATGGCACCGGCTGAATTAAAGGAGTTGAAGGCTCAACTTAAGGATATGCTTGAGAGGAACATAATTCAGCCTAGTACTTCGCCTTGGGGAGCCCCTGTTTTGTTCGTGAAGAAGAAAGATGGTAGCATGAGGATGTGCATCGATTATAGAGCATTGAATAACCTTACCATCAAGAATAAGTATCCCTTGCCGAGGATAGATGACCTGTTCAATCAGTTGCAAGGCAAGAAAGTGTTCTCTAAGATTGACCTTAGGTCTGGTTATCATCAGTTGAAGATCAAGGTGGTAGATATACCGAAGACGGCTTTTAGTACGAGGTATGGACATTATGAGTTCTTGGTTATGCCTTATGGACTCACTAATGCTCCATCTGCATTTATGGATTTGATTCAGCGAGTCTTCATGCCATACTTGGATAAGTTTGTGATAGTGTTCATAGACGACATCCTAGTATACTCTAAGGATGAGGAAGAACATGAGGAACACTTAAGGATAGTGTTAGAAACTTTGAAGAAGAATAAGTTGTTTGCTAAGTTCTCTAAGTGTGAATTTTGGTTGAAGCAAGTCAGTTTCTTGGGTCATGTCATTTCTGGAGATGGCATACAAGTTGATCCCGCCAAGATTGAGGCTGTTGGGAATTGGCCCAAACCTACTACAGTTTCAGAAGTAAGGAGTTTTCTTGGATTGGCTGGCTACTATAGGAAGTTTGAGCAGGACTTCTCGAAGATAGCTACTCCACTCACTAAGCTTACACAGAAGAATGTGAAGTTTGAATGGACTAGAGAGTGTGAAATGGCCTTTCAGACGTTGAAAAAGAAGTTGACTACAGCCCCAGTTCTGGCAGTTCCGGAGATTTTTGATAACTACGATGTCTACACAGATGCTTCCGGACAGGGTTTAGGTTGTGTGTTGATGCAAGGAGGAAAAGTGATCGCTTATGCATCTAGGCAGTTGAAGGTGCATGAGAAGAACTACCCGACACATGACTTGGAGTTGGCAGCAGTAGTGTTTGCATTAAAGATTTGGAGGCACTACTTGTATGGAGTTAAGGCAAGGATCTTCACCGACCACAAAGTTTAAAGTATTTCTTCACTCAAGAGAATCTGAATATGAGACAGAGAAGATGGTTAGAGTTCGTGAAGGACTATGATTTGTATATTCAGTACCATCCGGGCAAAGCCAATATAGTGGCAGATGCTTTAAGCAGGAAACCAGTATTTGCAGTTTCATGCGTCGAAGTTGTGGCAGAAAGGTTAGATGGGCTGGACATCAACAGGATCAGATTGAGGATCGACAGTTTGTGGCGCCGTAGCTAGCAAGATCTGAGTTGATGGATGATATTCGGGAAAAGCAAGATGAAGACCCAGCTTTGGTTGATTTGAAGCGAGTTGCTAGAGAGAAGCCTACAGTGGGTTATGTCTTGGATAAGAATGGAAACCTTTGGTACCAGGATCGTTTGTGTGTGCCTAATGTTGGCGACTTAAGACAGAGGGTTATGGAAGAGGCACATAGGATTGCTTTTGCAGTTCATCCAGGTGCTACTAAGATGTACCGAGAATTGAAGGAGAAGTTTTGGTGGCCTTCGATGAAATTGGAAATAGCCAAGTTCGTAGTAGAGTGTGACATTTGTCAGAAAGTGAAGGCAGAGCATAGAAGACCAGGAGGAATGCTTAAGCCCTTGGATATCCCTGAATGGAAATGGGATAAGATTACGATGGACTTCATCACCGGGTTACCAAGGACAAAAGGAGGACATGATGCGATTTGGGTAATTGTGGATAGATTGACCAAATCTGCCCATTTCTTACAGTATAAGGTTGATATGCCTTTGAAGAAGATGACGACACTATACTTGGATAATATAGTGAAGTTACATGGAGTTCCTATCTCTATAGTCTCGGATCGAGATAGTCGGTTCGTCAGTCGGTTTTGGAAGAGTTTACAAGAAGCTTTTGGAACCAAGTTAGATTTGAGTACGGCGTTTCATCCTCAGACAGATGGACAATCTGAGAGGACCATCCAAACACTCGAGGACATGCTAAGAGCTTGGGTTTTGGAAGTAGGTGGATCATGGGATGATTATCTACCGGTAGCAGAGTTTGCCTACAATAATAGTTATCTTGCAACTATAGGCATGCCACCGTTTGAAGCATTGTATGGAAGAAGATGTAGAACGCCGCTGTTTTGGGATGAAGTTGGGGAAAGACAGATCACAGGGCCGGAAATGGTTGAACAAGCTAAGGAAAGGGTTCAATTGGTTAAGAAGAATCTGAAGGCAGCACAGGACAGGCAGAAAAGTTGGGCAGACGTTAGAAGAAGACCGCTTGAGTTTGAAGTCGGTGATAGAGTGTATCTACGAGCTTCACCGATGAAGGGAGTGAAACTCTTTGGACAAAAGGGAAAGCTAAGTCCAAGGTATGTCGGACCTTTTGAAATTCTAGAAAGGATTGGACCATTGGCTTACAAGCTTAAGTTACCGGAATCGATGTCAATGGTCCATAGTGTATTTCACGTTTCAATGTTGAAGAAGTGTCTGATGAGGAATGATGTTGAAACTACAACTGATCCGGAAATTCTACAAGACAATCTTGCTTATGACGAGAGACCGATCAGGATTTTGGACAGGAAGGAAAAGATGATTAAGAGACGGATGATCCTATTGGTTCTGGTTCAGTGGAGCAATCATTCACCCGATGAGGCAACTTGGGAAGTTGAAGATGATATGATCAGTGAATTCCAAGAGTTCATGGATTTACTATTAGTAATATCATCCGCAGCGGAAGCGATTTAAGGATCTAGATCTATAAATTACACGTAATAAAATAACTAGATCTACATCTACAAGGGGGTTGTAGAACAAACCTCTTGAATCTCAAAATCCAAGTTGAAGAACCGCAATAGAAAGAACGAACGAAGGTGTGAAGAGCACCACGATCTTCCGTACGTGTGATCCAAGCAACTCCCGGTGGAAGGAAATCCTCGTCTCGAATCCTTCCGATATGCTACCCGGAAAATCTCCAAGATTTTCCCCTTATTCCCCTTGGCCGAAAATTTTCACCTTCTCCTCTCTAAGAGGTGTAGGTCGAAATTTATTGTGTGTATTAAGGCTTGGAAGAACTCTCTTTATATAGGAGAGTAAAACTTAGCCTCCAAGGATTTAATAATTAATACAAAATCAATTATAATAATCCCATTAAATAAAAGATAATCCCATAATATTCTAGAACAAATCTAGAATAATATTTATCTTTATTTCTTTCCATAAATATTTATCCAATAAATATTTTATGCACATGTCTTATTAATACACAAGAAAACTAATTTCTTGTTCCATAAAAATAGACATGGGGCGAAAATTATCACTATTGACCTAGTCAATATTAATTTTGCCATAACACAATAATTGGGCCAAGATTATGGAAAATGTCTTTTCCACATATTTAATTATTTAGCCCAACTAATTTAATAGTCCACTAAACAATTAATTCACATATCGTTTTAATAAAGTCCAACAAGAACTAAATTAATATTATTAGGATTCGACGTCCGAGAATAGCTATGCTATATTAGGTGGCACGTCGGGGACCATGGACTAATAATCAGCGGCTCCGATAAATCAAATAAATAATTATCTTACGAACAGAATAATTATATTCGATAAATCAATCACAGGAATATGCCACCATAATCCCGTGACTGCACTCCTCCGATTATAAGATTATATTTATCTCCTCACGAGAATAATAATAGGCGTCCATTGATATAATCATTACATATGGATTAATCCTCCATAGACTGTTCATTCTAAATCGGGAAGTTACCGTTAACCCTTTTTAGAACCTCTTATCCTTATTTACCATTAACCCCCTAGAGATCAATTAATTCATACAACTCACTGGTAGCTAATCAGTGTAATATGAACTCCATGGATCGATCGGTTTCTAGGATTAACAAATAAGGGAACTGTCTATCTACTTCCATAAATGGAAGGAATGGATTCCGTATCTGTGATAACACAGACTACTCACTCAATCCAGTACAATGCCAAGATGGGGTAATTCAGACCACAGACTCGGTGTAATCCTTAACCGTCAAGTCAAACTTCATACTGATTCAAGCAGTTGACTGTGATCACCTCAGGATTAAGATATATCCATAAATATGATCATCCATTGATTCGATAAGAATTCTCAATTACGGAATTATATCGTGAACTCTAATCAAATCGGTCCAGCCCAATATGATATATCTATCATAAATAAATGCCCCATTAGGTTCTCTTAACCGAAAGTCCGGATAAGACGATCACACCTATTGTGTTATGGGCGCATTAATAGCACGTTAAAGGAGAGACCTGATACTCTCGATTAACTTCACTACGGGCTAATTGTATTTTAAGTACATCTTCACTAACTCAATCCTCCCGTGTATATACCATACACCGAGTTAAGTGATTACATAAACGATATACTTAGGGTTTTCTGTAGTGTAAATACTATTGTCACATCGGTGATTATGAGAATAATAAATATGAATAATAATATCATTTCATTTGTTAAATAAAACAATTACAAAATTGTCTTTCGGGCATCACACCTAACAATCTCCCACTTGCACGAAAGCATGTGATTAATTGTTTTAGAGCACACCCTATTATTTAAAATACAACAAACTACATCTCCCACTTGCTCTAAAGCAATGGAGACTCATCCCGTATTCTAGTACCTACTAAGCATATCATAACCATTTCAGATTCCAAAGTACACTCCGAGTATGCCGTCGTAGGATAGGTCAGTGACTCGGGGAGCACCTACATCTAAATGTCATGGGTCTTAATGATTAGTCAGGTTGTCGGCTCGAGACGATCCGTAGAATCGAAACGTTACCGGTCCATCTAATCATGTGGTACTTAGTAAACACTGAGCCCGAGATCGACATAACGATCATCCTCAATCTGACTTAAAGTCAAAATCAGTGTATCACCATATCCAAGTTCACACATGAATATGTCCGCATATTATTCCTCGTTCTCTTTAAGATACTAAAGGACATACTAAACTTGCTTTGTTAACCGCCGAATCTAAGATTCGATCAAAGTTGACGTTCAATAACCTGACCATATCTTACTAGAAAGAGAATCTATCCCATTTCTCTTGATCCGAAGATTTAGAGAGTCATTCCTGAGGCATAGGGTAGAACTTCCTCGTTGAATGTTGCATACACAGATGCATCATCTTAACCAATAAGATGGATGGGAAACCAGTGACTGATTCTAATGAATTCGACCGAGTCAAACTCTTAAGAATGTTGTCCAAATCTCTGTTGCAGAGAATTGTGGTATTGTCAGATTCTGACCTCAGATAACACACCCATGTTGATTTCAACTGGTGCAGTGTTATCCTTCACAAACACTAATATATGTATATATTCACTACTGTACTAAAATTGATATCCAATCTACAAAAGACTTATCAATATTCTGGTCAAATCCACATATTGTAGAAATATATGACTTCCAATGACCGAGAGGTTTGCTTTTTATCCACAAAGGACATAAGCCTTGACAGTCATCCTGTCATAAGTTCATAAGGCAATACCCTTTTGTTCCGAATGAATCCAGACTCCGTTTGTTTGGCAAGAAAGTCTCAGGGAATCACCCATATTTTCTGCTTTTGAACGAAATCATGCAATACTAAGTGGTAAGAGAGTTCAAGGTCTGATTAACTCTCTACTTCTTAGGGAATTACCCCTAGACCACTCAATCTTTGCTCTGAAAGATAAACTTTCCCATTCATTCTACTCTTTTCCGTGTAGATCCAATTACTCCCACTGGGCCTGAGTCACTCAGGTGGTTCTACAAGAGTATCAACAGCTCTGGAGTACCAAACTCCATTCACAGGGTTATGGCTATTAAACCAACCTCTATTATCAGAATCCTATACTGCTCACAAAAGAGCCATGCATAGGTCATCAATCGATCCTCAGACTACAAAGTCTGCAGAAACCGTAATGGGTAATGGATAAACCATACTCCCAATACTTACTGGGTGGATCGAAATTCTGATCTAGTTTAGTAGTATTTAGTGTTATCACCAACAACCGATGTTGGATGTGGTCTGATTTTAATCAGTTAGTAACTACCTTGAGTAAACGTACTTCAAGGTTCAAGGTTTTAATGTTCATGGACTCTATCAGAAAGGATGCAACAGTATAACTGTCCCTTCCCGATTTCAAGAATTCTATATCTAACCTTTACACCCAATAGCTTAAAAAAATATATCACGAATGGTCATTGACCGAACGGATGCACGAAATTACCAGTCTTACCTTTAAGCACCGTGTGCTAAATGCTTATATTTATGGAAGTGGGGTGAACCGAATCCACACCTTATCCGTAAATTCCAAAGCATATTCTATGTAGACTTCTCGGTCTTACATTTCAATGTAAACCATTATTTCGCTTCCAATATCTTTATTGAGTTAAGCAGTGTATTGTAGCACATCCCAAACTATGTAAGGCAATTTAACGGTTTCTCACTTAGTGAGAACATGTCACAATGAGGCAGGCTGAGCATCAGTCTCGAGGACTATGAATGGCCTATTCCGAGTATTGAATACTCTATCTCTGTTGAAAACAGAGAAACCTCAAAAATATTTTGGATAAACATTTCGGAGTGTTTGAATAGTTATCAGACAAGAAATCACTACTCGGAAGCTCCTACTAGCTTGTATCTTTCATCAGACCCCGAAGGTCGTCATGAACAAGCTATATTACTTCTTTATAACCATTATCCTTTCCCGATTGAAAGGAAACTTAGTCATTGAACATTTGAGACAGTATAACCAGACTGGGAGAAAAGGAATCACCCTGAGCCAGTCTTCAAGTCTTGTCTTTTAAGGACTATGCACTAACTATGGAATATGAAGAAGAGTTTATCTAAATATAGAAACCAATTGCTTTTAATAGTTCTTAAGATGTGTTTTATATACATATTTCAGCAGTTCTAAGTGGTTTTGACTTTATCAAACAAAAGTCCGAGTCTTGGATTCGTACTACAAATGGTATATTCACTTTCTATACGACAAACAAATTATCGAATAGAAGGTAAATCCTTTCGTTCCAACGAATCTTAAACAGAAAATAAATTTTCCGCGATATCCAAGGATTGAATCCGAGATTCATTTCCTTATATCACTCCCACTATTCTAGCTAAAATTAACTGCCCGTTGTTTACTCTTTTAATCGTTAAATGCACTGCTACCTTGTTCTTCCAAAGAACTTAGCTCGAGAAAATCGTCAAGGATTCATAGGTTGGTGATCCAAAATCACTGTCCTTATCCTATGATTTTCAGTTAATTAATTTTCGGTTCAGCCTTAAAGTTTTCTCAGTTTAGATGACTAACACTTTTAGACATATTCTCCCATTCTTGACTTTCCGTGAATGGAAACAGTCTTGAACCAGCGGTTCGTTTGAGTAGACACTACTCTTGAACCGTGGGATGTCTATTTCGAGTGTTACTCGTCGGGACTTCTCGGATTTTCTAATATACCAGAAAAAACAACAAATCATATTAAAGCTCCCACTAGTTTATCGGTTCCAAATACCGTCTAACGAGCAATGCTTTATTTTTATGATTTTCCGATTTTTTCGATTAGAAAAATCTATAGTTCCAATGATTCCAGAAAAACAACAAATCATAGAACTCCCACTAGTTCATCGATTCCAAATATCGTCCAACTAGCGACATTTCATGACTTTCCGGTTTTTCAATTAGAACGGTTACGTGTGTAGTCATTTACACTTTTCTAATGTTCTTGAAAAACAACAAATCATAAAGCTCCCACTAGTTCATCGATTCCAAATATCGTCCAACTAGTAACACTTCATGATTTTCCGATTTTTCAATTAGAAAATTACTCGTGTAATCACTACACACTCAAAATTCACTAGAAGAATTTCAAAGTCCGAAATCACCAAAGTTTGTCTCCCGTTTGACACGAATGACACTAGTGACATACCTATATGTCACTCTGGTTTTAAAAGGCTTAAGAGAAAATATCTCTTTCAAAAAATAATTGCATTATCGATTAACTAGTTCAACGTCCTAGTTACTTTCCACTTTTTAACGAAGTCAATACTAGTCAATTATAAATTTTAAGCAATTTAGTAAGGGATATAATGCTGTAAATAAAATGACATATATTAATTCAAGTTTAACACTACTATATTTTATTTTAGGAATTGTAAACTAAAATTAAGTCTACTCTACCATTCCAAGGTTTTAACCTCGCATCTCAGTGCCGCCTTAGGGTAGGTCAAAGAGATGACGGTTAAATCGAGACAATCTCATCAATGAATAACTTGTGAGAATCAAACATCCCACGAGAATCGAACATCCCTTTATTCATTGACTACCTTCCTTTTTTAGCCTAGATATTACCAAAATATCCTTTATGAGTGTGACCTACTATATCGGATCTCTTAGGTACGCCCCGAGTGTGCCGTCTTAGGATAGGTCAGTGACCCGACGAGTACCCAGAAATCCTATCCTTTCGGAGACCAAGCCATGAATGTTGATAGGGGTGAACACCATCCTTAGGGGGACGAAATCAAAGCGCCGCGAGGCGTCACCCTTCTCTCACTTACTTGTATCTATAGTAGAGGCCGTGGGGTTGGCTGTCGCCTCCCCCGCTCCCACTCAATATTTTGGAAGTGGTGGTGGGTTAACTAACCACGTCTTTTTGATGTTAACATAAAAGCACATCAAATCAAGGATTCCGAATGGTGTCGGTAACGTAGGCAAGCCTACCCGTCCTATTCGTTGGAACATATGTGACAGTCGGACGAAGTCGGGTCAAGAGAGCCCCATTGAGATAAGAAGGAATCACCCCTCCGCTCTCCGGTGTAGCTTAGTCTTGCCGGACCCCCGTGCATACATCACACTAGGAGGGTTAAGTCGGTCGAGCCTAGCTCAGTTGACCACCCAACCTATAAGCGAACCGTTTTTATCCAAGATTTATTGTTCTTTTACCATCATTCAATCTCGTAGACACTACGAATTGAAAACGTGATCTCGTTTGGGCTTTAAGGCGGTTCACCGAGAACACACACCGAAAGGCTTAACGATTTCATAACCCGTCCTCGGATCTTTAATTAGTTACTAAATTAATTAATTACCACGTATTAATTAAATTTCAACTAATTACACGAGTTTGTATACATGCCTATTTTAATTACCAAAATTAAAATTCTACATGTATGCATGGAGTGGATTTATGATATGATGCATGTCATGGCAATTCCGATTTTATGTCTATTTTATGATCAAACACATAAAAAATAAATTGCGGAAAATTTAAACACCGAGATGGATTGTTGGTACCCCCGTATCTAATCTATCCTAGGAAAAATAAATTACAATCTTATTGTCTTCGAGTCTTGATCTTCGAATCTTGAACTCGAACCGCCGGATCACGAATCACGAACACCCGAGAGGAGAAAAGGTCTTTTTAATTAAATAAATCCAATTTATTTGATAAATAAAACCTTTTTTTTTTCTTTCGGCTGTTTTAAAAAAAAAAATACCCAAAAAAATAAAATTTTTTTTTTTTTAATTATCTGCCAATCGGCAGTATGTGCTAAAAAAAAAATTAGGTCAAAAAATTTCATACAGCCGCAAAAGAGGAACCCTAGCCGCATGCTAGTCTTATTAAACAGGACTTATAGCGACGCTTTTCAGCGTCGCAGAAAGTCCTGTAGCAGTTTTTAATAAAATTTTATCCGTTTCTCCTCGTTCATACCTTGGGTTTCGCCTTGATCTTCAATTTTCCAACAAGATCTTCATCTTTTCCAGCCCGGATATTCAAAATTACAATAAAAGATGCTACTTTTACAAATTTATTTCGAAAATTGACATAAAATAAATACAATTCCTATGCTCAATTGTTGCTAAACAAAGGAGCTACAATAGATCTAACGAGTAAACAGTACCAACCCCAATCCATCTCTTCAACCAAGACATTCATAATCATAAAAAAATAAACAAATTTCGGCCCCCTTTTTTTTTTAAATTTGAGACAAAAAATCTACATGTTTACCACTCCTAGATCTAATATTTTATACGTATAAATATAGATCAACTTGTCTCTGATACCACTGTTAGTAATATCATCCGCAGCGGAAGCGATTTAAGGATCTAGATCTATAAATTACACGTAATAAAATAACTAGATCTACATCTACAAGGGGGTTGTAGAACATACCTCTTGAATCTCAAAATCCAAGTTGAAGAACCGCAATAGAAAGAACGAACGAAGGTGTGAAGAGCACTACGATCTTCCGTACGTGTGATCCAAGCAACTCCCGGTGGAAGGAAATCCTCGTCTCGAATCCTTCCGATATGCTACCCGGAAAAATCTCCAAGATTTTCCCTTAAATCTCCCCTTGGTCGAAAATTTTTTCCTTCTCTCTCTAAGAGGTGTAGGTCGAAATTTATTGTGTGTATTAAGGCTTGGAAGAACTCTCTTTATATAGGAGAGTAAAACATAGCCTCCAAGGATTTAATAATTAATACAAAATCAATTATAATAATCCCATTAAATAAAAGATAATCTCATAATATTCTAGAACAAATCTAGAATAATATTTATCTTTATTTCTTTCCATAAATATTTATCCAATAAATATTTTATGCACATGTCTTATTAATACACAAGAAAACTAATTTCTTGTTCCATAAAATAGACATGGGGCGAAAATTATCACTATTGACCTAGTCAATATTAATTTTGCCATAACACAATAATTGGGCCAAGATTATGGAAAATGTCTTTTCCACATATTTAATTATTTAGCCCAACTAATTTAATAGTCCACTAAACAATTAATTCACATATCGTTTTAATAAAGTCCAACAAGAACTAAATTAATATTATTAGGATTCGACGTCCGAGAATAGCTATGCTATATTGGAGGCACGTCGGGGACCATGGACTAATAATCAGCGGCTTCGATAAATCAAATAAATAATTATCTTACGAACAGAATAATTATATTCGATAAATCAATCACAGGAATATGCCACCATAATCCCGTGACTGCACTCCTCCGATTATAAGATTATATTTATCTCCTCACGAGAATAATAATAGGCGTCCATTGATATAATCATTACATATGGATTAATCCTCCATAGACTGTTCATTCTAAATCGGGAAGTTACCGTTAACCCTTTTTAGAACCTCTTATCCTTATTTACCATTAACCCCTAGTGATCAATTAATTCATACAACTCACTGGTAGCTAATCAGTGTAATATGAACTCCATGGATCGATCAGTTTCTAGGATTAACAAATAAGGGAACTGTCTATCTACTTCCAGAAATGGAAGGAATGGATTCCGTATCTGTGATAACACAGACTACTCACTCAATCCAGTACAATGCCAAGATGGGGTAATTCAGATCACAGACTCAGTGTAATCCTTAACCGTCAAGTCAAACCTCATACTGATTCAAGCAGTTGACTGTGATCACCTCAGGATTAAGATATATCCATAAATATGATCATCCATTGATTCGATAAGAATTCTCGATTACGGAATTATATCGTGAACTCTAATCAAATCGGTCCAGCCCAATATGATATATCTATCATAAATAAATGCCCCTTTAGGTTCTCTTAACCGAAAGTCCGGATAAGACGATCACACCTATTGTGTTATGGGCGCATTAATAGCACGTTAAAGGAGAGACCCGATACTCTCGATTAACTTCACTACGGGCTAATTGTATTTTAAGTACATCTTCACTAACTCAATCCTCCCGTGTATATACCATACACTGAGTTAAGTGATTACATAAACGATATACTTAGGGTTTTCTGTAGTGTAAATACTATTGTCACATCGGTGATTATGAGAATAATAAATATGAATAATAATATCATTTCATTTGTTAAATAAAACAATTACAAAATTGTCTTTCGGGCATCACACCTAACATTTACCAGGTATGTTCTAGTTACAAGGACGAAACTCCTTTTAAGGGGGGAAGAATGTAATATTCTGATTTTCAGGAAAGGGCAGACGTGTCATTTTGCGAAAACGAAATATTATTATTGCTTTTCTTTTATTGGAGTTAAGTATTGTGTTAATTATATATATGTAATTTTCGAAATTATGTGTATTTAATTAAAGGGATTTTCTGATTTTTTTTGGTAATTAAAAAGGGTAATTAAGGAAAAGGGATTTATGGGAAATTGGTATTTAAGGGAAAATTAACACACAATAATCCCATAACCTAATCAAATCAGAAATTCAGCGTGTGTGCCTTCTTTCTCTGCACAATTTGGAGGAAGAAAGAGGCCAAGAGAGTTTTCACAAATTCTAAGAGATAGCTTAATCGTTTTTAGATCAGACGAGAGCTTTGGAATCGTCGTGAGAAGGACATCGTTTGGTCATCAGAGTTTGGGAGTTGCAGCAGATTTTCTGAGGTTGTTTAGATCGGTTTTTGTGGCTGCAATTAGGTAAGAAACTCTTCCTATGATCTCAGTTATGATTCGTGAAGTGTAGATCATGTTTTAAGATGTGCAAATGTTAGTAAAAGATGTGTTTTTCGCTGATCGAGGATCATAAGTGTCCTTGGGATGTTTAGATATGTTTTTCTACATTTTTCTGAGTTTAATTCAATGCCAAATAGGTCAGAAACGGATTTGAAATCGAGCCTTGATGACTTTAGCATTTTGGGAAAAACCCAGGCGGACGGGCGTCTGCAATAGGCGGACGGGCGTCCGAGACCCTAGTGGCCCAGACGGGCGTTTGTAATAGGCAGACGGGCGTCTGAGGTGAGATTTTTGATTCAGGATGTAGCTGTTTTTGGCAGACGGGCGTTTGGGGTTTAGTGGACGGGCGTCTGACACGGACGGCCGTCCATGGGAGGTCAAACGGGCGTCTGGCCTGTTTTGCCTTGTTTTTACGGTTTTATCATTCTAGTTTGGTTTTGGGTTTTATAATCACACTATTATTGTTTTCAACCCTTATTTATGATATGATATCATTGGTTAACATAAACAAGCCTAAATTGAACTTCTGATTCGTTCAGTTAAAACACCGAATGTACTCTTAAAGGGAGTTGAAGTTCGGATCCGTCGGAAGGGCATGATAAGCTTGTGCTTTGATGAATTAGCATTCATCACTGTCTGTGTAATTGCTAGGTCTTGTAAATGTCTAGTGGTCTAGGAAGAGAGTAGTTAATGTGAGGGAGATTAATTGAAGACACTTAGGTGGCTAGTTAATCATCCTAATAATTACGTACTTGACTAGTAAAAGATTAAACAACATGTCTCTCTTGGATAGGCACCAGTCTATATCCCGATGTATGCCTACCTCTGAAGGTGGAAGAACTCCGTAGGTCAACAAAACCCTACGTACGGTGGGACTCCGCTGAGATGTGCATACTATCGGAGCCTACCTATTCTAGACTCCGTGGATATTGGTGTTATCCACTAATATGTTGCCAAGAATATCCCCAGCTTGGATATGCGTAGTGCCCTTGAGTGCGGTTGTAACGTAGATAAGTTAAGTAGAAACATTTAGTCAATTCATGTTGATGGACATGAGATGAACCTTTGATTGAGTCGGTCAAACATAAACAACTAAACCTTTAAATATCTTTACTTTATAAATTATAATTGTTGTCATAGCTTCTCTTTCTTATTAAGTACGTTGTACTTACCTCAAATGCATGTTTTCTATGTGTTTGGGGGTGAGAAGACGAACAGTTTGATATTGTTTACGAGGAGGAGTTCGTTGATGACGTTTGAAGACGCCTCATTGAAGAATTTACATTTATTCTTTATTTATTCTTTATTAGATTGTTTTAGACTTTTGGTCTTCCAAGACTTGTAGCATCGTTACATTTCTTTTGAGATTATCGTACGTTTCGTTTGGATTTCGTATTTTTTTCCTTGAATGTAATAAGATACATTTCCACCTTTAGATGTTGTTTCGATTCTTGGATGTTTGGAAATTTTATACCCGAGTCTTTTGCTTCCGTTTGCTTGTTTTTGATACGACGTAGTAGAGGCTTACGTATGAAATAAATTTACTTTTATTTTATACGTGCTGAACGTTCCTTTTCCGGATAAGGACTCGGTGTCCGGGAACGGGGCGTTACATCTTATCAGCCCAAAAAAAAAGTAGACTTTCTACCTGTAATATAATTCAACTCACAATCAACACATTTAACAGTATAAACAAAAAACATGAACCCGGGAACAAGTTTCCATACAGTATGTGACATTAAAAATAAAATTTTCATGCTCAAAGTTTTTGGTAATGAAAAACAAGACTTACATGCAATGATCATAATTTATTAACGTGGAAAAAAATATTTTACAACAAAAACATGTTACCTTACGAGGATACAGTATCAATGATTTGTATGATTATTCTCAACCTCTATCAAGCTTGGACAAGTTGCATTGTTATGGCTGGGTCTTTTGCAATTCCCACACAATACACGCTTGCGCTTGCACGTACGCATCTCTTCAGTTGATCTTATCCTCTTTGTTTGTGGTCGTCCACTTTGTTTCCTGGGAAGTGGGGGCAAGACCCTCTTTGCAAGCACATCCTCAAGAAACTCACATTCCTCTTCATCCCCCACTGGATATACAAATTCAGAGTATGATTGCCTCCAAAATACAGTGTTATAATATAGACTGCAATAGACGTAACTGTCGTGATCACCACCTCGGGACAATATCGCAGCAATTGCATGTTTGCATGGAAACTTATCCAAGTTAAATTTCTTACATGTATATTTCCATTCATCCAACTCAACGATGTGGCATGCCGAATCTTCACGAACATCATATTTAAGTGGGCCAAGTTTCCTAACCTCCAAAATCGGTGCCTCATTATATCTTGTCAGCAATTTTTCTTCAAATTTTGGTGTGAGATATGTCTGGCAATTTTGGGCTGCTTCATGCCTTTCAGCAAACCACTCTTGCAATTTCTCACGGATGCTATCAATCAACCCAACAATAGGGAATGCACGCGCCTTGACAAATAAACTATTTAACGACTCAACATGGTTTGTGGTCATGATATTGTACCTTAAACCACCAAAGTGTTCTCTAGACCAATGAGGAAATGAATATTTAACCAAATATTGTCTAACTCCCGGTTTTTTACTGCATAGCGCTTCAAAATATTTGTTAAATTCATGTGTAGTATACGCCTCTGCAGCTCATAAACAAAATTTCAATACCAGAACGTGGGAAAGCAGTCATCAAATTCTTTCGCACGTGATATATGCAAATCCATGATGAGCATGACGAAACACCTCGTTAAACCTGTGACTACTGCTTTCGTCACGGTCAGAGAGTATCGCAAGATCCTTAGTGTTGCCAGTTATCGATACTAACTTTTCAAAAAACCATGTCCATGAGTTATAATTTTCAGAATCAACAATTGCCCACGCAAGCGGGTATAGTTGCAAATTTGCATCTTGACCGGTTTCCACAAGCAGTTTACCTTTGTAACTGGTTTTCAAGTGCGTACCATCAACAGAAATAACTTCTCGAATCGAGGAATTGAATCCACATATACTTTGTCCAAGTGCCATAAAAAAATATCTGAACCGGTCATCGTTATTTGCATGAATAAACGTCACAGTTTTAGGATTTTTCAACTTCAACATATAAGAGTACTTTTCCAATTTTGAATAATTATTGCGTGTATTACCTCGGATCAATTCCGTAGCATGATTTTTAGCCTTGTATGCCTTTGCATAAGTAATCGTGTATCCGGCTTTTCGGCGCATATCATTGATGATATCTTTCGTTCTATATACACAGTTTGGGTCATTAAATTTTGGAGCAATGTGTTTTCCAATAAACTTGTAAAAAAATGTTTGTGGTCTTTGTGGTGAACATTAAGAGAGCATGAATGCTGATTTTGTACACTCGAACTTAAAATTTTTCTGAACCAATAGCTAATTTTGTAGCTCTCAAACGCCACTTGTAGTGTTTCACCACGCACAACACTTCATAAACACTCTTGTTTGAGGTCCTTGTATTGAATCCAAAGTGATACTTCACAGCAAGCGAATGCAACTTATCTACCAAGATATCTTTTGTATCGAATATGTCTTTCACGTGCTAGTCTTCACCATCGGGAATTCTCACTGTGGACACATGATTAATTGAAGGGAAACTTTGAATTGTATTATGAAGGAAGCCTTCATTTGATGCCATCTCAGGAGTTTCAAGTACAATCCTAACATTATCATTGTCATCCAAATTACTTGAATCAAATGTTTCAAATGCATCACCGATGTCATTCAAGGTATCATCCATGTCATTCAAATTTTGAGTTTCAACCACATCATCATTGTAAATGTCATCATTGTTACTTCTAGTAGATTTCTCCCATGCTTGAAAAACAACATCTTCACCAAAAGACGACAATAAACCGTCTGCAACTCCTCTCTTGGGACCTTCTCCATGTATATCAAGGTCAGTGTTTTCCATCACCCCCATTTTCATCAATCGCATCATTATGACTTCCTATAAGTTCATGTTGGTCATTCATATTTTTATTCCCAATTCAACCTCAAACATACCAATATTATCTACACATATTGACTGGTTTCCGAATTCATTATTCTTCAGCGTAATGCATAGAAATGTTTCATGACAAACTGACAAGAAAGACTTCACTTCACGATCATAATCAATGACAATTGGTGCCACCGGAAAAGACTTTCGAGGGTTAGTGAATTTCATCTACCAAATTTGAATCAATTTCCAGCCTTCTTTCACACTTTCAAACAGTTCTAGAAATGAAATTTTTTTCGGAACGAAAATTGAACTCGTCTTTTCATTTCCTTCCTTAGCAATTTTCCATAACCAGAAACCATCAACATTCTTTTCAAAATCACCTGGATTACAAACATGTATCACTTCTACATCCACGCTTCTCATACTGAATGTAAGTATGCAGAGCCTCAAGCAACTAACAAAAGGACTGGAAAAAAATGACACATGTTAGTGTGAATCAATAACATTCATTAATAGTTTTGAAAAATACAATGCAGATGAGTCAAATGTGTAATCAAAGACATGATTCATTTACAATTGTACAGAGAGCAAAAAATGAAGCAAGAATGTAGAACTTTCCACATGATAAACACAAAGTCTAAATGATATTCTCAAGTAATTCACAACAATTTTATTACTATGCTGTCTGTGAATTTTCAGTTGCAAAGATTGCGACTTCCAAAATACACTTCAACAATTCATTTTTCGTATCAGTTACACTTTTTTTATATTACTTGCTTTTTATAATCCAAATTATATCTATTCTCCCTAATATCACTGTTATTACAACTGATGATGGTGCATAAGCCGATAAGTTGCTCTATTAGGGTGTCTAAGTTATTAGTCTTATATGATATACCACACTTAAGATCACAGTGGGACAAGGCATCCATAGCTTTCTTCTTTTCTTCTGCTTATTGGTGAAAAATTATCTCTACATACTACATTGCTTGGATACCTTGGCTCACCTCTAAAAATAGATGCATATTGACGAAACAAAATTCGTTGGGTATAAAATCTGGGCCTTTGATCTAGTGATAATTGGTGAGAATGAATAATCAAGAAAAAAAATATGAAGGTGAGAGGAGTTTTGTGGGGGTGATTTAGCCTGAGCCTGGGAATTTCACCAGATGCCTACGTATCCAATATCTCTGTTGGAATCAAGTCTGTCGTGGTTCCTTATGGTTGTTTATATTGGGGCAATGGTGCCCTAGGCCTGCGTGGGCCGTGTCCAATGTGGACTCTCTTTTTGTGTTACTTAAGTTGGAGATAATTCTGGGATTATCCCTTGATATTAGGAGATAACTGAGATATTCGTATTAAATGATAAAGATTGGAGCATTAAAGGCATAAGATTCTTCCCACATTTATCGTATAATTATTATCATTATCATACTCTCTAGCCGACCTACGGCGAGATGCTTAGGTTGAGTGGACCGAACTGCGTAGGTCTGCTCCTCAGCTGTCCTGACCGATCTGCGGTGGATCGGGGGATGACCCGAACAACCCTCTTTCATAAGGACTCAGTTCGGCCCTCAGTCTACGATGGGCTCTTGGCCCTTACGATTAGGGTGTTAGGTACACTCTTGCCATAATTTTAGGGTGTCATGTGCCTGGCACGTGGAGCGGTGAAATCCGGTATCGTCATAAGCCCCCTAGATCTAACTCAACTCTTGAGTTCAGGTCAGATCTGACTTGTGTGCGGCTCGGCCGCATTGACCGATTTAAATTAATCTCTTTGACAGGTGGCAATGCTTAGTTATGATGCCGCTATAACTTTCCCAAAAAATGAAGTGTTTTTACCCACGTCTTTTATGAGTGGAGCAGTTTTTGAAGACATAAACCGGGCATATCTTTGGCTTTCCATGCAAACACATCTCGGAATTCTTTGAGTATCCAAATGAGCTATTCTTTGTACGAGTCAGGGATCCAAGCTCCAACTGCTACTGTCAGTTTGGGGTGACCGTCCCAAAGAAAGAAATCTTCTACTTTGTCTTTCGAGGACCATGTTTCCTCATCTTCTGGGAGGAGTTCCTCCATAAAGACATGTCGGCTCGCAGCTTCTCTGCTGGTAATGGTAGTATAGCAGTTTATGGCTGTTTCCGCAACCCCTTTGACCTCCGCCGACCTGTATAGGTGGGAAACTTAAGACTGTTATGAGCTAAGGAGATGGTAGCTCGGAGATCAATAAACGTTGGTCGACCTATAATGATATTATGAGGAGAAGGGGATTGTACAACAACGTAACTGCTATCCAAGGTTCGACTCCTTGGCTCCGGGCCGAATGTGGTAACTAGCTCAATCCTTCCTATGGGTAAAACGGATGTCCCAGCAAAACCAAATAACGGTGTGGACACGGGCGGTTAAACCCCTATTATCTAGCTTCATTGCTTGAAAGGCATGGTAATATAGTATATTCACAGCACTCCCGGTATCCACACAAACTCTTTGTATTAGATTTTGATTAACTACGATTTCAATTATCAGCCCTTCATTATTTATCACCTAGGGGAGGGGATCCCCTAGGCCACTTTACCGGAGAGTCGTTGCCTTTTATTACACACATCAGCAGCCCTGCTACCATCCTCTTCTAAGCCTCCATAGATGGTATCAACCTGAAGGCATGGGTGATCTTCAAGGTTTTCCATTTGTCCTCTTCGTTATTAACGATCACTTGATTCTCTATGGAATTTGACATTATTACTTACTTTCTTTAAGCCTCAACAACAATTATCAATAGAAGGCCCTCCTTCTAGAGCTAATTGATGAAACAAAATTCGTCGGGTATAAAATCTGGGCCCTATGATCTAGTGATAACTAGCGAGAATGAATAATCAAGAAAAAAAATATGAAGGTGCGAGGTAGTTTTGTGGGGGTGATTTAGACTGAGCCTGGGCATTTCACCAGGATGCCTACGTATCCAATATCTCTATTGGAATCAAGTCTGCCGTAGTTCTTTATGGTAGTTTATATAGGGGCGATGGTGCCCTAGGCCTGCGTGGGCCGTGTCCAATGTGAACTCTCATTTCGTGGTACTCAAGTTGGAGATAGTTCTGGGATTATCCCTTGATTTTAGGAGATAACTGAGATATTCGTATTAAATGATAAAGATCAGAGCCATAAAGGCTTAGGATTCTTTCCATATTTATCGCATAATTATTATCATTAGCATACTCTTTAGCCGACCTGCGGCGAGATGCAAAGGTTGAGTGGACCGAACTGTTAGGTGTAATGCCCGAAAGACAATTTTGTAATTGTTTTATTTAATAAATGAAATGATATTATTATTCATATTTATTATTCTCATATTCACCGATGTGACAATAGTATTTACACTACAGAAAACCCTAAAGTATATCGTTTATGTAATCACTTAACTCAGTGTATGGGATATACACGGGAGGATTGAGTTAGTGAAGATGTACTTAAAATACAATTAGCCCGTAGTGAAGTTAATCGAGAGTATCGGGTCTCTCCTTTAACGTGCTATTAATGCGCCCAGAACACAATAGGTGTGATTGTCTTATCCGGACATTCGGTTAAGAGAACCTAATGGGGCATTTATATATGATAGATATATCATATAGGGCTGGACCGATTTGATTAGAGTTCACGATATAATTTCGTAATCGAGAAGTCTTATCGAATCAATCGATGATCATATTTATAGATATATCTTAATCCTGAGGTGATCACAGTCAACTGCTTGAATCAGTATGAGGTTTGACTTGACTGTTAAGGATTACACTGAGTCTGTGATCTGAATTACCCCATCTTGGCATTGTACTGGATTGAGTGAGTAGTCTGTGGTATCACAGATACAGAATCCATTCCTTCCATTTATGGAAGTAGATAGACAGTTCCCTTATTTGTTAATCCTAGAAACTGATCGATCGTACGAGTTCATATTACACTGATTAGCTGCTAGTGAGTTGTATGAATTAATTGATCACTAGGAGGTTAATGGTAAATAAGGATAAGAGGTTCTAAAAAGGGTTAACGGTAACTTCCCGATTTAGATTGAACAGTCTATGGAGGATTAATCCATATGTAATGATTATATCAATGGACGCTTATTATCATTCTCGTGAGGAGATAAATATAATCTCATAATCGGAGGAGTGCAGTCATGGGATTATGGTGGCATATTCCTATGATTGATTTATCGAATATAATTATTATGTTCGTAAGATAATTATTTATTTGATTTATCGGAGCCGCTGATTATTAGTCCATGGTCCCCGATGTGCCTCCAATATAGCATAGCTATTCTCGGACGTCGAATCCTAATAATATTAATTTAGTTATTATTAGAATTTAATTAAAACGATATGTGAATTAATTGTTTAGTGGACTATTAAATTAGTTGGGCTAAATAATTAAATATGTGAAATAGACATTTTTCATTATTTTGGCCCAATAAGTGTATCATAGTCAAAATTATTGTGACTAGGTCACAAAGGATGAATTTCGGCCCCAAGAGTGTCTTAGGGAACAAGAGATTAGTTTTCTTGTGGATTAATAAGACATGTGCACAAAATATTTTTTGGATAAATATTTTATGGTAAAAATAAAGATAAAGATTATTCTAGATTTGTTCTAGAATATTCTAGGATTATCTTTTATTTATTGGATTTATTTATTTGGCAAAATAAAATCCTTGGAGGACAAGAAGAGCCCACCTATATAAAGAGGCTTTTCCCAACTCATAGAGACACACAAATTTCGACTTTCATCTCTTAGAGAGAGAAAGGAATAAATTTCGGCCAAGGGTAAGAGGGAAAATCTTGGAGGTTTTCCGGGTAGCATATCGGGAAGATTCGAGACGAGGATTTCCTTCCACCGGAGTTGCTCGGATCACACGTGCGGAAGATCGTGGTGCTCTTCACACCATCTTTTGTTCTTCCTATCGCGGTTCTTCTACTTGGATTTTGAGATCCAAGAGGTATGTTTTACAACCCCCTTGTAGAGTAGATCTAGTTATTTTATTATGTGTAAATTATAGATCTAGATCCTTAAATCGCTTCCGTTGCGGATGATATTACTAACAGTGGTATCAGTCGCCTGGTGATCTATATTTATACGTATAAAATATTAGATCTAGGAGTGGAAAACATGTAGTTTTTGTGTCCCAAAATTTTTTTTTGGGGCCGATGCATTTTTTATTTTTTTTATGTTGCGATTGTTGTGGTTTGAAGAGATGGATTGGGGTTGGTACTGTTTACTCGTTAGATCTATTGTAAGCTCTCTCGATTTAGATCGTTTGAGCATAGGATTGATTCTACATCGCGATGTCTATGCATCGCGATTGTCCGTGCATCGCGATGTCACTTCATTGTGGTGTCTCTGCATCGTGGTGTCGCTTCATCGCGGTGTCTCTGCATCGCGGTGGTCATTGCATCGGGGGTGGCCACTGCATCGCGGTGGTCAAAGATTGATGGTGGTCAATATGTCGCGATGGTCACAACATTGGAGGTGTCTCTGCATCGAGGTGTCTTTGCATCGCGGCGTCTCTGCAGGCGTCTCTGTATCGAGGGTGGTCAATGCATCGTGGTGTCTTGCATCGGGGGTGGTCACTGCATCGGGGTGGTCACTGCATCAAGGTGTCTCTGCATCGGGGGTGGCCATTACATCGTGGTGGTCAATGGATCTGGGTTGGTCAATGCATCGCGGTGTCACTTCATTGAGGCCTCTCTGCATCGCCGCGTCTCTGCATTAGAGGTGTCAGTGCATCGCGGTGGGCAATGCATCGGAGTAGTCAATGGACCTGGGTGGTCAATGCATCGCGGTGTCACTTCATCGAGGTGTCTCTACATCGCGGTGTCTCTGCATCGTGGGTGGTCACTACATCGCGGTGGACAATGAATCAGGGTAGTCAATGGACCTGGGGTGGTCAATGCATCGCGGTGTCACTTCATCGAGGTGTCTCTACATCGTGGTGTCTCTGCATCGGGGGTGGTCACTGCATCACGGTGTCTCTGCATCGGGGGTGGTCACTACATCGCGGTGTCTTTGCATCGGGGGTGGTCACTGCATCGCGGTTGTCAGTGTATCACGGTGTCACTTCATTGAGGTGTCTCTGCATCACGGCGTCTCTGCATCGCGGTGTCATTTCATCGCCGTGTCTCTTCATCTGGTGTCACTTCATCGCGGTGTCTCTGCAATGCGGTGTCATTTCATCGCGGTGGTCAATGTATCGCGGTGTCTCTGCATCGCGGTGTCACTTCATCGCGGTGGTCAATACATCGGGGGTGGTCACTGCATCGCGGTGGTCATTGCATCGGGGTGGTCACTGCTTCGCGGTGGTGAATGCATCGTAGTGGTATATGCGATGTCTCTGCATCGCGATGTCTCTGCATCGTCAAATGTCATAATATCGCGATGTCTCTGGATCACGATGTCTTTGCGTCGCGGTGTCGATTTATTCCGACGTCTCTGCATCGAGGTGGTCAATGCAGTGATTACCGGAAAAAAAAAATCTCATTTTCCAGGTAAAATAAAAATAAAAAAGAATTAAAAAAAAGAATTAAAAAAGGCGGCTCAGCGTCTTGGAAAAGGATGGGAAAAAAAAAGAAAGAAAAGAAAAAAACACAACATGTTAGCTTATTTGATATGAACATGATGTTAATTAAAACAACACATTAGCATCTTTCCGTTTCAGCGCCGGTTTTTCTTTTTTATTTTTATTAATTGAGGGCAGATTGGTCCATGTATTAATTTTATGTTCTTATAATCAAATAAGATTTCTTAGTATCTTATTTATTAAATTAAGTCCAATATGTGTCATTTTGAACCCTTACCCCTAAACGAAATATCCTCATTAAAAATATAAACCTACTTCCAAATAATATAAAGGTTAATAATATAAACCTTATCCCTAATGTCCGACCCACCTCCTTCATATATCAAATACGGCTTCTGATTACTGATATCTCTTTTTTTTTTTTTTTTTTTTGAGAAATCTTCTCCTCTCAGTTCATCTCTCTCTCTCTCTCTCTCTCTCTCTCTCTCTCATGTCGATTTCCCTAAATGGTAATAACAGTGACGATGCTGGATTTCGTCTATGAATAAATCCGGGCCGTTTAATCTAGGGGTAATTGAACGAGGGATGTTTTTTGATGTTTTTTAGACTGAGCTTGGGTTATTTTCCCAAGTTGCCTACGTATCCTGTTATGTTTCAGGAATCAAGTCTTTCGTAGTTCCTTAGGGTTGTTTATATAGGGGATGATTTATCCTTTTCCTTCTTCTACAAGGATTTGTATTATTATTATTAATATTATTATTTCCCTAAGGATATACACGCATAAATCTCTATAATTTAGGGATAATTATGGACATATTTAAATGTCAGGATCAGAGTCTTTATGACCTAGGATTCTTTCCTTATTTATCTTTAGTTATCCCGCATATGGAATAACAGAGGCACGGGTCTGAGCGTCCTGCGTTCAGCCCCCAAGGCCACTATGGCCGAACTGGGCACCTCCTATTCGCCAAGCCTTAACCGACCTGCGGTGGTTGGAGGAGGAGTTTGTGCCGATCTCCCACCTAGGGTAAGGGACCTGCCCTTAGGTATGTTTCTGGGCTCCTGGCCCTTAATGCCTTACATTTAGAGGCTAGTCATCTATTATACGACTTAAGAGGATGACACGTGGCGTAGTTCGGGTCGGGCATCATCATAAGCCCCCAAGATCTGGCTGAACACTCATTGTGAGGTCGGATCTGTTAGAGGTGTTGGTCGGCCCCTGTCATCTAGACTTGTATAATTTTACAATGGTCTTCTCTGCCAAGTGGCATAGTTACTTTTATGACGCTGTCATTCGTGCCCACGTCTTTTGAGGTGGAACGGTTTTTGAGAACGCTGCCACAGCCCCTTGTTTAGTGTCTTCTCCGGCTACTGCTTCTGCTTCAATGGCCCCTGCCGAGCTGCCCCAGGTCAATGCTTCTGTGGAGAATCCTACTCTTGCAGAGTCTGGGCAGAACTCAGCCCTTAATGCTGCTTAAGTTTTTGAACTTGCATTTCGTTTATGCTTCGTTTTGATCTAATCTTTCTTCTAGTTGGTCATATCTGCACCATTTTAGCGGTTCGGCCGGACTTGTCCGATCTCGTGTGTTGAATTGCCCAACTGCCAGGTGGCAGTCTATTAAATAGGTCATCATTACTTTACAGGATACGAGGCGTTTTTCACTTTTTCCCATATCTGATATCGTTTACACGTCTGGAGGAGGGTTATAACCCGTCTTTTCAAACTAGGCTCCCCCTCTTCTCTTCATTTGCTATTAAACCGAAGATCTTCATTATCTCAAGAGTTTGCAATCCAAGTAAGCATATTTCCTCTCGTTTTTTCTGAGTTCTTCTTTTTTGCTTATGTTTTTCCCAGTTAATGAGGGCAATCACTGCATCTAGCAGTTCAATTGAGAGAGAGTTTGAGTCTTGCTCTGAATCTGAAGCCGAAATTATTCAACCAGGGGGTCTAATAGACATCCCTGCCCTCAACATAATCTCTGCTCGTAGAAATTCGGAGCAGTTCGTTATCGACCCACAACCTGCTAACTCGTCTAGGCCTTTTTCTTTTTTTTTTTCAGTGGCCGACTTTGCTGATGTATTTGAGCATGCGTTTGAGGAAGAGAAGGTTGTGCCTGAGCACAACGAACAGATTCTGAACCCAGAGGCTCCTGGCGTGGTCCTGAATCGGAGCCTGCCTGGGCTAATCAATCCTGAAGATCTTCCTACTGAGGGTCTTCAACAAGAGGTTTGGTTGACCCCACACCACCTACTAATCAGCTAGATGATAGCCTGATCATCCTGGGCGGTTCTGATTATGGGTGAGCTCCTAGTGCGCTCCCGATCTGGACGCAAGAGAGGCAAGGCTGATCGAGGAGATCAGGATGCTTCTGAGGGGGATCTGTTCCCCAAGGTGACTTTCTGTTCAAACTGCCAGACAAGGATCTGGCCTCAGTGGTATAGCATTTTATACTTTCGTACTTGCTTTTTTTTTTATGCCTTTATCATACTGACCCATGTATGCCTTTGTCAGGTCGTCAGAGCTGGGAAGGAGATTCTGAACAGGCTGGACAGTTTCTCCACTCAAAAGGTTTCCTTGGAACGGCGGATCGCTGACCTTTCTGCCGGTCGTAAAAGATACAAGGACGAGTCTCTGTCCAAGGATGCCCAGATCGATGATCTGGAGAAGATTATGCAAGCTTAGCAAGCTGAGTTAAAGGAGCTGTGCACTGCTAGCGCTGAATGGGAGGAGGCCCTGGCCAATCTCCGCGCTGATCATGATGGACTTGAGGCCGAGATGCCTACTCAGATCTCCTAAGCCATTCATGAATACAAGAGCTCTTTCCACTTCACTAGGGCCTTGAAGGTTTTACTTGGCTCCATCTTAAGCTAAGGGTATACCCTTGGCGTGAATCAGGCTAAAGAGCAACGCCCTCGGCCGATCATTGAGAATCATCAACATGGTAGGCTTTGCAAGCCAGGATGTAGTCAAATCTATGAGGCTAGGCTTAAGGAGTTTCAAGCCGGTGAAGATCTGGCTGCGAAGTATGGTCGCAGACCTGCTGCCCAGCAAGCCAGTGCGTCTTCAACTCAGCCCTCCGGTACGCCCTCAGATCAACATCAGCAACAGGATTCTGCTGCCAATTCTTAAGATCAGGCCTTTATTATTTTGTTGAAAAACTTGTTGAAAGACTTTGCAATATTTTCCAACTTTTGTTATTTTTTGTTCTTGACAATTTATGCCTTTTTGGCACTTGTTCTGTAATATTTTCTTCTTTGGCGTTCAGCCCTTCATTTCTATTACTTTGGTTTTTGGTTTTGCCCTTGCTTTTGTTTTAAGCATAGCTTAGGGTCCTTTACCCCCCAGAAGTACGTCCTTTACAAAGCTTTGCTTTTCGAATGATGTACTTCAGTGTATGCGCTGATTTTCTGTCCTGTAGACTTAGGAAGTTTGATTACTTCAACTTTCTAAGTATTATAGAAAGCGTTGATCGTCTGTCCTGTAGACTTAGGAAGTTTGATTACTTCAACTTTCTAAGTATTATAGAAAGCGCTGATCGTCTGTTCTGCAGACTTATAGAGTTTGTCCTTTGGAAAACTTTTTCTGAGTCCGACCTGCGGCTCAATTCTTCTACTGAGTCCGACATGCGGATCAGTTCATTGGGTCTGTCCTGCAGACTTATAGTTTGTCATTTGCAAACTTTTTTCTGAGACCGACCTACGGTTCAGTTCTTCTACTGAGTCCAACCTGCGGATCAGTTCACTGGGTCTGTCTTGCAGACTTATAGTTTGTCCTTTGCAAACTTTTTTCTGAGACCAACCTGCGGAGCTCAGTTCGTCAGTCCTGCTGACTTATAGAGTTTGTCATTTGCAAACTTTTTTCTGAGACCGACCTACGGTTCTGTTCTTCTACTGAGTCCGACCTGCGGATCAGTTCACTGGGTCTGTCTTGCAGACTTATAGTTTGTCCTTTGCAAACTTTTTTCTGAGACCGACCTGCGGAGCTCAGTTCGTCAGTCCTGCTGACTTATAGAGTTTGTCATTTGCAAACTTTTTTCTGAGACCGACCTGCGGTTCAGTTCTTCTACTGAGTCCGACCTGCGGATCAGTTCACTGAGTCTGTCTTGCAGACTTATTTTGATTTGCCTTGGCAAATTTCTTCCTGAGACCGACCTGCGGTTCGGTTCTTCTACTGAGTCCGGCCTGCGGATCGATTCGTTGGGTCTGTCCTGCAGACTTATTTTGATTTGCCTTGGCAAATTTCTTCCTGAGACCGACCTGCGGTTCGGTTACGCTCCTGAGTCCGGCTGCGGATCGATTCGTTGAGTCTGTCCTGCAGACTTATTTTGATTTGCCTTGGCAAATTTCTTCCTGAGACCGACCTGCGGTTCGGTTCTTCTACTGAGTCCGACCTGCGGATCGATTCATTGGGTCTATCATGTAGACTTATTTTGATTTGCCTTGGCAAATTTCTTCCTGAGACCGACCTGCGGTTCGGTTCTTCTACTGAGTCCGGACTGCGGATCGATTCGTTGGGTCTGTCCTGCAGACTTAGGAAATTTTTGCTGAGTCCGACTGCGGAACTCGGTTTGTCAGATCTGGCGACTTATGATTTTTTGCCGAGCGGGGCCAGATTTGTCTGACTTCTCGGACTTTATTTGAGCGAGCTGGGCCGGTTTGTCTTGATTTCCCGTATATTGTTGATCGAGTGTTTGTCCTGCAAACTCAATAAGACCATGCGTAATAGAAAACAAAATAATATTAAATTAATGTACCGTTTGCTTATTTGGCATAGTCTGTTGGAGCATGCTAGACGGCTAGCGGACTACATAAGATTTGCTCGGGTGCAAGCTCCAGGTATGATGCCGAACTGAAGTCGGTCTTATAAATGATTCGCTCAAAGGCGAGCTCTGAATATAATGCCGAGCCGAGCTCGGTCTTATAGAAGATCTGCTCAAGAGAGCTCCAAATATGATGCCGAGCCAAGCTCGGTCTTATAAAAGATACGCTCAAGGTGAGCTCCAAATATGATGCCGAGGCGAGCTCGGTCTTATAAAAGATATGCTCAAGGTGAGCTCCAAATATGATGCCGAGTCAAGCTCGGTCTTATAAAAGATATGCTCAAGGAGCTCCAAATATGATGCCGAGGCGAGCTCGGTCTTATAAAAGATATGCTCAAGGTGAGCTCCAAATATGATGCCGAGTCAAGCTCGGTCTTATAAAAGATACGCTCAAGGAGCTCCAAATATGATGCCGAGTCGAGCTCGGTCTTATAAAAGATACGCTCAAGGTGAGCTCCAAATATGATGCTGAGTCGAGCTCGGATCTAGGGCAAGACGAGTCCGTAAAGCTCGAATGCCGGTGCTCGATATCTCGAGTCTTTGTGGTGCAATGTGATTGTGATAAAAAAACATTACACATATAATAAAGACTTACAAAGTGTATAAGAATTTCAAATAACGATTGTAAGAACCTGGAGAGCTAAAGAGCTCGGCTCGATCCTTGGAGCTCGAGAACTCGCTTCGTGGATAGCTAGGTACGGTAGATAATTCGTTGCTTTCTCGGGCACCACAGCAGTGTCTTTCCGGTGGCAATCAGACCTCGAGACGGATTCTGATTGGCACGAAATTCGGAGGGATCGTTCTTCCCTCACTTTTCTTCGATGTGACCGGTGGAATTGTTCTTTCGACGGCTCAATCTCCGGGAATAAGCCGCCGAATTGGCAGCTGCTGTCGAGAATCCTGCTGCGTTTTTTGTGCCTGCAGTAACTTCTTTGCCACGATCGAGAAATCAAACGAACTCCGATCGGCCTAAAATTTTGAGGGTTTGTTTGGTTCTGATAATTCTCGAATCTGACCGGTGGAAATCTTGTTCCGACGGTTCAATCCTCGGGAATATTCAGCCGACTTGGAACCTGCAGATTAGGGTTTTACTGCTTTTTTGTACGTAACCGCAAATTTTAGGCGATGATCTGGAATCGAAACCTACTCCGATCGGCATGAAATTTTTACAGATTGTTCTTCTCTCTGTATTATTTAATATGACCGAAGGAATTTTCATTCCAACGGTTGAATTGCTGGTAACAGGCCGCCGACCTGAAACTGCTGATTAGGGTTCTGCTGCGTTTTTGATACAGCAGCAACTTCTTTGCGACGATCGGGTGATTAAACGAACTCTGATTGGCCTGAAACTTTTAGGACTTGTTTGCTCCTGATAATCCTTGATTATGACCGGTGGAATTGTTTTTCCAACGGTTCAATTGGCGGCAATAGGCTGCCGACCTGTCTGCTCCGAATTAGGGTTCTGCTGCGTTTTTGATACATCAGCAACTTTCCGGCGACGATCGGGCATCTGAACGGACTCCGATCGGCATGAATTTTGGACGGTTTGTTCTTCCTCCTTATTATTCAATATGAACGGTGGAATTCTTGTTCCAAAGGTTGAAACTCCGGCAATGAGCCGTCGATCTGACTGCGTTTCTAGGGCTATTGCGTTTTGCTGTTACAGCAGCAACTTTCCGGCGACGATCGGGCATCTAAACGGGCTCCGATCGGCACGAAATTTGGAGGGTTTGTTCATTCCTCCTTCTTCTTCAATCTGAACGGTGGAATTTGTATTCCAACGGTTCGACCTCCGGCAATAAGCTTCGGATCTGACTGCGTTTTTGGCATGAAATTTTTGCCATTAACTTGATCACGAACAACCTCGATCTACTACCGATAGAAGGCCCTCCTTCTAGTGCCATTTGACGATGCTGGATTTCGTCTATGAATAAATCCGGGCCGTTTAATCTAGGGGTAATTGAACGAGGATGTTTTTTTGATGATTTTTAGACCGAGCTTGGGTTATTTTCCCAAGTTGCCTACGTATCCTGTTCTGTTTCGGGAATCAAGTCTTTCGTAGTTCCTTAGGGTTGTTTATATAGGGGATGATTTATCCTTTTCCTTCTTCTACAAGGATTTATATTATTATTATTATTAATATTATTATTTCCCTAAGGATATACACGCATAAATCCTATAATTTAGGGATAATTATGGACATATTTAAATGTCGGGATCAGAGTCTTTATGACCTAGGATTCTTTCCTTATTTATCTTTAGTTATCCCGCATATGGAATAACAGAGGCACGGGTCTGAGCGTCCTGCGTTCAGCCCCCAAGGCCACTATGGCCGAACTAGGCACCTCCTATTCGCCAAGCCTTAACCGACCTGCGGTGGTTGGAGGAGGAGTTTGTGCCGATCTCCCACCTAGGGTAAGGGACCTGCCTTTAGGTATGTTTCTGGGCTCCTGGCCCTTAATGCCTTACATTTATAGGCTAGTCATCTATTATACGACTTAAGAGGATGACACGTGGCGTAGTTCGGTCGGGCATCATCAAACAGAGCTACGTTTGATTTGAAATCGAGCTACCACGTTTTGTAAAATGTTTATGGAAGGCTTGATAGTCCAAAGATGCTGCCTTTAATGTCCGATTCAGAGCTCGTTGAATTCAGCTACGTATTTTTGAAATACAAATGCTCTAATTTGCAGCATGTGTAGCTATTTCTTGACAAGGTGATACCTTTCCTAATTTAACGTCGATTTATAACTTATTAGACTGATTCGAATTAGTTTGTTGCCCTGATTTTATATCTATTGTGTTTTTGGAAGGGTAAGTGTGAAAGGCTTGATCTTTCACTAATTAGAGGCCGATTCGAGCATTTACATTCCGATTCGAAGGGATTTCGCTCGTTTCCTTAACAAGGTGATATCTTTATTTGTTAATATTGTATCCCATCTTTTATTTTCTGATTTAGAACGGACTGTCTGCCTGATTCTGTGCCTATTGTGTCTATGTATGGTTTGTGGCTGAAAGATGATAATGTTGCCATTGATTTGCTACTGATTCGAGCTATTAAAGCTCTGTTTTTGTTCACACTATGTCTTAATCTTGATAATTTACTGCTGTTAAACTGTGGCGAGTGTGGCATTTTCTTGACTGAATCATTCTGGGAGGAGTGTGGTCCAAGGGTGGACAATAGGTCTGAGAAAAACACAGTCTAGAGTCTGTTTAACTGCTGTAAGATTGGTCAGTGATTAAGGGTTGTTTGTCATTCCTATTTCCTGTTTGTGTGCTGAATCAGTGATCAATTTATTGATTCAGTGTGTGTCTTTGAGTCTGTGTGCGTGGCTGTAATTTTCTGATAATATTGACATACACACACTTACACAGTGCTGCACTTGTTGTCTTGTAAACTATCACACTTTGCACCACTCTGTTTTGGTATTTGTTGCTCTGAACATTACTAAGTTGTATTGTTTGTATTCTTTAATAATTGTAAAGGATTTGTGTGTATTGGTCGTGCATGTATTTTGTTCCAGTTGTGCTCCAGCTGTTCTACAATTGGAAATCAGGTTTTCCATATTTTGCTTTGTTTGGAAAATAGAATTATATGAATGTGTCAGCTGCTGTTTCTGTTGTTTCTATGTTTGCATAGCTGTCATCTGTACTATCAATTTTTTGCTTAATCTTTAATGCCCTGATAATTGTCGGCAACAATCCTCAAATTTGATATATATATTTCCACCGTTTAATATTGTGTTTAGAAGAATATTCATAGATTTATGTAAAAATTGTTTGCATTAATCCTTATCTTGTAGTAACCGAAACATATGTGGTGAGATGATGTCGGAGGTAGACATTATTTAGACTTTTGGTGTCACTATTCATGGTTTTAAGCTTTCAGTCAGCAGTGTTTATAAATGCTTCTTTTTCTCCATATTCTTCACAACTCCTTTTGTCAGGATCATCGGTGTTAGGCTTACATGGAGTAACTAAAAAAAATAAAAAATGCAGCAGTAATTTTGTGGCCTTGTATAAAAACTCTCTTAAATTATGCATGATGCATAGATTGTTGCTGCTCTACACTCTTAAACCAAATATTGCAATCGCAAAAATTCAAGTCGTTATTGAAAAGTGTATGCCGTTGAGGGTTGATTGTAAGGAGTTTGATTTTTGGTTTTTGTTGAACTGAATTAAATTGAAAGAGATGGGATTTTATTGTGCTATTGCTATTGTGTATTTGTATCCTCTTGTTTTTTAAGTAGGCTTTGTTATCTTAGTTACATTCTTGTACTTGTTGTATACTAAATCATAGAGATCATAAGTTTATTATGTGAAGTTAGAAAAAGATGGTAGGTGGGTTCTTGCTTTCTGTTGGTTTACAAGGGTGCTTCTCACCTCTCTCTCTTCTGCATATAATGTTTAGAAATAACCCTGGAGTTGTTTTGTTTGTATTCTTTAATGATTGTAAAGGATTTGTGTGTATTGTTCGTGCATGTATTTTGTTCCAGTTGTGCTCCAGCTGGAAATGGAAGTTTGGACTCAGGAGTTAACACAAAAGTAAACATTATTTTGCCAACTTTTGGGAGATTGTTCGGTATAGATTCTCTATTACACCGGACCATTAGACGAGTGTCATTTTGTATACCAAAACAAAAAACAAAAAATATGTTGTCTTCATACACACGTCATTCATCTAATGGTGTGATGAATTCGAGCCTTATTCATATCTACAAGAATCTCCTCGGTTTTAACCTCAAGTGATCGAGGATGAAGCTGAGTTTCCACTCTGTGTGTTCCAATTTAGCATTGGTTTCAAGATCACGAGCTTCAACACAGTCCGTTTGGTACAATCATTGTGTTAACGCTTTTATAATATGAAGGTTTTGTGTTTTGGTATAACAGATTGTTATAATGGTTATACCGTAAAGTTTCTCGAGAACACACTCAGTCTTCCTGCTGGGCACTGCACTTTTTTTCATCAGTTCGGATGAAGATCTCACCACTCAGAGGTGAAGGCTTTTTACCCTCTATTTTTTTTTCAGATGGGTTTTCATTGTAGTTTCCATATTTTCCGAGGCCAAATATAAATATACCTGTGATTTGAGTGGCTTTGTTGTAATATTTTTAAATGGTAAAGAACACAAGATATATGATTTATTAGATGTACTTTTAATTTGATTTTTTTTTAATGGATACTTTTACAGCTCTTTTGATATAGATGTACTTTTATTTTCTTATATAAAAACAACGAACATCTTTTAATATGAACAGGACCACACAAGTTGTACTATATAAATATTTTTTACTTTTTTTTTAGAGCTTAGAAGATTCATTATTCGCAATCAGCAGGAGTTACATTATGAAGATGCTCCCATCATCAGGTTTTCCATATTTTGCTTTGTTTGGAAAATAGAATTATATGAATGTGTCAGCTGGAAATCACTTTGCTCTATCTGATGTGCTATGTTGCTCTATCTGATGTGCTTGCTGGAAATCAATTTGCTGTGTTAGATGCCTGCTATTAAACCATTACTAAGTTGTATATTTGCTGTTCTGCAAATCTTGTGCTGTAACTAATACAGTTGAATCTGTTGTGTAGCATTTTGTCATAGGTTTTTGTAATCATTTGTTTAATTTACTCTTCAACCTTGCTATTTGATATTGACTCTTTGATCACTTAATTAGTTCATCACTTCAATATCAATTTGTTTAAGTGCTCCCTGCTTTTGATCACATTGGTAGCAACAATTTAGTCTAATAATTAGTATTGTCATTGATATAATCTTTAAAAAAAATGGGTGAAACAGAATAGGGGAACAATGAAGAAAATGGCTCAGGGTTATATTTAAACTTTCTTATAAGTAGTTTTCTCTCAGTGATGTGTTATGACCAATCATCAACTAATGTTCCTGTAAATTGCTATATTTGTATCAACAGATGAATTTGATGAATGCCAAAAGTCAAAAAAGCATCATCCGAATCCAGTTTCTTTCATAGCACTTGGTCAATTGGCAAAGGAACGCGGGTATACACAAAATACCTCGAATGCTGCATATGGAAGTAAAAGGATAGAAGTTCGGCAAAGCCACATGAGAAAGAAGAAGAAAGCAAAGATCTTAGGAAACGTGTTGAGGGAATTGAAAGTATGTTGACCCGGATGATGAATGGAATCCAACCAGCTTCAGTTGACCAACCATTGTGTGGCAATGACCTCAATTAGCTCTTACTCGGGTATGCATTATTTTTTTTACAGCGTGTTACGTTCACTTATGAAAATGAACAAAATCCGTGTAACTTGAGTATATTGGCATTGCTAATCACCTTCTCCAAATTGTCTACACCCTGTTGTTTTGTGCTTTTGTTATTTGTATATATTTTTTGAAGCAGAAATGTGAATCATGCAAAAAGTTGTATTAGTTTTAGGTTGATGTGCTCACATTGTTTTTTGGATGATTTGCTTCTAGTCGATGTAGTTTAAGTACTTTTTTTTGGATATATTTAATGTGTCCCTACGGGTGCTTATTGTCTATATATTGTGGCTTGGGGAAATATGGAGGTCTTTAATTTGATATATATGTTGTTATGAAAATGATTTTTTTTCTGTATGGTGGGCTTAGTCTGTATTTGAATTCATGGAGGTTGCATTATGGTTTGGGAAGTTCAGGATGAAAAAGTAGTGATGGTTTGTCGATAAATGTGTTCTTTATTTATTATTCCTATTTTTATGCCGGTTTTGCATGGCTTTGAGGCTTTTTGAACAGATGAAAAGGATTGCTATCGTATCATATCCTAGGATGTTGTAGTACGTAAGAATGTTTTGGAAGGTGTTTTGTAGTAGCGACCAAAGAAATGTGTTTCTTTTGGGGATGTGATATTAGAAAATCATTGAAATATACATATTATGTAACTTATCTTTTGGAAATAATCTATCATTGTATATATTGTTGGGAGCAACAATGAAGTGATGTATCATTTACATTTCACGATTTATATTGTTGTGTAACTTATAATGAGGAGTTGTATCATTTACATTTCACGATTTAATGAGGACCAAGCGGCCTTTTAATGAGGAGTTGTGTTATATTGAATTTTTTTCCAATGAGGAGTACATAGCTTTTTAATGAGGAGATTAGTCGTCATTAACAATACTTTTAATGAGGATAAAATATTCTCATTAAATGTATGCCTTAATTAATGAGAAGATCCATTTCTCCTCATCATATGTCATTAGCGGCGGAAGCGGCAATGAGGATTGAGTTCTCCCCATTAAAAGCTTTTAATGGGGAGAGCTTTTAATGGGGAGAAATGGACAGTTTATGAGGAGAATTATCCTCATTAAAAGGAAAATTTATGTTAGTGTTATATCAACACTCTATTATCCCGTATATTGTAACGCCACCCTCAAGCTGCGAGTGATACATGAATCATCTTGCACAACCTCTTAATTTATTGGATATTTTTATTCTGTGTCTTTTTGAGGATATGAGTGTGTTTACATTTTTTGTATAATTAATATTATATATTTTTTATATGCACCTTATTAGATTTGGTCTCAAATATTGGGTATACATTTCTGTCTTTTTAATATGTTTACAAAAAAATTGCACTCAGTTACTCCAGATTAAATGAGTAATGAATATGTGCCTTTTTTTTTGTTATTCTTTGCAGTTATTTTAGTTTTGTATAAATGTTAGTAGAGATTCTGATGATGTATAGAAGGTTGCTCATCCAGCCCAACAGAGTCATGGAAAGAACAGGTTCAAAATCATGATCAATTCCTTTTTCAAATCCTATTGCGGATGCACGAGCTCTTCCAGCGTGCCACAAATGACCTACGAAGTAGAAAAATCCTAGAACAAAATGAGAGGGGGCTAGCCAACTTCTCAAAGAGACTTAATTGAGTGCATAGACTCTTGGTAGATTCTGTAAAATGGAAAATTTTATGTTTGAGCCTGTAAAATAGAAAATCTGTGAAGAGACACTATTGTAAATGCTCTAACTTAGAAAAATTCCAAGTTTGAATGGACGGAAGAATGTGAAGATTTCATCGGTTGAAGCAGAAATTAGTAACGGCGCTTAGCTTGACCCTACACGTGACGCCCAAGTCCCAGATACCAAGTCCTTATCCAGAAAAGAACGCCCGGCACGTATATAATAAAATATTTATCCAATTATATACGTAAGCCTAACGTAGATAGAACATCAGAGAGCAAGGCGGAAGACAGAGCAGCAGACTCGGGAAACTAAATTGACTAACAACGATTGAAAGCCACACAGGATACATCTATTACATCATCAAAAGACTTTATTATAATCACAAATACAATAAATCCATTACATATTGATATCAACAAACTCAACTCAATGATTTCTACCATTACAAAGGTAGGAGAGTCTATACCCAAATTACAATAGAAATAGGAACAACTTACTTCAACTGCATCATCACCGGGGTCACTCCTCGGTGGCCTCAAAAACAACCTACAATACACCACCTTCCTGGGGTGGGAAATAATAAAGAATAGGGTAAGTACATACATACTTAGTAAGGGGTAGAAGAAGTGGTCACAGTTAATAACAATACATATATATAGATAACATGAATACATTCTACAATCACTACATCATTGCACAAGTAAGTTTGTTACATCAAGATCAAAGAACACAACGCATGGTGAAGACTGTACCACAACACGGGAAGCACCTCTTAAGGGCACGGACGTAGGTCCCGTGTGGGAGTTACACGAGTCCCTTGACACCAAGCCAAGAGGGGTGTAATAGTCCTCATGCTAAGAAATAGAAACGTGCCTCACCAATGATAATGATGTTTTAGCTTTTAGACACAACACATATGTAATTTACTGATTTAAACTAACCTTATGATTCGTTCACATAAAAGGCTTCTTATGGACGTCTAGTCTTAGACATTCTAGTTACACTACCTAGCACGTTGTAAAGAGATCATTGACTACTAAGTCAACATCCCACAAGGCCTAAATAATCGCCTTCCAGTTCTCTCATCTTCTCCTCACAGAGAGTCTCAATTGTGGTCCTGAGCCGAAGCTACCAGAATCCGAAGTTAGACATTGCAAAATAACATATAATGTCCTCAAGGGCAGGCATACCAACCAAAGACATTGAACAGAAAGAATTATCTAAACAAGGTGAACAAACACTTTTGCTGCCCACCAAGGACCCATTGGCGTCCGCCAACCTTGCCAGGAACATAACATACCATTCTACCCCACTCCTGGCGCCCGTCAAAACCTCATTGGCGTCCACCAAGAGTGAACAAAGTCACACTTGCTTTCTTTTGGTGCCCACCAACCACTGTTGGAGTCCGCTAAGACTTTTCATAGCATCTTGTTAACCTGTTGTACCTTCTTCACACACGCCAAAGCTCACCGGCGTCTGCCAACATAAATGGTGCCCGCCAATATGCCATTGGCATCCGCGAATCCGAACAGATTCATCATGTTTATTCCCTGCTCAGGTTGGCGCCCACCAAGACCACTTTGGCGCCCACCAAACCGGCAGAAATACGTAGGATCGGCTTGTTCCAAGGGGAAACCTGCTGCGATTTCATACTCAACGATCACCAACCTTATTACTACCCAAAACCTGCAATTTCACATTAGTGATCCATAGCATAAACACTAAAAAAATCCGTTTAAGACCACTTATTACCTTTATAGATATTGAAAGCGTATTCCAAAGAAAATTAAAAGCAAACCATGTGAATCATTTGAGTCACGACTTCTACAAACAACCTACGATCCATAAACGATATACTATGAATACTACAACCCTCTACACAATTAAAGCTCGGACTGAAAATTCGGGGTACTACACTACCATCTCCAGATAAAAAGTATGAGACCTATATTGATGCCTCCGAGATAGGTCTAGGTTATGTTTTGATGCAAGAAGGAAACTTATTGCTTACGCCTCAAGCCGGTTAAGGACTCGTGAACTTGAATTGGTAGCAGTGGTGTTTTCCTTGAAGATCCGGCAACACTATCTCTATGGTGTGTCTTGTAAGATCTTCAAAAACAACCAAGGTTTATATTACTTCTTCACCCAAAAGGAGTTGAACATAAGGCAATGAAGATGGCTAGGGTATATTTAAGATTACGACCTTTCCATCAACTATCATTCTGGGAAGGCTAATCTTGTTGTAGATGCTCTAAGTAGGAAGTCATCTTCTAGGACAGTTTCAGCACTGACAGCGGTTCTTCAGTTTATTGGCGAGTCTGACCAGTTCCATTTAAGTACGGTTAAGTCGTAAGGTAGCTCAATGGTTTCAGTCTTAATAGCTCAATCAAACTTGATTGAAAAGGTTAAGGTAGCTCAGTTTAAGGACTCTTTCTTAGGTAGATCAAAGAGAATGGATGAAGAAGGATCTACTGGAAATTTTGAGCTACGTGTATATGGTTCTGTTGAAATATTATTAGCATTTTTAGCACTCTTGTGTAACACTTGTGCACATTTGTGCACATTATTTATTCTTTGTACACATGACATATTAATTATATTATATAAATAATTAATATGTCACTTATCATAACTTTTCTACTTTATTGGGTTCTAAGCTCTAGCCGCCCATATAGATACTCAAGTTGGCCGCCCTAATTACTATCCATAGCATAGCTAGTTTACTTTATTAAAGGTGTATCTATTTATACTCTTGTTCAATCAATGAATAAACTAAGTTGAAGTTTACTCTTGTGTTTATCATATTCTCAAACTCTCTTCATGGTATCGGAGCCAAGCTACTGAGTTCTAAAATCCGCTGCAACTCGGTGTTTTGTTATTCCAAAAATGTCTACAGAATTGACAGTTCATCTTCATCAGGAGACTCATAGCTGCCTCAGCAGGCTGGGGTCACTGAATCTTCTTCTTATACAAATCATAGACTTGATGGCAACAACTACTTGCTGTGGTCAAGATCTATGAAAATGTACATCTCGGGACAAGGTAAGATGGGATACCGTCCGGCTCTAAACCTGCCCCTGCTGAAGATGACCCAGGATTTGAGGCATGGCAACACTTAGATATGTTGGAAACTCACCCCTGGAATGATGTTAAGGATGCTGCCCTCTATAAGGACATCATAGAAAAGAAAAGAGTCTTCAAATTCCTCACTGGATTGAACCCTGCTCTTGATGATGTTAGAGGAGAATTCTTGCCACAAAACCTCTCCCAAATCTCAAATCCATGTTTGTTGAGGTCAAACATGAAGAAAGCAGGAGGAAAGTCATGCTGCTGAACACCCCTGCTGATAACCCTACTGAAGGTACTGCCCTGCTGAATGTCAGGAAGGCTCCTGAGGTTACTGGAACTTACAGGAAACCTGCTGAGAAAACTGGAAGGTTGTTCTGTGATCACCGCAAACGCACTAATCACACCAAGGAAAATTGCTGGAAGCTTCATGGCAAGCCTAATCCCTCTAAACCCTCAAAACCAACCAGGGAAAATCAAGGAAGGCTTGTCAGTGATGAGGAGAATGACAGCCAGCTGAATGCTCGGTTTGCTGCCTTTAAAGCCTTTGTTGCTCAGTATCGGGAGGGTAGCTCCTCTACTGAAATGGCCACTCATGCTAAAACAGGTATATTCCGCTCACCTCTTAGTAATGAGACTTGGATTGTTGATTCTGGGGCTTCTTCCCACATGACTGGTAATAAAAACCTCATTACCCACTATATGCCATGCACCCAAATTCACGTAATTAAGACTGTTGATGGTTCTGTGTCTTATGCAAAAGGTGTTGGGAAAGTTAAACTTACTAATCAGATATATCTACAAGGTGTCTTATTTGTTCCAAAGTTAGATTGTAACCTTATATCTGTCAGTAAACTCACTAAAGATCTGAATTGGACTGTTGTTTTTGATAAGGATCAGTGCACATTCCAGGATCTTTCTTCACAGGAAGTGATTGGTCAAGCTAAACCATGCTCAGGACTGTTTGTAATCAACCCTGCTCAAGACAGAAGACTGAAGACTGAATCTGCCTCAACAGCCTGCACTCAGAACCTAGACAATATCATGTTATGGCATTATAGGCTAGGACATCCAAGTTTTGGTTATTTGAAATCTTTAATTCCAGAATTGTTTAAAGGATGTAATCTTAATGATCTTCAATGTGATATTTGTCAATTTGCCAAACTCACCAAATCTGTGTATACTAAATTACCTCACCTCCCATCCACACCTTTCACCTTAATTCACAGTGATGTATGGGGACCCTCAAGAGTGAAAAGTATAACAGGCAAGAGGTGGTTTGTCACCTTCATAGATGACCACACCGTAACCACTTGGTTATTTTTAATGAAGGATAAATCAAGTTGGATCCATCTTTCAAGAGTTTTACAACATGGTCTCTACTCGGTTTGACACTAAGATTAAAATTTTGAAGACTGACAATGCTCTTGAATATTATGAGTCTAATCTCAGTAATTTCTTAATGAATAAGGGAATTGTCCATATCAGTAGTTGTGTTGAGACACCTCAAAGAAATGGAGTTGCTGAGAGAAAGAACAGGCACCTGCTGGAAATGGCTAGATCAATCATGTTCACTACAAATGTTCCAAAATATATGTGGGGTGAAGCTATAATGACTGCCACATATTTAATCAACAGGCTTCCCAGCAGAGTGTTAGGTTTCAAGACTCCTATCCAAACCCTGCTGACCACACACTCCTGCCCTCATCTTATTGCCCAATTGCCTCCAAAAATCTTTGGTTGTATTGTGTTTGTTTATATACATGCCCAACACAGAAGCAAACTTGATCCCAAAGCTCACAAGTGCATTTTCCTAGGGTATGCTAAGGACAGGAAAGGTTACAAATGCTATTCACCTACTGAAAAGAAATTTTACAACTCTATGGATGTAAAATTCTTTGAAAGGACTCCCTACTACAGCAAGTCTACTGAAGCAGTCACCGATGGAAACCTGATTGAAATTGATCTAAATCCGCTCCCTCAAGAAACTCTTAACCCTCAGGAACCTACTGAGACTCAGCAGACTGAACCTCAACACCCTACTGACCCAGAGCCTGCTGGACCTCAGCACCCTACTGATTTAGAATCTGCTGAACCTCAACACCCTACTGACCCAGAGCCTGCTGAACCCCAGCACCCTACTGATTCTCGGCAGCCTGTTGACGTTGATGACAGACCTATTGCTCTAAGGAAAGGGAAAAGATCATGCACCAATCATTCTATTCATACTTATTTATCTTATGACCAATTATCTCCTGCATTTTCCATGTTTACACAGGACCTGGACTCTCACTCTATTCCTAAAAATATTCAGGAGGCCCTTCAAAATGATAAGTGGAAGGCTGCTGTTAAAACAGAGATGACTGCACTCCTGGATAATCATACTTGGGACCTCACAACTCTTCCCAAAGGCAAGAAGACAGTCAGCTGTAGATGGTTATTCACCATAAAATACAATGCTGATGGTACAATTGACAAGTATAAAGCCGGACTAGTGGCTAGAGGGTTCACTCAAACTTATGGCATTGACTATACAGAAACTTTTGCACCAGTAGCAAAGCTTAACACTGTCTGAGTACTGATTTCTCTAGCTGTCCAACTTGACTGGCCTCTTCACCAATTGGATATCAAAAATGTTTTTCTCAATGGTGACCTTATTGAGGAGGTCTACATGAATGTACCTCCTGGTTTTGTCAATCCCCACACTCAAGGCAAGGTATGCAAACTCAGGAAATCTCTATATGGCTGAAGCAATCCCTCAGAGCCTGGTTTGGAAAACTCACTACTGTGGTTAAAGCTGCTGGATATCATCAATGCAACTCGATCACACTATGTTTATCAAGACAACTAACCGGAGAAGGTCTATTCTTATTGTATATGTGGATGATATCATCCTTACTGGAGATGACTCTACTGAGATCCAACATTTGAAGACTCTACTGGCCCAGGTATTCCAAGTTAAAGATCTGGGCTACCTAAAATACTTTCTTGGTATGGAAATAGCTAGAAACAGTGAAGGCATTTCAGTCTCTCAAAGGAAGTATGTACTGGATCTGCTGAAGGAAACCGGCATGCTGGGATGCAAACCTGCTGTATCCCCAGTAGACCCTAGTAATACCCTGCTGCATGGCAACATTGTTGTCGGGAAGGATCAATATCAGAGACTTGTAGGGAAACTCATTTATCTGTCCTATACAAGACCCGATATTGCATATGGGGTCAGTCTGGTGAGCCAATTCATGCATTGCCCTATTGAGCAACATTGGGATGCTGTGAACAGAATACTGAGGTACTTGAAATCCACTCCTGGCCAAGGCTTGCACTTCATCAAGTCTGCTGAGAGATCTATCAAGGTTTATACTGATGCTGATTGGGCTGATTGCCACATAGACAGAAGGTCTACTACAGGCTACTGCTCTTATGTATGGGGCAATCTTGTTACCTGGAGGAGCAAGAAACAACCTACTGTCTCTAGAAGCAGTGCTGAAGCTGAACTCAGGGCACTTGTTTTGGGTATTTGTGAAGCTCTTTGGCTCAAAAGAGTACTTACTGAACTTCAGCAGCCTACTCAGGAACCTATCACACTCTGCTGTGATAATAATTCAGCATTATGCATGGCAGAGGATCCAGTTCATCATGACAAAACCAAACATGTGGACATTGACAGACACTTCCTGAAGGAGAAGATTGATGCCAAGATCATTCAACTTCAGTATGTTCCCTCAGCAGACCAGAATGCTGACATTCTCACCAAGGCTATTCCACCTCTTATGTTCAGCAGACTAAGTAGCAAACTTGGTTGTATCAACATATACAACCCATCTTGAGGGGGGGTGTTGAAATATTATTAGCATTTTTAGCACTCTTGTGTAACACTTGTGCACATTTGTGCACATTATTTATTCTTTGTACACATGACATATTAATTATATTATATAAATAATTAATATGTCACTTATCATAACTTTTCTACTTTATTGGGTTCTAAGCTCTAGCCGCCCATATAGATACTCAAGTTGGCCGCCCTAATTACTATCCATAGCATAGCTAGTTTACTTTATTAAAGGTGTATCTATTTATACTCTTGTTCAATCAATGAATAAACTAAGTTGAACTTTACTCTTGTGTTTATCACATTCTCAAACTCTCTTCAGGTTCCATATGGTTTCAAGTCCGATTGTGTGTGCCTCGAGTTGTAGGGTTACTTCGAGAGATTTTGACAGAGGCTCTTTAATCAGGGTTCACTGTTCATCCAGGAAACAACAAGATGTATCAAGATCTTAGAATCCAGTATTGGTGGCGAGGGATGAAGAGAAGTATCGCCAAGTTCATCTCTGAGTGTGCAGTTTGCCGGCAAGTGAAGGAAGAACATCAGAGACCAGCCGGTTTGCTTAAGCCCTTGGAGGTTCCTTTGTGGAAGTGGGATGAGATTACTATGGATTTCATCATAGGGTTACCCCGGTTAAAGAGTAATGTGAATGCCATATGGGAAATAGTAGAGAGACTGACTAAGTCCGCTCACTTCCTACCTATCAAAAAGTGATACTTCACTTGATGACTTGGCGCAGTTATATATTGACGAGATAATAAGGCTCCATGGCATCCCCTTAGCCATAGTCTATGACCGAGATGCGAAGTTAACCTTAGAGTTTTGGAAGAGCTTGCAGGATAATCTGGGAACGCAGTTGAAGTTCAATACAACGTTTAATCCCCACACATACGGCCAGTCAGAACGGACTATTCAGCCTTTAGAAGACATGTTAAGGGCATGTGTCCTTGAGTATAAGGGCAAATGGATCCAATATATGACTTTAGCAGAATTCGCATGCAATAATCCTACCATTCTAGCATCAATATGACTCCATATGAGATGCTTTATGGAAGGAAGTGTTGATCACCCTTATACTGGGATGAATTTGGAGAGAACCGGTTCACGGGACTCGAGCTCGTACAAGATATGATCGATAAGGTTACTATAGTAAGAGAGAGGCTTAAAGCGGCTCAAAATCAAAAGAGCTGGGCACAACAGCAAGAGGCGACCGTTATCCTTCGAATTTGGGGATAAAGTCTACCTAAAGGTTCCTTCAATGAGAGTAGTTTGACAGTTTGGAAAGAAAGGAAATCTAAGTCTTAGATACGTGGGACCTTTTGAGATTATCGAGAGAGTTGGGGATCTTGCCCATCGTTTGCAGTTACCCGCACCCTTGAAGAGAGTTCACAACGTTTTCCACATGTCTCTTCTAAGGAAATGTCTTTTGGACTCTCATCAGATGATTGATCTAGCACCAGATTTGCTTGATGTTGAACAGCCAGTTCAGGTTCTGGAAAGATAGACAGAGTCTTTTAGAGGAAAGACAGTGGCCTTAGTTAAAGTGTTGTGGTCTAACCATGCCGAACAAGAGGCTACTTGGGAGCTCGTGTCAGAGATGCGAGTCAAACACCCAACCCTTTTCCTACCTTCAAGCATATGAAGTTTCGAGGACTAAACTTTTTTTAGGAGAGGAGGTGGTAAGAAACCCGTATTATAATTCAGGATATTTAAGTCATTTTGGATTTTTTTAGTAAGCTCTAATTAGTATTCGAGTTGGGTGTTATAGTTTTCTTTCCGGGGTGGGGGGTCCCTTTTACCTCTGGGGAACTCCACCTTCCTTCGAGAGCCTTGCGTTGTTCTAGGGGCTTCCCCCTTTCTCGATTTGCTTTTTATTTTTTTTTTATCTTGGAGGCTTCTCTTCTTCCGCTTATTAGCGGTGTGACTTTATTCTTGAAAAGACGGCTTTCCTTTGAAAGATCTGTGGGCATAGCTAAACTTTCTCAAATGCGGTCTCGGGATTTCAGCGCGCTACCACTCGCTTCTTGTCTAGGTCATTGCTTTTTTTGCTGGAGAATATGTTGTTGTCGGCATAACCGATGCAGTTAGCTCAAAAGGTAGTTCAGTCACTTCCGTGCAAAGGCAGGTTAAATTCGTAGATTAGGAGTTGTTAGGAAGATCTCTAGGATCTCAGAAAGATGGGATTGTATCTGAGTCTCTGACTATACTATAAGACTTGCATTAAGAATATAGCTTTCATCCGGAGGATCCAGCTACAGGAGAACCAGGAACAGAGAACTTTCCCCCCGACTCTTTGGTCGGTCGTAATAACGCTGGTTTTAAGAGTGAGTGATTGCCCTTCTCCGACCCTTACTGCCCAACCTGAGAGCGGACAGCTAATGCGTTCCACTTATTGAACAGGGTTCTATGGTTATTAAAAAAAAGGGATACCCAAATCCCAAGATATCTACCATATGTACCAAGAGGTACACGTGAAAAGCAACAAAAACAAAAAAATAAAGTCGTTGCTGCCGCCGAGAATAGTGAGGAAAAAAGGGGGGAAAAAGTGGTCCGGTTATTGGTTAGTACACTGTTTCTTGATCCATTTCGAAAACAAATCACGAGTAGATCAACCACGTGATTCGGTGTTTCTTAGGAGATCTTTTGTTTGTGTCTTTGAATCTGAATCATTTGGCAGTTGACGGGTTAGGATAAATTTATGATTTTGAATGGATTTATTTTGTATTTACTTGTCTATAATTAATTAATAATTGCATGAATTTTGAGTCGTTACTTTACTGGAAAAAATAGGTCGTTCGCCGGAAAAGAATTGGAATCGGCACCCCGTCCGCGGCGAAAACCACCATGCCGAGGCGAGAGCCTCAGATTCGATTCTGTTCCGGTAGATCGTATGCACATTACACAACACGCAGTGCACTATCATGTAGGGTTCAGTCAACATGAATTATTATTTACGAATTTATTATTATTATTATTATTATTATTATTATTATTATTATTATTATTTTGTTAGCTTGTTTTATTTTATTATTTTATGTCATGTAGTAAAGAAGATGCATTATAGGATCATATGCTTTACGCATGTCAGTTTGGTCATGGTTAGGTATTGGCATCATTTTACGTTAACTATGAGTTCTCGAGAATCCTTAACATCCATAAAGAGTGCCCACACACGGGGGTCCACGGTTTGTAATTTCGGGTGGATGTTAGGCCGGTTAGATGTGCCCACCTGCTGGTCTATGTTTAGTAATAGCAGGCCGGTTAACTATTCTATTAGGTCCAGGGTGTAGTCTGACATATATATTAGGACCCCCTTTGATTAAGTTTATAGAATTACAAACAAACAAAATAAAATGTGGAATTATTATTGATCATGTAAAAGTTACAAGTTCGTTACAATGTGGCTGATCATGGGGTATTTATAACTTCATATGCCTCATGAATCAGTTGGAAGTTGGTTACAAACGGTTACAATAGATTACCACTAGATAACCGCTTTCTATATTACATTACATCAGGCTGATCAGCAGGCTGCTGAGTCTTCGTGGTGTCAGCAGGCTGCTGGTGTTCATGCTGTCAGCAGGTTGCTGATATCTTCGATTGATCAGCAAAGTGCACTCAGCATTCCCATCAGCTTTTATATTGTAACACCTCCCCTCAAGCTGTGAATGGTACATGAACAGCTTGCACTCAGCATTCTCATAGCTACTTGAATTCTGGAATGTCTTTGAAACTCCCAATTTGTCTAATAAATAAGAGAAAATAGGTGCATCCAAGGCTTTGGTGAGAATGTCAGCTATCTGTTCTTTTGTATTGACTAGAAGGAGTTTGATAAGTCCTGATTTGACTGTCTCTCACAACACAGTCTATCTCAATATGTTTGGTTCTTTCATGAAAGACGGGATTGTGAGCAATGTGCATTGCACTAGCATTGCACAAAATAACACAGCAGGCAACTGAACTGGAACTTGTAAGTCCTGTAGTATGTAAATGAGCCATTGGATTTCATAAACTACATTTGTCATAGCCCTGTACTCAGCCTCAGATGAGCTTCTAGCAATTGTTGTTTGTTTCTTGGCCTTTCAGGAGATTGGAGCATCTCCTAAGAACATCATATAACCTGAGACTGATCTTCTTGTTTCAGGAAAACCAGCCCAATCACTATATGTAAAACCCTTGAGTACCAGATTATTGTCTATTGAGAAGAAGATTCCTTGGCCAGGATTTGTCTTCAAGTACCTCAGCAGTCTATAAGCTGCTTTCATATGATTTTCAGTAGGAGTGTCTAGAAACTGACTTAGTTGTTGTACTGCAAAAGCAGTATCTGGTCTGGTAAAAGTGAGGTAAATCAATTTTCCCACTAGGGAGTGTTATCTTCTAGTGGTGAATTACCATGCTGCAAATTCTGCTTGGACACCATAGGTGTCTTAAAAGGTTTGGCTCCCAAAAACTCATATTCATCTAGGAGGTTAAGTGTGTACTTTCTTTGTGAAATGGACATACCCTTGGGACATCTAGCAGCCTCAGTGCCAAGAAAATATCTCAGTTTTCCAAGATCTTTGATAGTGAACTGCTGATGTAAAGCATCCTTAACTTGCTGAATCAATTCTTCACTGGGACTGGCAACTATGATGTCATCTACATATACTAATAAGGCAATAAATGGCTGTCCTGACCCTTTTGTAAATAAACTGTGGTCATGTTTGGATTGAATGAATCCTTGAGCCTCCAATGATTCAGTCAACTTGCAATTCCATTGTTTGCTGGCTTGTTTGAGGCCATATAATGATTTGGTGAGTTCACAAACGTGGTTTGGTTTAGTTGCTGCACAACCTGGTGGTAACTGCATGTATACTTCTTCATGCAAATCTTCATGTAAGAAGGCAGTATTGACATACATCTGATGTAGGTGCCAATTGTTGGATGCTGCTGCTGCAAGTAAGGCTCTAACTGTAGTGATCTTGACAACAGGAGATAAAGTTTCTTGATAATCAATCTCATATGTTTGAGTGTATCCTTTTGCTACTAGTCTAGCTTTATATGTCTCTACTGAACCATCAGGGTTGTATTTGATTCTGTACACCCATTTGCATCCAATAGGTTTCTTGTCTGGGGGCAGATCAACTATCTCCCATGTGTGTGTTTTTTTGTAAAGCTTCAATTTATTTGTTCATTGCCTCCTTTCATTCATCATGCTTGATGGCTTGATTGTATGTCTTAGGCTATATAACATCATCAATGGCATTAATGAATCTGGCATAGTCTGCTGAGAGGTTGTCCAGACTCATTACTGCACCCCCGTGATAAAAGGTTGGTGATTTCCTTGTTCTTGTGGACCTTCTTGGTTGTGCGGGTTCAGGTGCATAATTTACTGGTTCATGCCTTGTGTTGGATGTATCAGTTGTTGTTGATCCCATTGCTGGTTGGTCTGCTGACTCATTCAGCAAGTCATCAAAACTGTCCATTACTGGCAAAGGAACATACATGTCAGTAAGATATCTAGGCTTTCCCAAGACCTACTGAAAAAGAGGAAAGTGAGTTTCATGGAATTAAGTATTTCGAGCAACAAAGATATCTTTGTTGGTAATATCTAAGAGAATAGCACCCTTGGAGGTGGTTGAATTCCCAAGATAGACACAAGTTCTACATCTTGAGTCAAATTTTGTCCTATACTACTGAAGAGTGCATGAAAAAACTGGTCAACCAAAGACTTTAAACACATAATAGTCTGGTTTGGTGCCATAAAGAACTTCATGTGGAGTGCTTTCTTTCAGCAGTGGTGTATGTGTGGCATTAATCAATTTTACAGCATGTAAAAGGCAAAACCCCAATACTCAATCGGTAGATTACTCTGGAACCTCAAACCTCTTGCAACATTCAGTAGATGCTGATGTTTTCTTTCAACAATACCATTTTGCTCAGGTGTACTTACACAGGATGTCTGATGTATGATACCCTGCTGAGCATAAAAGTCAGTAAGTTGGAATTCTGCACCATTGTCAGATCTAATAACTTTCATAATTTTATGAAACTGAGTAGAAACAAATTTAACAAAAGATTTGACAAGGTCAGAAGCTTCAGATTTTTGCCTCATAAGAAAACCCAAGTAAATCTAGAAAAATCATCTACAATAGTGAGAAAGTATTGTTGCCCATTTACAGTAGGGTGTCTCAGAGGACCCCAAATATCCATATGAACAAGGTCAAAAACAGCATTTATAGCAGTGGTACTTAAAGGAAATGGATTCTTTTTCATTGTATCCATAGGACAAACATAACAAAGATCATGATTACAAAATTGGACATCAGCAGACTGTGAACTGATGACTTGCAGTCTCTTATCAGGCAAGTGTCCAAGTCTGTAGTGCCATAAAAGTGCATCATCTAATCTAGCAGATAAAGTGTGATTCTCTACAGTATTAGTAGCAGAAAGTCTTATTGGCTGATCCATGACATAAAGTCCTCTCTGTAACTCAGCTGAACCAATCATGTTCTTGTTCTTGTCCTGCAAAACACACTTGTTAGCAGAAAAAACCGCTGCACCTTTTGTATGATTAATAAAAGAAGGTAAAGATAAAAGGTTATACTTAAAACCAGGAATACAAAGCACATCATGTAGGACCAGTTGAGTGTTGATCCTCACTTGGCCTAAGTGTGTGACAGAGACATTATTTCTATTAGGTAATGATCCTACAATGATCCTACAATGTGACAGAGACAATATTTCTATTACTTAATAGATCTAATGTTCCTACAATGTGATCTGTGGCACCAGAGTCCAAGATCCATTGTATTGATCTTATAAATTCAGGTCGCCTGATCCTGTGGCAGGTGAGTAATGTGTAGCAATGTCAGCATGTTGGGCAATAGCAAATCTGCATGTCTTGGAGGGCCATTCAGCAGAGCCATCAACTTGTCAAGTTGTTATGCAGTAAGATTGGGAAACCCTGGTCCAGCAGACCTGCTTGGTGCCTGATCTTCTTCTGCTGATTGCTCATCTTCTACCATATTTGCCCTCTTTGACTTGAAACCAGGAGGAAAGCCATGCTTCTTGTTGAAGGATGCAGATTCTTAGATCTAAACGAGTTAGATCTACGCGCAGCGGATGGATCACGACTTATACATCACAATACATAATTAAAGGACTTAAACTACTACAAGGGGTTAAGATCATGTTACCAATAGTAGGAAGAGAAGCCAAGATCTTCCGATGTGTTCTCCAAACGGCGGTTGGTGGACACCCTTCTTGTTACACGAACCTCCTTGATATGCAACACCAAGAAAAACTTAGAGTTTTTCTTCCTCTAAAACCCTAGACAAGAGAAAACTAATTTTTCCTCTCCTTCTTTATGCGGTGGTCGAAATTTGCCAATTTATTAAGGCTTGAGAGAACTCTCTTTATATAGGAGAGTAATCCTTGTCCTCCAAGGATTTAATTATTACATAAATCCTTTATTCCAAATAAAAGATAAATAAAATGATTATCCCAAACAAATTAGGATAGATCATGTTATTATCTAATATTCCATGAATTATCATTTAACAAATAAAAGATAAATCACATGTCAAATAATTATCCAAGAAAACTAATTTCTCTCTAATTAAATAACATCATTGGCGCCACCTTTAGGGTTACTAAGCCCACATAAAATGTCTTTTATGTGTATTATATTATTTAGCCCAACTAAATAATATCTATGCATATCAATTAATTAGCCCAGCCAATTACTTATCACTGAGGCCCAAATAACAAGATTATTAGCCCGAATTACAGAAGCCACATCGGGGACCATGGACCTATAACCAGTAGCTCCAATAATTAATTATTCATCGAACAGAATAAGTACATTAATTATTAATTCCGGAATTACGCCACCATAAACCCGAAACTGAACTCTACCGATTATAGACGTATACTTATACTCAACCCATAGAGTGAATAAGCGTCCATTGATATAATCAGTATATACGGATTAACCCTCCATAGACTGTCCATTCTGAGTGGGAAGTCTCCGTGAACCTGACTCAGGATATCTTATCCTTATTTACCATTAACCCCTAGTGATCAATTAGTTCACATATCTGACTAGTAGCTAATTAGTCTAACATGAACTGGGCCCATCGATCATTTTCTTAGGGCTAACAAATAAGGGGACTATCTCTCTACTTCCTGCAGGAAGGAATGGATTCCATGTCTGTGAAAATCAGAACTACTCACTCATCTGGAGATAGTGCCAATGAGAAGTGGCTTGGAACACATATTTAAGTGAACCGTAACTAACACATCAAAACTACCCCGGGACAAGCAGCACCCTGTGATCACCTCAAGATTAAGGTTGATCCATATATGACCATCTAATGATTTAATAAGATTCCTCGATTACGGAATTATACCGAGAAATACAGATTAAATCGGTCCAGTCCTATATGAATGCCATCATATATAAATGCCCCACGTAGGTATCCTCTACCGACAGTCCGGATAAGACTATCACACCCTAAGGTGTTCTGGGCGCATTATTGGTGTTTTAATCAAGAGACCATAAACTCTGATTAAGTTCACCACGGACTAACAGTTTAAGCATATCTCCACTAACTCAATCCTCACGTGTAAACTCTTCACTCTGATTAAGCTATCTCTTCACTGTTTTCACGATGAAGTGATATCGTCTTATCAGACCTGGAATTACTCCCAGACCAAAAAGGAAATTCTAAGCATTATGAGTAAACACTGAGCCCGAGATCAACTTAATGATCATCCTTAATCTGACTACAAGTCAGAATCAGTGTAGTTAACCATATTCAAGTTTCCACCTGAATATACAAGAATATGACTCCTCGTTCTCTAAAGATACTTGAGGACGTACTGAAACACTACTTATTGCTCGAATCCAAGATTCGATTACTATTGACTTGTGATAACCTGACTTGGCATTATCCAAGAGAGACTCTATCCCATTTTCTCTTTATCCAAAGATTTAGAGAATCATTCCTGAGAGGTAGGGTAGGACTAATCTCGATGAATGTTTCATACGTATATGCATAATCATCTTATTCAATAAGATAGGTGGGATAGCCAATGACTCATTCTCGTGAATTTGACCGAATCAGATTCTTAAAATATAGTCCAATTCTCTCATCTAGAGAATTTTGGCGTGTCAGTTCCCGACTTCAGATAGCACACCCATGTTGTTTCCGATTATATCAATACTACTACTTCACCAATATTGATATCCAGTCTACGAAAGACTTATCAATATCCTGGTCAAGTCCACATATTTTAAAACATGTGACTTTAAATGACCGAGAGGTTCTCTTAAATCCACAAAGGATATAAGCCCCGGCAGTCATCCTTCCATTTGTTCTAACCAAGACCCTTCTGTTCCGAATGAATCCAGACTCCGTTTTTCGGGAAGAAAGTCTCAGGGAATCACCCCTATTTTCTGCTTTCTAATGAAATCTTGCTAGACTGAGTGGTGAGAGAGTTCAAGGTCTGGTTAACTCTCTACTTGTCAGGAATCACCCATATACCACTCAGATTTGCGCTGAAAAGTTTAAACTTTCCTATTCATTCGACTCTTTTCGGCATAGATCCAATTACTCCCACTGGGCCTGAGACACTCAGGTGGTTCTACTAGAGGCTGAACAGAACTGGAGTACTAAAACTCCATTCACCGGGTTAAGGTTTTCAAACCAACCTCTATGATCAGAATCCTATACAGCCCACTAAGAGCCATAGGTTATCAATCACCCCAGCAGACTATAAAGTCCACAAAACCACAAAACCACAATGGGTCAACGGTTAAACCATACTCCCACTGTGTTTTGGGTGCATTGATATTCTGATATAGTAGTATTTATCAGTGTAATCACCAACAACTGATGTTGGACGTGGTCTGATTAAATCAGATAGTAACTACCTTTGGGTAACCGTACTCCAAGGTTTAAGGCTGTTACTTATAGATTCTATCAGAAGGTTTGTGACAGTTCAGCCGTCACTTTCTGATCTATTCTCTGTTAAAAACAGAGACTCCTCCTCGTATTCTTTCGATAAACTAAAGCGTGTTTCGAGTAGTTATCAGACAAAATGTCACCACTCAAAAGCTCCCATTAGCTTGTATCTTTCACTAGACCCCGAAGGTCATTGTGAACAAGCTACGTTACTTCTTCAGATCTATTACCCTTTCCTAATAGAAAGGAAGCTTAGTCATTGTTCCTTTGAGACAGTGTTCTGAGACTGGGAGATAGGAATCACCCTTAGCCAGTCATTAGGTCTTATCTCTAGGATATATGCACTAATTAATAGATTTTGAAGAATCTTTTATCTTAATACGGAAACCGCTTGCCTATAATAGTTTAAGACGTGTTACATATACCTTTTCAGCATTTCTTAGTGGTTCTGACTTTATCAAACAAAAGTCCGAGTCTCGGATTCGTACTACAAATGTCATATTCACTTTCTATGAGGCAACTATATATCGAGTTGTAAGTGAATCCATTTGTTTCAACGAATATGTAAACAGAAAATAAATTTTTCTATGATATTCAAGGATAGAATCCGAAATTCATTTCCTTATATCACTCCCACTATTTTAGCTGAAATTACTGCCCATTGTTACTCTATTAATCGTTAATGCAAAGCTCTCTTGTTCTTCCAAAGAACTTAGCTCCCGAGTCGAGTTACTCGGTTAAGAAAGTTGCTAAGGATTCATTGGTTAGTGATCCGAAATCACTTTCCTTATCCTATACTTTATTTACTTAATGTTTCAGTTTAGCCTCAAAACTTTAGTAAGATGATTAACACTTATAGACATTCTTTCCCATTCTTAACTTTCCTTAAAAGGAAATAGTCTTGAACTAGCAGTTCGTTTGAGTAGACACTACTCGTGAACTGTGGGATGTTTAATGAAAGCGTTACCCAGTGGGACTAATTTCTAATAAATTAGAAAAACATAAGATAAAAGCTCTCACTAGTTTATCGGTTCCAAATACCGTCTAACTAGCGACACTTTAATTTATGATTCTCCAATTTTTCTATTTGAAAATTTCTCGTGTAGACACTACACAATTAAAATTCACTAGAAGAATTTTATCGTCCCAATCATCTTTCAAACTAACTACGGTTGTCTCTCGTACTGCACGAGTGACAGTAGTGACATACTTATTTACGTCACTTAAGTTTTGAAGGCTCGAGAGAAATACCTCTTCCGAAAAATTAATCGCATGTGAGATTAATAAGTACAATGTTCTAGTTACTTAAACGAAGTCATTACTAGTCAATTTTACGCTAGCAGTCTAGCACCCTAGAGAGATATGTATAACAATTGTAAATAAAATTGACAAAAATAAATCCAAATCATACACTACTAATAAATTTTAGGAACATAAACTAAGTACTTATAGTCTATCCTACCGTTCCAAGGATTTAATCTAATGCCTCAGTGCCGCCTTAGGGTAGGTCAAAGAGGTTTCGATTAATATTGAAGATCAGATTGAGAATCGAACATCTCATTTGTGATCGTCAATCACCTTTCCTTCTTCAGCCAAGGTACTACCAAAAATACCATTTATGAGTGTGACCTACTGTCTCAGATTTTTAGGTAAACCCCGAGTGTGCCGCCTTAGGGTCGGTCAGTGACCCGACGAGTACCCAAAATCCTATCCTTTCGGAGACCAAGCCTTGAATTTTGATAGCGGTGAAGGCCTTCCTTAGGGAGGCCGGTCTCAGGCCGGCACGAGGCGTCACCATTCTCTCATGTTGCTTGTGTCAACAATAGAGGCCGTGGGGTCGGCTGTCGCCTCTCCCGGTTGTTAGGTGTAGTGCCCGAAAGACAATTTGTGTAATTGTTTTTAATAATGGATGACAGAATTTATCTCATCTTAGTTACTTGCTTGGTGCTTGTAAAGTAATACATTGCTGCAAACCCTAAGTATATCTGTATGTAACCACTTAACTCAGTGTATGGATTACACGTGAGGATTGAGTTAGTGGAGATATGCTTAAACTGTTAGTCCGTGGTGAACTTAATCAGAGTTTAGGGTCTCTTGATTAAAACGCCAATAATGCGCCCAGAACACCTTAGGGTGTGATAGTCTTATCCGGACTGTCGGTAGAGGGTACCTACATGGGGCATTTATATATGATGGCATTCATATAGGACTGGACCGATTTAATCTGTATTTCTCGATGTAATTCCGTAATCGAGGAATCTTATTAAATCATTAGATGATCATATATGGATCAACCTTAATCCTGAGGTGATCACAGGGTGCTGCTTGTCCCGGGTTAGTGTTTGATGTGTTAGTTACGGTTCACTTAAATATGTGTTCCAAACCACTTCTCATTGGCACTATCTCTAGATGAGTGAGTAGTTCTGATTTTCACAGACATGGAATCCATTCCTTCCTGTGGGAAGTAGAGAGACAGTCCCCTTATTTGTTAGCCTTAAGAAAGTGATCGATCCCGGGAGTTCATATTAGACTAATTGACCACTAGTCAGATATGTGAACTAATTGATCATCAGGGGGTTAATGGTAAATAAGGATAAAATATTCTGAGTCGGGTTCACGGAGACTTCCAACTCAGAATGGACAGTCTATGGAGGGTTAATCCGTATGTAGTGATTATATCAATGGACGCTTATTCACTCTATGGGTTGAGTATAAGTATACATCTATAATCGGTAGAGTTCAGTTTCGGGTTTATGGTGGCGTAATCCCGGAATTAATAATTAATGTACTTATTCGGTTCTATGAATAATTAATTATTGGAGCTACTGGTTATAGGTCCATGGTCCCCGATGTGGCTTCTGTAATTCGGACTAGTAATCTTGTTATTTGGGCCTCAGTGATAATTAATTGGCTGGGCTAATTAATTGATATGCATGTATATTATTTAGTTGGGCTAAATAATATAATACACATAAAAGACATTTTATGTGGGTTTTTTGACCCTAAAGGTGGCGCCAATAATGTTGAATAATTAGAGGGAAATTAGTTTTCTTGGATAATTATTTGACATGTGATTTATATTTTATTTGTTAAATGATAATTCATGGAATAATAGATAATAATATGATTATCCTAATTTGTTTGGCATAATCATTTTATTTATCTTTTATTTGGAATAAAGGATTAATGTAATAATTATCTCTTAATTATTTAATCTTTGGAGGACAAGGATTACTCTCCTATATAAAGAGAGTTATCCCAAGCCTTAGACAATGGCATAATTTCGACCACCTTAGAAAAAAGAGAGAAATAATTAGTTTTCTTGTCTTGGGTTTTTAGAAGAAGAAAAACTCTAAGTTTTTCTTGGTGTTGCATATCAAGGAGGTTCGTGTATCAAGAAGGGTGTCCACCAACCGCCGTTTGGAGAACACATCGGAAGATCTTGGCTTCTCTTCCTACTATTGGTAACATGATCTTAACCCCCTTGTAGTAGTTTAAGTCCTTTAATTATGTGTTTTGATATATAAATCGTCATCCATCCGCTGCGCGTAGATCTAATTCGTTTAGATCTAAGAACCTGCATCCTTCATGTGGTATCAGAGAAAGGTTCCACGATTTATATAGTCATAATCATAATTAAACGATTTAAAGGAGTGGAATTGCATGTAGGTAAATTTTTATCTATTGTTTTATGCTTTGATAATGATTAATTGCTATGGTTGAAGAGATGGATTGGGGGTTGGCACTGTTTACCCGTTAGATCTATTGTAAACTCATATAAACGATGAAAATTCGTTCATATGAGTATATAAAATTGTGTAATTTATTTTTTATTGCAATTGTAATTTCCAGAAAATAGATCTGTTTAGTAGCTGTTTAGTTATTTCGTTTTTCACGTTGATCGAGCCGTTGAAACTACGATCCCTCCGGTCAGAATCAGGATTGGAAGATAATAAATAATTCCACAAAATTTGGCGTCGATCGGAGTCCTTTTTGATATCCGTTCGTTGCTGCAAAGAAGCTGCTGTAACAGAAAAACGCAGGATTCACAGAAACCTTACCTGTGACTTCCTCGAATTTCTGGGAGAGTTTCGACAGTTGAAACGCAAATCCAACCGGTCAGATCGAAAAATATGGAGTTTTGGACGTGGGATAAAAATTTCAGATCGATCGGGATTCATCTCGATTCCCAATCGTCCTCGGGAAGTCATTGATGCGCTGCTGTAAAAGACAGATTCAGCAGCAAGTTGGACGGCTCACTGGAGAAAATTGACAAGTCAAACCTCCGATCCAACGGTCCATCTTGAAGCCCGAGGAATCAAGAACAGATCTGGAGATTTTCGTTGCGATCCGAGTTCGTTTGGTTTGCCGATCATCGAAGTTTTGAACAGCTGCAGATTATGTTAGAAAGAAGTAAACCCTATTTAGGGTTTTGGTTATTTATTTTTAATAGATTAGATACGGGGGTGTCAACGGTCCATCTCGGTGTTTATTTTCCGCACTAGTATACATGTTTAGATTGTATGTGTAGAACCGAAAAATTGCCATGACATGCATCATATCATGAATTCCACTCCATATGCATACATGTAGAAATTAATTCGAGAAATTAGTTAGGCATGTATACAACACACGCAATTAGTTTTAATTAATTGTTTGATATTAATTAGAAACTAATTAGGGTAAAAACCGAGGAACACGGGTTTTTTCAATCGTCGAGGTTGGGTGATGGATTCTCGGTGAATCCCACTCTGCGAAAGCATAAGGAGTAAAATCCAGAAACCTCGTGGTTAAGGTGTTGGATTCTTGGTGAATTCCACCTTACCTAGACGAGATTACGTTTTTGTTCCGTAGTGTCTACGTGAAAGTTTGATGTTTAAGGATTGGATTATCACGGGCATACATGGTTCGAAAGTGGTTTAACCACGGTTGGGTGGTCAACAGTAGCTACGGCTCGATCGACTTCACCCTCCACGTGTGGTGTTTGCACGGGGGTCTTGCAAGGCTGAGCCATCCGAAGAGCCACTATGGCTCAACGGAGCTCCCCTAGTCTTGACCCGTCCGACGGCCACATATGTTCCAACGAATAGGTCGGGTGGGCTAGCCCACGTAACCGACAACATTTGGGCCTATGATTTATTGTCCCTTAATGTAACATTAAGTCCAAAAACGTGATCAGTAAACCCACCAGCTGAAAAAGGAAAGGTGATTGACGATAACAAATGAGATGTTCGATTCTCAATTTGATCTTCAATATTAATCGAAACCTCTTTGACCTACCCTAAGGCGGCACTGAGGCGTTAGATTAAATCCTTGGAACGGTAGGATAGACTATAAGTACTTAGTTTATGTTCCTAAAATTTATTAGTAGTGTATGATTTGGATTTATTTTCTGTCAATTTTATTTACAACTATTTATATATCTCTCTAGGGTGCTAGACTGCTAGTGTAAAATTGACTAGTAATGACTTCGTTAAAAAGTGGCAAGTAACTAGAACGTTGTACTTATTGATCTTACATGCGATTAATTTTTCGGAAGAGATATTTTTCTTGAGCCTTCAAGACTTAAGTGACATAAATAAGTATGTCACTACTGTCACTCGTGTTGAACGAGAGACAACCATAGTTAGTTTGAAAGATGATTGGGATGATAAAATTCTTCTAGTGAATTTTAATTGTGTAGTGTCTACACGAGAAATTTTCTAATAGAAAAATTAGAGAATCATAAATTAAAGTGTCGCTAGTTAGACGGTATTTGGAACCGATAAACTAGTGGGAGCTTTTATCTGTTGTTTTTCTAATTTATTAGAAAATTAGTCCCACTGGGTAACGCTTTCATTAGACATCCCACAGTTCACGAGTAGTGTCTACTCAATTGAACTGCTAGTTCAAGACTATTTCCTTTTAAGGAAAGTTGAGAATGGGAAAGAATGTCTATAAGTGTTAATCATCTTAACTAAAGTTTTGAGGCTAAACCGAAAAATTAATTACAGAAAGTATAGGATAAGGAAAGTGATTTTGGATCACTTAACCAATGAATCCTTAGCGACTTTCTTAAACCGAGTAACTTGACTCGGTAGCTTAGTTATTTGGAAGAACAAGGAAGCTGAGCATTAACAATTAATAAAGTAGACAACGGGCAGTTATTTCAGCTATAACAGTGGGAGTGATATAAGGAAATGAATTTCGGATTCTATCCTTGAATATCAGAGAAAAATTTATTTTTCTGTTTACAGATTCGTTGAAACAAATGGATTCACTTTCATCTCGATACTACAGTTGCCTTAAACAAAGTGAAGATGACATTTGTAGTACGAATCTGTGACTCGGACTTTTGTTTGATAAAGACAGAACCACTAAGAAAAGCTGAATAGATATGTGTAACACATCTAAAACTATTAAAGGTAAAAGGTTTCCGTATTAAGATAAACGACCCTTCAATATCTATTAATTAGTGCATATATCCTAGAGATAAGACCTGACGATTGGCTAAGGGTGTTTCCTATCTCCCAGTCTAGGAACACTATCTCAAAGGAACAATGACTAAGTTTCCTTTCAATCGGGAGAGGGTAATAGATTTGAAGGGGTAACATAGCTTGTTCATCATGACCTTCGGGGTCTAGTGAGAGACACAAGCTAGTGGGAGTTTTTGAGTGGTGACATTTTGTCTGATAACTACTCGAAACGCGATTTAGTTTATCAAAAGAATACGAGGAGGAGTCTCTGATTTTAGCCGAGAATAGAGTATTCCATGCTCATAAATAGGCTATAGCATAGTCTTGGGACTGATGCTCAGCCTGCCTCCTAGTGGAATGTTTCTCACTGAGAAAGAAACCATACATTTGCCCCATATATAGTTATTGATGTGCTACAATACACTGCTAAACTCGATTAAGATAATTTGGTGCAAAATAACGGTTAACATTTTCTGTAAACCGAGAAGTCTACCTAGAAGATGCTAGTGAATTTATGGATAATGAGTGAATTCGGTTCACACCACTTCCGTAAATGTAAGCATTTAGCACTTAATGCTTGAAGGTAGGACTGGAGATTTTGCGCATACGTTCAGATTGTGACTGTTCGTGAAATATCTTAATGTGTCAAGTGAAGGTTGGTTATAAGATTCTTGAGATCAGAAAGTGACGGTTGAACTGTCACAAGCCTTCTGATAGAATCTATAAGTAACAGCCTTAAACCTTAGAGTACGGTTACCCAAAGGTAGTTACTATCTGATTTAATCAGACCACGTCCAACATCGGTTGTTGGTGATTGCACTGATAAATACTACTAGATCAGAATGTCAATCCACCCAAAACGTAGTGGGAGTATGGTTTAACCGTTGACCCATTGTGGTTTTGTGGACTTTACAGTCTGCTGGGGTGATTGATAACCTATGGCTCTTGGTGGGCTGTATAGGATTCTGATCATAGAGGTTGGTTTGAAAGCCTTAACCCTGTGAATGGAGTTTTGATACTCCAGTTCCGTTCAGCCTCTTGTAGAACCACCTGAGTGTCTCATGCCCAGTGGGAGCAATTGGATCTACACGGAAAAGAGTCGAATGAATAGGAAAGTTTAAACTTTCAGAGCAAAGCTGAGTGGTATATGGGTGATTCCTGACAAGTAGAGAGTTAACCAGACCTTGAACTCTCTCACCACTCAGTCTTGCAAGATTTCGTTAGAAAACAGAAAATAGGGGTGATTCCCTGAGACTTTCTTGCCGGAAAACGGAGTCTGGATTCATTCGGAACAGAAGGGTCTTGGTTAGAACAAATGGCAGGATGACTGCCGGGGCTTATATCCTTTGTGGATTTAAGAGAACCTCTCGGTCATTTAAAGTCACATGTTTTAAAATATGTGGACTTGACCAAAATATTGATAAGTCTTTCGTTGACTGGATATCAATATAGGCAAAGTAGTAGTATTGGTGTTCATGAATGATAACACTGAAACGGTTGGAAACAACATGTGTGTGATATCTGAAGTCGGAAACTGACAGGCCAAGATTCTATGGATGAGAGAATTAGACTATATTCTAAGAATTTGATTCGGTCAAATTCACGAGAATGAGTCATTGTCTATCCCACCTATCTTATTGAATAAGATGATTATGAATATACGGGTGCAGCATTCATCGAGAGTAGCCCTACCCTACCTCTCAGGAATGATTCTCCAAATCTTCGGATAAAGAGAAAATAGGATAGAGTCTCTCTTGGATAACGGCAAGTCAGTAGTAGTCGAATCTCGTATTCGAGCATTGAATAGCGGTTTAGTACGTCCTCAAGTATGTTTAGAGAACGAGGAATCATATGCTTGTATATTCAGGTACAAACTTGAATATGGTTGACTACACTGATTCTGACTTGTAGTCAGATTAAGGATGATCATTAAGTTGATCTCGGGCTCAGTGTTTACTCATAATGCTTAGAATTTCCTTTTTGGTCTAGGAGTAATTCCAGGTCTGATAAGACGATATCACTTCATCGTGAAAACAGTGAAGAGTTAGCTTAGAAGGATCTTATCAGTCATAAGAAGTCAAAAGCATATTGAGAGAGAGTACCGCCTGATTGGAAGGACCGGCAACGTTTCAATCCTAAAGATCGTCTCGAGTCGACAACCTAACTAATCAGTGTACCAAGTCGAGTGCTTGGAGGGTACGGCATTGATGGATATGTCTCACCTGCTTTTAGAGCAAGTGGGAGAGTGTTGTGAATAAGATGAGAAATGGTGTGCTCTAAAAACAATCGTTGCTTGTCATTTCGTGCAAATGGGAGATTGTTAGGTGTAGTGCCCGAAAGACAATTTGTGTAATTGTTTTTAATAATGGATGACATAATTTATCTCATCTTAGTTACTTGCTTGGTGCTTGTAAAGTAATACACTGCTGCAAACCCTAAGTATATCTGTATGTAACCACTTAAATCAGTGTATGGATTACACGTGATGATTGAGTTAGTGGAGATATGCTTAAAATGTTAGTCCGTGGTGAACTTAATCAGAGTTTATGGTCTCTTGATTAAAACACCAATAATGCGCCCAGAACACCTTAGGGTGTGGTAGTCTTATCCGGACTGTCGGTAGAGGGTACCTACGTGGGGCATTTATATATGATGGCATTCATATAGGACTGGACCGGTTTAATCTGTATTTCTCGATGTAATTCCGTAATCGAGGAATCTTATTAAATCATTAGATGATCATATATGGATCAACCTTAATCCTGAGGTGATCACAGGGTGCTGCTTGTCCCGGGGTAGTGTTTGATGTGTTAGTTACGGTTCACTTAAATATGTGTTCCAAGCCACTTCTCATTGGCACTATCTCCAGATGAGTGAGTAGTTCTGATTTTCACAGACATGGAATCCATTCCTTCCTGCGGGAAGTAGAGAGACAGTCCCCTTATTTGTTAGCCTTAAGAAAGTGATCGATCCCGGGAGTTCATATTAGACTAATTGATCACTAGTCAGATATGTGAACTAATTGATCATCAGGGGTTAATGGTAAATAAGGATAAGATATTCGGTGTCGGGTTTACGGAGATATCCCACTCAGAATGGACAGTCTATGAAGGGTTAATCCGTATATAGTGATTATATCAATGGACGCTTATTCACTCTATGGGTTGAGTATAAGTATATATCTATAATCGGTAGAGTTCAGTTTCGGGTTTATGGTGGCGTAATCCCGGAATTAATAATTAATGTACTTATTCTGTTCGATGAATAATTAATTATTGGAGCTACTGGTTATAGGTCCATGGTCCCCGATGTGGCTTCTGTAATTCGGACTAATAATCTTGTTATTTGGGCCTCAGTGTTAATTAATTGGCTGGGCTAATTAATTGATATGCATGTATATTATTTAGTTGGGCTAAATAATATAATACACATAAAAGACATTTTATGTGGGCTTTTATGACCCTAAAGGTGGCGCCAATAATGTTGAATAATTAGAGGGAAATTAGTTTTCTTGGATAATTATTTGACATGTGATTTATCTTTTATTTGTTAAATGATAATTCATGGAATAATAGATAATAATATGATTTATCCTAATTTGTTTGGGATAATCATTTTATTTATCTTTTATTTGGAATAAAGGATTAATGTAATAATTATCTCTTAATTATTTAATCCTTGGAGGACAAGGATTACTCTCCTATATAAAGAGAGTTCTCCCAAGCCTTAAACAATGGCATAATTTCGACCACCTTAGAAAAAAGAGAGAAATAATTAGTTTTCTTGTCTTGGGTTTTTAGAAGAAGAAAAACTCTAAGTTTTTCTTGGTGTTGCATATCAAGGAGGTTCGAGAATCAAGAAGGGTGTCCACCAACCGCCGTTTGGAGAACACATCGGAAGATCTTGGCTTCTCTTCCTACTATTGGTAACATGATCTTAACCCCATTGTAGTAGTTTAAGTCCTTTAATTATGTGTTTTGATATATAAATCGTGATCCATCCGCTGCGCGTAGATCTAATTCGTTTAGATCTAAGAACCTGCATCCTTCACCGCTCCCACTCAATATTTTGAAAAAGTGGTGAGTTTACTGATCACGTTTTTGGACTTGATGTTACATTAAGGAACAATAAATCATAGGCCCGAATGTTGTCGGTTACGTGGGCTAGCCTACCCGACCTATTCGTTGGAACATATGTGGCCGTCGGACGGGTCAAAACTAGGGGAGCTCCGTTGAGCCGTAGTGGCTCTTTGGATGGCTCAGCCTTGCCAGACCCCCGTGCAAACGCCACACGTGGAGGGTGAAGTCGATCGAGCCGTAGCTTCTGTTGACCATCCAACCGTGGTTAAACCACTTTCGAACCATGTTTGCCTGTGACTTTCCAATCCTTAAACATCAAACTTTCTCGTAGACACTACGGAACAAAAATGTAATCTCGTCTAGGTAAGGTGGAATTCACCGAGAATCCAACACCTTAACCACGAGGTTTCGAGATTTTACTCCTTATGCTTTCGCAGAGTGGGATTCACCGAGAATCCATCACCCAACCTCGACGATTGAAAAAACCCGTGTTCCTCGGTTTTTACCCTAATTAGTTTCTAATTAATATCAAACTATTAATTAAAACTAATTGCGTGTTTTATACATGCCTAACTAATTCCTCGAATTAATTTCTACATGTATGCATATGGAGTGGAATTCATGATATGATGCATGTCATGACAATTTTCCGGTTCTACACATACAATCTATACATGTATTCTAGTGCGGAAAATAAACACCGAGATGGACCGTTGGCACCCCCGTATCTAACCTATTAGAAAATAAATTAACCAAAACCCTAACTAGGGTTTACTTCTTTCTAACAAAATCTGCAGCTGTTCAAAATCTTCGATAATCGGCAAACCAAACGAACTCAGATCACGACGAAATTTTCCAGATCTGTTCTTCATTCCTCGGGCTTCAATATGGACGGTTGGATCGGAGCTTTGACTTGTCAATGTTCTCCAGTGAGCCGGCCAACTTGCTGCTGAATCTGACTTTTACAGCAGCGCATCAAAGACTTCCCGAGGCCGATCGGGAATCGAGATGAATCTCGATCGACCTGAAATTTTTATGCCACGTCAAAAACTCCATATTTATCGATCTGACCGGTTGGATTTGCGTTTCAACGGTCCAAACTCTCCCAGAAATTCGAGGAAGTCACAGCTAGGGTTTCTGTGAATCCTGCGTTTTTCTGTTACAGCAGCCACTTCATTGCAATGAACGGATATTGAGACGGACTCCGATCGACCCCAAATTTGGATGGATTGTTCTTCAACTTTTAATCTTGATTCTGACCGGAGGGATCGTCGTTTCAACGGCTCGATCAACGGGAAAAACAAAAAAACTAAACAGCTACTAAACAGATCTACTTTCAGGAAATTAAAATTGCAATAAAAATAAATTACATAATTTCCTATACTCATATGAACGAATTTTCATCGTTTATATGAGTTTACAATAGATCTAACGGGTAACCAGTGCCAACCCCCAATCCATCTCTTCAACCATAGCAATTTATCATTATCAAAGCATAAAACAATAAATAAAATTTACCTACATGCAATTCCACTCCTTTAAATCGTTTAATTATGATTATGACTATATAAATCGTGGAACCTGTCTCTGATACCACAAGAAAGATGCAGATTCTTAGATCTAAACGAGTTAGATCTACGCGCAGCGGATGGATCACGACTTATACATCACAATACATAATTAAAGGATTTAAACTACTACAAGGGGGTTAAGATCATGTTACCAATAGTAGGAAGAGAAGCCAAGATCTTCCGATGTGTTCTCCAAACGGCGGTTGGTGGACACCCTTCTTTTTACACGAACCTCCTTGATATGCAACACCAAGAAAAACTTAGAGTTTTTCTTCCTCTAAAACCATAGACAAGAGAAAACTAATTTTTCCTCTCCTTCTTTATGTGGTGGTCGAAATTTGCCAATTTATTAAGGCTTGGGAGAACTCTCTTTATATAGGAGAGTAATCCTTGTCCTCCAAGGATTTAATTATTACATAAATCCTTTATTCCAAATAAAAGATAAATAAAATGATTATCCCAATCAAATTAGGATAAATCATGTTATTATCTAATATTCCATGAATTATCATTTAAAAAATAAAAGATAAATCACATGTCAAATAATTATCCAAGAAAACTAATTTCTCTCTAATTAAATAACATCATTGGCGCCACCTTTAGGGTCACTAAGCCCACATAAAATGTCTTTTATGTGTATTATATTATTTAGCCCAACTAAATAATATCTATGCATATCAATTAATTAGCCCAGCCAATTAATTATCACTGAGGCCCAAATAACAGGATTATTAGTCCGAATTACAGAAGCCACATCGGGGACCATGGACCTATAACCAGTAGCTCCAATAATTAATTATTCATCGAACAGAATAAGTACATTAATTATTAATTCCGGGATTACGCCACCATAAACCCGAAACTGAACTCTACCGATTATAGATGTATACTTATACTCAACCCATAGAGTGAATAAGCATCCATTGATATAATCACTACATACGGATTAACCCTCCATAGACTGTCCATTCTGAGTGGGAAGTCTCCGTGAACCCGACTCAGGATATCTTATCCTTATTTACCATTAACCCCTAGTGATCAATTAGTTCACATATCTGACTAGTAGCTAATTAGTCTAACATGAACTGGGCCCATCGATCATTTTCTTAGGGCTAACAAATAAGGGGACTATCTCTCTACTTCCAGCAGGAAGTAATGGATTCCATGTCTGTGAAAATCATAACTACTCACTCATCTGGAGATAGTGCCAATGAGAAGTGGCTTGGAACACATATTTAAGTGAACCGTAACTAACACATCAAACACTACCCCGGGACAAGCAGCACCCTGTGATCACCTCAGGATTAAGGTTGATCCATATATGATCATCTAAAGATTTAATAAGATTCCTCGATTACGGAATTATACCGAGAAATACAGATTAAATCGGTCCAGTCCTATATGAATGCCATCATATATAAATACCCCACGTAGGTACCCTCTACCGACAGTCCGGATAAGACTATCACACCCTAAGGTGTTCTGGGCGCATTATTGGTGTTTTAATCAAGAGACCCTAAACTCTGATTAAGTTCACCACGGACTAACAGTTTAAGCATATCTCCACTAACTCAATCCTCACATGTAATCCATACACTGAGTTAAGTGGTTACATACAAATATACTTAGGGTTTGCAGCAGTGTATTACTTTACAAGCACAAAGCAAGTAACTAAGGTGAGATAAATTCTGTCATCCATTATTAAAAACAATTACACAAATTGTCTTTCGGGCACTACACCTAACACTTGTAACAAGTCTCCTCAGTATGGCGATTGAATCCACAGGAACTACTTTGCATCTTTTTGGGATTTTTAGGCCTGGGATTTGCAGCAGAGTTAGGCCTGCTGACAGTCTGATTGTGTCCCTGTCCATTCTTTTGTGACAATAGGACCATGGAATCTTGATTCTTGGCCTTGTTAGCCACATATGATGTCTGTCTCTCAAACTTGATTGCCATAGCAAAGGCATCATGAATTTCTAGAAAAGACACCATCAACATTGCCTGTGAGACCATTGGTTCAAATTCATCCCTTAATCCTTTAAGGAATTTCATGACATGTTCAGCCTCCATATGATCCATCAAATTGCTGATTGCATTGCAGTGACATTGAGGATCACAGGAACATATTGTCACGGGCCTGATGGTCTTGATTTCTCCCCAAAGAATCATCAGTTTTGTAAAGTATTGATTGACAGAATTTGTGCCTTGTATCAGTAGGTACATCTCTTCAAGAAGATCTGAAAGCCTTAATGCATCAACATTTGAAAATATTGCTGCAAGATTCTTTCAAACTGCATGTGCACTCTTGAAGTACACCAAACTTTGAGCAATGGTGTTCTCCACGGAATTTAAGATCTGACCATTGTATCATATTGCCTTCATGCATGGAAGTCTACTAAATCTACTTCTGGCTTTTGATTGTGCCGTCTACGAAGCCAATTTTGTTCTTGGTGACCAACACCATCTCCATGGACATTTTCCAGGGATTGTAGTTATTGCCATTCATCAATGGCTGAACAAGAACCAGAGAGGGATTCTCATTAGGATGAACATAGAATGGACAAGAGGGACTGATTTCTTGTTTCTTAGTTGCCATGGCTATCAAGAACTCCATAATTGATTCTCAAATCAACAATTAAGGATAAAAACCGGTCAAGAACTGATCAAAAAACAAGGAAAGAGATGACAGTTTACTCTCAAGAAACTGAAAACTCGGAAAAGATGAAGAACACTCTCAAGTTTCTTAAAAAAAACACATGAAAGCTTTTCGAAATTCTCAAATTTCTGCTCCGATACCATGATGAATTTTGTAGAATTACAAACAAACAAAATAAAATGCGGAATTATTATTGATCATGTAAAAGTTACAAGTTCATTACAATGTGACTGATCATTGGGTATTTATAACTTCATACGCCTCATGAATCAGTTGGAAGTTGGTTACAAACCGTTACAATAGATTACAACTAGATAACCGCTTTCTATATTACATTACATTAGACTGATCAGCAGGCTGCTGAGTCTTTGTTGTGTCAGCAGGCTGCTGGTGTTCATGCTGTCAACAAGCTGCTGATATCTTCGATTGATCAGCAAAGTGCACTCAGCATTCCAATCAGCTTTTATACTGTAACACCCTTCGTTACAAAGGCGTAATACCCTTGAATCATCTGATTACACTTACACATGTGTCACGTGTGATTTGGTAGTATATGGCAATGGAGATAGGATGATCCTGTGTGCATATGAGGTTATGTTGAGACAAGAAATGAAAGTATGTAATGATGTGGTAAGTATAATACGGTAATTATGACGTGATAAGGTAATTCACAAGTTTGCTTGGGTAAGTTAAGATGCATTTAATTATGGTAATTATTAATATATTATTTTGAAAGTATATATGCATTAGTAGATAACCATGGAGATATTTCCCAAATACTACTATGGTTCCCTTTTAATTATTTTTTCTTTATTGGACCGTCGTGCCCACACCTTACTTCATATATTCAGAAGATGATTGTGTAGAATTCGAGAAGACGTGAGAAGAACCGTTGGAAGAGAGCGAATACTACACTTATTATTTTATCATGTTCTAGGAGTTCATTTACTTTCTGCTTGATACATTATATCTTATTTTATTTCGTTTCATGGGTAGCGCACCCGCAGTACGATCGACATTTACAACTTTAATGGGATTGAAGTAGCGGATAAATTTGGGATATATTATAAGAAATAGGTTGGAGTATTCTTTTCTTTTTTGGGTGTATTTGTAACGCCCCACTCCCGGACACCGAGCCCTTATCCGGAAATACGACGTTCGGCACATATATAAATAAAATTTAATTCATTTATATATGTAAGCCTACAATCAATACAATCGAAGCGCGCGGAAATTTAATGCTCGGGTAGTAAATGTCCATAAAGATGCTAGAATAAGAAAAAGTACTAAAAGATGAAAGTGTATCAAGACAATACAACTGAAGTCTCTCAAACAGTCCAACGGAAATACTATGAAATAAGAAATAGAGATGAACACACGTCATCCCAAGGTACTATGAAAAAGTATATAAAACAGTACAACAACTCAAATATAAATAAAAGTGCATAAAATGAAATATCAAGCTCAGAGATCCTCCTCGAACATACTCCTCGTAATACTCAAAATCCTGTTCGCCTTCTCACCCCCAAGCACATAACAAAAA
>CM044902.1:44669902-44694902 GCA_024500145.1 Gentiana dahurica var. dahurica
TTCTTGTACAAGGCCATTCTGGCCTCCGTTTTTCTTGTCGTTTGCGCCGGCGTGCCTTATTTATCGTTCTGGTCGATATCACATCAATATTTCAAAGTGAATTACAAACGTACTTTTTTCGTACTTTTTTTCGTACCCATAGAGTACTTAACTGTGTGATTTTTGATTTCTTGTACAAGGCCATTCTGGCCTCCGTTTTGCTTGCCGTTTGCGCCGGCGTGCCTTATTTATCGTTCTGGTCGATATCACATCAAGATTTCAAAGAGAATTACAAACGTTTTTTTCAGACTTTTTTTCGTACCCATAGACTACTTAACTGTGATATTTGATTCTTGTACAAGGCCATTCTGCCTCCGTTGCCGGGCGCGGCCTTTATTTATCGCTCGTCGATATCACATCAAGATTTCAAAGAGAATTACAAACGTTTTTTTCAGACTTTTTTTCGTACCCATAGAGTACTTAATCGTGTGATTTTTGATTCCTTGTACAAGGCCATTCGCCTCCGTTTTGCTTGCCGCTTGTGCCGCGTGCCTTATTTATCGTTCTGGTCGATATCACATCAGTAATTCAAAGAGAATTGCAAACGTTTTTTCAGTACTTTTTTCGTACCCATAGAGTACTTAACTGTGTGATATTTGATTCTTGTACAAGGCCATTCTGGCCTCCGTTTTGCTTGCCGTTTGCGCCGGCGTGCCTTATTTATCGTTCTGGTCGATATCACATCAGTACTTCAAAGAGAATTACAAACGTTTTATTTCGTACTTTTTTTCGTACCCATAGGCTACCTAACTGTGTGATATTTGATTCCTTCACTACAAGAAAATCTATTTTTTATAAGGGGAATTTAATAAGGGCTCAAAATCTGGTTATTAAAAGTACCTTTTAATAAGGGTTAAAACAATCTTATGAAAATGATGCAAATTTGATGAGGAACCCTTAATTCCCGTTATTGTTAATCACTTATCCCCTTATTATAATACACCTAAAATATTCCCCTTATTAATGCGTACCAATAAAATATTATTTTGAAATAATATAAAGAAAAAACATTAAAAACTTATTGAAAAGGCTGGCCTCTTTCCTTTTTCATTATCATTCTTCCACCCCGATTTTCTGCCAAAAACAAATTGCTCTCCGCCGCTCACCCTTCTCCGGAGCTACCTTCTTTAGCCGGAGATCATCAATCGAAGGCAGCAGCAATTCGGCTAGCATCTTCACCTCTTCGCCTCCTCGCCTCTTCGCCTCTTCTCCTCTCAACAAATTTTCTGGATGATTATTCAATTCTCTTTACGATTCTTCAATTTCCTGACTTTTACTGCTCGTTAACCCCCTTATGGGTAAAAAGAAATAGTTTTCTGGTTGCGTTTTAGTACTGCTGTGGCCACAAAAGAAATCACTTCGAATCCGGTTTCTTTTATGAAGATCTGATGAAATCTACCGACTTCTGATGAATATGTGATTTGTGTTGAGCATAGGAATATGGGATCGATGCTACCAGAAAGTATCACAGTGAGACAGACATTCTGCTTGAGAGGTTGAATGTATTACAAGAACAGTGATTGCTTGCAAGGTGTTTGATAATTTTCCTCTTAGAAAATGCTCATATATTTTTCTCTCTTTTGTGTGTAATTGTCTACTTATATGCATTACTATATGGATTTCTTTGAATTTTGTTCTGTTATAGCAACCAAACTCGTTTACTTTACGTAGTAGCTCAATCTTCCCTTATTGATGGACCAACTTTTGTGTAGGTTGGTATATTTGAATGTAATTTATTAATCAAATCTTGTTGAGAGTTGACCGTCCCGATCTTGCAGGTTTTACGCTGTTAGACACACAAAAAAATTGGTCTTGGAGGTCCACAAAGATCACAAATCTCCATTTCACATGGCAAGGTAGAAGATGGAGCTGGAAGAATGATGGTAGCATAAACAATCTTCAGCATCACTTCTTTGGATTCTATTTGATAACACTAGTGAAAAGGTAATAACTAGAAGCAATGAAAGCTTGAGAAAATGGGCATCACTTAGTACTGTAATCAAGTTAAAAGAATTAAATAATGGATTTCTATGAATTACCAACTACATTGAGTAGATGGATTTCCAATTTTGTTTAGTTTTGGAAGAGCCTCGATTTTGATCACTACAAGAAAAGTGTATTTTTATGGCTTGTATTTACGACGTGCTTTTAAGAATGCCGTAAATAATAACATTTTATGGCTTACTTTAATATGTACACAATAAATTTATGTTGAATTGGGTCCACAAATACAAGTTCAGAGCCTCTTCCTCATTCTTTTTTGTTATAGTAAAACTTTCTGATATTAGATAAAATGAAAAGGCTGGGTATTTATACCCAGTTAACAAGTCAAAGTCTAATAGAAAAACAATAAAAAAAGGATAGTGATGCCGGCACCGGATCACTCCACAGAAAAAGGCACCGACCACTTTTAAAACCATACACTTAGATCTATTTAAAATAAAAAAAAAAGCAACAACATAAAACAGCAGCCGCAAGTTTCAGCTTCGGTACTAGATCTCGGTGGAACACTCGGTACCCAAATCATTATGCTAAAAAAAATACAACAATCAACACATTCGGTGTTCCCTTAAAAAAACACATTCGGTGTTCTAAATTCCTCCTGTTAGCCTCTCCATCATCATTCTTCATCTTTGTAATCTTCTTCAGAGGTATTAAAGAGAAACTTTAAGAGATTGATATACTACTTTTATATGATTAAATATACGTTATATTATTATGTTTTATCAACGAATTCTATATAAAATATATGAAATTATGGTATAAATGATATGAAATATTAATCTTTATAATTTAGAGTAGTTAATAGTAATAATAGAAAAAAGTTGTAATTTCGTACCGATTTTAGTAAATCGGAGTGTCGTGTCAGATTTACGTGGGTATTTGTGGTATTTTATTGCAGATTTATAAACCGAGACCCCGAGAATCGACATATTGAAGTTTAATCATATCTCTGGAAGGATTTAGAGAGTGCCACGAGCTTAAATGGTCAATTGAATAGCTTAAGTGGTCAAGTGGCCAATCAATTTGGTTAAGTGGTAATCGAGAAATGTCTTCGACAAACGAATGGCTCATCAAAACGACATTATCTGAAGAAGAGTCCTTCACGAAAGTTGTAGATTTCCCCGAGAGCTTTCCGATGCCGCTTGAATCGTGATTTTTGGAGGTCCAGAACTCGAGATATGAATTTTAGAAGTTTAATAATTATATATAATTATAATTATATATCACCGCACATGCTGATCAATAATCAAAGCGGTGGAGCTAATCATTACACCGGACCAGTCCGGCTTGATCTCGGACCGGTCCGGCCCAAGAACTTTTGTCTATATAAGGAGATCATTTGCAAACAGAGTCGATGTACCAATATATATAAACCATATCATATATATATATATATATCCTCTCCTCTTTGTTTTCTTTTTATTTCATAGTTTGTAAATAGGCCTTAAGCCAAAAATAATAATCTCGTAGTATCGTTGTAATGCTCGAGAAATTATCGGAAGTTCGGTGTTGTTGAAGTCGTTGTAATGTCCGGAAGAATACAACTCTGATTCAGCATTTGTAATCGGTAAATTTTCTTAAGTATTTATGTTTGTTTTTATCTTTTTCGTTATTATAATGTTTTTAGGCTAACTCTAAATAACTAGCCAAAGTTATGTAATTGTTTTATTTTGATCTTTTCGGTAAAGGAATGCTGTCTAATTAAAATTGATTAAAATTGAGTTAATTGAATCTTTTTCTATTCTGTAACGTATTGATAATATTCGGATTGACGTAATTAACCAAGATGAATCGCAACATATAACCTAACGATGAACTGACCAGAGAAGTTAGGATATGAGATAAAAGATAGAAAAACCGGAGGGTAAAATTGGCCGTGCGAAAGCGTGACAACGGAATCCTATTTCCTACCCGGGGGCAGATTTGTCTTTGGAAAGATTAATCTTATTAAAATTGTGCTCGAGATCGTAATAATGTTAAAATCAACAGTTTAATTAAGACTAACACCGGAAAGTTAAATCGATCCGCCTGACAACCGGAGCCTTTTGAATAACATCGGCCGTCTGACAAACGGAATAACCTCTTTTATCCGGGGTAGATTTGTACTCGGTACCTGTTCAGACTAACTGAGATTAGCATGGGGCAGTTGTAGAGATTGAACTGATGACAATGACATATGAAAATTTCATACGCTCGTGTGAGGAGGAATTGTTAACCTCAGGAGTGCACCGTTTCATTTACTCAATTGGACCTAATATAAAAGGAAAGATCGAGCACATTCCGTCTACTGAAAAATCGTATAATTCAATTATATAAACTTTGGCTAGTTCTATAAACTTATCTGTCTAAACTATATATTGGTATCTATATATTTATATCTATATATATATTTTGCAATTTATATATATATATACATATTATATTAGAATAACTTTTAAATTACGCATTTATTTTATGTTCAGTAGAATAGTAGTGATCTGTGTTATAAAATTGCGGTTTAGATCGAGTTAATAACATCTCTTTGGTGTTTAACCACACTTAGAAGAATTACCAAGTTCCCTGAGGATTCGACACTCTGACTCACCACACTAGCACTACAGTTTGACCCGATACACTGTCGGTTAAGGACTGGTTTAGCACTAGAAAAGGCCACGTCAGCTTTCTGGCGCCGTTGCCGGGGAACGTCGCTAATTTCTCTTTTTGTGTCTATGGTTACTACTTGTATTAGCTCAAAATTCTCGAGAATAAGTCAACACTTTTCTTATCCCATTTCTATTTTATTTTTCGTTGGTACTTACCTTATAGGTAAGTTACCAATTTTTTCTACTACTATCAATTTCGTGTTATTTTCTATTTTCGTTAGTTGATGACCAGAAGTGGTAAGGCCCCGCTCACTCCTTATAAGCCTGACCTAAACACTTACGAAAGGCAGTTAAGAGTAGAGAGTAAACGTGGTCATACTAGTCAGGTAAATCCTGACGAATCATCTTCAAACAGAAATACGAGAATGGCTGAAATCAGTGATGAAACACCTGAACAAGGGCTGGAACATGCTCTAGGGCATGGACAAAACCCTGTTAACCCTAATAATAATAATAATAGAAATAATCAGAATCGGAACCAGAATAATCGTAATAACCCACCAAACCCGAGACCTATCTGTGATCAAACTGTAAGAAGAAACCAGACTAATAATCCCATACTTTTACCTAATGAAGGAGCGAATAATTTCGAGATTAAATCTCATCTTTTTGGTTTAATTGACGCAAGAGCCCAATTCCTAGGAGAGGATGATGAAGATCCACATCATCATCTCTATCTTTTTGAAGAACTGTGCAATACAGCCAAAAGTCAAGGTGCTCATAAGGAATTAACGAGGATGACTATGTTTCCTTTTTCTTTAAAAGGACGAGCACGAGATTGGTTTATGTCTCTTCCACATCATTCACTTACTAGTTGGGAGGAGATTCAAACTGAATTTCTGAAACAATATTTCACTCCTGGACGAAATTTGGAATTAAAGGTCGAGGTTGCTAACTTTAGACAAGGATCTGAAGAAACGCTTGGGAATGCCTGGGAAAGATTTAAAAAATTGTTAAGAGCCTGTCCCGATCATGGTTATTCCTTAGATATGCAAATTCAACTTTTCTGTCGTAAATTAAGAAAAGATTCACGTGCTGATGTAGATCATGCATGTGGTGGCTCTTTAATGATGAGTGAAGCTCAAATAGTTTACGATGCTATAGAAAAGATTTCCAAAAATAACAGAATGTGGGAAACCGGTTCTAGCACCAGAAAAGTAGCTTTTGCAGGAGAATATACATCTAATACGGAAGTTCTAGCACATTTAGAAAATTTGAGTAGGAAATTTGATGGCCTACAGTCGAACAAAAACCAAAGTTCAGAAAATAGTACACCAACTGAATACTCAAATCAGGATAATATGTCAATACGGATCGAAGAACCAACAGGATATTCAAGAGAGGAGGTGAGTTTTCTTTAGCAGCATAGGAATTTGAATAATGCATACCCAAACTCGTTTAATGCTATTAGAAGAGATCACCCTACTTATCGATGGTCTGAAAACCCTAGTAAGCAAGGACAACCGCCATATCCAGTTCCATATAGGAATATGTCTAATAATCAAGTTTATCAAGAAAACACATCTAATCAGAATTTACAATCATTACCTAGATCCTATCCTCAACATACCACTCAAAGTATACCAGTAACTCAAAGTTCAACTCAACCTGCAGAAGGAGTTGAAAAATGGGAAAAACTAATGGAAAATATGATGGGTGTAGTATCTACTCAAGCTAAGAATATGGAAACAATGATGACTTCTATTGGTACAGTCTCTAAGCTCCGTTTGGTTTCGGACTGACTGGATCCATTTGGATCCAAGAAAGAGAAAGAATTATAAAATATAGTGAAGTAATGATGATAAAGTTGAAAAGTTGTATTGAAATTTGTGTAGTTAAAGTAATGATTGTTGATTTGAAATATTATATTGAAAAAGTAATGGTTAAATAGTGTAATGAGTGTATAAAGTGATGGATTAATATTATTTTATTTGTTGATGTTGATTGATTGATGAAAGAATTTATAATAAAATAATAGAATTAATAAAATAATAATAAATAAGTTAGTGGGGTGAATAAAATATTGGTTTGGGATCCAAATGGATCAACCTAGTCCCAAACCAAACAAGGGGTAAGGATCTGAGTACAATGAAAACATCTATGAGTGGACATGATACCAGAATGAGAACTATAGAAGCCTCATTGAGGAATATGGAAGATCAATTGAGTAGGGAAGGTGAACGTAATAACAGTAGACCTCCTGGAGGATTACCAAGCAATACTGAAAGAAATCCAAGAGAGGTAAATGTTGTAGTTACGAGAAGTAGAAAACTCTGTGGTAGTAATGGAGTAGAGAACTTCGGAAATAATGAAGTAGAAAATGATTTAGATGGAAAGAATGATGAAACTAAAGATGAAATTGAATTCACTAATGAGAAAGAAGAAATTATAGAGAATTTCTTGAAAAGGAATAGAAGTTTGGAACCTGAGAATGAAGGTGAGAAATGGGTAAAAATCCCTAGGATTTTGAAAGATCCCATGGATAAAGATTTAAGAAATTTATTCAAGGAACATGTTCGAGTAGAGGATAATGAAAACAAGGATGAAAAACAGGAAGAACTGAAGGAATCTGGAGTAGAGATTGATTCGGGGAATGTCTTAACAGAAAAAACTCAAGATCATGATACTTGGCGATCAAGTAATACTCAAAGGTTTAAGGAGAAAGGAAAAGAGAAAATGACTTTGGGGTCAAAGGTGATAGATTTAGAATCTTTACCTTACCCACCTAAAGATCAAATTAAAAAGATTAAAACTGATCAGAAGTATGCTCGTTTCCTTGATACTTTTCGTCATATTCATGTTAATATCCCTGTTATCGAAGCTCTAATTAGTATGCCTGCTTATGGAAAGTTTCTGAAAGATATTCTATCAAACAAGAAAAAATTAGAGGAATATGAGAATATATGCCTAAATGAAGAATGTTCTGCAGTTTTGCAGCATAAGTTACCGCCTAAACTGAAAGATCCTGGAAGTTTTACCATTCCATGTGAAATTGGAGGATTTCTGTTTAAAAAGGTCTTATGTGATCTTGGAGCTAGTATAAATCTCATGTCTTATGAGGATTATAAGAAGCTGGGCATAGGAAATCTTACAAAAACTGAAATGACTCTGCAGATGGCAGATAGATCGATTAAATACCCTAAAGGAATTATTGAAGACGTATTGGTTAAAGTAGACAAGTTCTATTTTCCAGTAGACTTTGTAGTTATGGAAATGGAAGAAGGATATTCAGCGCCACTTATCTTAGGTCGACCATTTCTAGCTACAGGAAGAACTTTAATAGATGTCCAGAAAGGAGAGTTAATTCTGAGAGTCAATGAAGATGAAGTTACTTTCAATATTTTCAAAGCTATGAACCATCCATACAAATCAGCAGAATCATGTTCTTTTATAGAAGATATTCATTCTGTCTATGATAATCAGTTAACAACTTTTGAAGACAGATTAGAAGAATGTTTAACTCTGTCTGTCTATAAGGAAGATGAGAAAGACACCGAAATGAAAGAGATAATTCTTTCTCTAGATAAAGGAAGTTTTACTTTTAAACCATCTTGGCATAAGTATTTGGAATTAGAACTAGAAGGACCAGTTCTTAAACCATCACTGGAAGATCCACCTAAGAATCTGGAATTGAAACTGTTACCTTTAAATCTGAAATATGCTTTTCTTGAAACTAATAATCTATTACCGGTTATTATTTCATCATCTTTAACTGAGAAACAAGAAGATCAATTACTTAGAATGTTGAAAAAGCATAAGAAAGCTTTTGGATGGACAGTTGCCGATATTCGAGGTATTAGCCCTGAGATTTGCGTTCATAAGATAATTCTGAAGGAAGATGCTAAACCTTGTATTCAACCGCAACGCTGCCTCAACCCAAATTTGCAGTTAATTGTTAAGAAAGAGGTCATTAAGCTATTAGAAATGGGGATAATTTTTCCCATATCAGATAGTGAATGGGTAAGTCCAACTCAAGTTGTACCAAAGAAAGGAGGTTTCACAGTGAAAGAGAATGATAATAAGGAATGGATTCCGACAAGAGAGATTACAGGTTATCGAATGTGCATTGATTTTAGAAAACTAAATGATCATACTAAGAAAGATCATCATCCACTTCCATTCATAGTTCAGATGTTGGAACGTTTAAGTGGACATAAGTATTACTGTTTCTTAGATGGTTATTCAGGATATTTACAGATATTCATTGCAGCAGGAGATAGAGAAAAAACTACTTTCACTTGTCCTTATGGAACTTTTGCTTATAAGAGAATGCCGTTTGGTTTATGTAATGCACCAGCTACGTTTCAGAGGTGTATGATGGCTATATTTGCTGATATGGTTGAGAAATTTTTAGAAATTTTTATGGACGACTTTAGTGTTTACGGAGATTCATTTGATATTTGTTTATTACACTTAGAACGAGTGTTACAACGCTGTGAAGATACCAATCTAGTACTAAACTGGGAAAAGTGTCATTTAATGGTATCAGAAGGGATTGTTTTAGGTCACAGAATCTCTGAAGAAGGTATTGAAGTTGATAAAGCTAAAGTCGAAGTAATTGAAAAATTACCTCCACCAGTTAATTTAAGAACCCTAAGAGGATTTCTCGGACATGCAGGTTTTTATAGAAGGTTCATTGCAGATTTTTCAAAAATAGCTAAGCCTCTAAGTCATTTACTTGAAAAGGAAGTACCTTTTAACTTTGATAGTAAATGTATGGAAGCTTTTCAGACCTTAAAAGCGAGGTTGACTACTGCACCAGTACTAGTAGCACCAGATTGGAATTTGCCGTTTGAAATCATGTGTGATGCGAGTGATTTAGCTGTAGGAGCTGTTTTAGGTCAAAGATATAACAAAATTCTCAAAGCTATTTACTATGCATCTCACGCATTAAATGCAGCTCAACTTAATTATGCAACTACAGAAAAAGAATTGTTGGCTGTGATTTTTGCCTTAGATAAGTTTCGATCGTATATTGTTGGTTCTAAGGTAATAATTTATACAGACCATTCAGCCCTGAAGTATTTACTAAGTAAGAAAGATGCTAAACCTCGTCTTCTTAGATGGATTCTCTTACTTCAAGAATTCGATATTGAAATTAAAGATAAAAAAGGAAGTGAGAATGTAGTAGCAGATCATCTAAGTAGAATGGAAAATGATGAAGAAATAGGAATTGAAATTAAAGATTCATTTCCTGATGAACAACTATTTAGAATAGATACTCCTTCAACCATGCAGTTATTAAAAAATAGAATTCCTTCTAAGGAAATGTCACCTTGGTTTGGAGATATCATTAATTACTTAACCTGTGATTATATTCCGTCTCATTGGACTTGGCAGCAGAAAAAGAAGTTCTTTTATGACTTAAAATTTTATTACTGGGAGGAACCAGACCTTTTCCGTAAATGTTCGGATGGGATAATCAGAAAATGTGTGCCTGATAATGAAATTTTAAGTGTTTTATCATTTTGTCATGATCGTGAGGCAGGAGGTCATCATGGAGGTTGGAAAACTGCTTTTAAAGTTTTACAATGTGGTTTTTATTGGCCTACACTATATAGAGATGCGTATAAATATGTTAAATCTTGTGAGTCTTGTCAAAAATGGGGAAATGTATCTAAAAAACATGAAATGGCTATGCAACCTATTTTAGAATGTGAATTATTTGATGTTTGGGGTATAGATTTCATGGGACCTTTCCCTATATCTTTTGGAAAAAGATTTATTCTTGTAATGGTAGATTATGTTTCGAAATGGGTAGAAGCTGAAGCTCTTCCCACTAATGATACCAAAGTTGTCATACGATTCCTTAAAAAGAATATATTTACCAGATATGGCATTCCGAGGGCAATCATTAGTGATAGAGGTTCACACTTTTGTAATAGACCATTTACTAAGATAGTTGAAAAATATGGTGTAACGCATAAGTTAGGAACGCCCTATCACCCGCAAACTAGTGGACAGGTAGAGGTGTCGAATATAGAAATCAAAAGAATCGTGGAAAAAACAGTTGATTCAAATCGTAAAAACTGGGCAATTAAATTAGATGATGCATTATGGGCGTACAGAACAGCTTTTAAGACACCAATTGGTTGTTCTCCCTATAAGCTAGTCTTTGGTAAGTCTTGTCATCTCCCAGTTGAGTTAGAACACCGAGCCTTCGGGGATATTAAATTTCTGAATTTTGATCCTAAGGCTGTCGGTGATCATAGATTACTTCAATTAACAGAACTAGAAGAATTTCGTCTCGATTCTTATGAAAACGCTCGAATCTACAAGGAACGCACGAAATCTTTCCATGATAAGAGAATCTTTAAGCGTGAGTTCCATGTAGGTGATCGAGTGCTTTTGTACAATTCACGTTTAAAGTTGTTTCCAGGTAAGCTTAAGTCAAGATGGACAGGTCCATTTAAAGTAACACGGGTTTACAAAACTGGAGCTGTTGAACTAACTGATGGAAATACAACTTTTATAGCCAATGGCCACAGAGTAAAGTTATTTGTGGAGGGAGAAGGAATCACACTGAAAGAAGAAGTAATGTTATTGATTGATCCCCCGCTAAATTAAAAAAGCAAAGAAAAACGAAAGAACCAAAAAGCTGAGAAACTGGAATCAGCCGAATACCAGGTGCTATCTATCTTTACTTTACTTTTCTGTGTTTTTAATTATGTTTAAACTCTTTTCGTCTTTTACCGGATAGACGTAAAAGAACTGGATGCCTTTTTTAGATAGAATAGGAGTTTTTATTTTACTTTTGAAATTAGGCCTAGATAAAGATGTCGCGTTTGCTATAGAAGCTTTAGTTTTTGAACAAAACAAGAAATTGTTGAGAGAGATCAGATTGAGAGAAGTATGTAATGGAACATCAAGAAGTGCAATAAAAAGAAGGGCAAAGTTTCTAATGAGATGCAGAATCTGTGGAAAAAGTGAACATGTTGGACGCTGTGGGAAAAACACAACCAAATCCCAGGATGAGTGTTTGAATATTGTTAGGAAGGGAACGATTAGGTGGTTATCCGAAAATCCCGATGGAATTCCGAGAGATAATTCAAATGCCTCGTTTTTAGGAGTTAGGTTGATTGAGCGTTATATCAGAACTCTGGAAGATTTAGAAATCGAAGAATCAGGAACCCCTTAAGTTTCGAGTCTTTTCTTATGTTTTATTTTATAAAATTTTCGCATAACTTCTAAAAATTTTATAAAATTGGATCTTTATAAAATTTGAGGAGTTTTATAAAAGTTTTATAAAAGTTTTTTTTTAGTTTTTATTTAGATGTTTTATAAGAGTTAATAAGAATTTATTAAATTTTTATAAGCCTTTTTTTATTAAGTGTTATAAAAATTTTATTAAATTTTTAGAAATTGTTATAAAATTATAAAATTTCCTTCAAATTTTATTTTTAAAAGTTTTTTAATCAAGTTTTAATCAAGTTTTATAAGAATTTTATAAGTTTTAATCAAAAAAATCATAAAAATAAGAAAATCGGAAAAAATGAAAAAAATTGGGCACGGACCGATCCGGCCCTGAATCCGGACCGGTCCGGGGTCTAAAAACATAAAAAAAGACGGGGACCCCTCTTTTCTTCTTCTTCTTCCCTAATTTTCTTCAACAGCCGCACCCCACACACCAAACCTCACCACTCGAAATTTTTGTCAATTCTTCCACAAAAATTCATCTCACACTACACCACTACTTGATTTCATCATCATTCTATCTCATCTCTTCCACAAAAGTTACAAAAATCAAAAGGGATAAAAAACAAGCTCCATTTTATTCCGGCGACTTTTATCACTTTTCCGGCCTACTTTTCAACGTTTTCTTCATATTAAGGTATAATTTAGTTTATTTAGTTATCAATTTCGTATTTTTCATAATTTTTTAGATTAATTTCAACTGTTTTGATTTTTGAATGTGTTGTGACATTTTTATTTTTTGTTGTTTTTGTTGTTGTTTTTGTTGTTGATTGGCTTTACCAATATCGTAGAATGGCTGAGTCGAGTACTAGAATCTCTAAAAAGCGAAAATCAAAAATTCCTATATGAACTCCGGTCGTAGGCACTATAATTTTGTCATCTGAAGAAGAAGTCGTAAGCTTTGAGAAAACAGCATCACCTGAGGCTAAGAAAGCGTATGATAAAATTTATAGTAAATGTGATGTGTTGGTTGAAAAAGGATTAGACTTGGATGACTTAGGAGATGAAGTTAAGGACATCTTTAGAAAACGACAGTGGTTAGAACTGGCAGCTAGAAGAGAAGGGGAGATTAACACGACTCTAGTAGCTGAGTTTTATTCAGTTTTATCTACACTTTCACAGGAGCAGCTTACTCAGTCGCAAACTGTACCCTTAAGAGCCAGAAATATTCCTTTTAACCCTGAAGTTATAAATGCAATTCTAGGAGTTGAAGATTTTCCTGATGAGGAAGATTACAGGGTAGTTTTTAATCTAGATGATCCTGCAAGTTTTGAGCAGACTGCCCTGAAAGCTCAGAACGCTTTTGATTCAACCGCTGTGTGATACGGTTCGGGATCTAGATTAAGGATGCAATGAAAGAAGATACAAAGGAAAAACGAAGAAGAGAAAAGAAACAACGAGCAAAGATTTAGTATCCCTCGGAATCAGCACTTTGGGATCCTAAATTGAGAACGCCGCACAAGGATTGCTCAAATCCTTGATAAATTCTCAAGTCAATCAAATTACCTAATCAACAAGGTAACAAGATAAACTCACAATATTTTATATAATTCACTCAAAGTCGAAATCTCTATTACAAAGTCATAGAACACGCCTTATATAGGCTGAATTACAGATTTGGATACATGAATAAAGATGAAAAGACTTCCTAGAATAATGAAGAGACTTCCTAGAAACAATATTCAAGAGTGGCGCCAACCTAGGTTCAAGATCAGCCATGAATTAAGTCATTTAGGTACAAAGCACTTTGCTGAATCATTAATGCTTCAAGTTCAATGTATCTAGATTCCTTAGGCTGAAAAAGTGGTGAAAATTTGAGTAGGATTTTCAGATTTTATTTAACCTTAAATATAAAATAAATACTTAGGATTGTATCATAGATATTTGTATCATTCCCTCCCAGTTGAAAGTGATTCGTCCTCGAATCAATAAGACGTCGTAGAAGTCCTCCTCAGCAAGCTTGACACCAAGAAATGCCAATATTAACCGTACAAGTATGCCAGGGTCAAAACAAAGAATGCGAGCCAAGAGCTGAGTATCAAGTCGTTCTTTAGATGCACCATGCTTCCCTAAAATAGAAGAACTACCTAGTCGATGGATATAACTGTTAAGGAAGTCCCGTGGGGCAACAACATCGCTATGTAAATTCACAACAGGAGAGGAAATACCAAATTCCAAATACGGGTCAACAAACTTGTGCTTTAAAATTCCATTAACCTCAACAATGTCAAAACCAACCATAGGAATAATATGAGCTGTATGGGTTGTATCAAGGATCCCCGTATTATGTGTATTAGGTGTATCCAATAAAGCCACCATCTGCGGAAATACCTCATCAGTAATGACCTCCTCATGCATAGGAGCATTGACAGAAGCATGTGTATCATTAGAAACAATGATAACCTCATCCATAGGAACAATTTCATCCCCAATTGGAACTGCCACGATTTGGGTCTCAAAATGAACATTAAAATCAGTGACAAAATCATCCGAATTGCCAATCGCTATTACATCCTCTTTAGTAGTAATTTCACCATCTGACACAAGGTTTTCAACAGGAGCTTCGATTGGTGGAACTACCTCGATTAAATCCTCACCAGCTAACTCCACATTAGAAGCACAAGTGTCCACAACTGGTGGGAGTTTTGTGGCCTTTTTCATGGCTTGTTCAGCTTCATATATTGCACAACATCGTTTAAAATCATCCATGACACTATCGGTAAAACCATCCTGGAAATCTGCTTTTGCCTTCTCAAGAATTCGATTAACATTTTGTTGGAATTTGCGTAGTTTATGCTCCAAAATCCTCGGGGTTCGGACAATTGGCTTTCTCAAATCATGATAGGAATAATAATTGTTGTAAGCCATGACAATTTCGTTTTTGACAGATGGATAGCAGTGGTTTACAGGTCTGTTTGTGATCAAACGAATAGGATTTTGCGAAAACTCAAAAGATGAAAGTTGAAGATTGGGCAATTTTCTATGCTGATACCAAATGATATGGGTTCGAGATCTAGATTAAGGATGCAATGAAAGAAGATACAAAGGAGAAACGAAGAAGAGAAAAGAAACAACGAGCAAAGATTTAGTATCCCTCGGAATCAGCACTTTGGGATCCTAAATTGAGAACGCCGCACAAGGATTGCTCAAACCCTTGATAAATTCTCAAGTCAATCAAATTACCTAATCAACAAGGTAACAAGATAAACTCACAATATTTTATATAATTCACTCAAAGTCGAAATCTCTATTACAAAGTCATAGAACACGCCTTATATAGGCTGAATTACAGATTTGGATACATGAATAAAGATGAAAAGACTTCCTAGAATAATGAAGAGACTTCCTAGAAACAATATTCAAGAGTGGCGCCAACCTAGGTTCAAGATCAGCCATGAATTAAGTCATTTAGGTACAAAGCACTTTGCTGAATCATTAATGCTTCAAGTTCAATGTATCTAGATTCCTTAGGCTGAAAAAGTGGCGAAAATTTGAGTAGGATTTTCAGATTTTATTTAACCTTAAATATAAAATAAATACTTAGGATTGTATCATAGATATTTGTATCATTCCCTCCCGGTTGAAAGTGATTCGTCCTCGAATCAATAAGACGTCGTAGAAGTCCTCCTCAGCAAGCTTGACACCAAGAAATGCCAATATTAACCGTACAAGTATGCCAGGGTCAAAACAAAGAATGCGAGCCAAGAGCTGAGTATCAAGTCGTTCTTTAGATGCACCATGCTTCCCTAAAATAGAAGAACTACCTAGTCGATGGATATAACTGTTAAGGAAGTCCCGTGGGGCAACAACATCGCTATGTAAATTCACAACAGGAGAGGAAATACCAAATTCCAAATACGGGTCAACAAACTTGTGCTTTAAAATTCCATTAACCTCAACAATGTCAAAACCAACCATAGGAATAATATGAGCTGTATGGGTTGTATCAAGGATCCCCGTATTATGTGTATTAGGTGTATCCAATAAAGCCACCATCTGCGGAAATACCTCATCAGTAATGACCTCCTCATGCATGTAAGCATTGACAGAAGCATGTGTATCATTAGAAACAATGATAACCTCATCCATAGGAACAATTTCATCCCCAATTGGAACTGCCACGATTTGGGTCTCAAAATGAACATTAAAATCAGTGACAAAATCATCCGAATTGCCAATCGCTATTACATCCTCTTTAGTAGTAATTTCACCATCTGACACAAGGTTTTCAACAGGAGCTTCGATTGGTGGAACTACCTCGATTAAATCCTCACCAGCTAACTCCACATTAGAAGCACAAGTGTCCACAACTGGTGGGAGTTTTGTGGCCTTTTTCATGGCTTGTTCAGCTTCATATATTGCACAACATCGTTTAAAATCATCCATGACACTATCGGTAAAACCATCCTGGAAATCTGCTTTTGCCTTCTCAAGAATTCGATTAACATTTTGTTGGAATTTGCGTAGTTTATGCTCCAAAATCCTCGGGGTTCGGACAATTGGCTTTCTCAAATCATGATAGGAATAATAATTGTTGTAAGCCATGACAATTTCGTTTTTGACAGATGGATAGCAGTGGTTTACAGGTCTGTTTGTGATCAAACGAATAGGATTTTGCGAAAACTCAAAAGATGAAAGTTGAAGATTGGGCAATTTTCTATGCTGATACCAAATGATATGGGTTCGAGATCTAGATTAAGGATGCAATGAAAGAAGATACAAAGGAGAAACGAAGAAGAGAAAAGAAACAACGAGCAAAGATTTAGTATCCCTCGGAATCAGCACTTTGGGATCCTAAATTGAGAACGCCGCACAAGGATTGCTCAAACCCTTGATAAATTCTCAAGTCAATCAAATTACCTAATCAACAAGGTAACAAGATAAACTCACAATATTTTATATAATTCACTCAAAGTCGAAATCTCTATTACAAAGTCATAGAACACGCCTTATATAGGCTGAATTACAGATTTGGATACATGAATAAAGATGAAAAGACTTCCTAGAATAATGAAGAGACTTCCTAGAAACAATATTCAAGAGTGGCGCCAACCTAGGTTCAAGATCAGCCATGAATTAAGTCATTTAGGTACAAAGCACTTTGCTGAATCATTAATGCTTCAAGTTCAATGTATCTAGATTCCTTAGGCTGAAAAAGTGGCGAAAATTTGAGTAGGATTTTCAGATTTTATTTAACCTTAAATATAAAATAAATACTTAGGATTGTATCATAGATATTTGTATCACTGCGTGGGTTGAAAATCGGTTTAACTACGGGAACTGTATTAGAGGTTTAAGGGCAATTAAAAGATTTATTAGCCATAATCTCTATCCTTCTGGTAAACATACTGCTTATGGAAAGGAAGATGTTTGTATCTCTTGGGCGATGGTCAATGATGTGAAAGTGAATGTTGGAAATGTCATGGTTAAAAGAATTTTTGAGAGTATTGTCATCGCCAGACCAGGGAGTCATCTATACTTCCCTTGTTTTATCTCAGATTTATGTCGTAGGGTGGGAGTACCAGTCCTGCCTAATGACAAGTTATCTCTGGCTGATGCAAATCTGATTGGACCGAGTTTGACTAGTCTTCCGGATGGTAGTATACGCTCTTTGCTTAGAAGAAGTCAAACTCAACCAGCTCCACCAGTTTTCACATCTTCCTCTTTTCCCTCTTTTTCTAGTCAGCCTCAACAAACTCCTTTCTCCAACACTCTCACCTATGATATGCCAACATGGCTTTATATGCTGAGAGTAATAGGCAGTGGTGTGATGATATTCGTAGAGGTTTAAGGAGGAACGAGCAGTTGCTTCGTAATCCTACTTTTGATGATCCTGCCTATCCACCTTGTCAGTCAGATCCTTATACCTTACCAGAGTGGGTAACACCTATTCCACCACCTTCGAGCTTTCATCCATCTTCATATCCTTTTGGGAGCCAATCTAGTGGAACAGGTGTATTTTCGACAGGTGTTCAGAGACCAGCGATGTCTAGTTGGGGAGGATTCACTGAGTTTGCACATGTCACGACTGGCATGAGTTCGATGGGTCTTGATAGTTCAGTCAGGACCACGACTACAGTTCAGCCACCAGCTTCTCAGTCGTTTTCGAGTTCAAGCTTTTATGTCGATCCCGAGGAAGACTACGAAGAAGATTGAATTTAAAAACTATGTTTGATTAAACATTTTTACTGCACATTTCATTTTATTCGACATTTGTCATTTAGATATTGGTTTGTTTTCGTTTTCGTTTATTTTGATTTTATAGTCGTCTTATCGAAATTTGGTTTGTATTCTAAATCGTTTTAGTTTTTATAAAAACTATAAAAAACCCAAAAATAATTTTTGTATCATTACTACGTCATTTTACAAAAATATAATGTGTCGTTTTATCCGTTCGTATCAAGTTTAATTAACCCTTATGAAGTATCTTCAAGGAAGTAGGTAGTAATAGGCACGTGCAGAAAAAAAAACCAAAATTAAATTTGACTTTCAACTCTGTCCTCAGTAAAGCTGGATGAGGCCGGACCGGTCCGGCCTATTCCCGGACCGAGCCGTGAAGAAAAAAGGGGTGAGTCATTCTTAAGTCCGTCTAATGCACACACGTATGTTTTTTTTTTACTATCTATTTAATGAAGTAAAGACAGGAACAACAATTGCCATCTCTTTTCACTTCTTTCACTATCTATCTTCTTACTTTTTTGTATTAATTTTAAATTTTCATCTGATTTTAAAATGTTGAACCGATCATCTCCATCTGTCAATTCATATGAACCTCACACCCCGGATCATCCGGAATCTCAAGCTTCGAACGAGAATATCATTTTACACCATCGATTTGCGAATTCTCCAATCCAGTTGGAGAAAGGTTTAAATGTTGATAAAATTGATCGATGGGGTAAAACGATTATTCGAGGGTTTGGCTGGAAAAAGTTCGTCAGTACGCCGAGAGGACGGATAAATGTCTCGATAGTTCGAGAATTTTATTCCGCTCTCATGACGACATCTATGATCGATATCACTCAAATTGTTACTGTAAGAGGAGTGGCTGTTCCCTTCTCTTCTTCTATTATCAACCAAATTTTTGCAATTCCACCGGTTTCAATGCAGCATTTTGAGATAACATGGGGCTTACAAAATCCACACAATCATTTGAACAGAGTCCATGAATCTTTCCAATGTCTATTCCCTCTTTTCGACACAAATCACGATATATCAACAAGAGCTTTACTTCCACATCTAAAGGCGTGGAAACATTTCATTAATTCTAGGGTGTATCCTACTTGGGATTTCGGGAGTCTTAGTGATAATGAAATGCTTCTACTTTATGCGTTGACATTCGGGGAATTTGTCGATTGGGGAATTCCGATTCAATGGACTGTGTTGGAGTTTGTGATACGAACCATATTGGAACTTTCAAAGCCCAAACATTAAAGACACATTACTATTTTAGAACTATTCAGCAAATTCTGGAAACTGAAGCGCAGCCACTGTATTTAGAAATTTTGACCCTTATAACTCATCCGTATGATATTAAGTCCTTCATGAAAGTTGTAGATCTCTTCGAGAACTATAATTTTCATATATGGTTTGCATTCATTGGATAAACGAAGCTCAAGATACAGACCGAGAAAGTTGATGATCAAAATACATTGTATTTGGAGCATTCAAGATACATTGAATCTGGAAGATACATCCAAGAGAATTTATGGCTGATCTTGGAAGAGCAAATGGCGCCATTATTGATTATAATTTCTAGGGAGTCTTTTCATATTTAGTGCATGAATTCTAGTCCTACTTATTACCTATATAAAGCATTGTAATTTTCATTTGTAAGGGAGCTTAGACAACTTTGAGTGATTAAATATATTTCTCCTAAAGTTCAGTGATTGAATTTTAGTTTTGATTGCCTTGTGATTAGGTGATTGTCGTGATTATCCTGAGACGGGATCTTCACAAACCTCGGGTGCGATGCTCGAGTTCCCTACAATATTCTGAGATAGAGTATTGTATCTTCTTCTCATTCCTTTTCCTTTATTAATTTTCGTGCTTGATCCATTGTTGATGTGCTTTAATCTAGATCCATAAACCAAATCATATCAAGTGGTATCAGAGAATAGGCGATTAAAGCATCATCTTTTTGCGTTGTGAAGGTAAATTTTCGTTCTCTGAATCAGTCCAACCCGATTTCCGTATTTTGTTCAATTCGTTTCCTATTCAAAAAAAATCGGAAATTTATCAATTTTTACCAGTAGATAGATATTGCTTTTATCTATCTTTTTTCTCTTTATGACTTTTCCAAATTCGGAGTTTATCGTGGTCAAATCTGCCCCACAATATCCTGTGCATTTCTTTGGAACAGTTTGTAACGAATTCGATTTTCCGGAGTTGTAACGGTCGGAATTACGTGATTTTTTCTGAGCTTATAGGAAATTTCCTGTTCTACAACTTGAATTTTTTGCATTTTTCCAAATTACCGATCAATTCTTCTCAATGGTCACCGTAACGTGCTAGTCTGTTTCTGTCGGAAAATCTGTTTGTGTAGTCATCTGTTTACAAATTTATTTTGAGGAGGCTATCCATTTTCAATTTTCATGAAACTCAACAGTCTTGAAGAAAATTTCATGATCTGCAAGTTTCGTTCTTTGTGTCTTTTCAAATTCCTTACCGTTTGGTCGTGAAAATTGCTGTCATTTGGTGTTCTTGTTTGGAATTATCCGAGTTTGAGATGAAGTGGGGTCGTTGTGGTACGATACGCTACGATGGTTTTGTGTACTATATGGAATATGATCCCAAAATATACTATCCGGATGATGTCAAGGAAGCCGACGCTGAATTTGTGAAGGAACAAAATGACTACCTCGAGGAGCGAAAAAGAATACCTTTACGACAACTTCTACAAGAAAATATTGCTCGATTACAGAAGGAACTAGAGCATTACAAACATACTGACGCAAGACGAAGGAGGATATTTGGTGCAAAATCGACGGCTGAAGACGCGCTTTTCTTACTGCAGTATGGTATAACTATTGCCGAAGCTGCACGGGGCAAGGCACCAAAATTCTTTCATGTTAACTGTATTGTTCAAAATCCTCTTAATGTTGTGGTGCACGGTGATAATGTTCAATTTGAAGCCAAAACCGTGGCTGATACAGTTTTGGATGATGTTGTTGTTGTTACTACCGAGGAAGAGATAGTCGTTGAGGCTGAAGTACACCCAAATGTAGTTGAAGAGATAGTCATTGAGGCTGAGGTTGTCAGTGATTTCAATGTTGCCGATGATAGTGCTGCTGATACAGTGGATGAGTTAGTGGTTATGGATACTCCATACGAAGCCCCTATTCTTCCTATAGTTGATATTCATATTGTTGAGGATAGTGGCATATTGAAGCACAGGTTTGCTGATCCGTATTTGGTACATGTTGACGTATCTCCGGATTTGCATTTATCTGATTCTCTTGTTTCTGACCATGGGTTCGTTTCCAAATATATCCAGTCACGAGGTTGTTTTGGCATACTTTTGGTGCAGCGTGGTGCGCATACTCCAAATCCGCATGCGTTCAAGTTCTTTGTTCGCATAAGTTTTGACCCTGACATATCTTTGAGATTTCTTGTGGAGGTTACTGGTGTCAAGATTGCTGGTGCGCACTTCTACGACATCTTGTTGATTCGAGGACGAATCATTTTCAGCCGGGAGGGAATGATACGAACCATATTGGAACTTTCAAAGCCCAAACATTAAAGACACATTACTATTTTAGAACTATTCAGCAAATTCTGGAAACTGAAGCGCAGCCACTGTATTTAGCAATTTTGACCCTTATAACTCATCCGTATGATATTAAGTCCTTCATGAAAGTTGTAGATCTCTTCGAGAACTATAATTTTCATATATGGTTTGCATTCATTGGAAAAACGAAGCTCAAGATACAGACCGAGAAAGTTGCTGATCAAAATACATTGTATTTGGAGCATTCAAGATACATTGAATCTGGAAGATACATCCAAGAGAATTTATGGCTGATCTTGGAAGAGCAAATGGCGCCATTATTGATTATAATTTCTAGGGAGTCTTTTCATATTTAGTGCATGAATTCTAGTCCTACTTATTACCTATATAAAGCATTGTAATTTTCATTTGTAAGGGAGCTTAGACAACTTTGAGTGATTAAATATATTTCTCCTAAAGTTCAGATTGAATTTTAGTTTTGATTGCCTTGTGATTAGGTGATTGTCGTGATTATCCTGAGACGGGATCTTCACAAACCTCGGGTGCGATGCTCGAGTTCCCTACAATATTCTGAGATAGAGTATTGTATCTTCTTCTCATTCCTTTTCCTTTATTAATTTTCGTGCTTGATCCATTGTTGATGTGCTTTAATCTAGATCCATAAACCAAATCATATCAGTTTGCGATCACGAGAGGCAGTAGGGGCAAACCTATGCCTAATTCATGGATGATATCGCGCCTGTGTACTCAGATGAGTGGAGTGGGAGAGTTGGAGACGGATGAGATTTTTCCGTCTAGAGATAATCGAGTTGGATTATTGCCGGTTGATATACCGGGTTGTTCGTCTACGATCTAGATAGTTGGTTGGTGATTTGGTGATGATGTTTGAGTTTTAAATAAGTTAAATTAAGTTAAGTTTGAAGTTTTTAGTTAGGTTAAGTTTTTGTTGTTTTTTTTTTTAGTTTGTAATAATATATCTTGTTTAATATATATATGTTTCAGTTTGTTTATTTATAATATACGCTAAAAATGAACTCAAAATAATAACGTTAATAGATAATTTTAATTTTATTTTCGAACCTACTTTTTTACTACTCATTGAACATCGGGACGATGCCACTTCGTAAGTGGGGAGTAGAGTTAGGTTAGAACATTCATTAAAATTTTCGAAAAATAGTTAAAAATAATTATATTATATGTCTAATTTAGATTTTAATGAGATTTTAAGTTTATATAATTAAGTAATTAATATTAAATATTGTTTTCATGAAATTATATAAGTATGTTGATATTTATAAGTAAAATTTTTTTAGAATCATTTTCTTTTCAAAATGAATTATGAGTTTGGAATTGGACTAGGGATGATGATTTTTGGCACCACAAAAATATAACTATAGCCAAATAGCCTACCTAAATAAATTTCCAATTTGTGTTCCTACGTCAGCCTTGATTAGAGTGATTAAGACCTCACTCGAAATTGCCATTGTGATTAACTAGAAATAACCAACATTTAGCTAATTTTGGTCTACATTTCCTTGAAATTCCGCAAGTTTGTACGTACTTATAAAAAGAAATGAAGACATAAAAGCTAAGTTTTGGTATATGCTGAGATTGGAAAAATTAGATAAGTATTAGTATATTCGATCTTACCTCATGACACTTGCAAGATAGTCGATTTTGGTAATAAGTTCGGATATATTAATATTCTAAATTAAGAACGAAGCACCATATTTACACAGAATTAATCAAATATCGTATCTTCCTTATCTGTGATTAACAACTTAAAAATAAAAAAAGAACTTATCGGTTGTAGCTACCAATGATTGGAGTGAGTAGGGTATTATCACGAAATGTCCTATATCACTATGAGGTAATTAAGCTCCCGATTGCCTGATGATAGTAGTCCAGCTAGGGTATTATCTCGAAATGTCCTATTGCTGGGAATGAAGGCACAGAATGAAAAAGAAAAAGTTGAATCATAAGATCTCGGGAATGATTACAAGTTTAAGGAAACCGGACTTGTAATTTTCGATCGAAAGAGTAGTACTCCGATCAATCTTGATGAAGCAATGCTTGTAAGTTTGATTTTCTACACACACTCACGCTTTTAGTTCTTTATCTTAAAAAAAAAAAAGAGAAAATCTGAAAAAAAAAAGAGATGTTATTAATCGATGATTATTTTTGATCAAGAATATGAAGATGTAGGTACGTACGACTTGCCTCTTTCTCTTTTTTTGATTTCCCTTTTTCCGATTAACCAACATCTTGAGCCTGAATCATATAAGCCATTTTTGTCGACTACCTGACCAAGTTTCCAATTCCAGAATTTCATAATAGTTGCGATTAAAAATAATTCTAATATTTTATTTATACTTATTAAGTATTACATGTACAATTTCATCTAAATAATATTTAATGTTTAAGTTATTTCAGTTATATACTCTTTCTGTCTTCTTAAGATTTTAAATTAAGATAAGTAATATATTTATAATATTGACAAAATAAATTACATTAAAAATTATAATCTGATCAATTATATTATCTTTTATTACCGCTTATTTTTGCTCGAGGACGATCAAAAGCTAAGTGGGGAGTAGTTGATATACTACTTTTATATGATTAAATATACGTTATATTATTATGTTTTATCAACGAATTCTATATAAAATATATGAAATTATGGTATAAATGATATGAAATATTAATCTTTATAATTTAGAGTAGTTAATAGTAATAATAGTAAAAAGTTGTAATTTCGTACCGATTTTAGTAAATCGGAGTGTCGTGTCGATTTACGTGGGTATTTGTGGTATTTTATTGCAGATTTATAAACCGAGACCCCGAGAATCGACATATTGAAGTTTAATCATATCTCCGGAAGGATTTAGAGAGTGCCACGAGCTTAAATGGTCAATTGAATAGCTTAAGTGGTCAAGTGGCCAATCAATTTGGTTAAGTGGTAATCGAGAAATGTCTTCGACAAACGAATGGCTCATCAAAACGACATTATCTGAAGAAGAGTCCTTCACGAAAGTTGTAGATTTCCCCGAGAGCTTTCCGATGCCGCTTGAATCGTGATTTTTAGAGGTCCAGAACTCGAGATATGAATTTTAGAAGTTTAATAATTATATATAATTATAATTATATATCACCGCACATGCTGATCAATAATCAAAGCGGTGGAGCTAATCATTACACCGGACCAGTCCGGCTTGATCTCGGACCGGTCCGGCCCAAGGACTTTTGTCTATATAAGGAGATCATTTGCAAACAGAGTCGATGTACCAATATATATAAACCATATCATATATATATATCCTCTCCTCTTTGTTTTCTTTTTATTTCATAGTTTGTAAATAGGCCTTAAGCCAAAAATAATAATCTCGTAGTATCG
>CM044902.1:44707396-44751865 GCA_024500145.1 Gentiana dahurica var. dahurica
AAAGTTGTAAACCCCCGTTTTTAGTAAAATCTACAATACAATTATATACAAAAAGTTGTAAACCCCCATTTTGAGTAAGCTCTAATATAATTATATACAAAATGTTGTAAAGCTTCGTTTTGAGTGAACTCTACTATATTTATATACAAAAAGTTGTAAACCCCCGTTTTGAGTAACTCTAATACAATAACATACATAAAGTTGTAAACCACCCTTTTGAGTGAACTCTACTATAATTATATACAAAAAGTTGTAAACCCCGTTTTGAGTAAACTCTAATACAAAAAATAAGAAAAGTTGTAAACCCCGTTTTGAGTAAACTCTACTATACAATTATTTACAAAAAGTTGTAAACCTCCGTTTTGAGTAAACTCTAATATAATTATATATAAAAAGTGTATAGCTCCGTTTTGAGTGAACTCTACTATAATTATATACAAAAAGTTGTAAACCCCCGTTTTGAGTAAACTCTAATACAATAATATACATAAAGTTGTAAACCTCCCTTTTGAGTGAACTCTACTATAATTATATACAAAAAGTTGTAAACCTCGTTTTGAATAAACTCTAATACAATAATATACAAAAATTTGTAAACTCCCTTTTTGAGTAAACTCTACTATACAATTATATACAAAATGTTGTAAACCCCTATTTTGAGTAAACTCTACTATACAATTATATACAAAATGTTGTAAACCCCTATTTTGAATAAACTCTACTATATAATTATATACAAAAAGTTGTAAACCCTTGTTTTGAGTAAACTCTACTATACAATTATATACAAAAAGTTGTAAACCCCCGTTTTTAGTAAAATCTACAATACAATTATATACAAAAAGTTGTAAACCCCCATTTTGAGTAAGCTCTAATATAATTATATACAAAATGTTGTAAAGCTTCGTTTTGAGTGAACTCTACTATATTTATATACAAAAAGTTGTAAACCCCCTTTTTGAGTAACTCTAATACAATAATATACATAAAGTTGTAAACCACCCTTTTGAGTGAACTCTACTATAATTATATACAAAAAGTTGTAAACCCCCGTTTTGAGTAACTCTGCTATAATTATATACAAAAAGTTGTAAACAACCGTTTTGAGTGAACTCTGCTATAATTACATACGAAAAGTTGTAAACCTCCGTTTTGAGTGAACTCTTTTATAATTATATACAAAAACTTGTTAACCCGCGTTTTGAGTAAACACTAATACAATAATATACAAAAATTTGTAAACCCCCATTTTGAGTAAACTCTACCATACAATTATATACAAAATGTTGTAAACCCCTATTTTGAGTAAACTCTACTATACAATTATATACAAAATGTTGTAAACCCCTATTTTGAATAAACTCTACTATATAATTATATACAAAAAGTTGTAAACCCTTGTTTTGAGTAAACTCTACTATACAATTATATTATATACAAAAAGTTGTAAACCCCCGTTTTTAGTAAAATCTACAATACAATTATATACAAAAAGTTGTAAACCCCCATTTTGAGTAAGCTCTAATATAATTATATACAAAATGTTGTAAAGCTTCGTTTTGAGTGAACTCTACTATATTTATATACAAAAAGTTGTAAACCCCCGTTTTGAGTAACTCTAATACAATAACATACATAAAGTTGTAAACCACCCTTTTGAGTGAACTCTACTATAATTATATACAAAAAGTTGTAAACCCCGTTTTGAGTAAACTCTAATACAAAAAAATACAAAAAGTTGTAAACCCCCGTTTTGAGTAAACTCTACTATACAATTATTTACAAAAAGTTGTAAACCTCCGTTTTGCGTAAACTCTAATATAATTATATATAAAAAGTGTATAGCTCCGTTTTGAGTGAACTCTACTATAATTATATACAAAAAGTTGTAAACCCCCGTTTTGAGTAAACTCTAATACAATAATATACATAAAGTTGTAAACCTCCCTTTTGAGTGAACTCTACTATAATTATATACAAAAAGTTGTAAACCTCGTTTTGAATAAACTCTAATACAATAATATACAAAAATTTGTAAACTCCCTTTTTGAGTAAACTCTACTATACAATTATATACAAAAAGTTGTAAACCTCCGTTTTGAGTGAACTCCACTATAATTATATACAAAAAGTTGAAAACCCCCGTTTTGAGTGAACTCTAATACAATAATATACAGAAAGTTGTAAACCGCCGTTTTGATTAAACTCTACTATACAATAATATACAAAAAGTTGTAAACCCCCGTTATCAGTTTTGCTGAAACAATTAAAGGCACGCCTGATCGTAGAACACCCTCATTGCTCTCTCTCCTACCCTATTCGATAGCATCCATATTTGCTTAGCTACTTGCCTTAGGTATTTAATGACCGAACTTCCCATTGCGCCCTCGCCCACCTCCAAGAAGAAGAAATGCAACCTAATCTGCTCAAGTGGAGGGGTACAAAATGTTGTAAACCCCCGTTTTGAGTAAACTTTACTATACAACTATATACAAAAAGTTGCAAACCCCCATTTCCTCGTTTTGAGTAAACTTTAATACCTTCTCAAAAAAAAGTAAACATTAATACAATAATATACCAAAAGTTGTAAACCCCCGTTTAGAGAAAACTATACTATAATTATATACTAAAAGTTGTAAACCTCCGTTTTGAGTGAACTCTATTATAATTATATACAAAAAGTTGTAAACCTCCGTTTTGAGTGAACTCTACTATAATTATATATTAAAAGTTGTAAACTTCCGTTTTGCGTGAACTCTACTATAATTATATATTAAAAGTTGTAAACCTCCGTTATGAGTGAACTTTACTATAATTATATATAAAAACTTGGAAACCTCCGTTTTGAGTGAAATCTACTATAATTATATACAAAAAGTTGTAAACCCCCGTTTTGAGTAAACTCTAATACTAATATACAAAAAGTTGTATACCCCAGTTTTGAGTAAACTCTACTAAACAGTTATATACAAAAAGTTGTAAACCTCCGTTTTGAGTGAACTCTACTATAATTATATACAAAAATTGTTAACCCCCATTTTGACTAAACTCTAATACAATATTATTCAAAAAGTTGTAAACCCCCGTTTTGAGTAAACTCTACCACACAATTATATACAAAAAGTTGTAAACCCTATTTTTGAGTAAACTCTACTATACAATTATATACAAAAAGTTGTAAACCCCTGTTTTGTGGGAACACTACTATAATTATAGGCAAAATGTTGTAAGCCCCCATTTGAGTAAACTCTAATACAATAATATACAAAAAGTTGTAAACCCCCATTTTGAGTAAACTCTACTATACAATTATATACAAAAAGTTGTAAACCTCCGATTTGAGTGAACTCAACTATAATAATATACAAAAAGTTGTTAACCACCATTTTGAGTAAACTCTAATACAATAATATACAAAAATTTGTAAACCCCCGTTTTGAGTAAACTCTACTATATAATTATATACAAAATGTTGTAAATCCCCGTTTTGAGTAAACTCTACTATTCAATTGTATACAAAATGTTGTAAACCCCCGTTTTGAGTAAACTCTATTATACAATTAGTTACAAAAAGTTGTAAACCCCCGTTTTGAGTAAACTCTGTGATAATTATATACAAAAAGCTGTAAACCTCCATTTGAGTGAACTCTTTTATAATTATATACAAAAACTTGTTAACCCCCGTTTTGAGTAAACTCTAATACAATAATATACAAAAATTTGTAAACCCCCATTTTGAGTAAACTATACTATACAATTATATACAAAATGTTGTAAACCCCCATTTTGAGTAAACTCTACTATACAATTACTTTCCTTGAAACCCTAGCCGTGTGTTTGTTTATTTATGTCAATTTGAGACTCGTAACCAAGATGAAGTGGGGTCGTGGGGGTGTGCTACGCTACGATGGTTATGAGTTCTATTTTGAATATGATCCAAAGTTGTATTATCCGGCTTGTGTCAAGAAGGCCGACGCTGAATTTTTTAAAGAACAAAATGACTATCAAGAAGAGCAAAGAAGAATAAAGAGGGAATCCGAACAGTTCAAACGGGCGGAAGTACAAAGGCAGTTAGAATGGAAGGTGGCTAAGGAAAAAAAGGAGTTAGAACGTGTAGAACTGTGGAAGAAACTTGAGGCAAAGTGGAAGGCTGAAGATGAGCTTTTCCTTATAAAGTATGGTATAACTCGTGAAGAAGCTTTAAATGGCAAAAAGCCGAAATTCTATCATGTTGACTGTGTTGTTCCAAACCCTCCTATTGATGTGGTACACGTTGATAATGTTCAATTTGAGGCCAGAACCGTGGATGTCCAGTTTGTTGATTTTCTAGATGATCGTGGAGAGGATAAACATGTTGACGTACATGTTCAGAGTGAGATTTTTATACCGCATGCTGAGCCTATTACCGAGGTAGTTTCCACGAATGAGGTTTTCATTGGTTTTAATGTTGCGGATGATGTTGCTGATGCTACTGTGGATGAGATGGTTGTGGAGGATGATGTAAGTCCGAAAGTGGAGGCGTCAGTTGATATTCATGTTGTGTGTGACACTGGGTTATTGGTTACACTCAATCCAGCCCCTATTCGTCCTATGGTTGATATTGACATTATTGAGGATGGTGGAATACTGAAGCACGAGTTTGTTGACCCATATTTGGAGCAGGTTGATGACTATCATGATTTACATTTCTATGTTGCCTCACAAGACGTCATTCCTATTTCTCTCAAGCCACGTGCATTTTCTCATGTTTCTTTGATGAAGAATGGTGTGACCCATTACTATGATATTGATACGAAGTTGTTTATTCGCGTTAATTTTGACCCCGGCGAATTTTTGGGGTTTATTGTGGAGTATCATGGTGTGAGGCTTGATGGTGCAGACTTCTATGACATCATGTTGATTCGAGGACGAATCCTTTCGAAGAGGGAGAGAATGATATGAATCAAGATACAATATTTTCAGTATTATTATTATATATTTTATGTCTTATTTAGCAATAAAAGGCTGATATTCAAGACATGGAACTATCAAGATGCATTGAACTTGGAAGATTCAGCAATCTCTGGAAACTAAAGCGCAGCTACTGTGTTTCGCAATTTTGACCATTATATATTATCCGGAAGAAATTGAGTCCTTGATGAAATTTGTAGATCTCTTCGAGAACTACAAAATCTATATATGGCTCGCATTTATTGGATAAGCGTAGCTCCGGATATGAACCGAATACAGAATGCTGCTGAAGAAGATACATTGTACTTGGACTATCAAGAAACATTGAACCTATTTATTTCTTGATATGATCGAATGTTGAATTAATTTTTAGGTAGACTTTTCAACTTATTCATGTATTTCTTTTTCTATAAATAGGCTAGTATTTGTACTTGAAAGTGGAAGACAATATTTGAGTGAAAAACTTTATATATATAATTTGAATTTTCAGTTATTGAAAATTTGTGAGTTATTCATGTTACCTTGCTGATTAGGTAAGTGATAACTTGAGAATCTATCAAAGGTTTGAGCAACCTTTGTTGTGACGTTCTCAACTTGGTGATTCCGAGGTGCTGATTCCAAGGAAAAGCTAAGCTTTGCTCGTGTTCTTCGTTCCTTCATTGATTTCCTCAATCTAGATCCAAAATCTAGTTATCAATTGGTATCAGAGACTAGGGATTGAGGTATCAAATATCCATTTGTTTGTGTTTTTCTTTCCTTTTCCATTTCATTTTTCATCATAAAAAAAATTGAATTGTATGTGATATGCTTGTGTTCTTCATCATTTTCCAGAAAATTTACAAAAAAATTCGTGCCTGTTCATCTTCTTTGAAGGTTTCTTCAAGATTTCTTCATATCTTCAAGTTTCCTTCAAATCTGTCCAACCCAAAATTCCGTTTTTTGTTTCATTCGTTTCCTATTCAAAACAAATCGGAAATTTATCAATTTTTACCGGTAGATATACTTTTCTTTTATCTATCTTTTGTCTCTTTCCAACTTTTCCAAATTCGGAGTTTATCATGGTCAAATCTGCCCCACAATATCCTGCACGTTATCTAGAACAGTTTGTAAACGAATTCGATTTTATGGAGTTGTAACTGTCGGAATTGCGTGATTTTTTCTGAGCTTATAGGAAATTTCCTGTTCTACAACTTTCATTCTTTGCAGTTTTCCAAATTCCCGATCAATTATTCCCAATGGTCACTGTAACGTGCTAGTCTGTTTCTGTCCGAAAATCTGTTTGTGTAGTCATCTGTTTACGAATTTATTTTGAGGAGGCTATCCATATTCAATTTTCGTGAAACTCAACAGACTTGAAGGAAATTTAATGATCTGCAAGTTTCATTCTTTGTGTCTTTCCAAATTCCTTACCGTTTGGTCATGGATTACCACATATTTTATTCACATTGTCTTATTCGGGATAAGGAATATGAGTTCTGCATTGATCACAATGAAGAAGCGACTTTAGTTAGTGATGCGGTGGTTAAAGAGCTTGACTTGATGTCATATACGCATCCTCATCCTTATTATGTTGTTTTTGGAGGTCGTGGGATACGGGTAACGAGACAAGCATGGGTTCCCATTGACCTTAACGGTTATCAAACTGACATGTTATGTTATGTGTTTCCAATGACCGGTGAATCTATAGTTTTCGGACAGGCATGGTTAAGAGAGTATGAAGTCGAGTATAATTCGTCCCGTAATTGGTATTCTTTTTATGATATGGACAAGATGTATGTCCTTGGCTCGAGGCATGCGTTCGGTAAGAAGTTAGCGGATGACCTTACGGATTTGGAACAGCACATCATTGCTTTACCCGGAAAAATCAATCGGATTTTTGAGCAGGTTTTTGATGGATTTAATGACAGTGTATGGGTGGATTATAAACGACTTTGTGCTATATATGACGCTGAACAAGCAATGAAAAAGGCCACAAACAACACGCCAGTTGTGGACAATTGTGCTTCTGTTGTGGAGTTGACTTGTGCCAATGTGGGCGAGGTAGTTCCCACGACTGAGGTTGGTTGATTTTACTGTTACAGATGATAGTGTTGATGTTACTGTGGATGAGATAGTGATTATGGCCACTCCATGCGCAGGACCTCTTATGCTAATGGAAGATCTTGACATTGTTGAGGATAGTGGAATACTGAAGCACGAGTTTGTTGACCCATATTTGGAGCAGGTTGATGTATATCATGATTTACATTTCTATGTTGCCTCACAAGACGGTTCATTCCTATTTCTCTCAAGCCACGTGCATTTTCTCGTGTTCTTTTGATGAAGAATGGTGTGACCCATTACTATGATATTGATACGAAGTTGTTTATTCACGTTAATTTTGACCCCGGCGAATTTTTGGGGTTTATTGTGGAGTATCATGGTGTGAGGCTTGATGGTGCGGACTTCTACGACATCATGTTGATTCGAGGACGAATCCTTTCGAAGAGGGAGAGAATGATATGAATCAAGATACAGACCGAGAAAGCTGCTGATCAAAATACATTGTATTTGGAGCATTCAAGATACATTGAATCTGGAAGATACATCCAAGAGAATTAATGGCTGATCTTGGAAGAACAAAGGGCACCATTATTGATTATAATTTCTAGGGAGTCTTTTCATATTTAGTGCATGAATTCTAGTCCTACTTATTACCTATATAAAGCATTGTAATTTTCATTTGTAAGGAAGACAATCCTTGAGTGATATTTTATAAAGTTAAAGTTTTTCAGTGATTGAAAGCTTTTGTGAGTTTATACTATACCTTGCTGATTAGGTATTGTGTTAGCTCGAGAACTTATCAAAGGATTGAGCATCCTTTGTGCGACGTTCTCAACTTGGTGAAACCCGAGGTGCTGACTCCGAGGAAGATCTAAGTTCTTGCTCGTTGTTCATCATTGGTATCTCGATCTAGATCCTAAGTGTTCATATCACCCTCGTTTTAAGTAAACTCTACTACAATAATATACAAAAATTTGTAAACCGGGGGAGTAAACGCTACTATACAATTAATTACAAAAAGTTGTAAACCTCCATTTTGAGTAAACTTCAATATAATTATATACAAAAAGTTGTAAACCTTCGTTTTTAGTGAACTCTACTATAATTATATACAAAAAGTTGTAAACCCCCATTTTGAGTAAACTCTAATACAATAATATACAAAAAGTTGTAAACCTCCCTTTTGAGTGAACTCTACTACAATTATATACAAAAAGTTGTAAACCCTCGTTTTGAGTAAATTCTAATACAATAATATACAAAAATTTGTAAACAACCGTTTTGAGTAAACTCTACTATACAATTATATACAAAAAGTTGTAAACCTCCGTAATGAGTGAACTTCACTATAATTATAAACAAAAAGTTGTAAACCCCCGTTTTGAGTGAACACTAATACAATAATATTCAAAAAGTTGTAACCCGGCGTTTTGATTAAACTCAACAATACAATTATATACAAAAAGTTGTAAACCTCCCTTTTGATTGAACTCTACTATAATTATATACAAAAAGTTGTAACCCCCGTTTTGAGTACACTATAATACAACAATATACAAAAAGTTATAAACCCCCGGTTTGAGTAAACTCTACTATACAATTATATACAAAAATTTGTAAACCTCCATTTTGAGTGAACTCCACTATAATTATATACAAAATGTTGTAAACCCCGTTTTGAGTGGACTATAATACAATAATATACAAAAATTTGTGAACCACCGTTTTGATTAAAATCTACTATACAATTATATCCAAAAAGTTGTAAACCCCCATTTTGAGTAAACTCTGCTATACACTTATATAGAAAAAGTTGTAAACCCCCGTTCCCCCGTTTTGAGTAAACTTTAATACAATAATATACAAAAAGTTGTAAACCCCCGTTTTGAGTGAACTCTATTATAATTATATACAAAAAGTTGTAAACCTCCATTTTGAGTGAACTCTACTATAATTATATACCAAAATTTGTAAACCACTGTTTTGAGTAAACTCTAATAAAATAATATACAAAAAGTTGTATGCCCCCGTTTTTAGTAAACTCTACTATAATTATATACAAAAAGTTGAAAACCTCCGTTGTGAGTGAACTCTACTATAATTATATACAAAAAGTTGTTAACCTCCGTTTTGACTAAACTCTAATACAATAATATACAAAAAGTTGTAAAACCCGGTTTTGAGTAAACTCTACTATACAGTTATATACAAAAAGTTGTAAACCTTATTTTTTAGTAAACTCTACCATACAATTATATACAAAAAGTTGTAAACACCCGTTTTGTGGGAACACTACTATAATTATAGACAAAAAGTTGTAAACCCCCATTTTGAGTAAACTCTAATACAAAAATATAAAAAAAGTTGTAAACCCCCGTTTTGAGTAAACTCTACTATACAATTATATACAAAAAGTTGTAAACCTCCGATTTGAGTGAACTCTACTATAATAATATACAAAAAGTTGTTAACCCCGTTTTGAGTAAACTCTAATACAATAATATACAAAAGTTGTAAACCCCCGTTTTGAGTAAACTCTACTATACAATTATATACAAAATGTTGTAAATCCCCGTTTTGAGTAAACTCTACTATACAATTATATACAAAATGTTGTAAACCCCCGTTTTGAGTAAACTCTACTATACAATTAGTTACAAAAAGTTGTAAACCCCCGTTTTGAGTAAACTCTGCTATAATTATATACAAAAAGGTGTAAACCTCCGTTTTGAGTGAACTCTACTATAATTATATACAAAAAGTTGTAAACCCCCCGTTTTAAGTAAACACTTCTATAATTATATACAAAAAGTAGTAAACCTCCGTTTTTTGTGAACTCTTTTATAATTATATACAAAAACTTGTTAACCCCCGTTTTGAGTAAACTCTAATACAATAATATACAAAAAATTGTAAACCCCCGTTTTGAGTAAACTCTACTATACAATTATATACAAAATGTTGTAAACCCTCATTTTGAGTAAACTCTACAATACAATTATATACAAAATGTTGTAAACCCCTATTTTGAAAAAACTCTACTATACAATTATATACAAAAAGTTGTAAACCCCCGTTTTGAATAACTCTACTATACAATTATATACAAAAAGTTGTAAACCCCCGTTTTTAGTAAAATCTATAATACAATTATATACAAAAAGTTGTAAACCCTCATTTTGAGTAAACCCTAATACAATAATATACAAAGAGTTGTAAACCCCCGTTTTGAGTAAACTTTACTATACAATTATTTACAAAAAGTTGTAACCCCCGTTTTGAGTAAACTCTAATATAATTATATACAAAAAGTTGTAAACCTCCGTTTTGAATGAACTCTACTATAATTATATACAAAAAGTTGTAAACCCCCGTTTTGAGTAAACTCTAATACAATAATATACAAAAAGTTGTAAACCCCCGTTTTGAGTAAACTCTACTATACAATTATTTACAAAAAGTTGTAAACCTCCGATTTGAGTGAACTCTACTATAATTATATACAAAAAGTTGTTAACCCCGTTTTGAGTAAACTCTAATACAATAATATACAAAAAGTTGTAAACCTCCCTTTTGAGTGAACTCTATTATAATTATATACAAAAAGTTGTAAACCCCCGTTTTGAGTAAACTCCAATACAATAATATTCAAAAATTTGTAAACCACCGTTTTGAGTAAACTCTACTATACAATTATATTAAAAAAAAGTTGTAAACCTCCGTTTTGAGTGAACTTCACAATAATTATATACAAAAAGTTATAAACCCCCGTTTTGAGTGAACACTAATACAATAATATACAAAAAGTTGTAAACCCCCGTTTTGATTAAACTCTTCTATACAATTATATACAAAAAGTTGTAAACCTCCCTTTTGAGTGAACTCTACTATAATTATATACAAATAGTTGTAAACCACCGTTTTGAGTAAACTCAAATACAATAATATACAAAAAGTTGTAAACCCCCGTTTTTAGTATACTTTACTATACAATTATATACAAAAAGTTGTAAACCTCCGTTTTGAGTGAACTCCACTATAATTATATACAAAAAGTTGTTAACCCCCATTTTGAGTAAACTCTAATACAATAATATACAAAGTTGTAAAACCCTATTTTGAGTAAACTCTACTATAAAATTACATACCGAATTTTGTAAACCCTCATTTTGAGTAAACTCTCCTATACAATTATATACCAAATGTTGTAAATCCCCGTTTTGAGTAAACTCTACTATACAATTATATACAAAAAGTTGTAAACCCCCGTTTTGAGTAAACTCTACTATACAATTATATACAAAAAGTTGAAAACCCTATTTTTGAGTAAACTCTACTATAATTATATACAAAAAGTGTTAAACCCCCGTTTTGAGTAAACTCAAATACAATAATATACAAAAAGTTGTAAACCCCCGTTTTGAGTAAACTCTACTATACAATTATTTACAAAAAGTTGTAAGCCCCTGTTTTGAGTAAACTCTTCTATAATTATATACAAAAAGTTGTAAACATCCGTTTTGAGTGAACTCTACTATAATTATATACAAAAAGTTGTTAACCCCCATTTTGAGTAAACTCTAATACAATAATATACAAAAAGTTGTAAAACCCCATTTTGAGTAAACTCTACTATACGATTATATACCAAATGTTGTAAACCCCCGTTTTGAGTAAACTCTCCTATACAATTATATACAAAAAATTTTAACCCCCGTTTTGAGTAAACTCTAATACAATGATATACAAAAAGTTGTAAACCCCCGTTTTGAGTATACTCTACTATACAATTATATACAAAAAGTTGTAAACCTCCGATTTAAGTGAACTATACTATAATAATATACACAAAGTTGTAAACCCCCGTTCCCTTGTTTTGAGTAAACTCTAATACAATAATATACAAATAGTTGTAAACCCCGTTTTGAGTAACTCTACTATACAATTATATAAAAAAAAGTTGTAAACCTCCGTTTTGAGTGAACTTCACTATAATTATATACAAAAAGTTGTAAACCCCCGTTTTGAGTGAACACTAATACAATAATATACAAAAAGTTGTAAACCCCCGTTTTGATTAAACTCTTCTATACAATTATATACAAAAAGTTGTAAACCTCCCTTTGGAGTGAACTCTACAATAATTATATACAAATAGTTGTAAACCACCGTTTTGAGTAAACTCAAATACAATAATATACAAAAAGTTATAAACCCCCGTTTTGAGTATACTTTACTATACACTTATACACAAAAAATTGTAAACCTCCGTTTTTAGTGAACTCTACTATAATTATATTCAAAAAGTTGTTAACCCCCATTTTGAGTAAACTCTAATACAATAATATACAAAAAGTTGTAAAACCCTATTTTGAGTAAACTCTACTATAAAATTACATACCGAATGTTGTAAACCCCCGTTTTGAGTAAACTCTCCTATACAATTATATACCAAATGTTGTAAATCCCCGTTTTGAGTAAACTCTACTATACAATTATATACAAAAAGTTGTAAACCCCCGTTTTGAGTAAACTCTACTATACAATTATATACAAAAAGTTGAAAACCCTATTTTTGAGTAAACTCTACTATAATTATATACAAAAAGTGTTAAACCCCCGTTTTGAGTAAACTAAAATACAATAATATACAAAAAGTTGTAAACCCCCGTTTTGAGTAAACTCTACTATACAATTATTTACAAAAAGTTGTAAGCCCCTGTTTTGAGTAAACTCTTCTATAATTATATACAAAAAGTTGTAAACATCCGTTTTGAGTAATTATATACAAAAAGTTGTTAACCCCCATTTTGAGTAAACTCTAATACAATAATATACAAAAAGTTGTAAAACCCCATTTTGAGTAAACTCTACTATACGATTATATACCAAATGTTGTAAACCCCCGTTTTGAGTAAACTCTCCTATACAATTATATACAAAAATTGTTAACCCCCGTTTTGAGTAAACTCTAACACAATGATATACAAAAAGTTGTAAACCCCCGTTTTGAGTATACTCTACTATACAATTATATACAAAAATTCGTAAACCTCCGATTTAAGTGAACTCTACTATAATTATATACAAAAAGTTGTTAACCCCCGTTTTGAGTAAACTCTAATACAATAATATACACAAAGTTGTAAACCCCCGTTCCCTCATTTTGAGTAAACTCTAATACAATAATATACAAATAGTTGTAAACCCCGTTTTGAGTAAACTCTACTATTCAATTATTTACAAAAAGTTGTAAACCCCCGTTTTGAGTAAACTCTACTATACAATTATATACAAAATGTTGTAAATCCCCGTTTTGAGTAAACTCTACTATACAATTATATACAAAAAGTTGTAAACCCCCATTTTGAGTAAACTCTACTATACAATTATTTACAAAAAGTTGTAAACCCCCATTTTGAGTAAACTCTGCTATAATTATATACAAAAAGTTGTAAACCTCCGTTTTGAGTGAAATCTACTATAATTATATACAAAAATTTGTAAACCCCCATTTTGAGTAAACTCTAATACAATAATATACAAAAAGTTGTAAGCCCCCGTTTTGAGTAAACTCTACTATAATTATATACAAAAAGTTGTAAACCTCCGTTTTGAGTGAACTCTACTATAATTATATACAAAAAGTTGTTAACCCCCATTTTGAGTAAACTCTAATACAATAATATACAAAAAGTTGAAAACCCCTGTTTTGAGTAAACTCTACTAGACAATTATATACAAAAAGTTGTAAACCCCTATTTTGAGTAAACTCTACTATAAAATTATATACAAAATGTTGTAAATCCCCTTTTTGAGTAAACTCTACTATACAATTATATACAACAAGTTGTAAACCCCCATTTTGAGTAAACTCTACTATACAATTATATACAAAAAGTTGTAAACCCCCGTTTTTAGTAAAATCTACTATACAATTATATACAAAAAGTTGTTAACCCTCGTTTTAAGTACACTCAAATACAATAATATACAAAAAGTTGTAAACCCCCATTTTGAGTAAACTCTACTATACAATTATTTACAAAAAGTAGTAAACCCTGTTTTGAGTAAACTCTAATATAATTATATACAAAAAGTTGTAAACCTCCGTTTTGAGTGAACTCTACTATAATTATATACAAAAAGTTGTAAACCCCCGTTTTGAGTAAACTCTAATACAATAATATACAAAAAGTTGTAAGCCCTCATTTTGAGTAAACTCTACAATAATTATATACAAAAAGTTGAAAACCTCCGTTTTGAGTGAACTCTACTATAATTATATCAAAAAAGTTGTTAACCGCCGTTTTGAGTAAACTCTAATACAATAATATACAAAAAGTTGTAAATCCTCGGTTTGAGTAAACTCTACTATACAATTATATACAAATTGTTGTAAATCCCCGTTTTGAGTAAACTCTACTATACAATAATATACAAAAAGTTGTAAACCTCAATTTTAAGTGAACTCTACTATAATTATATACTAAATGTTGTAAACCCCCGTTTTGAGTAAAGTCTAATACAATAATATACAAAATGCTGTAAACCCCCATTTTGAGTAAATTCTAATACAATAATATACAAAAAGTTGTAAACCCCCATTTTGAGTAAACTCTACTATACAATTATATACAAAATGTTGAAAATCCCCGTTTGGAGTAAACTCTAATATAATTATATACAAAAAGTTGTAAACCTCCGTTTTGAGTGAACTCCACTATAATTATGTACAAAAAGTTGTAAACCCCCATTTTGAGTGAACTCTAATTAATATACAAAAAGTTGTAAACCGCTGTTTTGAGTAAACTCTACTATACAATTATATACAAAAAGTTGTAAACCCCCGTTTTATTGTACAAAAAGTTGTATACCCCGATTTTGAGTAAACTCTAATATACAATTATATACAAAAAGTTGTAAACCCCGGTTCTCTCATTTTGAGTAAACTTTAATACAATAATATACAAAAAGTTGTAAACCCCCATTTTGAGTAAACTCTACTATAATTATATATAAAAAGTTGTAAACCTCCGTTTTGAGTGAACTCTATTATAATTATATACAAAAAGTTGTAAACCTCCGTTTTGAGTGAACTCAACTATAATTATATGCAAAAAGTTGTAAACCCCTGTTTTGAGTAAACTCTAATACAATAATATACAAAAAGTTGTAAGCCCACGTTTTGAGTAAACTCTACTATAATTATATACTAAAAGTTGAAAACCTCCGTTTTGAGTGAACTCCACTATAATTATATACAAAAATTTGTTAACCCCCGTTTTGAGTAAACTCTAATACAATAATATACAAAAAGTTTTAAACCCCCATTTTGAGTAAACTCTACTATACAATTATATACAAAAATTTGTAAACCTCCGTTTTGAGTGAACTATACTATAATTATATACAAAAATTGTTAACCCCCGTTTTGAGTAAACTCTAATACAATAATATACAAAAAGTTGTAAACCCCCATTTTGAGTAACTCTACTATACAATTATAGACAAAAAGTTGTAAACCCTATTTTTGAGTAAACTCTACTATACAATTATATACAAAAAGTTGTAAACCCCCGTTTTGTGGGAACACTATTATAATTATAGACAAAAATTTGTAAACCCCCGTTTTGAGTAAACTCTAATACAATAATATACAAAAAGTTGTAAACCCCCGTTTTGAGTAAACTCTAATACAATAATATACAAAAAGTTGTAAATCGCCGTTCCCTCGTTTTGAGTAAACTCTAATACAATAATATACAAAAAGTTGTAAACCCCCGTTTTGAGTAAAGTCTACTATACAATTATTTACAAAAAGTTGTAAACCCTCGTTTCGAGAAAACTCTACTATAATTATATACAAAAAGTTGTAAACCCCCGTTTTGAGTAAACTCAAATACTATAATATACAGAAAGTTGTAAACCCCCGTTTTGTGTAAACTCTACTATACAATTATTTACAAAAAGTTGTAAGCCCCCGTTTTGAGTAAACTCTACTATACAATTATTTACAAAAAGTTGTAAACCCCCGTTTTGAGTGAACTCTGCTATAATTAGATACAAAAAGTTGTAAACCTCCGTTTTGAGTTAACTCTACTATAATTATATTGTAAACCCACATTTTGAGTAAACTCTAATACAATAATATACAAAAAGTTGTAAACCCCCGTTTTGAGTCAACTCTACTATCCAATTATATACAAAAAGTTGTAAACCTCCGTTTTGAGTTAACTCTACTATAATTATAAACAAAAAGTTGTAAAGCCCGTTTTGAGTAAACTCTACTATACAATTATATACAAAAAGTTGTAAACCTCCGTTTTGAGTGAACTCTACTATAATTATATACAAAAAGTTGTAAACCTCCGTTTTGAGTGAAATCTACTATAATTATATACAAAAAGTTGTAAACCCCCGTTTTGAGTGAACTCTAATACAATAATAAACAAAAAGTTGTAAGCCCCCGTTTTGAGTAAACTCTACTATAATTATATACAAAAAGTTGTAAACCTCCGTTTTGAGTGAACTCTACTATAATTATGTACAAAAAGTTGTTAACCCCCATTTTGAGTAAACTCTAATACAATAATATACAAAAAGTTGTAAACCCCCGTTTTGAGTAAACTCTACTATACAATTATATACAAAATGTTGAAAATCCCCGTTTGGAGTAAACTCTACTATACAATTATATACAAAAAAGTTGTAAACCCCCGTTTTGAGTGAACTCTACTATAATTATATATAATGTAAACCCCCGTTTTGAGTAAAGTCTAATACAATAATATATAAAAAGTTGTAAAACCCCGTTTTGAGTAAACTCTACTATAATTATATACAAAAAGTTGTAAACCACCGTTTTGAGTAAACTCAAATACAATAATATACAAAAACTTGTAAACCCCCGTTTTGAGTATACCCTACTATACAATTATTTAAAAAAGTTGTAAGCGCCTCTTTTGAGTAAACTCAAATACAATAATATACAAAAAGTTGTAAACCCCCGTTCTGAGTAAACTCTACTATACCATTATTTACAAAAAGTTGTAAGATAGTGTTTTGAGTAAACTCTTCTATAATTAAATACAAAAAGTTGTAAACCTCCTTTTTGAGTGAACTCTACTATAATTATAAACAAAAAGTTGTTAACCCCCGTTTTGAGTAAACTCTAATACAATAATATACAAAAAGTTGTAAAACCCCGTTTTGAGTAAACTCTACTATATAATTATATACCAAATGTTGTAAACCCCCGTTTAGAGTAAACTCTCCTATACAATTATATACCAAATGTTGTAAATCCCCGTTTTGAGTAAACTCTACTATACAATTATATACAAAAAGTTGTAAACCCCTATTTTGAGTAAACTCTACTATACAATTATTTACAAAAAGTTGTTAACCTCCGTTTTGAGTGAACTCTAATATAATTATATACAAAAATTGTTAACCCCCATCTTGAGTAAACTCTATTACAATGATATACAAAGTGTTGTAAACCCCCATTTTGAGTATACTCTACTATACAATTATTTACAAAAAGTTGTAAACCCCATTTTTGAGTAAACTCTACTATAATTATATACAAAAAGTTGTAACCCCCGTTTTGAGTAAACTCAAATACAATAATATACAAAAAGTTGTAAACCTCCGTTTTGAGAGAACTCTACTATAATTATATACAAAAGTTGTTAACCCCCGTTTTGAGTAAACTCTAATACAATAATATACAAAAAGTTGTAAATTCCTATTTTGAGTAAACTCTACTATACAATTATATACCAAATGTTGTAAACCCCCGTTTTGAGTAAACTCTCCAATACAATTATATACCAAATGTTGTAAATCCCTGTTTTGAGTAAACTCTACTATACAATTATATACAAAAAGTTCTAAACCCGCATTTTGAGTAAACTCTACTATACGATTATATATAAAAAGTTGTTAACCTCCGATTTGAGTGAACTCTACTATAATTATATACAAAAATATTAACCCCCATTTTGAGTAAACTCTAATACAATAATATACAAAAAGTTGTAAACCCCCGTTTTGAGTAAACTCTACTATACAATTATATACAAAATGTTGTAAATCCCCATTTGGAGTAGACTCTACTATATAATTATAAGCAAAAAGTTGTAAACCGCCGTTCTGAGTAAACTCTACTGTATAATTATTTCCAAAAAGTTATAAGCCCCCGTTTTGAGTAAACTCTACTATACAATTATTTACAAAAAGTTGAAGCCCCTGTTTTAAGTAAAATCTTCTATAATTATATTCAAAATGTTGTAAACCTCCGTTTTGAGTGAACTCTACTATAATTATATACAAAAAGTTGTTAACCACCGTTTTGAGTAAACTCTAATACAATAAAATGCAAAAAGTTGTAAAACCCCTTTTTGAGTAAACTCCACTATACAATTATATACCAAATATTGTAAACCCCCGTTTTGATTAAACTCTACTATACAATTATGTACCAAATGTTGTAAATCCCCGTTTTGAGTAAACTCTACTATACAATTATATACAAAAAGTTGTAAACCCCTGTTTTGAGTAAACTCTACTATACAATTATATAGAAAAAGTTGTTAACCTCCGTTTTGAGTGAACTCTAATACAATAATATTCAAAAAGTTGTAAACCCCCGTTTTGAGTAAACTCTACTATACAATTATATAAAAAATGTTGTAAATCCCTGTTTCGAGTAAACTCTACTATACAATTATATACAAAAAGGGGTAAACCCTCGTTTTAAGTAAACTCTACTATACAATTATTTACAAAAAGTTGTAAACCCCTATTTTGAGTAAACTCTGCTATAATTATATAAAAAAGTTGTAAACCTCCGTTTTCTGTGAACTCTACTATAATTTTATATACAAAAAGTTGTAAACCCCTGTTTTGAGTAAACTCTAATACAATAATATACAAAAAGTTGTAAGCCCCCGTTTTGAGTAAACTCTACTATAATTATATACAAAATGTTTAAACCTCTATTTTGAGTGAACTCTAATATTATTATTAGACAAAAAGTTGTCAACACCATTTTGAGTAAACTCTAATACAATAATATACAAAAAGTTGTAAACCCCCGTTTTGAGTAAACTCTACTACACAATTATATACAAAAAGTTGTAAACCCCCGTTTTGAGTAAACTCTACTATACAATTATATACAAAATGTTGTGAATCCCCGTTTGAGTAAACTCTACTATACAATTATATACAAAAAGTTCTAAACCCACGTTTTGAGTAAACTCTAATACAATAATATACAAAAAGTTGTAAACCTCCATTTTGAGTAAACTCTACTAAACAATTATATTCAAAATGTTGTATATTCCCGTTTGGATTAAACTTTACTATAAAATTATATACAAAAAGTTGTAAACCCCCGTTTTGAGTGAACTCTACTATAATTATAAACAAAAAGTTGTAAACCCCCGTTTTGAGCAATCTCTTATACAATAATATACAAAAAGTTGTAAGCCCCCGTTTTGACTAAACTCTACAATAATTATATAAAAAAATTTGAAAACCTCCGTTTTGAGTGAACTTTACTATAACTATATACAAAAAGTTGTTAACCCCCGTTTTGAGTAAACTCTAATACAATATAATATACAAAAAGTTGTAAACCCACGTTTTGAGTAAACTCTACTATACAATTATATACAAAATGTTGTAAACCCCCGTTTTGAGTAAACTCTACTATACAATTATTTACAAAAAGTTGTAAACCCCCGTTTTGAGTAACTCTGCTATAATTATATACAAAAAGTTGTAAACATCCGTTTTGAGTGAACTCTGCTATAATTACATACGAAAAGTTGTAAACCTCCGTTTTGAGTGAACTCTTTTATAATTATATACAAAAACTTGTTAACCCCCGTTTTGAGTAAACACTAATACAATAATATACAAAAATTTGTAAACCCCCATTTTGAGTAAACTCTACTATACAATTATATACAAAATGTTGTAAACCCCTATTTTGAGTAAACTCTACTATACAATTATATACAAAATGTTGTAAACCCCTATTTTGAATAAAATCTACTATATAATTATATACAAAAAGTTGTAAACCCTTGTTTTGAGTAAACTCTACTATACAATTATATACAAAAAGTTGTAAACCCCCGTTTTTAGTAAAATCTACAATACAATTATATACAAAAAGTTGTAAACCCCCGTTCTGAGTAAGCTCTAATATAATTATATACAAAATATTGTAAAGCTCCGTTTTGAGGGAACTCTACTATATTTATATACAAAAAGTTGTAAACCCCCGTTTTGAGTAAACTCTAATACAATAATATACATAAAGTTGTAAACCACCCTTTTGAGTGACCTCTACTATAATTATATACAAGAAGTTTTAAACCCCGTTTTGAGTAAACTCTAATACAAAAAAATACAAAAAGTTGTAAACCCCCGTTTTGAGTAAACTCTACTATACAATTATTTACAAAAAGTTGTAAACCCCCGTTTTGAGTAAACTCTAATATAATTATATAGAAAAAGTGTAAAGCTCCATTTTGAGTGAACTCTACTATCACTACAAGAAAATTGGGTTGTAATGAGGGGAACTTAATGAGGGGAGGCAAATTTGGTCATTAAAACGTAGTTATAATGAGTAGTGAATAATTTGGTGACCAATTTTTATTTCCCCTTATTGTTAGTGATAAAAACCCTTATTATTAATATAATTTTTTTTTGTAAAATTTATACCCTCATTGTTTCATAAAATCTATCCTAAAACCTTCAAAATGTTTAGAAACACCCCCAAAATAAACAAGTAAATCCCCCCAAATAAAACAAAATCATTTTTCTCAAACCTAAATGTCACAGCCGTACTCTCTTTACTCCAATTCTTTATCTCCCACTCCATTTCCACCGTTGCCGAAGCATGTTTTGGTTATTGAGGGATCTTGGTTGCATTGTTGTCAGTAGAAAGATCTTCATATGGACTTTGGGTTCACTTTTGACAGCTGGGTTTTTGGTTGGATTGATTGCTTGGTTTGTTAAAACGGTAGGTTCTTCTTGCCGGAAATCGATTTCGGTATAGGTCTCTTGCACCCTGGGTGATTCTGATACTGCGCTGGAAGCCATGGAAGATTTGGTGGCTCCTTCTTTTCATACGAAGGCTGATATTGTAGCTCCTACTTCCGGCAAGGGTAAGGAGGCAGAGTTTCCACCTAGGATGATTCAGGTGTCGCGTGAGGACCATCAATAATTTACCAGCACCACAGGTAACCCATTTGCTTGTTCATTCCAATTTTGAGAATGGTATAGCTTTTCCACCCCTGAAACCTACCGGGAGTTGAAGTGGAAAATGACAAAATTGAAAAATCTATTGAAAGTAATGAATGAAAGTTAGCTGGCCGGAATCTTCACACTTATTTTCTTTTTCTTTTTATTAGGTTATGATGGTTGTCAATTTTGTAGTTCATTGCTGATGGAATGCTTGGCTGGATTGGTTATGTTATGGATCTGTCAAGTTTCTTTGTTCTATTTTTTGTTGTGTTATACATGACTTTGTTGTTATTCGGGGGTGTTTTGGTGAGAAGGGATTCATTTTGATGTGGTTCTGGTTTATTGGGCCGTTGTTGGGCGTTGGCGTCTCACTGCATTCTTACGCATAACCCTTTTGTTTGTACTGGGAAATGCGATACATTGTATGCTATGCTGTATTGGCTTCCTAACAATAATTTGCCATGTCTATCGACTAAAATGCTCTTTTAAGTATTAGATGGATGTAAGCCATTACCCTAGGCTTCATTATTTATGCACACTCCTATGTTTTTCATTCACGTGCCATTGTGGCTTATTTGCTAAGTTTAGATGGAATATCTAAGGACAAGCTAAAATATAGAATCTTATTCAGTTATGTCTTATTTTTTCCAAGAGGAACATGACACTTGTGACACAAAGGGGCAATCCATTATGGATCTTCCATTTCTGTGAAAGTGCTCTAAAGTAATTGAAATTGTGACTGCCCGTGATATTGTCTTTGCTCTTGCCCAATCTGGTATCTATGCAACATTTAGCCGAGGTAAAGGTTTTTAAATGTGGTTTGGTATATTTGAAAATGAGTAGTAGCTCTGCTAGAGGAATTAATTGAGCATCATGTGATGGTTTTTAGGTAATTAATTGATTAATTAGCGGGTATAAACACTTCATTTTGATCCTTGTTGATGGGTCGAGGGTTGGGAGTCATGCCTCATTATGGAGATTGATGGTAATAGTTAATGGTTTGATTGGTTGAGACTTTGTGCATTATTGTATTTAGCAAGTTGGATGTTTGAACTTTGTTTTATTATGGTGGTTTTATTGGGATGTGAATTTTTTGAGTCAAAAGAAATGCAAGTGTTTTTACTTTTCCAGTGTTTCATTAGGTGCTTACAATGAGTCACTTGCGATACCTGCAGTAAGGACAAAGTGGCAGAATTCATTGAAAGACGAGATGGTAATCCCAGGTAAAGAAGTGCTAAGAATTCATTTGGATACCTGCAGTGATTCTCATTCTTTTATATTAATTTTTCCAAGTATCTGAGCTTAGATTTTGCTCTGATTGATAGAGGTTGTACGGTCTGTCTTATTTTTCCGTTCCTCTTCATACGCTTTTTATCTTTTTCCTTTCATGAAAAGAAGCTGATTACACTACTAATGGGAATAATGTTCGTGGATCAGGGTTTGAGGAGAGATGAGACACTGCTTTGAATGCTTTGGAAAACGGTAGGGGGAATTGTAATGACTTTTACACTACTAATTATCAGTCTATGTATGTTTTAGGGTAGTGTGAGGGTGATGTGGGCATTGTTGATTGTGTTGAGTGTGTGAAAAATGTTGTTCTGAGAGATCAAGTTGAATGTGGTAGCTCTATTTCAGGCCAAATTTATCTTTGTGAGTGCTTTATTAGTTATAGTTGTTATCCAAATGGGTGCCAAAATCATCCTCCCTATTTGATATGAATCTGTCATAGTTATAGTCTTTTGATTGACATTGACTTGTGGCTGCTCTCTTGGCTGGTTTTCTATTGGTCTTCTTTCAATAGTGTTTACACATTTGTAGTACTTTCCATTTTAAGCACTTGAGACTGAAATCATTTAGCAATTGTATGCTCAAAATTATTGCTTAGTTATGGATCACCATTGGTTTTACGCTTCTGTCCCTTATCTTCCATTTCTCATTGATTTTTTTTGCTGATCTTTGAAGGAGACACCACATGATTTTCCAAAGAGAATGGTTCAGTGGTGACCATGGAGAACCTTGTGATGTTTTAAACTGCAAGCCACATGTACAATTTGATGTATGATAGTGGAGAATGCTTTGGCACATAGGTAGATGAAGTTTATTCCTTTAAGGATAATTAACTGAAAATTTTAGATACAAACACTTCGTTGACTTGATAGAATCTTATTTTCCTGGGTCATCATAAAAAGCCTAACTGTTTGTATACTTCCTCCGATTGATGAAGAGAACTTGGTTGTCACAAGCTACACTAATCATTTGATGTACGAAAGGTTTCACTTCATTTTCTCGTGTCGTGCAGTTATTTCGGCCATATATTTGGTGATTGAATTTTGTTACTCTTTGAAAGATAATTCATTGATCTGTACTTGTTTGCGTATAAATTCTACCCTTGATTATTGTTAGTCTTTTTCAGGCCAAAATTCCTTTAGAATAAGCTTAGATTTAAACTTTTTCATCTTTTTGGTTCTTAATTCTCCTCTGGTATGTTTATAATTAATCAACAATTGTATACATTGTTGAATTGTCCAGTTTTAGGTTCTGTTTTGCCTAGTCCTAAAGCTGTATGCCTTGACAACTGGTCTGCTATGTTTGGTTCAAGACTGTCTGCTCATCAGTATCAGATTGGTTAAGATTATATATGCTTCTATCTGTTGTGGGTGTGCCTTTGGATCATTTGATCAGTCTAGCATTAAGTCTGGTTTTGTGCTATGAACAACTTGTTTAAGGTCTTTCATTGGATCTATTTTTATCTCAGAAAAGTCAAGTCTCACTCCTATATGCATCTGATTGTCAGAATACCTGATTTGCATTATGGTAATTGTATCTGCATTTGGTCGTTGCCTTGATCTTATTTTGGATCTGTTTTGGCAGTCTGACCATGTCCAAGCACTTGTCCTGATCTGTCTGGACTTGTCCAGGACAGCTTAGGACATGTCTAGATTGTCATGTCTGGTGTCCAACTTGGTTGCCCTATTTTGCTTATCTGATTATATGCATTTCTATGTTCAGATCTTGTTTTCTAAATGCTTAACCTTATTGCCTATGGTCTGGTTTTGGTCAGTTTGGTACCTGTTTGGTATCCATGTACTAGATCACTGAGGAGCAGCTCGCTGCATTGTTTTGTGACTATAGACAAGTATGTTATGTCCACATATACTACATGTGCAATTCCTCTTGCGATCATGGAATATTGCTCATGATCATATACAGCATAAAAGGTTTTATTTTTAATAGACGGTGGATTATGCTGTTTCTTTACTTGGTTTCATTTTTTGCATGGACTGTAGTGATTCTTCCAGTTGTGGCTCTTGGATTTACTAATTCAGGAATCCTTAAAAACATGTTTTAAGCTTCTCTTCTATTTTACATACTTTTTGCTTTCTCTATGCAATAATCACACACTCATATTGGCAAATTTTGAAGCCTGACAAATTGGAGCAACCGAGGGAGAGAATGATAAAAGTCAAAGAACTTTTCTGTGACACAAGTGCAACATAGTTTGTTATTAGAAGCTTCTACTGGCATCTAATGAAGTTAGAGCTTCTATTTATCAGGTAAAATGTTGGCTACCTACTCAAATTCTTGTATCTAATTCTGCATTTACCACCTAATTGCACATGAGCTTTTTCTTGTGAACTATAGTGGTAATGGTTCTAATTACAATCCTATTAGTGCCCCTTAAACAGATTTGATGTGTGCAATGTAGATTTTTTGAGGTGATACATTTCTCTAATCCTCGCTGCATTGGCCTAACCTTAATTCCAGGTACTATCCTTTTTGTTAACTTCTGCTATTGACCTAAGACTATATTATTTAAGTGTTTGCTTTGTTATGCTTTCAGCCATTTCTTTGTCTACAAATATTTGAGTTGGGGTGACCTTCAACTATGCGTGTATTTGTTGTGTGGCTAGAGTCATGAGTTTGAGCGGTAAATATAAAAATTTAGAACCAATGTAGATCAGGTCTTATCAACAAAACTCAGTTCAAATTCATGACTTGTGAGATTTTCAAGAAGTGGGAGCTATCTGGTGAGGCTGTATTTCTTTATAAATGTTTCTGATTGTCTTAACGACATTCCGTTTGGTTTCTCACGGAGTTTGTCTGGTATTAGTCTCATAACTTTTTGTTAGCGTTTCTTTCAGCATCACGTACATGCACACACATTAAAGCATCTTGTGTGTGTTCCCTGATTCATTGTGCGGGATTATAATCAGACCCCAGAATTGAAGCAGCTAACCCCTAAAGAGCTTGAAAGGAAGAAGAATGAAGAGAGAAAGTTTGAAATGACACAATATTTTTAGCTCTAGGAACTTTGCTCATTTTTTCCTATGTTTATTGTAAAACTTTGATTTCCTCAACACACTTCAAGGTTTGGTAGAACAAACGGTGGACAGTGTATTATGCTATGAGACATTGTTTCTTGCATCAATTTCTATTGGCATTTAGGCATTTCTTGTTGATTGTTATTATTTAATGTGGAAAACTGTCTATAATAAGGGGATGATTTGTCATGAATCATATGATTTAAAAGGGTTAAATGACACTACCATGGGGGGTTGTTTGGCCATTAAGTAATGATTTATTGTGAGGGATATTACCATATAATGAGGGGAAGTGTTGTCATTGAATCATGATTTAATGAGGGATAAATGACCTTATAAAGTATTGGTCGTAATTAAAAGACTTTTTAATGAGGGGAATATACCATTATTAAATGTTTCGTATAATTAATGAGGGGATTTGTTTTCCTGTCATTGTTTACTTTTACCGGCGGAGGCTGTAATAAGGGGTGAAGAGGGGAAATTTCCCCTCATTAAAACTGTTTAATTAGGGGAAATGGGCAGATAATGACGTGAATTCCCCTTATTAAAACCCGATTTTCTTGTAGTGTATAATTATATACAAAAAGTTGTAAACCCCCATTTTGAGTAAACTCTAATACAATAATATACATAAAGTTGTAAACCTCCCTTTTGAGTGAACTCTACTATAATTATATACAAAAAGTTGTAAACCTCGTTTTGAGTAAACTCTAATAGAATAATATACAAAAAGTTGTAAACTCCTTTTTTGAGTAAACTCTACTATACAATTATATACAAAAAGTTGTAAACCTCCGTTTTTAGTGAACTCCACTATAATTATATACAAAAAGTTGTAAACCCCCGTTTTGAGTGAACACTAATACAATAATATGCAGAAAGTTGTAAACCGCCGTTATCAGTTCTGCTGAAACAATTAATGGCACGCCTGATCGTAGAACACCCCTATTGCTCTCTCTTACCCTATTCGATAGCATCCATATTTGCTTAGCTACTTGCCTTAAGTATTTAATGACCGAACTTCCCATTGCGCCCTAGCCCACCTCCAAGAAGAAGAAATGCAACCTAATCTGCTCAAGTGGAGGGGTATAAAATGTTGTAAACCCCTGTTTTGAGTAAACTCTACTATACAATTATATACAACAAGTTGCAAACCCCCGTTTCCTCGTTTTGAGTAAACTTTAATACAATAATATACCAAAAGTTGTAAACCCCCGTTTAGAGAAAACTATACTATAATTATATACTAAAAGTTGTAAACCTCCGTTTTGAGTGAACTCTAGTATAATTATATACAAAAAGTTGTAAACCTCCGTTTTGAGTGAACTCTACTATAATTATATATTAAAAGTTGTAAACTTCCGTTTTGCGTAAACTCTACTATATTATATATTAAAAGTTGTAAACCTCAGTTTTAAGTGAACTTAACTATAATTATATATAAAAACTTGTAAACCTCCGTTTTGAGTGAAATCTACTATAATTATATACAAAAAGTTGTAAACCCCTGTTTTGAGTAAACTCTAATACTAATATACAAAAAGTTGTATACCCCAGTTTTGAGTAAACTCTACTAAACAGTTATATACAAAAAGTTGTAAACCTCCGTTTTGAGTGAACTCTACTATAATTATATACAAAAATTGTTAACCCCCATTTTGACTAAACTCTAATACAATAATATTCAAAAAATTGTAAACCCCCATTTTGAGTAAACTCTACTATACAATTATATACAAAAAGTTGTAAACCCTATTTTTGAGTAAACTCTACTATACAATTATATACAAAAAGTTGTAAACCCCCGTTTTGTGGGAACACTACTATAATTACAGGCAAAATGTTGTAAACCCCCGTTTGAGTAAACTCTAATACAATAATATACAAAAAGTTGTAAACCCCCATTTTGAGTAAACTCTACTATACAATTATATACAAAAAGTTGTAAACCTCCGATTTGAGTGAACTCAACTATAATAATATACAAAAAGTTGTTAACCCCCATTTTGAGTAAACTCTAATACAATAATATACAAAAATTTGTAAACCCCCGTTTTGAGTAAACTCTACTATATAATTATATACAAAATGTTGTAAATCCCCGTTTTGAGTAAACTCTACTATACAATTGTATACAAAATGTTGTAAACCCCCATTTTGAGTAAACTCTACTATACAATTAGTTACAAAAAGTTGTAAACCCCCGTTTTGAGTAAACTCTGCGATAATTATATACAAAAAGCTGTAAACCTCTATTTGAGTGAACTCTTTTATAATTATATACAAAAACTCGTTAACCCCCGTTTTGAGTAAACTCTAATACAATAATATACAAAAATTTGTAAACCCCCATTTTGAGTAAACTATACTATACAATTATATACAAAATGTTGTAAACCCCCATTTTGAGTAAACTCTACTATACAATTACATTCCTTGAAACCCTTAGCCGTGTGTTTGATTATTTATGTCAATTTGAGACCCGTAACCAAGATGAAGTGAGGTCGTTGGGGTGTGCTACGCTACGATGGTTATGAGTTCTATTTTGAATATGATCCAAAGTTGTATTATCCGGCTTGTGTCAAGAAGGCCGACGTTGAATTCTTGAAAGAACAAAATGACTATCAAGAAGAGCAAAGAAGAATAAAGAGGGAATCCGAACAGTTCAAACGGGCTGAAGTACAAAGGCAGTTAGAATGGAAGGTGGCTAAGGAAAAAAGGGAGTTAGAACGTGTAGAACGGTGGAAAAAACTTGAGGCAAAGTGGAAGGCTGAAGATGAGCTTTTCCTTATAAAGTATGGTATAACTCGTGAAGAAGCTTTAAATGGAAAAAATCCGAAATTCTATCATGTTGACTGTGTTGTTCCAAACCCTCCTATTGATGTGGTGCACGTTGATAATGTTCAATTTGAGGCCAGAACCGTGGATGTCCAACTTGTTGATGTTCTAGATGTTCGTGGAGAGGATAAACACGTTGACGTACATGTTCAGAGTCAGATTTTTATACCGCATGCTGAGCCTATTACCGAGGTAGTTTTCACGAATGAGGTTTTCGTTGGTTTTAATGTTGCGGATGATGTTGCTGATGCTACTGTGGATGAGATGGTTGTTGAGGATGATGTAAGTCCGAAAGTGGAGGCGTCAGTTGATATTCATGTTGTGTGTGACACTGGGTTATTGGTTACACCCAATCCAGCCCCTATTCGTCCTATGGTTGATATTGACATTGTTGAGGATGGTGGAATACTGAAGCACGAATTTGTTGACCCATATTTGGAGCAGGTTGATGACTATCATGATTTACATTTCTATGTTGCCTCACAAGACGTCATTCCTATTTCTCTCAAGCCACGTGCATTTTCTCATGTTTCTTTGATGAAGAATGGTGTGACCCATTACTATGATATTGATACGAAGTTGTTTATTCGCGTTAATTTTGACCCCGGCGAATTTTTGGGGTTTATTGTGGAGTATCATGGTGTGAGGCTTGATGGTGCAGACTTCTATGACATCATGTTGATTCGAGGACGAATCCTTTCGAAGAGGGAGAGAATGATATGAATCAAGATACAGTATTTTCAGTATTATTATTATATATTTTATGTCTTATTTAGCAATAAAAGGCTGATATTCAAGACATGGAACTATCAAGATGCATTGAACTTAGAAGATTCAGCAATCTCTGGAAACTGAAGCGCAGCTACTGTGTTTCGCAATTTTGACCATTATATATTATCCGGAAGAAATTGAGTCCTTGATAAAAGTTGTAGATCTCTTCGAGAACCACAAAATCTATATATGGCTTGCATTTATTGGATAAGCGAAGCTCCGGATATGAACCGAATACAGAATGCTGCTGAAGAAGATACATTGTACTTGGACTATCAAGAAACATTGAACCTATTTATTTTCTTGATAGGATCGAATTTTGAATTAATTTTTAGGGAGACTTTTCAACTTATTCATGTATTTCTTTTTATATAAATAGACTAGTATTTGTACTTCAAATGAAAAGACAAACTTTGAGTGAACTTTTATATATTATGAATTTTCAGTGATTGAAAATTTGAGTGAGTTTTACATTTACCTTGCTGATTAGGTAGTGTTTAACTTGGAGAATTTATCAAAGATTTGAGCGATCTTTGTGCGATGTTCTCACTTAGTGATTATCGGGGTGCTGATTCCTTGGTAAAAACTAAGCCTTGCTCAACCTTTTCATTGTTACTTCAATCTAGATCATCATAGTTATATCAATTTGTATCAGAGACTAGGGATTGAGGTATCAAATATCCATTTTTTTTGTTTTTCTTGTCTTTCATTTCGTTTTCTTCATAAAAAATAATTAAAAAAAACGCGGCCCAGCAAATTTTTTATTTTTTTTCCTTCGAATTGGTATATGTTCTTGTTGTCTAAGTGCTGCATCTATGTGATATGCTTGTGTTCTTCATCATTTTCCAGAAAATTTACAAAAACATTCGTGCCTGTTCATCTTCTTTGAAGGTTTCTTCAAGTTTTCTTCATATCTTCAAGTTTCCTTCAAATCTGTCCAACCCAAAATTCCGTTTTTTGTTTCATTCATTTCCTATTCAAAACAAATCAGAAATTTATCAATTGTTACCGGTAGATATATTTTCTTTTATCTATTTTTGTCTCTTTCCGACTTTTCCAAATTCGGAGTTTATCATGGTCAAATCTGCCCCACAATATCCTGCGCGTTATCTAGAACAGTTTGTAAACGAATTCGATTTTCTGGAGTTGTAACTGTCGGAATTGCATGATTTTTTCTGAGCTTATAGGAAATTTCCTGTTCTACAACTTTCATTCTTTGCAGTTTTCCAAATTCCCGATCAATTCTTCCCAATGGTCACTGTAACGTGCTAGTCTGTTTCTGTCCGAAAATCTGTTTTTGTAGTCATCTGTTTACGATTTTATTTTGAGGAGGCTATCCATATTCAATTTTCGTGAAACTCAACAATCTTGAAGAAAATTTCATGATCTGCAAGTTTCGTTCTTTGTGTCTTTCCAAATTCCTTACCGTTTGGTCATGGATTACCACATATTTTATTCACATTGTCTTATTTGGGATAAGGAATATGAGTTCTGCATTGATCACAATGAAGAAGCGACTTTAGTTAGTGATGCGGTGGTTAAAGAGCTTGACTTGATGTCATATACGCATCCTCATCCTTATTCTGTTGTTTTTGAAGGTCGTGGGATACGGGTAACGAGACAAGCATGGGTTCCCATTGACCTTAACGGTTATCAAACTGACATGTTATGTGATGTGTTTCCAATGACTGGTGAATCTATAGTTTTCGGACGGGCGTGGTTAAGAGAGTATGAAGTCGAGTATAATTCGTCCCGTAATTGGTATTATTTTTATGATATGGACAAGAAGTACGTCCTTGGCTCGAGGCTTGCGTTCGGTAAGAAGTTAGCGGATGACCTTACGGATTTGGAGCAGCACATCATTGCTTTACCCGGAAAAATCAGTCGGATCTTTGAGCAGGCTTTCGATGGATTTAATGACAGTGTATGGACGGAGTATAAACGACTTTGTGCTATATATGACGCTGAACAAGCAATGAAAAAGGCCACAAACAACACGCCAGTTGTGGACAATTGTGCTTCTGTTGTGGAGTTGGCTTGTGCCAATGGGGGTGAGGTAGTTCCCACGACTGAGGCTCAGGTTGACCTTCCTGTTGCAGATGTTGATGTTGTTGATACGGTGGATGAGTTAGTGGTTATGGATACTCCATATGCAGCCCCTATTCTTCCTATAGTTGATATTCATATTGTTGAGGATAGTGGCATATTGAAGCACAGATTTGCTGATCCGTATTTGGTGCATGTTGACGTATCTCCGGATTTGCATTTATCTGATTCTCTTGTTTCTGACCTTGGGTTCGTTTCCAAATATATCCAGTCACGAGGTTGTTTTGGTATTCTTTTGGTGCAGCATGGTGCGCATACTCCAAATCCTCATGCGTTCAAGTTCTTTGTTCGCATAAGTTTGACCCTGGCATATCTTTGAGATTTCTTGTGGAGGTTACTGGTGTCAAGATTGATGGTGCGCACTTCTACGACATCTTGTTGATTAGAGGACAAATCATTTTCAGCCGGGAGGGAATGATACGAACGATATTGGAAACTTTCAAAGCCCAAACATTAAAGACACATTACTATTTTAGAACTATTCAGCAAATTCTGGAAACTGAAGCGTAGCTACTGTATTTAGCAATTTTGACCCTTATAACTCATGCGTATGAAATTAAGTCCTTCATGAAAGTTGTAGATCTCTTCGAGAACTATAATTTTCATATATGGTTTGTATTCATTGGATAAACTAAGCTCAAGATACAGACCGAGAAAGCTGCTGATCAAAATACATTGTATTTGGAGCATTCAAGATACATTGAATCTGGAAGATACATCCAACAGAATTTATGGCTGATCTTGGAAGAGCAAATGGCGCCATTATTGGTTATAATTTTTAGGGAGTCTTTAAATATTTAGTGCATGAATTCTAGTCCTACTTATTATATACAAAAAGTTGTAAACCCTCGTTTTGAGTAAACTCTACTACAATAATATACAAAAATTTGTAAACCCCTGTTTTGAGTAAACCCTACTATACAATTAATTACAAAAAGTTGTAAACCTCCATTTTGAGTAAACTTCAATATAATTATATACAAAAAGTTGTAAACCTTCGTTTTTAGTGAACTCTACTATAATTATATACAAAAAGTTGTAAACCCCCATTTTGAGTAAACTCTAATACAATAATATACAAAAAGTTGTAAACCTCCCTTTTGAGTGAACTCTACTACAATTATATACAAAAAGTTGTAAACCCTCGTTTTGAGTAAATTCTAATACAATAATATACAAAAATTTGTAAACAACCATTTTGAGTAAACTCTACTATACAATTATATACAAAAAGTTGTAAACTTCCGTAATGAGTGAACATCACTATAATTATATACAAAAAGTTGTAAACCCCCGTTTTGAGTGAACACTAATACAATAATATAAAAAAAGTTGTAACCCGGCGTTTTGATTAAACTCTACTATACAATTATATACAAAAAGTTGTAAACCTCCCTTTTGATTGAACTCTACTATAATTATATACAAAAAGTTGTAAACCCCGTTTTGAGTAAACTCTAATACAACAATATACAAAAAGTTATAAACCCCCGGTTTGAGTAAACTCTACTATACAATTATATACAAAAATTTGTAAACCTCCATTTTGAGTGAACTCCACTATAATTATATACAAAAAGTTGTAAACCCCCGTTTTGAGTGGACTATAATACAATAATATACAAAAATTTGTGAACCACCGTTTTGATTAAACTCTACTATACAATTATATTCAAAAAGTTGTAAACCCCCATTTTGAGTAAACTCTGCTATACACTTATATAGAAAAAGTTGTAAACCCCCGTTCCCTCGTTTTGAGTAAACATTAATACAATAATATACAAAAAGTTGTAAACCCCCGTTTTGAGTGAACTCTATTATAATTATATACAAAAAGTTGTAAACCTCCATTTTGAGTGAACTCTACTATAATTATATACCAAAAGTTGTAAACCACTGTTTTGAGTAAACTCTAATAAAATAATATACAAAAAGTTGTATGCCCCCGTTTTTAGTAAACTCTACTATAATTATATACAAAAAGTTGAAAACCTCTGTTTTGAGTGAACTCTACTATAATTATATACAAAAAGTTGTTAACCTCCGTTTTGACTAAACTCTAATACAATAATATACAAATAGTTGTAAAACCCCGTTTTGAGTAAACTCTACTATACAGTTATATACAAAAAGTTGTAAACCTTATTTTTTAGTAAACTCTACCATACAATTATATACAAAAAGTTGTAAACACCCGTTTTGTGGGAACACTACTATAATTATAGACAAAAAGTTGTAAACCCCCATTTTGAGTATACTCTAATACAAAAATATAAAAAAAAGTTGTAAACCCCCGTTTTGAGTAAACTCTACTATACAATTATATACAAAAAGTAGTAAACCTCCGATTTGAGTGAACTCTACTATAATAATATACAAAAAGTTGTTGACCCCCGTTTTGAGTAAACTCTAATACAATAATATACAAAAGTTGTAAACCCCCAATTTGTGTAAACTCTACTATACAATTATATACAAAATGTTGTAAATCCCTGTTTTGAGTAACTCTACTATACAATTATATACAAAATGTTGTAAACCCCCGTTTTGAGTAAACTCTAATATACAATTAGTTACAAAAAGTTGTAAACCTCCATTTTGAGTAAACTCCGCTATAATTATATACAAAAAGGTGTAAACCTCCGTTTTGAGTGAACTCTACTATAATTATATACAAAAAGTTGTAAACCCCCCGTTTTAAGTAAACACTCCTATAATTATATACAAAAAGTAGTAAACCTCCGTTTTGAGTGAACTTTTTTATAATTATATACAAAAACTTGTTAACCCCCGTTTTGAGTAAACTCTAATACAATAATATACAAAAAATTGTAAAGCCCCGTTTTGAGTAAACTCTACTATACAATTATATACAAAATGTTGTAAACCCTCATTTTGAGTAAACTCTACAATACAATTATATACAAAATGTTGTAAACCCCTATTTTGAAAAAACTATACTATGCAATTATATACAACAAATTGTAAACCCCCGTTTTGAATAACTCTACTATAAAATTATATACAAAAGTTGTAAACCCCCGTTTTTAGTAAAATCTATAATAGAATTATATACAAAAATTTGTAAACCCTCATTTTGAGTAAACCCTAATACAATAATATACAAAGAGTTGTAAACCCCCGTTTTGAGTATACAAAAAGTTGTAAACCCCCGTTTTGAGTAAACTCTAATACAATAATATACAAAAAGTTGTAAACCCCCGTTTTGAGTAAACTCTACTATACAATTATTTACCAAAAGTTGTAAACCTCCGATTTGAGTGAACTCTACTATAATTATATACAAAAAGTTGTTAACCCCCGTTTTGAGTAAACTCTAATACAATAATATACAAAAAGTTGTAAACCTCCCTTTTGAGTGAACTCTATTATAATTATATACAAAAAGTTGTAAACCCCCATTTTGAGTAAACTCCAATACAATAATATTCAAAAATTTGTAAACCACCGTTTTGAGTAAACTCTACTATACAATTATATAAAAAAAAATTTGTAAACCTCCGTTTTGAGTGAACTTCACTATAATTATATACAAAAAGTTATAAACCCCTGTTTTGAGTGAACACTAATACAATAAAATACAAAAAATTGTAAACCCCCATTTTGATTAAACTCTTCTATACAATTATATACAAAAAGTTGTAAACCCTAATACAATAATATACAAAGATTTGTAAACCCCCGTTTTGAGTAAACTTTACTATACAGTTATTTAGAAAAAGTTGTAACCCCCGCTTTGAGTAAACTATAATATAATTATATACAAAAAGTTGTAAACCTCCGTTTTGAATGAACTCTACTATAATTATATACAAAAAGTTGTAAACCCCCGTTTTGAGTAAACTCTAATACATTAATATACAAAAAGTTGAAACCCCTGTTTTGAGTAAACTCTACTATACAGTTATTTACAAAAAGTTGTAAACCTCCGATTTGAGTGAACTCTACTATAATTATATACAAAAAGTTGTTAACCCCCGTTTTGAGTAAACTCTAATACAATAATATACAAAAAGTTGTAAACCTCCCTTTTGAGTGAACTCTACTATAATTATATACAAAAAGTTGTAAACCCCCGTTTTGAGTAAACTCCAATACAATAATAGTCAAAAATTTGTAAACCACCGTTTTGAGTAAACTCTACTATACAATTATATAAAAAAAGTTGTAAAGCTCTGTTTTGAGTGAACTTCACTATAATTATATACAAAAAGTTATAAACCCCCGTTTTGAGTGAACACTAATACAATAATATACAAAAAGTTGTAAACCCCCGTTTTGATTAAACTCTTCTATACAATTATATACAAAATGTTGTAAACCTCCCTTTGGAGTGAACTCTACAATAATTATATACAAATAGTTGTAAACCACCGTTTTGAGTTAACTCAAATAGAATAATATACAAAAAGTTGTAAACCCCCGTTTTGAGTATACTTTACTATACAATTATATACAAAAAGTTGTAAAACTCCATTTTGAGTGAACTCCACTATAATTATATACAAAAAGTTGTAAACCTCTGTTTTCAGTGAACTATAATACAATAATATACAAAAATTTGTAAACCACCGTTTTGATTTAAATCTACTATACAATTATATACAAAAATTTGTAAACCCCCGTTTTGAGTAACTCTACTATACAATTCTATACAAAAATTTGTAAACCCCCGTTCCCTCGTTTTGAGTAAACTTTAATACAATAAGATACAAAAAGTTGTAAACCCCCGTTTTGAGTGAACTCTATAATAATTATATACAAAAAGTTGTAAACCTCCGTTTTGAGAGAACTTTACTATAATTATATACAAAAAGTTGTAAACCCCTATTTTGAGTAAACTCTAATACAATAATATACAAAAAGTTGTAAACCCCCGTTTTGAGTAAACTCTACTATAATTATATACAAAAAGTTGAAAACCTCCGTTTTCAGTGAACTCTACTATAATTATATACAAAAAGTTGTTAACCCCCGTTTTGAGTAAACTCTAATACAATAATATACAAAAAGTTGTAAACCCCAGTTTTGAGTAAACTCAACTATACAGTATAAGTAAACCACCGTTTTGAGTGAACTCTACTATAATTATATACAAAAATTGTTAACCCCCGTTTTGAGTAAACTCTAATACAATAATATACAAAAAGTTGTAAACCTCCATTTTGAGTAAGACTATACTATTATATACAAAAAGTTGTAAACCCTATTTTTGAGTAAACTCTACTATACAATTATACACAAATAGTTGTAAAAACTACTATAATGATAGACAAAAGTTGTAAACCCCGTTTTGAGTAAACTCTGTTGTAAACCCCCGTTTTGAGTAAACTCTGCTATAATTATACAAAAAAAGTTGTAAACCTCCGTATTGAGTGAACTCTACTATAATTATATACAAAAAGGTGTAAACCTCCCGTTTTGAGTAAACTCTCCTATAATTATATACTAAAAGTTGTAAACCTCCGTTTTGAGTGAACTTTACTATAATTATATCCAAAAACTTGTTAACACCCGTTTTGAGTAATCTCTAATACAATAATATACAAAAAGTTGTGAGCGCCCGTTTTGAGTAAACTCTACAATAATTATATAAAAAAAATTTGAAAACCTCCGTTTTGAGTGAACTTTACTATAACTATATACAAAACGTTGTTAACCCCTGTTTTGAGTAAACTCTAATACAATATAATATACAAAAAGTTGTAAAGCCCCGTTTTGAGTAAACTCTACTATACAATTATATACAAAATGTTGTAAACCCCCGTTTTGAGTAAACTCTACTATACAATTATTTACAAAAAGTTGTAAACCCCCGTTTTGAGTAACTCTGCTATAATTATATACAAAAAGTTGTAAACATCCGTTTTGAGTGAACTCTGCTATAATTACATACGAAAAGTTGTAAACCTCCGTTTTGAGTGAACTCTTTTATAATTATATACAAAAACTTGTTAACCCCCGTTTTGAGTAAACACTAATACTGTAATATACAAAAATTTGTAAACCCCCATTTTGAGTAAACTCTACTATACAATTATATACAAAATGTTGTAAACCCCTATTTTGAGTAAACTCTACTATACAATTATATACAAAATGTTGTTAACCCCTATTTTGAAAAAACTCTACTATACAATTATATACAAAATGTTGTAAACCCCTATTTTGAATAAACTCTACTATATAATTATATACAAAAAGTTGTAAACCCTCGTTTTGAGTAAACTCTATTATACAATTATATACAAAAAGTTGTAAACCCCCATTTTTAGTAAAATCTACAATACAATTATATACAAAAAGTTGTAAAACCCCGTCTTGAGTAAACTCTAATATAATAATATACAAAATGTTGAAAGCTCCGTTTTGAGTGAACTCTAATATAATTACATACAAAAAGTTGTAAACCCCCGTTCTGAGTAAACTCTAATACAATAATATACATAAAGTTGTAAACCTCCATTTTGAGTGAACTCTACTATAATTATATACAAAAAGTTGTAAACCCCGTTTTGAGTAAACTCTAATATAAAAAAAACAAAAAGTTGTAAACACCCATTTTGAGTAAACTCTACTATACAATTATTTACAAAAATTTGTAAACCCCCGTTTTGAGTAAACTCTAATATAATTATATAGAAAATGTTGTAAAGCTCCGTTTTGAGTGAACTCTACTATAATTATATACAAAAAGTTGTAAACCCCCGTTTTGAGTAAACTCTAATACAATAATATACATAAAGTTGTAAACCTCGCTTTTGAGTGAACTCTACTATAATTATATACAAAAAGATGTAAACCTCGTTTTGAGTAAACTCTAATACAATAATATACAAAAAGTTGTAAACTCCCTTTTTGAGTAAACTCTACTACACAATTATATACAAAAAGTTGTAAACCTCCGTTTTGAGTGAACGCCAATATAATTATATACAAAAAGTTGTAAACCCCCGTTTTGAGTGAACTCTAATACAATAATATACAGAAAGTTGTAAACCGCCGTTTTGAGTAAACTCTACAATATAATTATATACAAAATGTTGTAAATCCCCGTTTTGAGTAAACTCTACTATACAATGGTATACAAAATGTTGTAAACCCCCGTTTTGAGTAAACTCTACTATACAATTAGTTACAAAAAGTTATAAACCCCCGTTTTGAGTAAACTCTGCTATAATTATATACAAAAAGCTGTAAACCTCCATTTTAGTGAACTATTTTGTAATTATTTACAAAAACTTGTTATCCCCCGTTTTGAGTAAACTCTAATACAATAATATACAAAAATTTGTAAACCCATATTTTGAGTAAAATATACTATACAATTATATACAAAATGTTGTAAACCCCCATTTTGAGTAAACTCTACTATACAATTATATACAAAATGTTGTAAACCCTCGTTTTGAATAAACTCTACTATACAATTATATACAAAAAGTTGTAAGCCCCCGTTTTGAGTAAACTCGACTATACAATTATATACAAAAAGTTGTAAACCCCCATTTTTTTATAAAATCTACAATACAATTATATACAAAAAGTTGTAAACCCTCGTTTTGAGTAAACTCTCCTACAATAATATACAAAAAGTTGTAAACCCCTGTTTTGAGCAAACGCTACTATACAATTAATTACAAAAAGTTGTAAACCTCCGTTTTGAGTAAACTCTAATATAATTATATACAAAAATTTATAAAGCTTCGTTTTTAGTGAACTCTGCTATAATTATATACAAAAAGTTGTAAACCCTCATTTTGAGTAAACTCTAATACAATAATATACAAAAAGTTGTAAACCTCCCTTTTGAGTGAACTCTACCACAAATATATACAAAAAGTTGTAAGCCCCCGTTTTGAGTAAATTCTAATACAATAATATACAAAAATTTGTAAACAACCATTTTGAGTAAACTCTACTATACAATTATATACAAAAAGTTGTAAACCTCCGTAATGAGTGAACTTCACTATAATTATATACAAAAAGATGTAAACCCCCGTTTTGAGTGAACACTAATACAATAATATACAAAAAGTTGTAACCCGCCGTTTTGATTAAACTCTACTATACAATTATATACAAAAAGTTGTAAACCTCCCTTTTGAGTGAACTCTACTATAATTATATACAAAAAGTTGTAAACCCCCGTTTTGAGTAAACTCTAATACAACAATATACAAAAAGTTATAAACCCCCGGTTTGAGTAAACTCTACTATACAATTATATACAAAAATTTGTAAACCTCCATTTTGAGTGAACTCCACTATAATTATATACAAAAAGTTGTAAACCCCCGTTTTGAGTGAACTATAATACAATAATATAAGAAAATTTGTGAACCACCGTTTTGATAAAACTCTACTATACAATTATATTCAAAAAGTTGTAAACCCCCGTTTTGAGTAAACTCTGCTATACACTTATATAGAAAAAGTTGTAAACCCCCGTTCCCACGTTTTGAGTAAACTTTAATACAATAATATACAAAAAGTTGTAAACCCCCGTTTAGAATAAACTCTACTATAATTATCTACAAAAAGTTGTAAACCTCCGTTTTGAGTGAACTCTATTATAATTATATACAAAAAGTTGTAAACCTCCATTTTGATTGAACTCTACTATAATTATATACCAAAAGTTGTAAACCCCTGTTTTGAGTAAACTCTAATACAATAATATACAAAAAATTGTATGCCCCCGTTTTTAGTAAACTCTACTATAATTATATACAAAATGTTGAAAACCTCCGTTTTGAGTGAACTCTACTATAATTATATACAAAAAGTTGTTAACCTCCGTTTTGAGTAAACTCTAATACAATAATATACAAAAAGTTGTAAAACCCCGTTTTGAGTAAACTCTACTATACAGTTATATACAAAAAGTTGTAAACCCTATTTTTTAGTAAACTCTACCATACAATTATATACAAAAAGTTGTAAACCCCCGTTTTGAGTAAACTCTACTATACAATTATTTACAAAAAGTTGTAAACCCCCGTTTTGAGTAACTCTGCTATAATTATATACAAAAAGTTGTAAACATCCGTTTTGAGTGAACTCTGCTATAATTACATACGAAAAGTTGTAAACCTCCGTTTTGAGTGAACTCTTTTATAATTATATACAAAAACTCCTTAACCCCCGTTTTGAGTAAACACTAATACAATAATATACAAAAATTTGTAAACCCCCATTTTGAGTAAACTCTACTATACAATTATATACAAAATGTTGTAAACCCCCATTTTGAGTAAACTCTACTATACAATTATATACAAAATGTTGTAAACCCCTATTTTGAATAAACTCTACTATATAATTATATAGAAAAAGTTGTAAACTCTCGTTTTGAGTAAACTCTATTATACAATTATATACAAAAAGTTGTAAACCCCCGTTTTTAGTAAAATCTACAATACAATTATATACAAAAAGTTGTAAAACCCCGTTTTGAGTAAACTCCAAAATAATTATATACAAAATGTTGAAAGCTCCGTTTTGAGTGAACTCTAATATAATTACATACAAAAAGTTGTAAACCCCCGTTTTGAGTAAACTCTAATACAATAATATACATAAATTTGTAAACCTCCCTTTTGAGTGAACTCTACTATAATTATATACAAAAAGTTGTAAACCCCGTTTTGAGTAAACTCTAATATAAAAAAATACAAAAATTTGTAAACCCCCATTTTGAGTAAACTCTACTATACAATTATTTACAAAAAGTTGTAAACCCCCGTTTTGAGTAAACTCAAATATAATTATATAGAAAAAGTTGTAAAGCTCCGTTTTGAGTGAACTCTACTATAATTATATACAAAAAGTTGTAAATCCCTGATTTGAGTAAACTCTAAAACAATAATATACATAAAGTTGTAAACCTTGCTTTTGAGTGAACTCTACTATAATTATATACAAAAAGTTGTAAACCTCGTTTTGAGTAAACTCTAATACAATAATATACAAAAAGTTGTAAACTCCCTTTTTGAGTAAACTCTACTACACAATCATATACAAAAAGTTGTAAACCTCCGTTTTGAGTGAACTCCAATATAATTATATACAAAAAGTTGTAAACCCCCGTTTGAGTGAACTCTAATACAATAATATACAGAAAGTTGTAAACCGCCGTTTTGAGTAAACTCTACTATATAATTATATACAAAAGTTGTAAACCCCGTTTTGAGTAAACTCTAATACAATGATATACAAAATTGTAAACCCCGTTTTGAGTAAACTCTACTATACAATTATTTACAAAAGTTGTAAACCCCCGTTTTGAGTAAACTCTGCTATAATTATATACAAAAAGTTGTAAACCTCCATTTTGAGTGAACTCTTTTATAATTATATACAAAAATTGTAAACCCCCGTTTTGAGTAAACTCTACTATACAATAATATACAAAAATTGTAAACCCCTTTTTGAGTAAACTATACTATACAAAAAGTTGTAAACCCCCTTTTGAGTAAACTCTATACAATTATATACAAAAATGTTGTAAACCCCGTTTTAAACTCTACTATACAATTATATACAAAAGTTGTAAACCCCCGTTTTGAGTAAACTCTACTATACAATTATATACAAAAGTTGTAAACCCCTTTTTGTAACTTTATATACAAAAAGTTGTAAACCCCGTTTTGAGTAAACTCTACTACAATAATATACAAAAAGTTGTAAACCCCGTTTTGAGTAAACTCTACTATACAATTATAAAAGTTGTAAACCTCCGTTTTGAGTAAACTCTAAAAAATATACAAAAAGTTGTAAACCTCCGTTTTGAGTGAACTCTACTATAATTATATACAAAAAGTTGTAAACCCCGTTTTGAGTAAACTCTAGTTGTAAACCCCGTTTTGAGTAAACTTCTATACAATTATATACAAAAGTTGTAAACCTCCCTTTTGAGTGAACTCTAAACTACATATAATACAAAAAGTTGTAAACCCCGTTTTGAGTAAACTTCTAATACAATTATATACAAAAGTTGTAAACCCGTTTTGAGTAAACTCTACTATACAATTATATACAAAAAGTTGTAAACCTCCGTTTTAGTGAACTCTACTATAATTATATACAAAAAGTTGTAAACCCCGTTTTGAGTGAACTCTATACAATAATGTACAAAAAGTTGTAAGTTTTGAGTAAAACTCTACTATACAATTATATACAAAAGTTGTAAACCCCCGTTTTGAGTAAACTCTACTATAATATATACAAAAGTTGTAAACCCCGTTTTGAGTAAACTCTACTATTACAATTATATACAAAAGTTGTAAACCCCGTTAAATCTTAAATTATATAAAATTGTATTTTTTTATTTATATACAAAAGTTGTAAACCCCGTTTTGAGTAAACTCTAATACAATAATATACAAAAGTTGTAAACCCCGTTTGAGTAAACTTTACTATACAATTATATACAAAAAGTTGTAAACCCCGTTTTGAGTAAACTCTACTATAATTATATACAAAAAGTTGTAAACCCCGTTTTGAGTAAACTCTACTATACAATTATATACAAAAAGTTGTAAACCCCGTTTTGAGTAAACTCTACTATATAATTATATACAAAATGTTGTAAACCCCGTTTTGAGTAAACTCTACTATACAATTGTATACAAAATGTTGTAAACCCCTTTGAGTAAACTCTATACAATTATATACAAAAAGTTGTAAACCCCCGTTTTGAGTAAACTCTATATAATATATACAAAAAGTTGTAAACCTATTTTGAGTAAACTCTATAATTATATACAAAAACTTGTAAACCCTTTTGAGTAAACTCTAATAATTATATACAAAAAGTTGTAAACCCCCTTTTGAGTAAACTCTAATACAATTATATACAAAAGTTGTAAACCCCCTTTTTTGAGTAAACTCTACTATACAATTATATACAAAAGTTGTAAACCCCGTTTTGAGTAAACTCTACTATACAATTATATACAAAAAGTTGTAAACCCCGTTTTGAGTAAACTCTACTATACAATTATATACAAAAAGTTGTAAACCCCGTTTGAGTAAACTCTACTACAATTATATACAAAAAGTTGTAAACCCCGTTTTGAGTAAACTCTAATACAATAATATACAAAAAGTTGTAAACCCCTTTTGAGTAAACTCTACTATAATTATATACAATAAGTTGTAAACCTCCGTTTTGAGTAAACTCTACTATAATTATATACAAAAAGTTGTAAACCTCCGTTTTGAGTGAACTCTACTATAATTATATACAAAAAGTTGTAAACCCCCGTTTTGAGTAAACTCTAATACAATAATATACAAAAAGTTGTAAACCTCCCTTTTGAGTGAACTCTACTACAATTATATACAAAAAGTTGTAAACCCCCGTTTTGAGTAACTTCAATACAATAATATACAAAAATTTGTAAATCACCGTTTTGAGTAAACTCTACTATACAATTATATACAAAAAGTTGTAAACCTCCGTTTTGAGTGAACTTCACTATAATTATATACAAAAAGTTGTAAACCCCCGTTTTGAGTGAACACTAATACAATAATATACAAAAAGTTGTAAACCGCCGTTTTGATTAAACTCTACTATACATTAATTATATACAAAAAGTTGTAAACCCCCGTTTTGAGTAAACTCTAATACAATAATATACAAAAAGTTGTAAACCCCCGTTTTGAGTAAACTCTACTATACAATTATTTACAAAAATTTGTAAACCTCCATTTTGAGTGAACTCCACTATAATTATATACAAAAAGTTGTAAACCCCCGTTTTGAGTGAACTATAATACAATAATATAAGAAAATTTGTGAACCACCGTTTTGATAAAACTCTACTATAATTATATTCAAAAAGTTCTAAACCTGACTTGGTAAGCTCGATATGCGAAGTTTCAATGGGTCAAATCTGACCAAATACACGATACGAAAGCAGAATAAGCAGTCACCTTGTAGCATAAGCCCGGCCTCAAACTTTATGTCGAGAGAAAGAAAGGTGTTGGTGAGCTTTTAAAGGAAGGCTGTCGACAAGTTATTTTGGTGATCAGGTTATGCGATGCGATGTGGATGGATCCCAAGTATGCGTGTAAATATCTTGAGACAGTGTATCTTACTTTAGGAGAATAGATTGAATTAGGGCCAAGATGA
>CM044902.1:44752365-44789865 GCA_024500145.1 Gentiana dahurica var. dahurica
TTCGTAGTGCTAAACCAGTCCTTAACCGACAGTGTATCGGGTCAAACTGTAGTGCTAGTGTGGTGAGTCAGTGTCGAATCCTCGGGAACTTGGTAATTCTTTTAAGTGTGGTTAAACACCAAAGAGCTGTTATTAATTCGATCTAAACCGCAATTTTATAACACAGATCACAACTATTCTAGTCAACATAAAATAAATGCGTAATTTAAAAGTTATTCTAATATAATATATATAGATATATAAATATATATAGACGTACATAAATTGCAAAGTATATATATAGATATAAATATATAGATACCAATATATAGTTTTATAGAACTAGCCAATGTTTATATAATTGAATTATACGATTTTTCAGTAGACGGAATGTGCTCGATCTTTCCTTTTATATTAGGTCCAATTAAGTAAATGAAACGGTGCACTCCTGAGGTTAACAATTCCTCCTCACACGAGCGTATGAAATTGTCATATGTCATTGTCATCAGTTCAATCTCCACAAATGCCCCATGCTAATCTCAGTTAGTCTGAACAGGTACCGAGTACAAATCTACCCCGGATAAAAGAGGTTATTCCGTTTGTCAGACGGCCGATGTTATTCAAAAGGCTCCGGTTGTCAGGCGGATCGATTTAACTTTCCGGTGTTAGTTTTAATTAAACTGTTGATTTTAACATTATTACGATCTCGAGCACAATTTTAATAAGATTAATCTTTCCCAAGACAAATCTGCCCCCGGGTAGGAAATAGGATTCCGTAGTCACGCTTTCGCACGGCCAATTTTACCCTCCGGTTTTTCTATCTTTTATCTCATATCCTAACTTCTCTGATCAGTTCATCGTTAGGTTATATGGTGCGATTCATCTTGGTTAATTACGTCAATCCGAATATTATCAATACGTTACAGAATAGAAAAAGATTCAATTAACTCAATTTTAATCATTTTTAATTAGACAGCATTCCTTTACCGAAAAGATCGAAATAAAACGATTACATAACTTTGGCTAGTTATTTAGGGTTAGCCTAAAAACATTATAACAACGAAAAAGATAAAAACAAACATAAATACTTAAGAAAAGTTACCCGATTACAAATGCTGAATCAGAGTTGTATTCTTCCGGACATTACAACGACTTCAACAACACTGAACTTCCGATAATTTCTCGAGCATTACAACGATACTACGAGATTATTATTTTTGGCTTAAGGCCTATTTACAACTACTACTAAAAATAAAAAGAAAAGAAAGATGAGACGATATATATATGATATTGTGTATATATATTGGTACCATCGTCTCTGTTTGCAAATGAGCTCCTTTTATAGACAAAGGTTCTTGGGCCGGACCGGTCCGAGATCAAGCCGGATCGGTCCGGACTAATGATTAGCTCCACCTCCTTAAGTAACCAGCATGTGCGGTGAAGATATTTATATTTTTATATATAATTATCAAATTTCTAAAATTCATATCTCGAGTTCTGGACCTCCAAAAATCATGATTCAAGCGGCATCGGAAAACTCTCGGGAAAATCTACAACTTTCGTGAAGGACTCTTCTTCATATAATGTCGTTTTGATGTGCCATTTGTTTGTCGAAGACATTTCTCGATTACCACTTAACCAAATTGATTGGCCACTTGACTACTTAAGCTATTCAATTGACCATTTAAGCTCGTGGCACTCTCTAAATCTTTCCAGAGATATGATTAAACTTCAATATGTCGATTCTCGGGGTCTCGGTTTATAAATCTGCAATAAAATACCACAAATACCCACGTAAATCTGACACGACACTCCGATTTACTAAAATAGGTACGAAATTACAACTTTTTACTATTATTACTACTAACTACTCTAAATTATAAAGATTAATATTTCATATCATTTATACCATAATTTCATATATTTTATATAGAATTCGTTGATAAAACATAATAATATAACGTATATTTAATCATATAAAAGTAGTATATCAACTACTCCCCACTTAGTTTTTGATCGTCCTCGAGCAAAAATAAGCGGTAATAAAAGATAATATAATTGATCAGATTATAATTTTTAATGTAATTTATATTGTCAATATTATAAATATATTACTTATCTTAATTTAAAATCTTAAGAAGACAGAAAGAGTATATAACTGAAATAATTTAAACAACAAATATTATTTAGATGAAATTGTACATGTAATACTTAATAAGTATAAATAAAATATTAGAATTATTTTTAATCGCAACTATTATGAAATTCTGGAATTGGAAACTTGGTCAGGTAGTCGACAAAAATGGCTTATATGATTCAGGCTCAAGATGTTGGTTAATCGGAAAAAGGGAAATCAAAAAGAGAAAGAGGCAAGTCGTACGTACCTACATCTTCATATTCTTGATAAAAAAATAATCATCGATTAATAACATCTCTTTTTTTTTTTTTTTTTTCAAGATTAAGAACTAAAAGCGTGAGTGTGTGTAGAAAATCAAACTTACAAGCATTGCTTCATCAAGATTGATCGGAGTACTACTCTTTCGATCGAAAATTACAAGTCCGGTTTCCTTAAACTTGTAATCATTCTTGAGATCTTATGATTCAACTTTTTCTTTTTTCATCCTGTGCCTTCATTCCCAGCAATAGGACATTTCGAGATAATACCCTAGCTGGACTACTATCATCGGGCAATCGGGAGCTTAATTACCTCATAGTGATATAGGACATTTCGTGATAATACCCTACTCACTCCAATCATTGGTAGCTACAACCGATAAGTTCTTTTTATTTTTAAGTTGTTAATCACAGATAAGGAAGATACCTGATATTTGATTAATTCTGTGTAAATATGGTGCTTCGTTCTTAATTTAGAATATTAATATATCCGAACTTATTACCAAAATCAACTATCTTGCAAGTGTCATGAGGTAAGATCGAATATACTAATACTTATCTAATTTTTCCAATCTCAGCATATACCAAAACTTAGCTTTTATGTCTTCATTTCTTTTTATAAGTACGTACAACTTGCAGTATTTCAAGGAAATGTAGACCAAAATTAGCTAAAGGTCGGTTATTTCTAATTAATCACAATGGCAATTTCGAGTGAGGTCTTGATCACTCTAATCAAGGCTGACGTAGGAACAAAAATTGGAAATTTATTTAGGTAGGTTATTTGGCTATAGTTATATTTTTGTGGTGCCAAAAATCAACATCCCTAGTCCAATTCCAAACTCATAATTCATTTTGAAAAGAAAATGATTCTAAAAAAAGTTTACTTATAAATATCAACATACTTATATAATTTCATAAAAACAATATCTAATATTAATTACTTAATTATATAAACTTAAAATCTCATTAAAATCTAAATTAGACATATAATATAATTATTTTTAACTATTTTTCGAAAATTTTAATGAATTTTCTAACCTAACTCTACTCCCCACTTACGAAGTGGCATCGTCCCGATGTTCAATGAGTAGTAAAAAAAGTAGGTTCGAAAATAAAATTAAAATTATCTATTAACGTTATTATTTTGAGTTCATTTTTAGCGTATATTATAAATAAACAAACTGAAACATATATATATTAAACAAGATATATTATTACAAACTAAAAACAACAAAAACTTAACCAAACTAAAAACTTTAAACTTAACTTAATTTATCTAATAAAAACTCAAACATCATAAACTATCCATCAATCAACCATCTAAACAGTAGACGAACATCCCGGTGTATCAACCGGTAATACGCCAACTCTGTTATCTCTTGACGGAAAAATCTCATCCGTCTCCAACTCTCCCACTCCATTCACTTGAGTACAAAGACGCGATATCATCCATGAATTAGGCATAGGTTTCCCCCTACCTTCTCTCGTAATCGCAAACTCCAATACCGTCCTTTGGATCAAAATACCCCAATCGACAAATTCACCAGATCCCAAAGCAAAAAGTAGAAGCATTTCATTTTCACTAAGGCTTCCGAAATCCCAAGTAGGATACACCCTAGAATTAATGAAATGTTTCCACGCCTTTAGATGTGGAAGTAAAGCTCTTGTTGACATTTCATGATTTGTGTCGAAAAGAGGGAATAGACATTGAAAAGATTCGTGGACTCTGTTCAAATGATTGTACGGATTATCTAATCCCCACTTCATTTCAAAATGCTGCATCGAAACCGGTGGAATTTCAAAAAGATGGTTGATAATAGTAGAAGAGAAGGGAACAGCCACTCCTCTTACCGTAAAAATTTGAGTGATATCGATCATAGATGTCGTCATTAGAGCGGAATAAAATTCTTGAACTATCGAGAAATTTATCCGTCCTCTCGGCGTACGGACGAACTTTTTCCAGCCAAACCCTCGAATAATCGTTTTACCCCATCGATCAATTTTATCAACATTTAAACCCTTCTCCAACTGGATTGGAGAATTCGCAAATCGATGGTGTAAAATGATATTTCGTTCGAAGCTTGAGATTCCGGATGATCCGGAGTGTGAGGTTCGTATGAATTGACAGATGGAGATGATCGGTTCGACATTTTTTTTTTATTTTTAAAAAATAAACTTGAAAGTTGATAGGCAGTGAAAGAGTTGGTATATTTTCCTCATTCCCTGGCCTCTCTTTAAATAGATAGAAAATTATACATACGTGGATGCACGAGACAGACTTAAGAATGACTCACCCCTTTTTTCTTCACGGCTCGGTCCGGGAATAGGCCGGACCGGTCCGGCCTCATCCTGCTTTTACTGAGGACAGAGGTGAAAGTCAAATTGAATTTTGGTTTTTTTACTTCACGTGCCTATTACTACCTACTTCCTTGAAGATACTTCATAAGGGTTAATTAAATTTGATACGAACAGATAAAACGACACATTATATTTTTGTAAAATGACGTAGTAATTATACAAAAATTATTTTTGGGTTTTTTTTATAGTTTTTAGAAAATCTAAAACGATTTAGAATACAAACCAAATCTCGATAAGACTACTTTAAAATCAAACTAAACGAAAATGAAAGCAAACCAACATCTAAATGTCAAATGTCGAATAAAATGAAATGTGCAGTAAAAATGTTTAATCAAACATAGTTATGAAATTCAATCTTCTTCATAGCCTTCCTCAGGATCGACATGAAAGCTTGAACTCGGAAACGACTGAGAAGCTGGTGGCTGAACTGTAGTCGTGGTCCTGACGGAACTATCAAGACCCATCGAACTCATGCCAGTCGTGACATGTGCAAACTCAGTGAATCCTCCCCAACTAGACATCGCTGGTCTCTGAACACCTGTCGAAAATACACCTGTTCCACTAGATTGGCTTCCAAAAGGATATGACGATGGATGAAAGCTCGAAGGTGGTGGAATAGGTGCTACCCAATCTGGTAAGGTATAAGGATCTGACTGACAAGGTGGATAGGCAGGATCATCAAAAGTAGGATTACGAAGCAACTGCTCATTCCTCCTTAAACCTCTACGAATATCATCACACCACTGCCTATTACTCTCAGCATATAAAACCATGTTGGCTTGACCACGTGCAACATCTGACACTAAAGATTGAAACATATCATAGGTGATAGTGTTGGAGAAAGGAGTTTGTTGAGGCTGACTAGAAAAAGATGGAAAAGAAGAAGATGTGAAAACTGGTGGAGCTGGTTGAGTTTGACTTCTTCTAAGCAAAGAGCGTATACTACCATCCGGAAGCCTAGTCAAATTCGGTCCAATCAGATTTGCATCAGCCAGAGATAACTTGTCATTAGGCAGGACTGGTACTCCCACCCTACGACATAAATCTGAGATAAATCAAGGGAAGTATAGATGACTCCCTGGTCTGGCGATGACAATACTCTCAAAAATTCTTTTAATCATGACCTTTCCAACATCCACTTTCACATCATTGACCATCGCCCAAGCGATACAAACATCTTCCTTTCCATAAGCAGTATGTTTACCAGAAGGATAGAGATTATGGCTAATAAATCTTTTAATTGCCCTTAAACCTCTAATACAATTCCCGTAGTTAAACCGATTTTCAACCCACACAGCGGTTGAATCAAAAGCGTTCTGAGCTCTCAGGGCAGTCTGCTCAAAACTTGCAGGATCATCTAAATTATAAACTACCCTGTAATCCTCCTCATCAGGAAAAACCTCAACTCCTAGCATTGCATTTATAACTTCAGGGTTAAAAGGAATATTTCTGGCTCTTAAGGGTACAGTTTGCGACTGAGTAAGCTGCTCCTGTGAAAGTGTAGATAAAACTGAATAAAACTCAGCTACTAGAGTCGTGTTAATCTCCCCTTCCCTTCTGGCTGCTAGTTCTAACCACTGACGTCTCGTAAAAATATTTTTAACTTCATCACCTAAATCCTCCAAGTCTAAACCTTTTTCAACCAACACATCACATTTACTATAAATTTTCTCATACGCTTTCTTAGCCTCAGGTGATGCGGTTTTCTCAAAGCTTACGGCTTCTTCTTCAGATGACAAAATTATAGTGCCTACGACCGGAGTTGATATAGGAATTTTTGATTTTCGCTTTTTAGAGATTCTAGTACTTGACTCAGCCATTCTACGATATTGGTAAAGCCAATCAACAACAAAAACAACAACAAAAACAACAAAAAATAAAAATGTCACAACACACTCAAAAATCAAAACAGTTGAAATTAACCTAAAAATTATGAAAAATACGAAATTGATAACTAAATAAACTACATTATACCTTAATATGAAGAAAACGTTGAAAAGTAGGCCGGAAAAGTGATAAAAGTCGCCGGAATAAAATGGAGCTTGTTTTTGATCCCTTTTGATTTTTTCAAATTTGTGTAGAAGAGAAGATATGAAAAGGAGAAGAAATCAAGTAGTGGTAGTGTGAGAGGTGAATTTTTGTGAAAAGGGTTTGGTGTGTGGGGTGCGGCTGTTGAAGAAATTAGGGAAGAAGAAGAAGAAAAGAGGGGTCCCCGTCTTTTTTTTATGTTTTTAGACCCCGGACCGGTCCGGATTCAGGGCCGGATCGGTCCGTGCCCAATTTTTTCATTTTTTTCGATTTTCTTATTTTTATGATTTTTTTGATTAAAACTTATAAAATTCTTATAAAACTTGATTAAAACTTGATAAAAAAAACTTTTAATAATAAAATTTGAAGGAAATTTTATAATTTTATAACAATTTCTAAAAATTTAAAAAATTTTATAACACTTAATAAAAAGGCTTATAAAAATTTAATAAATTCTTATTAATTCTTATAAAAAATAAAAAAATTTTATAAAACTTTCATAAAACTCCTCAAATTTTATAAAGATCCAATTTTATAAAAAATTTAGAAGTTATGCGAAAATTTTATAAAATATAAGAAAAGACTCGAAACTTAAGGGGTTCCTGATTCTTCGATTTCTAAATCTTCCAGAGTTCTGATATAACGCTCAATCAACCTAACTCCTAAAAATGAGGCATTTGAATTATCTCTCGGAATTCCATCGGGATTTTCGGATAACCACCTAATCGTTCCCTTCCTAACAATATTCAAACACTCATCCTGGGATTTGGTTGTGTTTTTCCCACAGCGTCCAACATGTTCACTTTTTCCACAGATTCTGCATCTCATTAGAAACTTTGCCCTTCATTTTATCGCACTTCTTGATGTTCCATTACATACTTCTCTCAATCTGATCTCTCTCAACAATTTCTTGTTTTGTTCAAAAACTAAAGCTTCTATAGCAAACGCGACATCTTTATCTAGGCCTAATTTCAAAAGTAAAATAAAAACTCCTATTCTATCTAAAAAAAGGCATCCAGTTCTTTTACGTCTATCCGGTAAAAGACGAAAAGAGTTTAAACATAATTAAAAACACAGAAAAGTAAAGTAAAGATAGATAGCACCTGGTATTCGGCTGATTCCAGTTTCTCTGCTTTACAGTTTTTCATTTTTCTTTGCTTTTTTAATTTAGCGGGGGATCAATTAGTAACATTATTTCTTCTTTCAATGTGATTCCTTCTCCCTCCACAAATAACTTTACTCTGTGGCCATTGGCTATAAAAGTTGTATTTCCATCAGTTAGTTCAACAGCTCCAGTTTTGTAAACTCGTGTTACCTTAAATGGACCTGTCCATCTTGACTTAATCTTACCTGGAAACAACTTTAAACGTGAATTGTACAAAAGCACTCGATCACCAACATGGAACTCACGCTTAAAGATTCTCTTATCATGGAAAGATTTCGTGCGTTCCTTGTAGATTCGAGCGTTTTCATAAGAATCGAGACGAAATTCTTCTAGTTCTGTTAATTGAAGCAATCTATGATCACCGACAGCCTTAGGATCAAAATTCAGAAATCTAATAGCCCAGAAGGCTCGGTGTTCTAACTCAACTGGGAGATGACAAGACTTACCAAAGACTAGCTTATAGGGAGAACAACCAATTGGTGTTTTAAAAGCTGTTCTGTACGCCCATAATGCATCATCTAATTTAACTGCCCAGTTTTTACGATTTGAATCAACTGTTTTTTCCATGATTCTTTTGATTTCTCTATTCGACACCTCTACCTGTCCACTAGTTTCCGGGTGATAAGGCGTTCCTAACTTATGCGTTACACCATATTTTTCAACTATCTTAGTAAATGGTCTATTACAAAAGTGTGAACCTCTATCACTAATGATTGCCCTCGGTATGCCATATCTGGTAAATATATTCTTTTTAAGGAATCGTATGACAACTTTGGTATCATTAGTTGGAAGAGCTTCAGCTTCTACCCATTTCGAAACATAATCTACCATTACTAGAATAAATCTTTTTCCAAAAGATATAGGGAAAGGTCCCATGAAATCTATACCCCAAACATCAAATAATTCACATTCTAAAATAGGTTGCATAGGCATTTCATGTTTTTTAGATACATTTCCCCATTTTTGACAAGACTCACAAGGTTTAACATATTTATAAGCATCTCTATATAGTGTAGGCCAATAAAAACCACATTGTAAAACTTTAAAAGCAGTTTTCCAAACTCCATGATGACCTCCTGCCTCACGATCATGACAAAATGATAAAACACTTAAAATTTCATTATCAGGCACACATTTTCTGATTATCCCATCCGAACATTTACGGAAAAGGTCTGGTTCCTCCCAGTAATAAAATTTTAAGTCATAAAAGAACTTCTTTTTCTGCTGCCAAGTCCAATGAGACGGATATAATCACAGGTTAAGTAATTAATGATATCTCCAAACCAAGGTGACATTTCCTTAGAAGGAATTCTATTCTTTAATAACTGCATGGTTGAAGGAGTATCTATTCTAAATAGTTGTTCATCAGGAAATGAATCTTTAATTTCAATTCCTATTTCTTCATCATTTTCCATTCTACTTAGATGATCTGCTACTATATTCTCACTTCCTTTTTTATCTTTAATTTCAATATCGAATGCTTGAAGTAAGAGAATCCATCTAAGAAGATGAGGTTTTGCATCTTTCTTACTCAGTAAATACTTCAGGGCTGAATGGTCTGTATAAATTATTACCTTAGAACCAACATTATACGATCAAAACTTATCTAAGGCAAAAATTACAGCCAACAGTTATTTTTCTGTAGTTGCATAATTAAGTTGAGCTGCATTTAATGTGTGAGATGCATAGTAAATAGCTTTGAGAATTTTGTTATATCTTTGACCTAAAACAGCTCCTACAGCTAAATCACTCGCATCACACATAATTTCAAACGGCAAATTCCAATCTGGTGTTACTAGCACTGATGCAGTAGTCAACCTCGCTTTTAAGGTCTGAAAAGCTTCTATACATTTACTATCAAAGTTAAAAGGTACTTCCTTTTCAAGTAAATGACTTAGAGGCTTTGCTATTTTTGAAAAATCAGCAATGAACATTCTATAAAAACCTGCATGTCCGAGAAATCCTCTTAGAGTTCTTAAATTAACTGGTGGAGGTAATTTTTCAATTACTTCGACTTTAGCTTTATCAACTTCAATACCTTCTTCAGAGATTCTGTGACCTAAAACAATCCCTTCTGATACCATTAAATGACACTTTTCCCAGTTTAATACTAGATTGGTATATTCACAGCGTTGTAACACTCGTTCTAAGTGTAACAAACAAATATCAAATGAATCTCCGTAAACACTAAAGTCGTCCATAAAAATTTCTAAGAATTTCTCAACCATATCAGCAAATATAGCCATCATACACCTCTGAAACGTAGCTGGTGCATTACATAAACCAAACGGCATTCTCTTATAAGCAAAAGTTCCATAAGGACAAGTGAAAGTAGTTTTTTTATCGATCTCCTGCTGCAATGAATATCTGTAAAAATCCTGAATAACCATCTAAGAAACAGTAATACTTATGTCCACTTAAACATTCCAACATCTGAACTATGAATGGAAGTGGATGATGATCTTTCTTAGTATGATCATTTAGTTTTCTAAAATCAATGCACATTCGATAACCTGTAATCTCTCTTGTCGGAATCCATTCCTTATTTTCATTCTCTTTCACTGTGAAACCTCCTTTCTTTGGTACAACTTGAGTTGGACTTACCCATTCACTATCTGATATGGGAAAAATTATCCCCATTTCTAATAGCTTAATGACCTCTTTCTTAACAATTAACTGCAAATTCGGGTTGAGGCGGTGTTACGGTTGAATACAAGGTTTAGCATCTTCCTTCAGAATTATCTTATGAACGCAAATCTCAGGGCTAATACCTCGAATATCGGCAACTGTCCATCCAAAAGCTTTCTTATGCTTTTTCAACATTCTAAGTAATTGATCTTCTTGTTGCTCAGTTAAAGATGATGAAATAATAACCGGTAATAGATTATTAGTTTCAAGAAAAGCATATTTCAGATTTAAAGGTAACGGTTTCAATTCCAGATTCTTAGGTGGATCTTCCAGTGATGGTTTAAGAACTGGTCCTTCTAGTTCTAATTCCAAATACTTATGCCAAGATGGTTTAAAAGTAAAACTTCCTTTATCTAGAGAAAGAATTATCTCTTTCATTTCGGTGTCTTTCTCATCTTCCTTATAGATAGACTGAGTTAAGCATTCTTCTAATCTGTCTTCAAAAATTGTTAACTGATTATCATAGACAGAATGAATATCTTCTATAAAAGAACATGATTCTGGTGATTTGTATGGATGGTTCATAGCTTTGAAAATATTGAAAGTAACTTCATCTTCATTGACTCTCAGAATTAACTCTCCTTTCTGGACATCTATTAAAGTTCTTCCTGTAGCTAGAAATGGTCGACCTAAGATAAGTGGCGCTGAATATCCTTCTTCCATTTCCATAACTACAAAGTCTACTGGAAAATAGAACTTGTCTACTTTAACCAATACGTCTTCAATAATTCCTTTAGGATATTTAATTGATCTATCTGCCATCTGCAGAGTCATTTCAGTTTTTGTAAGATTTCCTATGCCCAGCTTCTTATAATCCTCATAAGACATGAGATTTATACTAGCTCCAAGATCACATAAGGCCTTTTTAAACATAAATCCTCCAATTTCACATGGAATGGTAAAACTTCCAGGATCTTTCAGTTTAGGCGGTAACTTATGCTGCAAAACTGCAGAACATTCTTCATTTAGGCATATATTCTCATATTCCTCTAATTTTTTCTTGTTTGATAGAATATCTTTTAGAAACTTTCCATAAGCAGGCATACTAATTAGAGCTTCGATAACAGGGATATTAACATGAATATGACGAAAGGTATCAAGGAAACGAGCATACTTCTGATCAGTTTTAATCTTTTTAATTTGATCTTTAGGTGGGTAAGGTAAAGATTCTAAATCTATCACCTTTGATCCCGAAGTCATTTTCTCTTTTCCTTTCTCCTTAAACCTTTAAGTATTACTTGATCGCCAAGTATCATGATCTTGAGTTTTTTCTTTTAAAACATTCCCTGAATCAATCTCTACTTCAGATTCCTTCAGTTCTTCTTGTTTTTCATCCTTGTTTTCATTATCCTCTACTCTAACATGTTCCTTGAATAAATTCCTTAATTCTTTATCCATGGGATCTTTCAAAATCCTAGGGATTTTTACCCATTTCTCACCTTCATTCTCAGGTTCCAAACTTCTATTCCTTTTCAAGAAATTCTCTATAATTTCTTCTTCCTCATTATTGAATTCAATTTCATCTTTAGTTTCATCATTCTTTCCGTCTAAATCATTTTCTACTTCATTATTTCCGAAGTTCTCTACTCCATTACTACCACAGAGTTTTCTACTTCTCGTAACTACAACATTTACCTCTCTTGGATTTCTTTCAGTATTGCTTGGTAATCCTCCAGGAGGTCTACTGTTATTACGTTCACCTTCCATACTGACGGGTCCGTTTCCGTCAGGTAGTTAGGATGGCAAACCTGGATGTGGGATATCTGGCCTCTTTGTGGTGTTCCGATCAATGAGGTTATCGCCGTCGGACGGTGGCGTTTATCGAGGTTGGCGGCGGACTCACGGTGGTAATATGAAAGCAATAAATGAGAGAGAGATGCAACAGTGCTCATGGAAATAAATGCGCAAAAGTTGTTCTATATCTTTATTAATGTCATAGTGGGGGTATTTATAGGGAAAGGATAAAGCTGTAAAAGACTACTCGTGCTAGCGGTGTCGATGCCCGACAGATGGCAGTTGGCCCCGCATTCTATCTAAGCTTATGAACTTTCCATTAACTGGTGGAGTTTCTCATATAAATGGGCCCGCCGTGCTGTGGGGCGGCCCCCTTATGCTGAAGATGCTGGCGGGATGGCCAAGGAGTTGGCGACGTCGCGCGGTCATGTACAGGGAAAGAGTTTGACTTATGTCCTCCGACGAGTTGACCGGGAATAATGGGACCGTGTCAGGTTCCGTATCATCAATGGCCCCCTACTCTGCGGCGGAAAATCGTTGCGGCGTGGAGTAGTATTCTGGTCGAGGAGTCTTCGTTGATGAACACTCTTGGAAGACAAAAGTTGAGCGGACTCATGATTAGGGACACAAACTAGTAGAGCCTCATCAAAACCTCTCTTAAGAAAAACCCAGTGGGAAAAATCTTAAGCAAGGGAAAAGAGTACTCTCTGTTTGTATCAGAAATCTCAAGACCGCTCCTTCAGAGGCGAGGCGGGGTTGTGACATGAAGTTGATGCAACATAACCCGCGAGCGCATCGTGAAATTGACGCTATACGAAAGGCCTGCCAATCACTACCAGCGGGTTTCCTCCTCCTAGTACACGTTAGTGGTGATCTGGAGTCGACATCGCGCTTGATAGTTCGCAGCCAGTCGCAAGCGACAAGGGAACTGACCTACCCGGCGGCCCCTTTTTCAGATATAGGAAGCGATCTTCTCTCATCCGGCGGCCTACCAGGTCGTCCTCCCCTCATATAGGAAGCGATCTTCTCTCATCTTGGATCTCAGCTTGCGGACTCGGTGATTGTAAGGGGCCCAATTCTGGTGAAAGACGCTTTGCCATTCTTCCCAGACAGCGTCGACCATGGCCCCCTGGCAGTTTCCACTCCGGATTAGACGCACGAATTTTTTGAATAGTCTGCTCTGGGCGGTCTGCGGATCCGATCGCCGATGAATACCTCTGATCCTCCTATGAGCTCGCAAGATTCTGGATTCACTTATCTCAGCTTCCTCTTCACGCTCTAACTCCGCAATCTCGGGCGGCAGGAAGGCGGCGGCGGTATCGAGATTCTGTTCCATTTCTACTCGTGGTATTGAGATTGGGGGTTGTTCTCCCACTGATGGGTTGTGGAGAAAATGCAAGCCGGATTCAGTGCTCGTTGCCTTTGTACTCCTCCATAAACTCGTATTCATCATTATCTGACTGAGACATTCTTGTTTTTCCGGGATTTTGTAAGGAAGAAACGAGTGACTCAAATGGGAGAGTAAGCATTTGTGGAGAAGGTAGTAACATGGCTGGCTTTTATAGAGGAGGTGGCGTGTTTGGCATGGATTACCATAATGGTAGGCATACAGAGCGACGGCTATCTGAAGAGACGATCATAATGACCGGCGTAATGATGGTTATCTGAGAGGTTTACCGTCATTATGAGCATTCGAAGGGACGGTTATTTATGGTGGGTAATCATGGGCTATTTTTCGTCCAGAATAGTCCCTAGTCAAAGTAGCCCTATTAAACACGGCTAAAACTCGGGAAGACCACCAATGATGGCTTTTGAACCGTTCCATCCGTTGGGATACCTGACAGTTTGTGGACGCAGCGGGGAGATGTGATGACACCTGCGGACTGCGGCTTGAGGTGCACAGCATAGAGCGATCCAGATATGCCGCGAGGAGCTGTTCTGGTCGCTGCGACTGCGGCTTGAGAGCTTGCGATGTAAATCGTCCGTGCTCGTTGGTCTGACCGAGGTCGACATGTTGAGGTGCACAGCATAGAGCGATCCAGATATGCCGCAAGGAGCTGTTCTGGTCGCCGCGACTGCGGCTTGAGAGCTTGCGATGTAGATCGTCCGTGCTCGTTGGTCTGACCGAGGTCGACATGTTGAGGTGCACAGCATAGAGCGATCCAGATATGCCGCGAGGAGCTGTTCTGGTCGCTGCGACTGCGGCTTGAGAGCTTGCGATGTAAATCGTCCGTGCTCGTTGGTCTGACTGAGGTCGACATGTTGAGGTGCACAACATAGAGCGATCCAGATATGCCGCGAGGAGCTGTTCTGGTCGCCGCGACTGCGGCTTGAGAGCTTGCGATGTAAATCGTCCGTGCTCGTTGGTCTGACCGAGGTCGACATGTTGAGGTGCACAGCATAGAGCGATCGAGATATGCCGCGAGGAGCTGTTCTGGTCGCCGCGACTGCGGCTTGAGAGCTTGCGATGTAAATCGTCCGTGCTCGTTGGTCTGACCGAGGTCGACATGTTGAGGTGCACAGCATAGAGCGATCCAGATATGCCGCGAGGAGCTGTTCTGGTCGCTGCGACTGCGGCTTAAGAGCTTGCGATGTAAATCGTCCGTGCTCGTTGGTCTGACCGAGGTCGACATGTTGAGGTGCACAGCATAGAGCGATCCAGATATGCCGCGAGGAGCTGTTCTGGTCGCTGCGACTGCGGCTTGAGAGCTTGCGATGAAAATCGTCCGTGCTCGTTGGGTCTGACCGAGGTCGACATGTTGAGGTGCACAGCATAGAGCGATCCAGATATGCCGCGAGGAGCTGTTTTGGTCGCTGCGACTGCGGCTTAAGAGCTTGCGATGTAAATCGTCCGTGCTCGTTGGGTCTGACCGAGGTCGACATGTTGAGGTGCACAACATAGAGCGATCCAGATATGCCGCGAGGAGCTGTTCTGGTCGCTGCGACTGCGGCTTGAGAGCTTGCGATGTAAATCGTCCGTGCTCGTTGGGTCTGACCGAGGTCGACATGTTGAGTTTCTGGGATTTAATCATTTTCTGCGATCCCAGGCGAGATGGCGAAGTCATTTGTGTTGGTGAAAGCGCAAAACTGTACAAGCGAGCTATTACAGGTGGCGCGCCACGTGGAGCAATATAAATGGGCTGCAGAACGCTGCGTATCATTAAATGTGGCGTACTTTCAGTTCTGACAAGGTGACGCTTTGCCGTAGGACGTGACGGCTGGTAATGATGGCTTTTCGTTTTTTACGCAAACTTCAAATTTCAAAGCGTCGTGTCGGATTCTGAAACTTTTCGCTTTCCCGCGTAAACCCGAACCGTTGGATGAAGATAATCACAGCCGCTAGTTGGTTGAATGCCTGTCTATTTAAGGGGGTGTTGCCCCTCTTTTTGCCACTTTTTCGAAAACCTCCTCCAAAATTCCCAGGCTGATCAAGCCAGAAATCAAGAGCATCCTGTGGCGATTTAGAACCAAGTTTCCAGAATTCTGAGGCTGAGGCTGTGTTTGAACTTCATCGGAGTGTGCCTTTTTCAGCGATCGGAGTGATCATCCTTGTCTTCCCAATTTTCTGCCATCCAGATCATAAAGGTACCCTCTTTATCCGATCTAACACTGGGTTTTTCTTTGTTGATTGTCTTTTTGTGGTTGATTCTTGGCCTGTATAGATCATAAGTATGCCTTTTGTCCCGTAGATATTCGGATTTTTGAGGTTTTCTAACCGGGGATAGAGTCCGTATGCCTAAGCCCTTCTTTTGTGAATTTGAAGCCTTCAGGGATTAGGGTGCAATTTTCAATTTTTCCGTGTAGTATTTCTTTATGACCCCGTTGCCCCCTGTGCTATTGGCTTGCGCGGAAATGGGGGGGGGGCGGTGTCGACCTGAACGAAGCGTTGATCCACCTCTCTTCATTTTGCGGCATGTCGCACAGCGGGGACGACAGCGATCATGAAGAATTTAATTATGGTGATGGCGGGGCGAGGAAAGGGCTGGCGGCGAGGTTTCTCCTTCTCATTCTGACGAAGAGGACTCACGCCTCGAGACTGGCGAGGCCCAAAGGCTCCTTATAACGAGGGGCACTCAGCTGCTTTCTGAATCCTTGCAGCACTTAGCTCCCAGAGAGCGAATTTCTAAGACTGTCGGTGAAAGGATTCAGGCGGCGTCAGCCCCGAGGCCGCAAAAGCGAAGGGGGACGGCCGTAGGGGCACCCAGACCTGCTAGCTCCGCCCCGCAGAGGGGGAAAATCCAGATCAGCTTGAAGACTGCGGAGTCTTTGGAAGAGGGTGGCAAGCTGAAGGCCATGCATCGCGCTGTCGATGCAGAATGGAGATCTTTGTTGGCCGCGGCGCCTGACTTTAACACCGCTATCCGCGCCCGATACCAGCTCTCCGATGACTATCATTTTTGCCCGTGCATGGACAGTCGACAGTATGAGTATACTTGCGGGCGCTCTGCCAGGGACCAGTTGTACGTTCCTTTTGACAATTTCCTGGCGGGGTTCAGGCCCCCTTTCGATCCTTTTTTGGTGGAGGTGATGTATTTGCTGGAAGCCTTGCCGGCGGACTTTCACCCCAATGCTGTTAGGACCCTGGCGGCGTTTATTGCGACGTGCCGCCTTAATGGAATTGAGCCCTCCTTGGGTCTGTTTAGGGAGTTCCATGATTTCGTCGGCACCCAAACTCCGGGGCAGGTGAGCGTGAGGGCGCGTGAGGGGAGGCCTCGCCCTTTTTACCCCTCTGACAACAAAATCTATAACTGGAGTCAAAGAGTACTGCGGGTGCAATCCAGGGTCGGGTGCAATCCAGGGTCGGACTAGACTCCAAGTGGCTTAAAGACAGAGTGGTTCCTTTCGCAAGCCCTAAATAAGTAGAGGCGATTGTGGCCTTGATTAGCTCTGCGGACAGATCTGCACAGGTCCGCATGATCAGTGTCCGGATGTTGATGAACGTAAAGCTGGGTAGCACGAGGATGGCAGGGATCCCGGGCTGTTTGGTGCCGGGGATTCTGCCTGTCGTGAACATTCCCCCGCCATGTGTGGAGCTTAGTGATCCTGACTGGGTCGCCGAATGCCACTTGGGTAGGACCTTTCCGACGCAGTGCGAAGAGTGTGGTGGTGATTGGTCGAGCCGCCAGGGTAAAACCATTTCTTCTCTATTTTTGTTTTTGCTAACCCAAAAATACGCAAGTCTGTATGCGGGGTCGGGGCGGCGCTGGGCACAGTCCCCCTACTCCCCTTTTTTTTTTTTTTTTTTTACCACATTTCTGATTGCTTCCTCTTTTTTTTTTTTCAGTGATGCCGGCATCCGGTCTTCGCAGGAGTGCCAATGCTGCCGCTGCTAATGCCGCGAGGAAGACGCGGGAGGAAGAGTTAGTGAGGGCAGATCCCGTGATCATACCGACTGTTCATGTGGGGATCAACCAGGTAGTGACCGTTGCTGCGGCGGGTACAGCATCTGAGGCGGGGACCTCCTCTGGTGTTGCGATTGCCAGAGCGATTACAGAAGAAGTTCGCCCCCCGCCAGCTGAAGGCTCTGACCACCGCCTTGGTAAGCAGCCAGTAGAGTCTGAAGATGTTCATGAAGACGTCCCCCTTTCCCGGAAAAGACCAAGAGTGGATGCGCCGTCTGAGGTCGTCGACCTAAAGGGTCCTGATTCTCCCCCTCTCAACCTTACCCCTGCCTATGGATTCGTGCCGTAGGATCGCGCACGGCAAGAAGCTTCGGCGAGCGCTGACATTCCTCTATACTTTGACGAGGCTTTCTGCGCCGATCAATCGTCGCCTGACTGGGGTGTGATGATGGAGTCAGCTCTATCAGCGGTTCCTCCTCTTCCTTTACTTACCAGAAAATGGAGCGCTGAGGCTCGCCTATCCGTGGGGACCGGACTGATAAAAAGGATTGCTCCTGCCAACCTCGGCAACAGCTCTATTGATCCCCGCGAGGCTATGAGGGCTGCCGTCGCCGAGTATGGGATGTCGGCGCATAAGGTAAATATGTTTTTCTCGCACGAATTTCCTTTTATCTTCCAAGTGCTTACTGTGTCTTTCTTAGGTCTCGCGTTGCATGCTCGCCGCTTTGGATACTGTCGAGAAGTTGGTGGAGAGCGAACAACGGACGAGCGATGAGCTGGTGAAGAAGGCGCAGGAGAACCAGGAGTTGGCGCAGACAATGAAGGATCTGGAGGCCATAGTTGGCGATGCCAAGGCCCTATATACCGCTAAAGAACAGACCTGGGCGGATAGGATAGCTGAGTTGGAGCGCCAAGTTACTCATGAGAAGAATCATCGCAAGAAGGTCGAAGCCGCCTTGGGTGCCTGTGAGCAAAAGTTGAAAACCGCTGAGGATGCTGCCGCTGATGCTGCTAAGGAAACTGAGGATGCCCGTCGGAAAGCTGAGGACGCCAGCACGAAGGCTGAGGAGGCTATCAAGAAGGCCGAGGACCTTGCCTCGGATATCCAGGCAAAAAATTGAGGCCGCCGTCGCTGAGTATAAAGACAGCGCCGAATATTGGAAAGATCTGGGTGACAATTATGACCAAGGCTGCTACCATATGACGCGGTGTGTCTGTAGGTCGATGCATCAGCAGAGGGTCCCCAGTTTACAAGATATGGCGGCGTGGACTCAGGAGAATTCCTTCAGCGCCGAGCTCATTCAATATCATCCCGTGGTTCCCTACTCCGAGGAGGAGATCGCAGAGTACAGTGAGCATTGTAGGGTTGATGGTTTACAGGCGGCGGTATTTCCAGTGGCAGCAGAAGAGAACATGCGGTCACTTGTGCAGGCGATCTTGGATGGGGCCAATACAGAGGGGGATCAGGCCGTTCCAGGTGGTGAGGAGGGGGCGCAGCCAGGAGATTCGCAAGCTGGCCTTGATTTCGGAAGCGTTTGACTCTCCTTTTGTTATTGACAAACTTTGTTGTTGGTTTGTAATATTAACTTTTGTTTCCGGCTGATGTGGGGCTCGCCACCCTGTTAACTTTGATCCTTTTCCTTCTGTACATATTGGGGCCGCTTGTATGGCCATTTCTTTTATGCCTTTGTTCTCTGCTTTAGTATTTTGAGTTGTTTTTTGTTTTTGCTAACCCAAAAATACGCAAGCCTGTACGCGGGGTCGGGGCTACGCTGGGCACAACTTCCAAAAAACGAGAGGACTACATGTAATATCTCTTGAGGTTGTCGGCGTGCCAAGTATTCTCATATTCATGGCCATTCCTGTCTTTGAGATAATATGTCCCCTTCTTTAGCTCGCGAGAGACCTGAAGGGGTCCCTCCCAGTTGCTGTCTAACTTTCTGGGTTTGTGGCCGGCGGCTTCAGATTTAATTAATACGAAATCTCCTGCCTTGAAAAAATGATGGCGTACCTTCTTATCGTGATGTCGCTTGGCGGCCATCTTGAAGTTAGCCAATCGAGTTGCAGCTTGCAATCTCTTTTCTTCGAGCATGTCGAGCTCAAATTCGCATGATCGAGCGTTGGTGTCCTCGCTGAAATGCGATACTCTGATGCTAGGTAGAGTCATTTCCACTGGTGTCATCGCCTCCGAACCATAAGTCAGGGAGAATGGGGTTTCTCCTGTGGTAGACTTTTTGGCGGTCCGGAGCGACCATAAGATCGCGGGCAGCTCATCTACCAATCTGCCTTTTTTTCCGCATAAAGTGCGTTTCAGACCTCTGAGAAGTTGTTGGTTTGCGTTCTCTGCCTGACCATTACTTTGAGGATAGCTGACCGAAGACGTCGCATGAATGACGCCATGCTCTTTACAAAACTCGTCGAATTCCGTTCTGAACTGCGGTCCATGGTCGGATATGATGATGCGAGGTATCCCGAAACGAGTCCATACTTGATCCATAAGAAAATAGATAACCTGAGTTGTGGCGATCTCTTTAAGGGGCTTGGCCTCTGTCCATTTCGTGTAATAATCAGCCGCTACTACTATGTACTCGCATCCGCCGCGCCCTTTAGGCATTGGACCGACGAGGTCGATACCCCACATCTCGAAAGGCCATGAGGCGGTGACGATGCTCTGCTCTGCGGAGGGTAACCTGGGTATATCCGCGTACCTTTGGCAAGGGTCGCATTCCCTAACAAATATATCCGCATCCCTAAACAAGGTAGGCCAGTAGTATCCTGCGGTGATCGCCCTTTGTGCGAGGGTTCGACAGGCGGGATGCCCGCCGCATACTCCTTGATGAAGCTCACGGAGGATACCCTCTACTTGCTCCGGCCGGACACATCGGAGTAGAGGTTTGGAGAAAGAGCGCCTGTAAAGTATCCCATTTTGAACGACATATCTCGCTGCTCGTCGAGCCAAGGTTCTCGCCTCTATTTTGTCTGAAGGCAAAACTCCATGCTCGATATAATCCTTGACCTCATCGATCCAGCCACGCGAGGAGTGTTGAATATCCATGATCTCACATCTGTTGATAGATGGTTCCTCGAGGTATTCCAGAGGGATGTCAGGAGCGAGCGCCGCGTCAGCGTCGGATAACTTGGATAAATAGTCTGCCCTCAAATTCTGAGTGCGTGGTATATAAGAGAGCTCGCAATATCCGAACTGACGATGTAACTTTTGGACCAGGTCGACGTACTGCTGTATTCTTGAGCAATAAATCTTATAACCTCCATTCACTTGATTGACAACCAGTTGTGAGTCGCAAAAGAAGTGTATGTTTTCAACTCTCATTGCAAGGGCGAGTTCAAGGCCTGCGATGACTGCCTCATATTCAGCTTGGTTGTTTGATGCCGTGAAATCGAAGTGAAGCGCTTGCTCAATTTCTTCGGACGTTCTAGGCTCGAGCAAGACGACTCCGGCTCCGCAAGCTCCAATTCCGCTTGCGCCGTCAACGAACAACTGCCAACAGTGAGGCTGGGCCTCATGGGGCCGCTAGGAGCCGGTTTGTCGGGCGAGTTGGTCGAAGGGGAAGCGGGTTGTGTTGCCGAGGACTCTCGAAAGCTTGCTTCAAGAATGAACTCGGCCAGGGCCTGCGCCTTGATTGCCCTTCGAGGCTCATACTTGATGTCGAATTCCGTGAGCTCAATTGCCCATTTCTGGAGACGACCGGCGAGGTCTGGCTTATGTAAAACCTGACGCAGCGGACTATCCGATAGTATAACGATCGTGTGTGATGAAAAATATGCACGGAGCTTTCTAGCTGCTATAACAAGAGAGTAAGCCAATTTTTCTGCATTAAAATATCGACCTTCTACAGGACTGAGAGCCTTCGAGACATAGTAAATGGGCTTTTGAACGGGCTTCTCAGGAGTCCCCTCTTCTTTTATAAGAACTGCAGCGACAGCCCTATCTGAGGCCGCCAAATATAAATAAAGCTGATCGCCTATAATAGGACTTACTAAAAGAGGCGGGCTGACCAGGTATCGCTTGAGCTCTTCAAAGGCTTGAGTGCATTCTCCAGTCCATTCAAACCCCTTGCCGCCTTTCAAGATCTTATAAAAAGGGAGACACCTGTCCGCAGATTTTGAGATGAACCGCCCCAGAGCGGTTATTCTTCCATTCAACCTCTGAACCTCCTTCACAGTCGTTGGAGGTGCCATGTCCAGAATGGCTCGATCTTCTCGGGATTTGCTTCGATACCGTGTTGTGTGACCATGAAGCCTAAGAATTTTCCAACTTTGACCCCAAACGTGCATTTGACTGGATTTAACTTCATGTTGTTTTCTCGCACGTTCGCGAAAGTTTCTCTCAAATCCGCTATGAAGTCGCATCTGCTGGATTTGATAACCATGTCATCTATGTAAGCTTCCATATTGCGGCCGATTTGAGTGTGGAAAACCCCGTTGATCATCCTCTGAAATGTTGAACCCGCATTCTTCGGGCGAAGGGCATCATTTTGTAGTAATACATGCCGCCCCCATCTCTGAAAGCGATAAGTTGTCTTTCGTCCCCGGCCATACGGACTGATGGTATCGAGAATAGGCGTCGACGAAACCGAGGATTTCAAAACCCGCTATCCGATCTACCATTCTGTCTATGCGGGGTAGCTCATAGGGATCCTTGGGGCAAGCTTTGTTCAAGTCGGTGAAATCTACGCACATTCGCCACTTGCCGTTGTGCTTCAGAACCATAACGACGTTGGCCAGCCAAGTGGGATATTGTAGTTCTTCAATGATATCTGCCGCAAGTAGCTTTGCGATCTCAATTTTCACAGCCTCTTCCTTTGCGATTGAAAATTGGCGAGCCCGCTGCTGAATTGGCTTGAAGTGGGGATTCACGTTAAGACGGTGGAGTGCGACCTCGGGGTCGACGCCTCGCATGTCAGTGACCTCCCAAGCAAAGGCCTCCAGGTTCTCTTTCAGCACGTTGATCAGCGCGGACATGTCGGCATCGCTGAGGTGCGCCCCGACTTTGATTTTTTGGTCGGGGTATCTCTCATTGATGATTACCTCGACGAGCTCCCCTTCTGCTTCGATGCTCGGGTCATCTCGTATCTGCAGTGTGTCGCATACAATTTTCTTTTGCTGTTTCTTAGGCGGCGGAGGGCGGTCCGTGCCTTGTCCCCGCTCGAGATGGGCTTCCAGCGCTCTTTTATTAGCGCTCGCCTCTAACTCGGCCATGGACTCGCTTATCCGGGGGTTGACTTGCTCGGCCGTGTTTGGGATCTCAGCCGCACCGACTGTCACTAGAGCTTCTTCCAACAGATTTATTGAATTCGTGATGGGATTAGTCCCTGCTGGTGCGATGGGAGGTGTAGCATGAGCTTGTCCCAGCACACCTTGGAGTTCGGGCTCTCGTGCCCTTTTCAATACTGCCTTTGATTTCGCCAAGTGGTCAAGATAAGTCTGTGGTCGGCTAATCGCCTGTCCTATCCTGCCATTTTCTGTATAAAATTTGACCCTCTGATGCGGAATGGAAGACACCATTTGAAACTTGCGCATCGCAGGTATGCCCAGGATCATGTGGTAGCGAGCTGGCAGATCGACCACCAGGAATTCTATTTTTTCGATCCGGAAGGGCTCGAAGTCTCCGATGCGGACCTCCAGGTCGATCATTCCTTTAACCTTTACCTCATGGTTGGTAAAACCCTCAAACGAGCCCAGGTATGGTTTCAGATTGGCCTCGGTGAAGTTCAAACCTTTGAGGCAGTCAAGATAGATGATGTCTCTGGCGGCACCTGTATCCACCAGGACTCTGTTAACTCCGCACTTGCCGATCCCAATTTTGATTATGAGGGGCATCTCCATTGCTCCCGTAACAAAGCTAAGCTCGCTTTTTGTAAAAGTCAGGGCCTCTTCATCTGGTCGCAGGGTTCTAGGCCGCTCACGCCCAAATTCATTGATCGAGTTGATCTGTTCTTTTATCTGTCTGTTGCTAGGCGGGCTTTCGTGGATGACATTAAGCTCGCGCTCATACTGGGCCGCGACGAGCCTCTGGTTGGCACCGCCTGCCAATTTGAACCGATCTAGTTTTCCCTCCCGGGCCATGTTGTCTATGATCCTTATCGGGGAAAAACAATCATCTGTGTTATGGCCGTGATAATTATGAAACTCACAGAATTTGCTCCTATCCGCTTTACGAACCCTGTCTTCACTACGATTGTCGCGGGGCTTCCGGATGTGTTCTGAGATTTCGTTCGGGATTGCCGACGGTCGCGCATTGAGCGGAATGTAATCTTTTACGTCGAACTTTTGTGGCCTTTTGAAATCACGGTCGTCCGTTCTCTCGCCGGATTGACGACCTCCCCCTTTCTTTGGGGATCGACCTCAAATCTTGTTGGACGGGGCCGTGGGATCAGATTGAAGGCCCCGGTTTCCGGTGGGGATGACCTCGGCGGTAGTAAACTTCCGGGCCTGCTCCAACATATCCCTCAAGTTGGTCGGCGGATGCATCGTCAAATGTGTCTTAAGCTCGCCGCCCACAAGTCCAGTTAAAAATGCCATCATGACCGTGGGTTCGGGCTCGTCCGTGTTTGATCGTAAACTTGGACGAATTTCTCGTAATACGACCGGGCGGACTCCCGGTGTCTGTTTTATCAAAAACAGATCGGTCGTGGTTTTGCGAGGCCTATGCGCTGTCTTGAATTCAGCCAGGAACTTTGTCCGCATGTCCTCCCAGCGTAAACTGATCTGGCTGGCAGTTTGCGAAGCCATGTAGAGGCTCTATCTTTCATGCAACCCACCATAGCCACGCACCAGGCCGCGCTATGGCGAGTAGCGAGCATCATTTTACTCTCGAACGAAGCTATCCACTCGTATGGGTCCGACTTACCCTGATAATCTGTTATGTTGACGTTAGATATTCGGCGTTGCGGTAGGCTTGCTATGAGCGAGTCTGAAAGCGCATCCATAACAGCGCTAGGTTCCTTATCCTCTTCTCGTTTACTCTTTTTCATCTCCAGAACCATCATCCTCAGGTCTTCAAATCGTTGGTTGGTCTGGGTCCGAGGTGCGCCCTGAGAGTGGGCGTCGTCCTCGTCACTATCGAGCCTTTCTGTTTCGGCCCGTGCTCTTCTTCTTAGGATAATGTCCCGGGGGTTTTCATTGAGGGGGCCCAGTCTTCGTCTGACGTTGCCTCGCGTTCCTTTATCTTCATCTCTCGGTGGTGACGGTAAAGCTCTACGTTTTCCCAGGCGGTCATGCGCCGATATTCTAGTTTGGCTGTCTTCACCGTGCCGAGAGGAGGACACACTTTCCCCTCGATGCTCGTGACGCTGAGCTCGCGTTGTTTCCCCCATGTTTGGCCCTTTCCACGGAGGGGCGATGACGTTACGCCCGGCGTTCATGCCCTCTATGGTTGGGGGAGGATCAATTGCTAGTGCGGGCTGACCGGCGGAGATTAAAATCTCGTTGGCTGCCTTCAATTTTGCCGCGTACTCACCATAACTCTTTATTCTTGCCAGATCAGCCTCGCTAGGAACCAGCGGGGCAGGAGCCTCTTTGTCTGGGCCCTCTGTGTTAATCTGTCTTCGGGCGAGCTCTGCCTCTAATTGAGCATTTTTCTTTCTCATTTCTAAGAACTCGCGGAAATCGACGGCTCCATGGGCGGGGTCGCTCTCATGCGACCTCGCTGGGGCGACCTGCTTTTCTGCCGGGTTGGGTGTGACAGGGTTAGGCGAAGGATTAGCCATGATGGGAGGTCTGCTACAAGTCTGACAACAAGCTTTCCAAGGTAGGAAGTGGGATTATTGCCTCTGACACAAGCCAACTCTGATATCCTTTTCAAAGAGTAGTTAAGGTGGCGTGTTTGGATGTGATCTGCTGTTCGATTTTATGTACGCAACATCCGATGAACCTTTTATCCTCCCACAAGCAATCGATCCCGATACAGATATGCTACAAGTTGAATTTTATGGTGTTCACACCGTCCCGATCAGCATTCAAATCGGAAAAACGCTAACCACAGCCGTTTCTTAGCGGTTCATATAAGATTATCCCAATAGTGGTGAATCTTCAAACGCAAGATTGGGATAGTCTACACAAACACATGAGCTATTTTTCAACGGATTGTGAAGACAAAGGTAACCGATTTGATGATGATAAACTGGAATAAAAAACCTGTTATACAAGGGAGGCGGAGATCGGAACGAGCTAAGCAACTATAGGGGGCACGAAGGTGTTGAATCCTTTGAAGAAATCGTTCCCGGTAACGGAGCCAATTGACGGGTCCGTTTCCGTCAGGTAGTTAGGATGGCAAACCTGGATGTGGGATATCTGGCCTCTTCGTGGTGTTCCGATCAATGAGGTTATTGCCGTCGGACGGTGGCGTTTATCGAGGTTGGCGGCGGACTCACGGTGGTAATATGAAAGCAATAAATGAGAGAGAGATGCAACAGTGCTCATGGAAATAAATGCGCAAAAGTTGTTCTATATCTTCATTAATGTCATAGTGGGGGTATTTATAGGGAAAGGATAAAGCTGTAAAAGACTACTCGTGCTAGCGGTGTCGATGCCCGACAGATGGCAGTTGGCCCCGCATTCTATCTAAGCTTATGAACTTTCCATTAACTGGTGGAGTTTCTCATATAAATGGGCCTGCCGTGCTGCGGGGCGGCCCCCTTATGCTGAAGATGCTGGCGGGATGGCCAAGGAGTTGGCGACGTCGCGCGGTCATGTACAGGGAAAGAGTTTGACTTATGTCCTCCGACGAGTTGACCGGGAATAATGGGACCGTGTCAGGTTCCGTATCATCACCTACTCAAATGATCTTCCATATTTCTCAATGAGGCTTCTATAGTTCTCATTCTGGTATCATGTCCACTCATAGATGTTTTCATTGTACTCAGATCCTTAGAGACTGTACCAATAGAAGTCATCATTGTTTCCATATTCTTAGCTTGAGTAGATACTACACCCATCATATTTTCCATTAGTTTTTCCCATTTTTCAACTCCTTCTGCAGGTTGAGTTGAACTTTGAGTTATTGGTATACTTTGAGTGGTATGTTGAGGATAGGATCTAGGTAATGATTGTAAATTCTGATTAGATGTGTTTTCTTGATAAACTTGATTATTAGACATATTCCTATATGGGACTGGATATGGCGGTTGTCCTTGCTTACTAGGGTTTTCAGACCATCGATAAGTAGGGTGATCTCTTCTAATAGCATTAAACGAGTTTGAGTATGCATTATTCAAATTCCTATGCTGCTGAAGAAAACTCACCTCCTCTCTTGAATATCCTGTTGGTTCTTCGATCCCTATTGACATATTATCCTGATTTGAGTATTCAGTTGGTGTACTATTTTCTAAACTTTGGTTTTTGTTTGACTGTAGGCCATCAAATTTCCTACTCAAATTTTCTAAATGTGCTAGAACTTCCGTATTAGATGTATATTCTCCTGCAAAAGCTACTTTTCTGGTGCTAGAACCGGTTTCCCACATTCTGTTATTTTTGGAAATCTTTTCTATAGCATCGTAAACTATTTGAGCTTCACTCATCATTAAAGAACCACCACATGCATGATCTACATCAGCACGTGAGTCTTTTCTTAATTTACGACAGAAAAGTTGAATCTGCATATCTAAGGAATAACCATGATCGGGACAGGCTCTTAACAATTTTTTAAATCTTTCCCAGGCATTCGCAAGCGTTTCTTCAGATCCTTGTCTAAAGTTAGCAACCTCGACCTTTAATTCCAAATTTCGTCCAGGAGTGAAATATTGTTTCAGAAATTCAGTTTGAATCTCCTCCCAACTGGTAAGTGAATGATGTGGAAGAGACATAAACCAATCTCGGGCTCGTCCTATTAAAGAAAAAGGAAACATAGTCATCCTCTTTAATTCCTTATGAGCACCTTGACTTTTGGCTGTATTGCACAGTTCTTCAAAAAGATAGAGATGATGATGTGGATCTTCATCATCCTCTCCTGGGAATTGGGCTCTTGCGTCAATTAAACCAAAAAGATGAGATTTAATCTTGAAATTATTTGCTCCTTCATTGGGTAAAAGTATGGGATTATTAGTCTGGTTTCTTCTTACGGTTTGATCACAGATAGGTCTCGGGTTTGGTGGGTTATTACGATTATTCTGGTTCCGATTCTGATTATTTCTATTATTATTATTATTATTAGGGTTAACAGGGTTTTGTCCATGCCCTAGAGCATGTTCCAGCACTTGTTCAGGTGTTTCATCACTGATTTCAGCCATTCTCGTATTTCTGTTTGAAGATGATTCGTCAGGATTTCCCTGACTAGTATGACCGCGTTTACTCTCTACTCTTAACTGCCTTTCGTAAGTGTTTATGTCAGGCTTATAAGGAGTGAGCGGGGCCTTACCACTTCTGGTCATCAACTAACGAAAATAGAAAATAACACGAAATTGATAGTAGTAGAAAAAATTGGTAACTTACCTATAAGGTAAGTACCAACGAAAAATAAAATAGAAATGGGATAAGAAAAGTGTTGACTTATTCTCGAGAATTTTGAGCTAATACAAGTAGTAACCAAAGACACAAAAAAAGAAATTAGCGACGTTCCCCGGCAACGGCGCCAGAAATCTGACAGCTGCCTTTCGTAGTGCTAAACCAGTCCTTAACCGACAGTGTATCGGGTCAAACAGTAGTGCTAGTGTGGTGAGTCAGTGTCGAATCCTCAGGGAACTTGGTAATTCTTTTAAATGTGGTTAAACACCAAAGAGCTGTTATTAACTCGATCTAAACCGCAATTTTATAACACAGATCACTACTATTCTAGTCAACATAAAATAAATGCGTAATTTAAAAGTTATTCTAATATAATATATATAGATATATAAATATATATAGACGTACATAAATTGCAAAGTATATATATAGATATAAATATATAGATACCAATATATAGTTTTATAGAACTAGCCAAAGTTTATATAATTGAATTATACGATTTTTCAGTAGACGGAATGTGCTCGATCTTTCCTTTTATATTAGGTCTAATTGAATAAATGAAACGGTGCACTCCTGAGGTTAACAATTCCTCCTCACACGAGCGTATGAAATTGTCATATGTCATTGTCATCAGTTCAATCTCCACACCTGCCCCATGCTAATCTCAGTTAGTCTGAACAGGTACTGAGTACAAGTCTACCCCGGATAAAAGAGGTTATTCCGTTTGTCAGACGGCCGATGTTATTCAAAAGGCTCCGGTTGTCAGGCGGATCGATTTAACTTTCCGGTGTTAGTTTTAATTAAACTGTTGATTTTAACATTATTACGATCTCGAGCACAATTTTAATAATATTAATCTTTCCCAAGACAAATCTGCCCCCGGGTAGGAAATAGGATTCCGTAGTCACGCTTTCGCACGGCCAATTTTACCCTCCGGTTTTTCTATCTTTTATCTCATATCCTAACTTCTCTGATCAGTTGATCGTTAGGTTATATGGTGCGATTCATCTTGGTTAATTACGTCAATCCGAATATTATCAATACGTTACAGAATAGAAAAAGATTCAATTAACTCAATTTTAATCAATTTTAATTAGACAGCATTCCTTTACCGAAAAGATCGAAATAAAACGATTACATAACTTTGGCTAGTTATTTAGGGTTAGCCTAAAAACATTATAACAACGAAAAAGATAAAAACAAACATAAATACTTAAGAAAAGTTACCCGATTACAAATGCTGAATCAGAGTTGTATTCTTCCGGACATTACAACGACTTCAACAACACCGAACTTCCGATAATTTCTCGAGCATTACAACGATACTACGAGATTATTATTTTTGGCTTAAGGCCTATTTACAACTACTACTAAAAATAAAAAGAAAAGAAAGAGGAGAAGATATATATATGATATTGTGTATATATATTGGTACCATCGTCTCTGTTTGCAAATGAGCTCCTTTTATAGACAAAGGTTCTTGGGCCGGACCGGTCCGGATCAAGCCGGATCGGTCCGGACTAATGATTAGCTCCACCTCCTTAAGTAACCAGCATGTGCGGTGAAGATATTTATATTTTTATATATAATTATCAAACTTCTAAAATTCATATCTCGAGTTCTGGACCTCCAAAAATCATGATTCAAGCGGCATCGGAAAGCTCTCGGGAAAATCTACAACTTTCGTGAAGGACTCTTCTTCAGATAATGTCGTTTTGATGAGCCATTTGTTTGTCGAAGACATTTCTCGATTACCACTAAACCAAATTGATTGGCCACTTGACCACTTAAGCTATTCAATTGACCATTTAAGCTCGTGGCACTCTCTAAATCTTTCCAGAGATATGATTAAACTTCAATATGTCGATTCTCGGGGTCTCGGTTTATAAATCTGCAATAAAATACCATAAATACCCACGTAAATCTGACACGACACTCCGATTTACTAAAATCGGTACGAAATTACAACTTTTTACTATTATTATTACTAACTACTCTAAATTATAAAGATTAATATTTCATATCATTTATACCATAATTTCATATATTTTATATAGAATTCGTTGATAAAACATAATAATATAACGTATATTTAATCATATAAAAGTAGTATATCACGGCGCTAAGTCTCTATGTGCCATTATAGTTTGTGATTGACGTGGTCTTATGGGTGGGACGGACCCCACGGGAGCTCGTCGTGCCAAGCACTAAGGCATGGAGATGTGCATGGCATGCGGAAACGGGAGCCAAAATGGCCTCGAAAGAAGGAAAATAAAAAAATCCCATCCTCGGAAATCATGTAGCTAGCCCGTCATCGACGTGGATTTGTTGGCGTGAAGGACCCAACGGGTGCTCGTCGTGCCAAGAGCTAGACCAATGCCTTGATCGTTGCATGCGAGAAAGTGAGCCAATATGGCGTTGGAAGAGGCAAATAAAAAATCCCCCTCCTCGGAAATCATGTAACTAGCTTGTCATCGACGTGGCCTTGTGGGCATGAAGGACCCAACGGGCGCTTGTCGTTCCAAGAGGTAGGCCAATGCCTTGTGCGTTGCATGAGAGAACGAGATCCAAGATGGCGATGGAAGAGGCAACAAAAAAATCCCCATCTTCGGACATCCTACGCATCGTGCTGCAATGCGGGTTATCGCTCCACAAGCTATTACACGGGGGGAGAGGCGGTTGAGGAGGTCGTTCGGACATGCAACCGAGGGGAGACGCAGGCATTGCTCTAGGTTTCTTTTGGGGACGACGTCCTCGGCCTTCTGTGCAACTTCTCCGGCAACGGATTTTGAGTCTGACAATCGGCGGATGGTGGATGCTTTTGGCACCTCTTGCGGGGTGCCTACTGCACGCGCCTTCCCGATGCATTGCAAACGTGATGGCACATGAGTGGTGGTTGGCCGGTGTTGGTCGGATGAATCCCTGCCTTGCGCGGCGACGTCCGTTCCTACACGCCTCTTCATTGTTGGGTCTGGTGTAACGCACCCTCGACCGACGATCGGATTTTCTGTGTTGGATATCCACAAAGGTGGAAAAAAAGTTTTGCCTATCAGGATTCTTTCCCAACGTGATACTCCGTCATGGTGTGCACGGGTGAACTTTAAAGCGGCTTCATGTGATCCTTTCCGCAAATGTCTTCGGACCTTGAGGCTAGGCCCACAAAAAGCTGCTCGGGCTTTCGGATGCAGAACACGAAGTAGGCATGTGGCACTAGTGGCCATGCTCTTTGCCTCAATAGCGTCCCGGCGTACGACCGTCGTGGCTGTTTCGTACGGGTCATCCTCCGGGAAGGCACCGCATGGCTCGGTACCGACGTCGATGAGGAATGCTACCTGGTTGATCCTGCCAGTAGTCATATGCTTGTCTCAAAGATTAAGCCATGCATGTGTAAGTATGAACTAATTCAGACTGTGAAACTGCGAATGGCTCATTAAATCAGTTATAGTTTGTTTGATGGTATCTGCTACTCGGATAACCGTAGTAATTCTAGATCTAATACGTGCAACAAACCCTGACTTCTGGAAGGGATGCATTTATTAGATTAAAGGTCGACGCGGGCTCTGCCCGTTGCTGCGATGATTCATGATAACTCGACTGATCACACGGCCCTCGTCCCGGCGACGCATCATTCAAATTTCTGCCCTATCAACTTTCGATGGTAGGATAGTGGCCTACCATGGTTGTGACGGGTGACGGAGAATTAGGGTTCGATTCCGGAGAGGGAGCCTGAGAAACGGCTACCACATCCAAGATTTTTTTAAAAAAACCAGCAGAAAATCCATCAGGACCAGGGGACTTATCATCTGAGAAAGAAAACAAAGCATCCTTGATGTCAACTGCAGTAACTTCTCTAAGAAGAATTTCAAAAGAAGCAACAGGAACTTTAGGACCAGCATTAACAACATCTTCATTAATAGGGACAGCAGGGGAATGTGTCCCTAAAAGTTTAGTATAGAAATCCACAAAAACCTCTCCCACCTGATCATAAGAAGTAGTAAAAGATCCATCAGCAAGCTTGAGAGAGGAAATATGCCTCCTGCCATTATTCCTTTTCACCAAGGAGTGAAAAAATTTAGACCCCCTGTCACTATTCTTCAAATAAAGACCTTTAGCTTTTTGAGAAAGAAAAGAAGCATCAGCAGCCTCCAACTCACTGCAAATCCTCTTCTGATCCACAATCTGAGAAGCCAACTGAACTGTGGGGCCCAAGTTATACTGAGACTGTAAGTTTCCAAGCAAGACCTGAGCAGTCTCTGACCTAACAGAAATGTGAGCAAAGTGTTTCTTGTTCAAGACTTTCAGGGGCTGTTTTAGTAATTTTAGCCTTTTACACAATTGATACATAGCAGTTCCAGCAATGTCTGGCCCCCAACTCTGTGTCAATATCTCATTATAGCTCTCATGATGTAACTGTTATTAATATCATCTGCAGCGGAAGCGATTTAAGGATCTAGATCTATAAATTACACGTAATAAAATACCTAGATCTATATCTACAAGGGGGTTGTAGATCATACCTCTTGGATCTCAAAATCCAAGTTGAAGAACCGCAATAGAAAGAACGAACAAGGTGTGAAGAGCACCACGATCTTCCGTACGTGTGATCCAAGCAACTCCCGGTGGAAGGAAATCCTCGTCTCGAATCCTTCCGATATGCTACCCGGAAAAATATCCAAGATTTTTCCCCAACCCTCTTGGCCGAAATTTCTTCCTCCTCTCTAAGAGGTGGAACTCGAAAATTGTGTTGTATAAGGCTTGGGAGAACTCTCTTTATATAGGAGAGTAAAACTTAGCCTCCAAGGATTTAATAATTAATACAAAATCAATTATAATAATCCCATTAAATAAAAGATAATCCCATAATATTCTAGAACAAATCTAGAATAATATTTATCTTTATTTCTTACCATAAATATTTATCTAATAAATATTTTATGCACATGTCTTATTAATACACAAGAAAACAATTTCTTGTTCATTATTATAAGCATGGGGCGAAAATTATCACATATTGACCTAGTCAATATTAATTTTTCCATAACACAATAATTGGGCCAAGATTATGGAAAATGTCTTTTCCACATATTTAATTATTTAGCCCAACTAATTTAATAGTCCACTAAAAAATTAATTCACATATCGTTTTAATAAAGTCCAACAAGAACTAAATTAATATTATTAGGATTCGACGTCCGAGAATAGCTATGCTATATTAGGAGGCACGTCGGGGACCATGGACTAATAATCAGCGGCTCCGATAAATCAAATAAATAATTATCTTACGAACAGAATAATTATATTCGATAAATCAATCATAGGAATATGCCACCATAATCCTGTGACTGCACTCCTCCGATTATGAGATTATATTTATCTCCTTACGAGAATAATAATAAGCGTCCATTGATATAATCATTACATATGGAATAATCCTCCATAGACTGTTCATTCTAAATCGGGAAGTTACCGTTAACCCTTTCTAGAACCTCTTATCCTTATTTACCATTAACCCCCTAGTGATCAATTAATTCATACAACTCACTGGTGATCAATCAGTGTAATATGAACTCCCGCGATCGATCGGTTTCTAGGATTAACAAATAAGGGAACTGTCTATCTACTTCCATAAATGGAAGGAATGGATTCCGTATCTGTGATAACACGGACTACTCACTCAATCCAGTACAATGCCAAGATGGGGTAATTCGGACCACGGACTCAGTGTAATCCTTAACCGTCAAGTCAAACTTCATACCGATTCAAGCGGTTGACTGTGATCACCTCAAGATTAAGATATATCCATAAATATGATCATCCATTGATTCGATAAGACTTCTCGATTACGGAATTATATCGTGAACTCTAATCAAATCGGTCCAGCCCTATATGATATATCTATCATATATAAATGCCCCACTAGGTTCTCTTAACCGAAAGTCCGGATAAGACAATCACACCTATTGTGTTCTGGGCGCATTAATAGCACGTTAAAGGAGAGACCCGATACTCTCGATTAACTTCACTACGGGCTAATTGTATTTTAAGTACATCTTCACTAACTCAATCCTCCCGTGTATATACCATACACCGAGTTAAGTGATTACATAAACGATATACTTTAGGGTTTTCTGTAGTGTAAATACTATTGTCACATCGGTGAATATGAGAATAATAAATATGAATAATAATGTCAATTCATTTATTAAATAAAACAATTACAAAATTGTCTTTCGGGCATCACACCTAACAGTAACCACATATTAAAAAACTTAAAGGGCTTCTCTCTGGCCAAAGAGTCAGTAGACAAAGAAATTCTACATGGAGAATGGTCAGAATGGATACCAGGAGGGTCAAAAAAAGCCAAAGCATCCAAATTCCAATCATACCAAGAAGCATTAACCAAGACCCTATCAATCCTGGAAAAAACCCCAGCAAAATTCCAAGTGAAAAACTCCCCAGAGGAGTTCAGATCACAGATATTAGCATCCAGACAACAGTCAACACCATCTTGGAGATCATACTCAGAAGGGATAGTCCCATTCATCTTATCATCAATAGAAAGTACAGCATTGAAATCCCCCAGCACCATCCAGGGCAAACTAGAACAGACACTGAGCTCCCTGATTTTGTCCCACATGGACCTTCTATCACCAGTAGTATGCAAACCATAGACAAAGGTGACCAGAAAGCTATCACCAGAGACCAGAATCCTCACTATACAATGAATCCATTGAACATCCACCTCCAAGACCTCTACCTCAAGAAAAGTAGGGTCCCATATTAGTAACATCCTCTTTCTAACATGAACATCAAAATTATCAACAAACTTCCAAGAAGGCACCTTCCTAGAAATAAAATGATCAAAACTATTTTGAGACAACTTTGTCTCATGGATTCCAAATAAGGAAATCTGATGTTGCTTAAGGAAATTGACAACCGCAGATTGTTTAAGAGCCTTATTGAACCCTCTAACATTCCAGAACCCTATCATTTTTGCCTACCTAGAGGTGATCTACCTCTAGAGACTTTATCATTTCTGTTTTTATCAAATCCAGAAACACCAGAGGTGTTATGCCTGTTGTTCTTCTTTTTCTTCTTAGATTTCTTTGAGCCAGAGGCAGCAGTTCCACCTTTATGTACCAGATCCTCATCCTCTACCTCATCTGCCCAAGTTTTATTCTTGTCAGGAGATAAGGCATCAAAAGTATTAGTAACAGGAGTAACAGGTTTGTCAACATCTTTCCCTTTGTTACTAGAGTCCACTGTTTTATTTGAAGTAGCAACATCAGCAGAAGCACCAACAACACCAGCAGCCTTATTAACAACAGGAACCTCATCATTTTTACCATCAGCATCAAGAACAATAACTTTCTTCTTCTTTGGTGGATTAGGTTTAGAAATACAAGGTTTTTTTGACCTTGCCACATACAAAGCAGGAGCTTCATTCTTGGAATCATCATGGCCTTCTTCATTATGCCCTAGTTTATTGCATTTGGAGCAGAACTTGGCCTTTCCTCATATAACACAGGCTGCATTAAAACCTTCCCATCATGCATAGTAATAGGAATGACAGAAGGAAGTTCCATCTTAAAATCAATCTCCACAAGACATCTAGCAAAACTCAAAACTTTCCTGGAAGCAGTGACCTTATCAATATACTGAGGACTCCCCAAAAAGGAACAAATCTTACTTAATGCCCTGTCCTTCCAAACCCTTAAAGGTAGATTAGGTAACTGAATCCAAACTGGAACCACTGTACAGGCATCTTTACTAAAATTAAACATGACAGGCATCTTTTTCAACAACAAAGGCTTTTCAAAGGCATAGTAAGGACCAGCTTGCAAAACCTCATTAAGATCAGCTTCTTGATCAAAAATGAACACAATCCACCCAGAATTGTGATAATGGTATCTGCACCTCCTTGGCCAAGCATTAACAATCTTCTGAACAACATCTCTCCTTGGGAATTTAGATGGAAAGATGCCAATCAAACTCAACTTTTCCAGAGAATCATCATTTAACTCTTCTTCTTCCAGGAAGACAGTATCCTGTGAAACACATTCCACATGATCTGTCCAGATAACAACTTCCTCAGAAGGTTCCCTATTTTTTTACCATTTGTGCCCAAGAAGCAACATCCTCAACAGCCTTTACAGCATTCTTCCCCAAAAAAACTCCAGCAGGGGTATCAGCAGGGTTACCAACAGCCTCAGCAGGGGTATCATTAGGGGCATCAGTAGGGTCACCAGAAGCCTCAGCAGGGTTAACACTAGTTGGTTTATCCTTACTTGCAATAGAACCAGGATCCACCTCTACTTGAGTCCCATGTTCTATCACACCACCAAGTGCCAGTAACACCTTCAGAAACAGACTCTACAACTGAGGAGCCATGTTCTATCACACCATCATCAGAAACAATCTCTACAGCTGCAGGGACCTGCCCAACAGGTGCACTAACACCCTCAATAGTCCTTTCAGGCATACCACCAATCTTTACACTATCATTGGAAACATTATCAGCTTGTTTTTCAACTTCTAACAACTCAGAAAGAGTTGAAATACCTGCTGGATCAACATCAGCAGGGGTAATCCTCTTCTTCAAGGAGGAAGCAGCAAGAGTGACCAACCTACCAGATTTCAATTTGATTGCTTCATAAACTCTAGGATTGCAGCATTTGGAAGCAAGCTCCTTCTTATCCCCCATCACAGAATTGTCAGGTGCAGCAGCTCCAGGAGCAGTAACACCATCTGCAATTTGCACACGAACAGGTGGAACCTTCGATGGAAGCTTTTCCACAACATTCTGATCTTCAATAGGAGCTGCAGGAAGAGCAACAATGGCATTGGGGACTGCTGCAACCGTTAAATCACCTGAAGACTCAGCTTCTTCAAGATCCGATTCATGAACAGTGCCATCAACAATAGGTTTCTTATTTTTGCGAGCCATAGCTCAAAACAGAGGCTGTAAAATCAGAGAGATGGAAGAAATGTAACAAGAAAGCAAATCGAACAAGTAGCAAGAGCAAAAACGCAGCAAAATGAGGGATTTGACAAGCTCATCCATGGAGAAGATGACGCCGGTTGAGAGAAAACTTCTCTTTAGAAATCCCTTACTACTGAGAGCTCTTTACACTGAGAGCTCTTTCTTAAAATGTTGAACCCCAACATTAAGGGTCCCCCCACCCCCGATCCCACAGGAATGTGGGGAGATGTTAATCAGGTAACCTAGTAGCTCCAACATGGGCTGCCTTTACAACCAATGCACTGAAGGGTGTTATCAATCGGAAATCAACCCCTTTACGGGAATCGAACCGCTGACCTCCAGCTTATGGTCTAGGCTGCTTTTAC
>CM044902.1:44796208-44828708 GCA_024500145.1 Gentiana dahurica var. dahurica
ATAAAAGTAAATTCATTTCATACGTAAGCCTCTACTATGTCGTATCAAAAACAAAGCAAACGGAAGCAAAACTCGGGTATAAAATTTCTAAATGTTTAAGAATAGAAAAGGAAATCTAAAAGCGGAAATGTAAATCTATTACATTTGAGAAAGTACGAAAATCCCAAAAGAAAAGTGCTACACTTCTCAAAAGACCAAAAGTCTACCTCAAAAGTATCAAAAGTAACCCAAAATATAAGTGAAGCAGTAAATGATAAGTCTTCAACGAGCGCCGTCAAACGTCGTCGTCGAACTCCTCCTCGAAAACCTGTTCGTCTTCTCATCCCCAAACACATAGAAACAAAACATGCATTTGAGGTAAGTACAATGTACTTAGTAAGAAAGAGAAGCTATGATAACAACTATAGATTATAACGAAAAGATACTTATTTAATTAGTTGTTTAAATGAGACCGACTCAATCTAGGGTTCACTTCACGCTCATCAACATGAATTGACTAAACGTTACTACTTAGCTTATCTGTGTTACAACCGCACTCAAGGGCACTACGCGCATCCACCTTAGCAGAGTCCCTCCGTACTTAGGGTTTTGCTGACCTACGGAGTTCTTCCACCTCGGGAACACTCTTTTGCAACATAATGGTGGATCACACCAATATCCACGAAGTCTAGAAAAGGTAGACTCCGATAGCACGCGCGTCTCAGCAGAGTCCCTCTGTACTTAGGGTCATTGACCTACAGAGATCCTCCACCTTCAGAGGTAGCACATGCATCGCGATTTAGCCTGGTGCCTAGCCAAGAGAGACATGTTGTTTAATCTTTTACTAGTCTAGTACGTAGTTTATTAGATTATTAACTAACCACCTAAGTGTTTTCAAATATTCTCCCTCACACATACTACTCTCTTCCTAGACCACTAGACACGGACAAGTCCTAGCACATACACAGACATTGATGAATGCTAGTTCACCAAAGCACAAGCCTATCATGCTCTTCCGACGGATCCGAACTTCAACTCCCTTTAAGAGTACATTCGGTGTTTTAACTGAACGAATCAGAAGCTCAATTCAGGCTTGTTTATGTTTATAGAGTGTTAACATATCATGATTAAAGGTTCAAAGTTCAACAACATGGTCTAAACATCAATTAAGTGCAAACTGGGGCAATGCGTGCGCATTAGCTGGAATGCGTACGCATTCCCTACTTCTAAGACCTGCTGGAACTGTCTGTCCAAACAATGCGTGCGCATTTCCTACAATGCGTACGCATTACCTGACCAGAACTCCTCCTAAAACTCTCTGGTGGAACAATGCGTGCGCATCCTATTGAATGCGTACGCATTCAGCAACCAGAAGCCTTGCTTAACTCTCTGTTCAAGGAATGCGTACGCATTGCCTACAATGCGTACGCATTCAGCGTCCAGAAAATAGACCTGTAAACCTGATACAGGAATGCGTGCGCATTGCCTACGATGCGTACGCATTCTGCCTGCTGTCCTAATTTTTCTGATTTCGATCCTTAACGGTTTCTAATCCGTTCCTAACCCGAAATTCATCAAATCTGACACAGTAAATCATAGAATAACATATCTAAACATACCAGATCATTTATGATCCTGTGATCAACGAAAACACATCGTTCTAGCATTAAAAAGTCTTAAATCATGATCTAAACCCTATAAACGATAACTGTGATCATAGGAAGAGCCTCTTACCTAATTGCAGCCAAAAACCAGATTCGAAAACCTCTGAAAATCTGCTGCACTTCCCACGAACTGATATCCAAACGGTGCTCTTCTCACGACTGTTCCAAGTCTCTCGTCTGATCTGAAAACAACCAAGAATCGCCTCGGTTATTGGTGAAACCTTCCCAACCCTCAATTCTCTCCTTGAATGCGCAGAAGAGAGGGAGAACGTGGCTGCTCTTTTTTTTAAACAGATTATGGGGATCATCAGTCAAATTTTCCTTTAAATACCCATTCCCATAAAACGTTAATTTTCCTTAATTGCCCCCAATTACCAAAAATCAGCAATTCCCTTTTAATTTATATACATGTTGTCTAATACACATATATATAAAATCAACAAAATACTTAACTCCATTAAAAGAAAAGAAATAATAATATTTCGTTTTCGCAAAATGACACGTCTGCCCTTTCCCGAAAATCGGAATATTACATTCCTCCCCCCTTAAAAGGAGTTTCGTCCTCGAAACTAGAACATACCTGGTAGGTCAACAAACTCTTGGAATTCATTCATCATGTCGCTTTCCACTTCCCAGGTTGCCTCCTCGGGTGAGTGATTACTCCACTGAACTAACACCAAGGGAATCATCCGCCTCTTAATCGTCTTTTCTTTCCGGTCTAAAATCTTGATAGGTCTTTCGTCGTAAGCGAGATTATCCTGTAGAATTTCTGGATCAACCGTAGTTTCAACATCGTTCTTCGTCAGACACTTCTTCAACATCGAAACGTGAAATACGTTATGAACTCTCGACATCGATTCTGGCAACTGAAGCTTATAAGCTAACGTTCCAACTCTTTCTAAGATCTCGAAAGGTCCGACATATCTTGGACTTAGCTTTCCTTTTTGTCCAAAGCGTTTCACTCCCTTCATCGGTGAGGCTCGTAGATAAACTTTATCACCGACTTCAAACTCAAGAGGCCTTCTTCTAACATCAGCCCAACTTTTCTGCCTGTCTTGAGCTGCCTTCAAATTCTTCTTGACCAACTGAACCCTTTCCTTTGCTTGTTCAACCATTTCCGGCCCTGTAATCTGCCTCTCTCCGACTTCATCCCAAAACAGTGGTGTGCGGCATCTTCTCCCATACAACGCTTCAAACGGCGGCATGCCTATGCTTGCATGAAAACTGTTGTTATAGGCAAACTCTGCTACCGATAGGTAATCATCCCATGATCCGCCTACCTCCAAAACACAAGCTCTTAACATGTCCTCAAGTGTTTGGATAGTCCTCTCAGATTGTCCATCTGTCTGAGGATGAAAAGCCGTGCTTAAATCTAGCTTGGTTCCAAAGGCTTCTTGTAAGCTCTTCCAAAACCGACTGACGAACCTCGAATCACGATCCGAAACTATAGAGATAGGGACTCCGTGTAGCTTCACTATATTATCCAGATATAGTGTCGTCATCTTCTTCAATGGCATGTCAACTTTGTATGGCAAGAAATGGGCAGATTTGGTCAATCTATCCACAATTACCCAAATTGCATCATGCCCTCCCTTTGTCCTAGGTAATCCGGTGATGAAATCCATCGTAATCTTATCCCATTTCCATTCAGGGATGTCCAATGGCTTAAGCATTCCCCCGGGTCTTCTATGTTCTGCTTTAACCTTCTGGCAAACATCACACTCTGCCACAAACTTGGCTATTTCCAACTTCATTGAGGGCCACCAAAATCTTTCCTTTAAATCTCTGTACATTTTAGTAGCACCTGGATGAACCGCAAAAGCAATTCTGTGTGCCTCTTCCATAACTCTTCGTCTTAGGTCACCGACATTAGGTACACACAGACGATCCTGGTACCACAGATTTCCACTCTTGTCCAGCACGTAACCAACTGTGGGCTTCTCTCTAGAAACTCGCTTCAAATCAACCAAAATCGGATCTTCGTCTTGCTTCTCCCGAATGTCATCCATCAACTCCGATCTTGCTAACAACGGTGCCACAAACTGCCGGTCTTCAATCTGATCAAAGCTTCTGATTTGCAGCCCATCTAGACTTTCTGCCACTACCTCAACACTGGAGGCTGCAAACACTGGTTTCCTGCTCAAAGCATCTGCTACTACATTTGCTTTTCCTGGATGGTACTGAATATCCAAATCGTAGTCCTTTACGAATTCTAACCATCTTCTCTGTCTCATATTCAGATTCTCTTGGGTGAAGAAATACTTTAAACTCTTATGGTCGGTGAAGATCCTTGCTTTAACTCCATACAAGTAATGCCTCCAAGTCTTTAAGGCAAACACTACCGCTGCCAACTCTAGATCATGTGTCGGGTAATTCTTCTCATGCACCTTCAACTGCCTAGATGCATAAGCGATCACTTTCCCTCCTTGCATCAACACGCAACCTAACCCCTGTCCCGAAGCATCCGTGTAGACATCGTAGTTATCAAAGATCTCCGGAAGTGCCAACACTGGGGCTGTAGTCAACTTCTTTTTCAGCGTCTGAAAGGCTATTTCACACTCTCTAGTCCATTCAAACTTCACATTCTTCTGTGTAAGCTTAGTGAGTGGAGTAGCTATCTTCGAAAAGTCTTGTACAAACTTCCGGTAGTAACCAGCCAAACCTAGAAAACTCCTTACTTCTGAGACGGTGGTAGGTCTAGGCCAATTCTCAACTGCCTCGATCTTCACTGGATCAACTTGAATACCATTTCCAGAAATCACATGACCCAAGAAACTAACTCGATCCAACCAAAAGTCGCACTTTGAAAACTTTGCATATAACCGATTCTTCTCCAAGGTCTCCAACACTATCCTTAAGTGTTCCTCGTGTTCTTTTTCATCCTTTGAGTAGATAAGGATGTCGTCTATGAATACAATCACAAACTTATCCAAATACGGCATGAAGACACGTTGCATCAAATCCATAAATGCAGATGGAGCATTAGTGAGTCCAAACGGCATGACAAGGAACTCATAATGTCCATATCTCGTGCTGAAAGCTGTCTTAGGTATATCCGCTACCTTAATCTTCAATTGATGATAACCGGATCTCAAGTCAATCTTGGAGAACACCTTCTTGCCTTGTAACTGGTTAAACAAATCATCTATCCTTGGTAGAGGATACTTATTCTTGATGGTAAGGTTATTCAGCGCTCGGTAATCGATACACATCCGCATGCTACCATCTTTCTTCTTCACGAACAAAACAGGGGCTCCCCAAGGCGAGGTACTGGGCTGAATTATGTTCCTTTCAAGCATATCCTTAAGTTGAGCTTTTAACTCCTTTAATTCAGTCGGTGCCATCCTATAAGGTGCCTTAGCAACTGGTGCCGCTCCCGGTAACAGCTTGATCTCAAACTCGATTTCCCTATCCGGCATGTTTCCCGGTAGCTCTTCTGGAAACACCTCGGGGTACTCTCTAACTATAGGCGTTTCTTCCAACCTTGGCTTCACTTGTTCTACATCCACTGCATACAACAAGTAGCCTTCACAACCCTTCTGACAAGCCCTGATGGCCTTAACTGCCGAGATGATCGGGTGTCGCTTCTTACCTGGCTTGTACACATTCCCTTGATACGTCTTGTCTGATTTTCCAGGTACTTTAAAAGTCACTTTCTTCTCCCTACAGTCCAAGTGAACATAATTCTCGGATAGCCAATCTATTCCGAGGATTACATCAAAATCTGAGAAGTCCAAAACTGTGAAGTCGCTCTTGCATCGATAAGGTCCAACTCGAACTTCCACTTGAGGTATTATCCTAGTCACCTTTGTTACCTTCCCTAACGGTGTAGTTATTTCCAAAGTATTCCTTAAAGGTTCAAGGTAAGTTCAACTTCTTAGCTACCTTGGTTGACACAAAAGTATTTGACGCTCCCGTATCAAACAAAGCCTTGACCACTAGGTTTTCTAACATTATCGTACCTAGGATGCATATTCATTTATTTAAATATAGTTATAACATGAATAAACACGCTATAAAATATCTTAACAAAAGAACAAAACAACAACATGGTACCTGAAATAACGTCATCCTCTGGTTCCACAAAACCAGCGTCAATTGCAAAAACTCGAACCGGTCGGCTGGGGCCGCTCTTTCCGCTTCCTTGACTCGAACTACCTTTGTTCCCTCTGTTTGGACACGCTCTAGAAAAGTGTCCTGGCTCTCCGCAGATGTAGCAACCGGTATTGTTCTGCCTGCACTCCGAGTGATTTCTGTTGCACTTAGAGCAAAGCGGTGCACTGCTCGGGGCCTTAGCTGCTGTAGAGCCGTCGTCTTCTTGACATTTTGTTGTGGTGCTCCCCTATAACTGCCTTGACTAGTCCCAAAGTTTCTCTTGTTCCCAACAACTACTGTAGCCCTCTTTCTAAAGGTCTCGACTTCCAAAGCTTTATTCAGTAGCTCCGCCATATTCTTTGCTGTAAATCCCAACATGCCTGATTGGATTTCATAAGCCAAGCCGTCCTTGTAAAGAGCCATCTTTCTTTCCTCCACTTTCATCAACTCGGGGTAGAACCGCCTCAATTCGTTGAACTTATTGGTGTACTGGGTCACTGTGTACTGAGTACCTTGCTTAAACTTCAAAAACTGACTTGCCTTATCAGCTTGCACCGTAGCCGGAAAATATTCGTTGTAAAACATAGCCTTAAAACCTTCCCAGTCCGTAATCTTACCGTTACTGCTTTGAATGGCATCGATCCATGCTTCTGCTGCGCCTAAGAGGAAACTGACTGCTAACTGTGCCATTTCTGTCTCAGGAACATGTATATTCCTGCAAGCCTTTTCAAAACCTCTCAGCCATTCTTCTGCCTTCATGTGTTCCACATTTCCATAAAAGTTCTCAACTCGATTCCTTCTTAACCGTGTGTACCAATCTACAACTGGTGCTTGCTCAAAAGCCGGCCTGACTGGTGGGTAAACCGGTGGGTAACCATACGGTATCTGCTGTGGGTACTGTTGCTGAGGAGGGTAAGCCGGATACGCTTGAGGTACAGGCTGGTAAGGGTAGTATCCCTGAGGATAAAACTGGTGAGGCTGCGGAGGGTACTGGGGTTGCTGAAAACCAAAAGGTGGGTGACCAACGCCTTGCTGATGATCAACGCGTGGTGAAGGTGGTACAGTAGGTTGAGGAGTATGACCTACAGGAGGAGGGTAAAAGACCTGCTGCTGCTGAGGATACGCTGGTGGATAAACACTTGTCGGTGGAGGGTACATGCTAGCCACAGGTGGTGGTACATAGCTAGCTGGGACATCACTTACCATGGTGAACTGTACCGAACTTCCCACGTGCCATCGTGGAGGTCGTTCCTGAAGAGGTCGTGGTGACAAGCTCTGATGAGACCTCGGTGACGGTGTCGCCGTATGAGGTGGTGGTGATAAACTCTGCTAGGTTAGAGGTATCGGTCTCACTACTCCACCCCCTACAACCGGTACGGGACTTTCCCTTCGAACTCTGGAAGACTCTGCACCCGCCCCAGTCCTCGTGAACACCATCCTGATGATCAAGAAAACCAGACGTTACTAAAAGATCTAAAGAAGCTTATCTTAAAAGAAAGGAAGCCTAAGGGACGCTTCTCTCTGATACCAACTGTAACGCCCCGTTCCCGGACACCGAGTCCTTATCCGGAAAAGGAACGTTCGGCACGTATAAAATAAAAGTAAATTCATTTCATACGTAAGCCTCTACTACGTCGTATCAAAAACAAAGCAAACGGAAGCAAAACTCGGGTATAAAATTTCTAAATGTTTAAGAATAGAAAAGGAAATCTAAAAGCGGAAATGTAAATCTATTACATTTGAGAAAGTACGAAAATCCCAAAAGAAAAGTGCTACACTTCTCAAAAGACCAAAAGTCTACCACAAAAGTATCAAAAGTAACCCAAAATATAAGTGAAGCAGTAAATGATAAGTCTTCAACGAGCGCCGTCAAACGTCGTCGTCGAACTCCTCCTCGAAAACCTGTTCGTCTTCTCATCCCCAAACACATAGAAACAAAACATGCATTTGAGGTAAGTACAATGTACTTAGTAAGAAAGAGAAGCTATGATAACAACTATAGATTATAACGAAAAGATACTTATTTAATTAGTTGTTTAAATGAGACCGACTCAATCTAGGGTTCACTTCACGCTCATCAACATGAATTGACTAAACGTTACTACTTAGCTTATCTGTGTTACAACCGCACTCAAGGGCACTACGCGCATCCACCTTAGCAGAGTCCCTCCGTACTTAGGGTTTTGCTGACCTACGGAGTTCTTCCACCTCGGGAACACTCTTTTGCAACATAATGGTGGATCACACCAATATCCACGAAGTCTAGAAAAGGTAGACTCCGATAGCACACGCGTCTCAGCAGAGTCCCTCTGTACTTAGGGTCATTGACCTACAGAGATCCTCCACCTTCAGAGGTAGCACATGCATCGCGATTTAGCCTGGTGCCTAGCCAAGAGAGACATGTTGTTTAATCTTTTACTAGTCAAGTACGTAGTTTATTAGATTATTAACTAACCACCTAAGTGTTTTCAAATATTCTCCCTCACACATACTACTCTCTTCCTAGACCACTAGACACGGACAAGTCCTAGCACATACACAGACATTGATGAATGCTAGTTCACCAAAGCACAAGCCTATCATGCTCTTCCGACGGATCCGAACTTCAACTCCCTTTAAGAGTACATTCGGTGTTTTAACTGAACGAATCAGAAGCTCAATTCAGGCTTGTTTATGTTTATAGAGTGTTAACATATCATGATTAAAGGTTCAAAGTTCAACAACATGGTCTAAACATCAATTAAGTGCAAACTGGGGCAATGCGTGCGCATCAGCTGGAATGCGTACGCATTCCCTACTTCTAAGACCTGCTGGAACTGTCTGTCCAAACAATGCGTGCGCATTGCCTACAATGCGTACGCATTACCTGACCAGAACTCCTCCTAAAACTCTCTGGTGGAACAATGCGTGCGCATCCTATTGAATGCGTACGCATTCAGCAACCAGAAGCCTTGCTTAACTCTCTGTTCAAGGAATGCGTGCGCATTGCCTACAATGCGTATGCATTCAGCGTCCAGAAAACAGACCTGTAAACCTGATACAGGAATGCGTGCGCATTGCCTACGATGCGTACGCATTCTGCCTGCTGTCCTAATTTTCTGATTTCGATCCTTAACGGTTTCTAATCCGTTCCTAACCCGAAATTCATCAAATCTGACACAGTAAATCATAGAATAACATATCTAAACATACCAGATCATTTATGATCCTGTGATCAACGAAAACACATCGTTCTAGCATTAAAAAGTCTTAAATCATGATCTAAACCCTATAAACGATAACTGTGATCATAGGAAGAGCCTCTTACCTAATTGCAGCCAAAAACCAGATTCGAAAACCTCTGAAAATCTGCTGCACTTCCCACGAACTGATATCCAAACGGTGCTCTTCTCACGACTGTTCCAAGTCTCTCGTCTGATCTGAAAACAACCAAGAATCGCCTCGGTTATTGGTGAAACCTTCCCAACCCTCAATTCTCTCCTTGAATGCGCAGAAGAGAGAGAGAACGTGGCTGCTCTTTTTTTTTAAACAGATTATGGGGATCATCAGTCAAATTTTCCTTTAAATACCCATTCCCATAAAACCTTAATTTTCCTTAATTGCCCCCAATTACCAAAAATCAGCAATTCCCTTTTAATTTATATACATGTTGTCTAATACACATATATATAAAATCAACAAAATACTTAACTCCATTAAAAGAAAAGAAATAATAATATTTCGTTTTCGCAAAATGACACGTCTGCCCTTTCCCGAAAATCGGAATATTACAGATTTGCTTTCGTGTTACCTTTCTTTCTCTTCTCTGATTTTACAGCCCCTGTTTTGATCTATGGCTCGCAAAAATAAGAAAACTATTGTTGATGGCACTGTTCATGAATCGGATCTTGAAGAAACTGAGTCTTCAGGTAATCTACAGGTTGCAGCAGCCCCTAAAGCCATTGTTGCTCTTCCTGCAGCTCCTATTGAAGATCAGAATGCTTTGGTTAAGCCTTCTTTGAAGGACTCCCCTGCTGCTGTGCAACTTGCAGATGGTATTCTTACTCCTGGAGCTGCTGTAACAGGCAATTCTGGGATGGTGGAAAAGAAGGAGATTGCTTCTAAATGTTGCAATCCTAGAGTTTATGAAGCAATGAAATTGAAATCTGGGAGGTTAGTCACCCCTGCTGCCTCCACTTTGAAGAAGAGGATTGTCCCTGCTGATGGTGATTCAGCAGGTATTTCAACACTTTCTGAGTTATTGGAAGTTGAAAAACAAAGTGATATTGCTTCCATTGATAGTTTAAAGATTGGTGGTATGTCTGAAAGGACAATTGAGAGTGTTGGTGCACCTGTTGGGCAGGTCCCTGCATCTGTAGAGCCTGTTTCTGATGATGGTATGATAGATCATGGTTCCTCAGTTGTAGAGCCTGTTTCTGAAGGTGTTTCTAGCACTTTAGGACCTGGTGGTGTGATAGAACAGGGGACTCTTGTAGAGGTGGATACTATTGCAAGTAAGGAAAAAGTTATTAGTGGTAACCCTGCTGATACTGGTACTAACCCTACTGATACCCCTGCTGAGGCTGCTGGTAAGCCTGCTGATACCCCTGCTGATGTTTTTTTGGGAAAGAATGCTGAAAAGGCTATTGATGATTTTGCTTCTTGGGTACAAATGGTAAAAAAGAATAGGGATCTCACTGATGAAGTTGTTATCTTGACTGATCATGTGGACTGTCTCTCACAGGATACTGTTTTCCTGGAAGAAGAAGACTTAAATGATGACTCTTTGGAAAAACTGTGTTTGATAGGTATCTTTCCATCCAAATTTCCAGGAAGAGATGCTGTTCAAAAAATTGTTAATGCTTGGCCAAGGAAATGCAGATATCATTACCATAATTCTGGTTGGATAGTGTTTCAGTTTGAGCAAGATTCTGATCTTAATGAGGTACTGCAGGCTGGTCCTTTCTATGCTTTTGGAAAGCCTTTGCTGTTAAAAAAGATGCCTGTCATGTTTAATTTTAGTAAAGATGCTTGTACTGTTGTCCCAGTTTGGATTCAGTTACCTAATCTACCTCTAAGGCTTTGGAAGGACAGGGCATTAAGTAAGATTTGTTCCTTTTTGGGGAGTCCCCAGTATACTGATAAGGTCACTGCTTCTAGAAAAGTTTTGAGTTTTGCAAGATGTCTTGTGGAGATTGATTTGAAAATGGAATTGCCTTCTGTCATTCCTATTACTATGCATGATGGGAAGGTTTTATTGCAACCTGTTTTATATGAGGAAAGGCCCAAGTTCTGTTCCATATGTAACAAACTAGGCCACAATGATGATGGTCATGATGAAACTAAGAATGATGCTCCTGCTTTGTATGTGGCAAGGTCTAAAAAACCTGGTGTTTCTAAACCTAATCCTCCAAGGAAGAAGAAAGTGATTGTTCTTGATGCTGATGGTAAATTTGATGAAGAGCCTGTTGTTAGTAAGTCTGATGGGGCTGCTGCTGCTTCTGGTGCTGCTACTGCAAATCCTGTTAAAGGAAAAACAGTGGACACTAGTAACAAAGGGAAGGATCCTGCTACTCCTGTTGTTAATACTTTTGATGTCTTATCCCCTGACAAGGTTGGAACCTGGGCAGATGAGGTGGAAGATGATGATTTGGCTCATAAGGGAGGTACTGCTGCTTCTGGTTCAAAAAAAAAATCTAAGAAGAAAAAGAAAGGTAACAGGCATAACACATCTGGTGTTTCTGAATTTGCTAAAAATAGATTTGATAGTGTCTCTAGAGGTAGATCACCTCTAGGTAGGAAAAAATGATAGGGTTTTGGAATGTTAGAGGGTTCAATAAGGCTCTTAAACAATCTGCTGTTGTCTCCTTTCTCAGACAGCATCAGATTTCCTTATTTGGAATCCTTGAGACTAAATTGTCTCAAAAAAAACTTAGATGCTTTTGTTGCTAAGAAAATCCCTCTTTGGAAGGTAGTTCATAATTTTGACATGCATTCTAGTAGGAGAATGATGGTTATTTGGGACCCTGCTGTTTTTTATGTGGAGGTTTTGGAGGTGGATGTGCAGTTTATTCATTGTAAAGTCAGGTTCCTGGTTTCTGGTGTTAGTGTCCTTGTCACCTTTGTTTATGGCTTGCATACTATTGGTGATAGGAGATCCTTATGGGATAGAATCAGGGAACTGAGTGTCTGTTATGATCTCCCCTGGATGGTGCTTGGTGATTTTAATGCTGTTCTTTCTGTGGATGACAAGATGGGAGGTATTGCTCCTTCTGACTATGAGTTGCAGGATGGTATTGACTGTTGTCTTGATGCTAATCTTACTGACATGAACTCCTCTGGGGAGTTTTTTACTTGGAATTCTGGTGGTGTTTTTTCTAGAATTGATAGGGTCATGATCAATGCTGATTGGTATGACTGGAATCAGAACTCTCTTGCTTTTTTTGATCCTCCAGGTCTTCACTCTGATCATTCTCCTTGCAGAGTTATTTTTGAAGATTCTGTGGTAAGGAAAAAACCTTTTAAGTTCTTCAATATGTGGCTGCAGCATGAAAGTTACACTGAAATTCTGATGCATAGTTGGGAACAAGACTGTACTGGTACTGCTATGTTCCCGCTTTGTAAAAGATTGAAAAGGCTTAAGTTTCCCCTCAAGAGCTTAAATCAAAAGCATTTTGCTCATATTTCTGTCAAAACTGGTAATGCTCTCAAGGATCTTGGCAATCTCCAGACTGAGTATAATTTGAGGCCAACTGACCTGTTAGCTACTCAAATTCTTGATCAGAAAAAGATTTGTCACACTTTGGAAGCTGCTGAGGCCTCCTTTTATGCACAGAAAGCTAAGGGGGTGTACATGAAACTTAGTGATAGGGGAACAAAATTCTTCCACTCTTTGGTGAAAAAGAATAATGCCAGGAGGCATATTTCTTCTGTCCAACTTTCTGATGGTACCTACACTACTTCTTTGGATCAGGTGGGAGACACTTTCATTGATTATTTTACATAATTATTAGGCACTGAAGGATCTTCTGTCCCTATTGAAGAAGATGTAAGGTGTAGTGCCCGAAAGACAATTATATAATTGTTTTAGGACAGAATTAATAATTCATCTTATTATATGCATGTATGTTTATAATTAAGACACTACTGAAAACCCTAAGTACCTCGTTTATGTAATCACATAACTCAGTGTATGGCTATACACAAGAGGATTGAGTTAGTGAGATGTACTTAAAATTAACTTAGTCCGTAGCGTTTATTAATCTGAGTACGGGTCTCATGATTAATTTGCTATTAATGCGCCCAGAACACTTTAGGTGTGACAGTCTTATCCGGACTGTCGGTAATAGGGTACCTAGTGGGTCATTTATATATGATGATAATCATATAGGGCTGGACCGATTTGATTTGAGTTCTCGATATAATTCCATAATCGAGAAGTCTTATCGAATCACAAGATGATCATATATGGATTAATCTTAATCCTGAGGTGATCACAGACGACTGCTTAGACTAGGGTAGAGTTTGATGTGTTAGTAAGGATCACTTCGAAGTATGTGGTCCAACACTTCTCGTTGGCTCTATTCTGGAATGAGTGAGTGGTCTGTGCTATCACAGATATGGAATCCATTCCTTCCCTCGGGAAGTAGAGAGACAGTTCCCTTATTTGTTGACCCTAGAAACTAATCGATCGGCCGAGTTCATATTATATTGAATATGAACTAATTAATCACTAGGGGGTTAATGGTAAATAAGGATAATATGTTTCGAGAAGGGTTTACGGAAATATCCCGAATCGAAGTGAACAGTCTATGGAGGATTTATCCGTATGTAATGATTATATCAGTGGACGCTTTCGACTCATAAATTGAGTGTAAGTTATCTATATTCGATAGAGTTCAGTTTCGGGTTTATGGTGGTGTAATCCCGGAATTAATAAGTTGGATATAATTATTCTGTCTGATGAATAATTTTATTCGATTTATTGTAGCTACTGAATATGGGTCCATGGTCCCCGACGTGGCTCCCAAAATAGCATATAGATTTCTCGTCGTTTCACCTCAATTATAATTAAATAGTGGATTGGGCTATTTAATTTGATATGTGGATTAATTGTTTAGTTGGACTAAGTAATTAAATACATGGAAAAGATATTTTTCGTGGACTCGGCCCAAGGTGTGGAAAAATATGCATGGACCTTATTTTTCAAGAAGGGGCGCATGTTTTATTATTTAATTATTAAGGAATTTGTTTTCTTAGATAGTTATTTAATATGTGATTTATCTTTTATTTGTTAAATGATAAATCATGGAATATTGGATAATATATTTATTTATCCTAATTTGTTTGGGATAAATATTATATTTATCTTTTATTTGGAAAAGGATTAATGTAATAATTATCTCTTAATTATTTAATCCTTGGAGGTTAAGTTTTACTCTCCTATATAAAGAGAGTTCTCCCAAGCCTTTTGAACACAATATAACACGCCATTATCAAAGAAAGAGGCTTAGAATTTTCGGCTATCTTTCTGGGTTTCGAGTTGGAATAATCTTCCGGTAGCATATCAAGGAGGTCCGGCGGCGGGAAACACCATCCACCTGGTGTTGCTGGGAGACACACGTTGGAAGGCTGTGGCTTCTCAAAATACGTGTTCTTGGAGATCTATCGTTCTTGGCGTTAAGCACCATAAAAAGGTAGGCTCCTAAACCCCCTTGTAAGTTTAGATCTTTTATTTATGTATTTTGTTTCGTTTAGATCTAGATCCGATACTTCCGCTGCGTAATCGGGTCAATCTATGATTGATCCGACGATATTACATCTAACAAGTGGTATCAGAGCCTTTGATCTAACGATCAAAGTATATGAATTTTAGATCTTGGAGTGGAAAATCATGTTTTAGATGTTTTATTTCGTTTTTTTGGTAAAATTCGAATTTAATCATGATTGTATGCTTGTGATTGTTGTGGTTGAAGAGATGGATTGGGGTTGGTATTGTTTACTCGTTAGATCTATTGTAAACTCATATAAATTCGTTTATATGAGTATAGGAAATTTTGTAATTTTAATTTCCTAGAAGTAGATCTGTTTTATTGCTGTTCGGTTTTTTATTTTTTCCCGGAGTTTGAGCCGTTGAAACGATAATCCCTCCGGTCAGAATGAAGAATAAAAGTTGAAGAACATGCCCTCAAAATTTCGTGACGATCGGAGTCGATCTCGATGTCTGATCTCTGCTATAAAGTAGCAGCTGTAACAGAAAAGCACAGCAGGCATTAAAACCCTAGCTGTGAGTTCGTCGAATTTCTGGAAGAGATTGGACCGTTGAAACGCAGATCCGACCGTTCAGATCGACTACCATGGAGTTATGAACAAGCCCTAAAAATTTAAGGTCGATCGGGATTTGTCTCGATGCCCGATCGTCCCCAGGAACACACTGTTGCGCCGCAGTTATTAACAGATGCAGCAGTTAGATCGGCGGATTGCTGGAGAAAATTGGACCATTTGAACGAAGATCCAACCGTTCATATTGAAGTAGGCGGAGTGAAGAACAGATCCATAAAGTTTCATGACGATCAAGGTTCGTTTGGATTTCCGATCATCGATAATACGCAGCAGCAGATTAGAAAATAGTAAACCCTAGTTAGGGTTTGTGTTTTTTTTAAATAGGTTAGATACGGGGGTACCAACGATCCATCTCGGTGTTTATTTTTTCCGTTATTTTTTCGTGTATGATCGAAAATTGTACGATATAACCGGAAAATTGCCATGACTTGCATCTTCATGATTCCACTCCAATGCATACATGTAGCTAGTTTATTTCGAATAAATTAGGCATGTATAACTCGAATAATTAGTATGAATGCTTATTAATTTAATATGTGGTAGTTAAATAATAAGTAGCTAATTATAAAAACCGAGGACCCGGGTTTTGTCAATCGTTACGATTTTAGTGATGGATTCTCGGTGAATCCCACTTGGATAAATCGTTGAGCTTTTCGGTGATGGCTTCTCAGTGAACCCACCTTAAACAGAAACGAGATTACGCTTTGGGTGACAATTTAGAAATCGGAGAATCTTAGTACATGGGTTCGGAAATGGTCTAACCATGGTTGGGCGAGTTCAACCGAGCTTCGGCTCAATCGACTCCCCTCCACGTGTGATGTACGTTACAGCAGTTCGACAGGACTTAGCATAGCCGATAAGCCTTCGGGCTAAACGGGGCTTCTCTTGCCGGATTGGCCTGAACTGTCACATATGTTCCAACGAATAAGACGGCGTAGGCTTGCCTACATAACCGACCCTATTCGGAGTACTTCGATTTATTGTTTCTTATTGTCAAGACCGCAACCGTAATTAGTAAACCCACCACTTTTTCAAAATATTGAGTGGGAGCGGGGAAGGCGACAGCCAACCCCACGGCCTCTACTATAGATGCAAGCACGTGAGAGAATGGTGACGCCTCGTGCCGCTTTGATTTCGGCCCCCTTCGGATGGTGTTCACCGCTATCAAAATTCAAGGCTTGGTCTCCGAAAGGATAGGATTTTGGGTACTCGTTGAGTCACTGACCGACCCTACGGCGGCATACTCGGGGCGTACTTGAGATCTGATATAGTAGGTCACACTCTTTATGGATATTTTTGAAATATCTAGGCTAGAAAAGGAAGGTAATCAATGATTAAGGTCCGGGATGTCTGATTCCGTGAGATGTTCGATTCTCGAAGCTTAATCATTGAGAGAGATTGTCTCAGTTTGACCATCATAGTGCTGATATCGACCCTCTCGGACAGTACTATGCGAGGTTAAATCCTTGGAATGGTAGGATAAACTCTTTTATAGTTTATTATTCCTAAAATAAATCTAGTAGTGAAAATTTATTTTTGAATTTAACTTTCTGTCATTTTATTTACAACTAGATCTCTAGGTTACTAAACTGTTAGTAATAGGACTTCAATAAAAATGTGGAAAGTAACAAGTATGTTGTAATTATCAATAAATGCAGTTAACTTTTCGGAAGAAATTTTTCTCTTGAGCCTTTGAAAACTTAAGTGACATAGTTGTAACGCCCCGTTCCCGGACACCGAGTCCTTATCCGGAAAAAGAACGTTCGGCACGTATAAAATAAAAGTAAATTCATTTTATACGTAAGCCTCTACTACGTCGTATCAAATAAAAGGCAAAACGGAAGCAAAACTCGGGTATATAAAATTTTTCCCAAAAATTTAAAGAGTAGAAAAGAAATCTAAAGGATAGAAATGTAAATTATTACATTGGAAACGTACGAAAATCCCAAAAGACAGTACGAAGAATCCAAAAGAAACCAACAGTCTACCTCAGAATCAAAACAAGGGCCACCAAAGAAAAACAGAAAAGAAACATTCTTGAAACTTCAACGAACGCCTTCACACGTCGTCGTCAAAACTCTCCTCGAACACCTGTTCGTCTTCTCACCCCCAAACACATAAAAGAAAATGCATTCGAGGTAAGTACAACGTACTTAGAAAGAAAGAGAAGCTATGAAATCAAAGAAATTATAAGGAAAGGTATTTAAGCCGTTTATCTGATTATAAGAGACCGACTCAAGCTAAGGTTCACTTCATGCTCATCAACATGTTGTGACTAACTGTTTCTAGCTTAACCTATCTATGTTACAACCCCACTCAAGGGCACTACGCGCATCCACCTCAGCAGAGTCCCTCTGTACTTAGGGTCTTTGACCTCTGAGTTCTTCTACTTTGGGAACACTCTTTTGCAACATATTAGTGGATCACACCAATATCCACGAAGTCTAGAAAAGGTAGACTCGATAGCACGCACATCTCGCAGAGTCCCTCCGTACTTAGGGTCTTTTGACCTACGAAGTTCCTCCACCTTCAGAGGTAGCACATGCATCGCGATTTAGCCTGGTGCCTTGCCAAGAGAGACATGTTGTTTAATCTTTTACTAGTCACATACGTTGTTTATTAAGTTATTAACTAGCCAACCTAAGTGTTTTCAAATAATCTCCCTCACACATATTACTCTCTTCCTAGACCACTAGACAAGGACAAGTCCTAGCACATACACAGACATTGATGAATCCTAATTCATCAAAGCACAAGCCTATCATGCTCTTCCGACGGATCCGAACTTCAACTCCCTTTAAGAGTACATTCGGTGTTTTAACTGAACGAATCAGAAGCTCAATTCAGGCTTGTTTATGTTTATACCATTTTAACATATCATATATAAGGGTTCATAAAGATAAATCATGTATATAAGGCTGAACGACAACCCACAAAGAAAGAAGGACAAAACAAGCTAGACGCCCGTTTAATACCCTGGACGCCCGTCTAAACATTACTGGACGCCCATCCATTAAGCCCAGACGCCCGTCCACCTAAAACCATTTCAATCCTGAATGTAAAATTACCTCGACGCCCGTCCGGATAAGCCAGACGCTCGTCTGAGAAAAGACCTAAGCAGACGCCCGTCCAGAATACCGACGCCGTCCACCTGGGTTCGACCAGAACCCTAACTTCATCACCATGCGATTTCCAGATCGTATTTCAACCAAAAACCAGCAAATTACAACACATTGAGCACAAAAACTTACATCTAACAATGCCATGACACTTATAGACAAAGCTCAAAGCATCAACACAATTTTCTAACATCAAAACGTCATAGAACATGATCTAACCTTATAAAAGCAAGGAGATCATAGGATATGTTCTTCTTACCTAATTGCAGCCGAAACTGAACCAAAACCTTGAAAGTCTGCTGCAATCCCACAGAACTGATATCCAAACGCAGTCCTCTTCTCAACGATTCCAAAACTTGATTCCGATCTGAAAACGGTTAACTCCTTCCCTTAGCAAAAGTGAAGAACTTTCTTGTCTCTTCTCTCTTTCTCTCAAACGCAAGAGATGGGTTTAGGGTGTTTCAAATCTGAATTTGTGATTTAAGTTAGGTCATTGTTATTATTAAATAGATACTTAACTTCTTTTCCTTAAATGCCCTTTTAAAAAAAATGATCTTTCCTTTTAATTATATATATAAAACTCAAGATACATATATATATAAAACGCCAAATTATTTAACTCGAATAAAAGGAAACCGAACCTAATATTTCGTTTTCGCAAAAAGACACGTCTGCCCTTTCGAAAATCGAATATTACATTCTCCCCCCCTTAAAAGGAGTTTCGTCCTCGAAACTAGAACATACCTGGTAAATCCCCAAACTCTTGGAACTCACTAAGCATGTCGCTTTCCACTTCCCAAGTTGCCTCCTCGGGTGAATGATTGCTCCACTGAACTAACACCAAGGGAATCATCCTTCTTTTAATCATCTTTTCTTTCCGGTCTAGAATCTTGATAGGTCTCTCGTCATAGGCAAGATTATCTTGTAAGATTTCTGGGTCAACCGTAGTTTCCACATCATTCTTCGTCAGACACTTTTTCAACATCGAAACGTGAAACACATTATGGACTCTCGACATTGATTCTGGCAACTGAAGCTTATAAGCTAACGTCCCAACTCTCTCCAAAATCTCAAAAGGTCCTACATACCTTGGACTTAGCTTTCCTTTTTGTCCAAAGCGTTTCACTCCTTTCATCGGTGAAGCCCGTAGGTAAACTCTATCGCCGACTTCAAACTCAAGAGGTCTTCTCCTAACGTCAGCCCAACTTTTCTGCCTGTCTTGAGCTGCCTTGATTCTTCTTGACCAACTGAACCCTTTCCTTTGCTTGTTCAACCATCTCTGGCCCTGTAATCTGTCTCTCCCCGACTTCATCCCAAAATAGTGGCGTGCGGCATCTTCTCCCATACAACGCTTCAAACGGCGGCATGCCTATACTTGCATGAAAACTGTTGTTGTAGGCAAACTCCGCTACCGATAGGTAATCATCCCATGATCCGCCTACCTCCAAAACACAAGCTCTCAGCATGTCCTCGAGTGTCTGGATGGTCCTCTCAGATTGTCCATCTGTCTGAGGATGAAAAGCCGTGCTCAAATCCAACTTGGTCCCGAAGGCTTCTTGCAAGCTCTTCCAAAACCGACTTACAAACCTCGAATCACGGTCTGAAACTATCGAGATTGGAACTCCATGTAACTTCACTATATTGTCCAGATATAGTGTCGTCATCTTCTTCAATGGCATGTCGACCTTGTACGGTAAGAAATGGGCAGATTTGGTCAATCTGTCTACGATTACCCAAATTGCGTCGTGTCCGCCTCTTGTCTTAGGTAATCCGGTGATGAAGTCCATTGTGATCTTATCCCATTTCCATTCCGGGATATCCAATGGCTTAAGCATTCCACCGGGTCTTCTATGCTCCGCCTTAACCTTTTGACATACATCACACTCGGCCACAAACTTGGCTATTTCCACTTTCATCGAGGGCCACCAAAATCTTTCCTTTAAGTCTCTGTACATTTTAGTAGCACCCGGATGAACCGCAAAAGCTATCCTATGTGCTTTTTCCATAATTCTTTGTCTCAAGTCGCCAACGTTAGGTACACATAGACGATCCCGATACCACAGATTTCCACTTTTATCCAATGCGTAACCAACCGTAGGCTTCTCCCTAGCGACACGCTTCAAATCCAACAAAACCGGGTCTTCGTCTTGCTTTCCCCGAATATCATCCATCAACTCTGACCTTGCTAACAACGGTGCCACAAACTGTCTGTCTTCAATCTGATCAAAGCTTCTGATTTCCAACCCATCTAACCTTTCGCCATTACCTCAACACTGGAAGCCGCAAACACCGGTTTTCTACTCAAAGCATCTGCTACTACATTTGCTTTTCCCGGATGGTACTGAATATCCAAATCATAGTCCTTAACGAACTCTAACCATCTCCTCTGTCTCATATTCAGGTTCTCTTGTGTGAAGAAATACTTTAAACTCTTATGGTCGGTGAAGATCCTTGCTTTAACCCCATATAAGTAATGCCTCCAAGTCTTTAAGGCAAAAACTACCGCTGCCAACTCTAGATCATGTGTTGGGTAGTTCTTCTCATGCACCTTCAACTGCCTTGATGCATAGGCTATCACTTTTCCTCCTTGCATCAACACACAACCCAAACCCTGTCCCGAAGCATCCGTGTAGACATCATAGTTATCAAAAATCTCCGGAACTGCTAACACTGGTGCCGTAGTCAACTTACTCTTCAAGGTATGAAAGGCCTTATCACACTCATTAGTCCATTCAAATTTCACATTCTTCTGTGTCAGCCTGGTGAGTGGAGTAGCTATCTTCGAAAAATCTTGTACGAACTTCCGGTAGTAACCAGCCAACCCAAGAAAACTTCTTACTTCTGAAACTGTGGTAGGTTTAGGCCAATTCTCAACTGCCTCGATCTTTGCTGGGTCAACTTGAATACCATCTCCAGAAATGACATGACCCAAGAAACTCACTCGATCCAACCAAAAGTCACACTTAGAAAACTTTGCATACAACTGATTCTTCTTCAGTGTGTCCAACACTATCCTTAAGTGTTCCTCGTGTTCTTTCTCATCCTTAGAGTAGACTAGGATATCGTCTATGAACACTATCACGAACTTATCCAAGTATGGCATGAAAACTCGCTGCATCAAATCCATAAATGCAGATGGAGCATTAGTGAGTCCAAAAGGCATAACAAGGAACTCATAATGTCCATATCTCGTACTGAAAGCCGTCTTCGGTATATCTGCTATCTTAACCTTCAGCTGATGATATCCGGATCTCAGGTCGATCTTGGAAAACACTCTCTTACCTTGCAGCTGATTAAACAGATCATCTATCCTCGGTAGAGGGTACTTATTCTTGATGGTAAGGTTGTTCAGTGCTCTGTAGTCGATACACATTCTCATGCTGCCATCTTTCTTCTTCACGAACAAAACAGGGGCTCCCCATGGCGAGGTACTGGGCTGAATTATGTTCCTTTCAAGCATATCTTTAAGTTGAGCTTTCAACTCCTTTAATTCGGCCGGTGCCATTCTGTAAGGTGCTTTAGCAACTAGTGCCGCTCCCGGTATCAACTGAATCTCAAACTCTATCTCTCTGTCCGGCATGTTTCCCGGTAACTCTTCTGGAAATACCTCAGGGTATTCCCTCACTATGGGAGTCTCCTCGAACTTAGGCTTCACTTGTTCCACGTCCACTGCATACAACAAGTAGCCCTCACAACCCTTCTGACAAGCCCTTACTGCCTTAACCGCTGATATGATCGGATGTTTCTTCTTACTCGGCTTGTATACATTACCTTGATATGTCTTGTCTGATTTCCCAGGTACTTTAAAAGTCACTTTCTTCTCTTTACAGTCCAAGTGTACATAATTCTCGGATAGCCAATCTATTCCGAGGATTACATCAAAATCCGAAAAGTCCAAAACTGTAAAGTTGCTCTTACATCGGTAAGGTCCGACTCGAACTTCCACTTGTGATATCATTCTAGTTACCCTTGTTACCTTCCCTAACGGCGTAGTTATCTCCAAAGTGTTTCTTAAAGGCTCTGAAGGTAAATCCAACTTCTTAGCTACCTTGGTTGACACAAAAGTATTTGACGCTCCCGTGTCAAACAAAGCCTTGACCACTAAGTTTTCTAACATTATCGTACCTAGGATGCATATTCATTTATTTAAATATAGTTACAACATGAATAATCACGCTATAAAATATCTTAACAAAAGAATGAAACAAAACATGGTACCTGAAATAACGTCATCCTCTGGTTCCACAAAATTAGCATCCACTGCAAAAACTCGAACCGGTCGGCTCGGGCCGCCTCTCCCGCTACCTTGGCTCGAACCACTCTTGTTTCCTCTGTTTGGACACGCTCTAGAAAAGTGTCCTTGCTCACCACAAACGTAACAACCGTTACTACTCTGCCTGCACTCTCCTGTATGATTTCTGTTGCACTTGGGGCAAAGTGGTGCACTGTTCGGGGCTTTAGCTGCTGTAGGTGCCGTAGTCTTCTTGGCTGCCTGCTGTGGCGCTCCCCTATAACTGCCTTGACTTGTCCCGAAATTTCTCTTATTATTGACAACCACTGTAGCTCTCTTCCTGAAAGTCTCGACTTCCAAGGCTTTATTCATCAACTCTGCCATATTCCTCGCCGTGAATCCTAGCATGCCCGACTGAATCTCGTAGGCCAACCCATCCTTATAGAGGGCCATCTTTCTCTCTTCCACTTTCATCAATTCCGGATAGAACCTTCCTAACTCATTGAACTTATTAGTATACTGGGACACTGTCAGATGATTACCTTGCTTGTGCTTCAGGAATTGACTTGCTTTATCTGCTTGAACTGTAACCGGGAAGTACTCATTATAAAACATCGTCTTGAACCCTTCCCAATCCGTTACCTTACCGTTGCTGCTTTGAACGGCATCAATCCATGCTTCTGCTGATCCCAGCATAAAACTGACTTGCCATCTCTGTCTCAGGAACATGTATGTTCCTACAAGCTTTCTCGAATCCCCTTATCCACTCCTCTGCTTTAGAATGCTCCACATTACCAAAGAAGTTCTCAACTCGGTTTCTCCTCAATCTCGTATACCAATCCACCGCTGGTGTTTGCTCAAAAGCTGGTCTAACTGGTGGGTGAACTGGAGGGTAACCATAAGATACATGCGGCTGATACTGCTGATGTTGAGGATAAGGTGGGATTACTTGAGGCTCATTCTGATACGGATAGTACCCCTGATAAAACTGATGCTGTTGAGGCTGCTGAAAACCAAAGGGTGGATGACCGACGCCTTGCTGGTGGTCAAAGCGTGGTGAAGGTGGTACTGTAGGTTGAGGAACATGACCTACATGAGGAGGGTAAAAGACCTGCTGCTGCTGAGGATACACTGGAGGATAAGCACTAGATGGTGGTGGATACACATTGGTCACTGGTGGTGGCGCACTAATCGGTGGAATGTCGCCTACTACAGTGACACGAATAGGTGCTTGTCCAGGCTCTCCATAAATGTAGTTATATCTTGGCGGTGGTCGGGGTGGCAGATTCTGATGCGGCCTCGGTGACACATCCTGTTGAGACCGTGGTGTAGGCGTGGCTGTATGGGGTGGTGGCGAAAGACTCAAACGAGGCGAAGGATTCTGCCTCACAAATCCGCCCCCTACTACGGGCACTGGGCTCTCTGCCCCTTGTCTAACCCCTGAGCTCTCAGCTCCACGAACGCCTCTTCTTGTCGTTACCATGCTGAAAGATCAAGAAAACCAGACGTTACTAAAGATCTAAAGAAACTTATCTTAAAGAAAGGAAGTCTAAGAACGCTTTTCTCTGATACCAACTGTAACGCCCCGTTCCCGGACACCGAGTCCTTATCCGGAAAAGAAACGTTCGCACGTATAAAATAAAAGTAAATTCATTTTATACGTAAGCCTCTACTACGTCGTATCAAATAAAAGGCAAAACGGAAGCAAAACTCGGGTATATAAAATTTTTCCCAAAAATTAAAGAGTAGAAAAGAAATCTAAAGGATAGAAATGTAAATTATTACATTGGAAACGTATGAAAATCCCAAAAGACAGAATACGACAAATCCAAAACCGATAGTCTACCTCAAAATTAAGGAAAGGACAACCAAAGAAAAGCAGAAAAGAAACATTCTTGAAACTTCAACGAGCGGCGTCAAACGTCGTCGTCAAACTCTTCCTCGAAAACCTGTTCGTCTTCTCGTCCCCAAACACATAGAAAAAGTATGCATTCGAGGTAAGTACAACGTACTTAGAAAGAAAGAGAAGCTATGAAAGCAAAGAAATTATAAAGAAAAGTATTTAAGCCGTTTATCGATTATAAGAGACCGACTCAAGCTAAGGTTCACTTCATGCTCATCAACATGTTGTGACTAACTGTTTCTAACTTAGCCTATCTATGTTACAACCGCACTCAAGGGCACTACGCGCATCCACCTCAGCAGAGTCCCTCTGTACTTAGGGTCTTTGACCTACAGAGTTCTTCTACTTTGGGAACACTCTTTTGCAACATATTAGTGGATCACACCAATATCCACGAAGTCTAGAAAAGGTAGACTCGATAGCACGCACACCTCAGCAGAGTCCCTCCGTACTTGGGGTCTTTTGACCTCGAAGTTCTTCTACCTTCAGAGGTAGCACATGCATCGCGATTTAGCCTGGTGCCTATCCAAGAGAGACATGTTGTTTAATCTTTTACTAGTCACATACGTTGTTTATTAAGTTATTAACTAGCCAGCCTAAGTAGTTTCAAATAATCTCCCTCACACATACTACTCTCTTCCTAGACCACTAGACACGGACAAGTCCTAGCACATACACAGACATTGATGAATGCTAATTCATCAAAGCACAAGCCTATCATGTTCTTCCGACGGATCCGAACTTCAACTCCCTTTAAGAGTACATTCGGTGTTTTAACTGAACGAATCAGAAGCTCAATTCAGGCTTGTCTATATTTATACCATTTTAACATATCATGTATAAGGGTTCATAAAGATAAATCATGTATATAAGGCTGAACGACAACCCACAAAGAAAGAAGGGCAAAACAAGCTAGACGCCCGTTTAAGACCCTGGACGCCCGTCTGAACCCTACTGGACGCCCGTCCAAAGATGGACGCCCATCCATTAAACTCAGACGCCCGTCCACTGAAGACCATTTCAATCCTGAATGTAAAATTACCCCTCAGACGCCCGTCCGGATAAGCCAGACGCCCGTCTGAGAAAAGACCAAGGCTGGACGCCCGTCCAGAATACCGGACGCCGGTCCACCTGGGTTCGACTGGAACCCTAACTTCATCACCATGCGATTTCCAGATCGTATTTCAACCAAAAACCAGCAAAAACAGCACAGAAACACAGCAAACTTATATCTAAACATGCCATGACACTTATAGACAAAGCTCAAATCATCAACACATCATTCCAGCATCAACTACAACCTACAATTGCATCTAACCTTATAAAAGCAAGGAGATCATAGGGTTTATTTTCCTTACCTTAAAACAGCCCAGAAAACTGAACCAAAACCAGCACAAGACTGCAACTTTGGCAACCAAACTGGTATCCAAACGTAGTCCTCTTCTCAACGATTCCAAAACTTGATTCCGATGCGAAAACGGTTAACTCCTTCTCTCGAAAATGAGGAAAACTCTTGTCTCTCCCTCTTTTCTCTCTCATAGCCGCAGAGATGGGTTTAGGGTGTTTCAAATCCTGATTTTGTGATTAACAACAGGGTTAGGTCATTGTTATTTTCCGTTTAAATACCTACTCCCAAAACTTAGGCTTTTCCTTATATGCCCCTTTTTAAAAAAAAAGATCTTTCCTTTATTTATATATATACATAACTCGAAGATACATATATATATAAAACGCCAAATTATTTAACTCCGAATAAAAGGAAAACGAACCTAATATTTCGTTTTCGCAAAAGGACACGTCTGCCCTTTCCCGAAAAATCGGAATATTACAATAGTACAGGTGTGTCACGGGTGTCACTCGTGTTGAATGAGAGACGACCATACTTAGTTTACAAAAGATGACATAGGACTATCATATAAAATTCATTCAGTGATTTTAAAAGTGTAATTACACGACAAATTTCTAAATTGAAAAATTGGAAAATCATATACATAAGGCATAGCTAGTTAGACGGTATTTGGAACCGATAAACTAGTGGGAGCCTTAGCCTTATGATTTGTTGTTTTTCTGAATCAATAGAAATGTGTAATAGACTGCACAAGAGTTTCTCCATTTATTGGAAAAACAAGAATAAAGCGTTACTAGTTAGACAGTATTTGGTACTGATAAACTAGTTGTGAGCTTAATTCTGGAGATTTTATAATCTTTGAAACATCATGAACACAGCTTTGCTAGTTAGACAGTATTTGGAACTGATAAACTAGTGGGAGCTTAGTTCTGGGTGATGTTCTAATCTTTGAAAAATCATAAATACAAAGTGTGGCTAGTTAGACGGTATTTGGAACCGATAAATTAGTGGGAGCTTTGGTCTTATGATTTGACGATTAGAAAAATCGATAGTCCAAGCAAGTAACACTGAACATCCCACAGTTCAAGAGTCGTGTCTACTCAAACAAACTGCTAGTTCAAAACCGTTTCCATCTAAAGAAAGTAAAGAATGGGAAAGAATGTTCATAAGTGTTAGTCATCTAAACTAAGTAGTTTTAAGGCTAAACCGGAAAATTAATAAATTGGAAATTAGAGGATAAGGAAAGTGATTTCGGATCACTGACCAATGCATCCTAGGCAATTTTCTCAAAAGCTAAGTCCTTTGGAAGAACTAGGTAGCTTTGCATTAAACGATAAATAAAATAGACAACGGGCAGTTTTTTCAGATTGACTAGTGGGAGTGATATAAGGAAATGAATCTCGGATTCAATTCTTGAGCATCACAGAAAATTCATTTTCTGTTTTCAGATTCGTTGGAACGAACGTATTCATTTTCAATAGGATAATTTGTTTGTCTTATTGACGATGAATGTAACAGTCGTAGCACGAATCCAAGACTCGGACTTTTGTTTGATAAAGTCAGAACCACTAATCATTGTTGAAAAGGTATTAGTAACACATCTTAAAACATATAAACGCAAATGGTTTCCGTATTTCGATAAACGCTTCTTTCTATTCTATTAATTAGTGCATATTCCCTAAAGACAAGATCTGAAGACTGGCTTAGGGTGATTCCTATCTCCCAGTCAAAGGAACACTGTCTCAAAGGAACAATGACTAAGTTTCCTTTCAATCAGGAAAGGGTAATAGATTTAAAGAAGTAACATAGCTTGTTCATAACAATCTTCGGGGTCATATGAAAGGTACAAGCTAGTGGGAGCTTTTGAAGTAGTGACATCTAGTTTGACTACTATTCGAGACTCCGGTAAGTTTATCAAAAATATTTGGAGGAAATCTCTGATTTCACCAGAGATAGAGTATTCCATACTCATAAATAGGTTATTGCGTAGTCTTCGGGACTGATGCTCGGCCTACCTCCCAGTGAAATGTTTTCACTAAGGGATACACCACAAATTTGCCTTACATAGTTATTGATGTGCTACGATACGCTGCTGAACTCATTTAAGATATTGGTTGCAAAATAACGGTTGTATTGAAAAAATGAGAAGTCTACCTAAAAGATGCCTACGCATTTGTGGATAAGGAGTGAATTCGGTTCACCCCACTTCCGTATATAGAGGCATTTAGCACCGAGTGCTTGAAGGTAGGACTGGAAATTTTGCGTACACGTTCAGGACGTGAAATATCTTAATGCATTGAGTAAAGGTTGGTTATAAAACTCGTAAAATCAGAGAATGACGGTTATACTGTCAAACTCGGTCTGATAGAGTCTATAAATAACAACCTTGGATCTTGAAGTATTTGTACTCAAGATGTTACTAACTGATTTGTTCAGTCCACATCCAACACCGGCAGTTGGTGAAAACACTAATAAAAACTACTAAACTAGATCAGTATATCACTCCACCCCGAACGCAGTGGGAGTATGGTTTGTCCATTATCCATTGCAGGACCTTATGGTCTATAGGGTAGATTGATGACCTATAGTCCTTCGTGGACTGTATAGGATCCTGATCATAGAGGTTGGTTTAAAAGCCATAACCCTGTGAATGGAGTATGATACTCCAATTCTGTTGAAACTCTTGTAGAACCACCTGAGTATCTCAGGCCAAGTGGGAGTAATTGAAACTACACGGAGAAGAGTCGAATGAATAGGAAAGTTTAACTTTCAACGCAAAGCTGAGTAATTTAGGGGTGATTCCATAAAAGGTAGAGAGTTAACCAGACCGTGATCTCTCTTATCACTCAGTCTTGCTTGATTTCGTCAGAAAGCGAGAAATAGGGGTGATTCCTTAAGACTTCCTTGCCGAACAACGGAATCTAAATTCATTCAGAATAGAAGGGTTTTAGCTAAAAACAAATAATGGATTCGTTAAAGCGCAGAAAATAGGGGTGATTCCCTAAGACTTTTTTGCGAGACTAACGGTATCTTAATTTATTCAGAAGAACCTTTGGCAGGATGCCTGCCATAGCTTATATCCTTTGGGGATTAAAGCAAACCTCTAGGTCATTTCAAAGTCATATATTTTAATATGTGGACTTGACCAGAATGTTGATAAGTCTTTTGTAGACTGGGCATCAATATTAGTAAAGTAGTATGTAGATTAGTGTTTGTGAATGGTAACACTGAAACAGTTGGAAACAACATGGGTGTGTTATCTGAAGTCAAAGTCTGACATGCCATCGGGATTCATTCTAAAGGATTTCATTCGCTCAAATCCGCAAGAATCGGTCACTGGCAATCCCATCCATTCACCTGGTTAAGATATTCTTGCATTTATGCAACATTCAACGATGTAGTCTACCCTACCTCTCAGGAATGATTATCAAAACCTGCGGATGAATACGAAATGGGATGTTTAGTGAATCCTCAAGTATCTTCGGGAGAATGAGGAATAATATGCTAGTATATTCAGGTGCAAACTAGAATATAAGTGATGACACTAATTCTGACTTTAGGTCAGATTAAGGATGATCGTTAAGTCGATTTCGTCCTCAGTGTTGAATCAAAGGCATATTGACATCGTACCACCGGATTAGATGGAAAGGCGACGTTTCGATCCCAAAGATTGACTCAAGCCGACATCCTACCTAATCAGTGTACCAAGTCACATGGTATTCGGATTCTGAGTACGCACCGGGTCACTGACCTACCCTGCGGAGGCATACTCCGGTCGTGCTTGGAAGGATGAATTACTAAGATGCGCTTGGAGGGTACATATTTGAGGGATTCGTCTCACTTGTTTTGAGCAAGTGGGAGAATGTTGTAGATATAGATAAATAAGGGTGTGCTCAAAAACAATTAATCCACTTGCCTTTTGTGCAAGTGGGAGATTGTAAGGTGTAGTGCCCGAAAGACAATTATATAATTGTTTTAGGACAGAATTAATAATTCATCTTATTATATGCATGTATGTTTATAATTAAGACACTACTGAAAACCCTGAGTACCTCGTTTATGTAATCACATAACTCAGTGTATGGCTATACACAAGAGGATTGAGTTAGTGAGATGTACTTAAAATTAACTTAGTCCGTAGCATTTATTAATCTGAGTACGGGTCTCATGATTAATTTGCTATTAATGCGCCCAGAACACTTTAGGTGTGACAGTCTTATCCGGACTGTCGGTAATAGGGTACCTAGTGGGGCATTTATATATGATGATAATCATATAGGGCTGGACCGATTTGATTTGAGTTCTCGATATAATTCCGTAATCGAGAAGTCTTATCGAATCACAAGATGATCATATATGGATTAATCTTAATCCTGAGGTGATCACAGACGACTGCTTAGACTAGGGTAGAGTTTGATGTGTTAGTAAGGATCACTTCGAAGTATGTGGTCCAACAATTCTCGTTGGCTCTATTCTGGAATGAGTGAGTGGTCTGTGCTATCACAGATATGGAATCCATTCCTTCCCTCGGGAAGTAGAGAGACAGTTCCCTTATTTGTTGACCCTAGAAACTGATCGATCGGCCGAGTTCATATTCTATTGAATATGAACTAATTGATCACTAGGGGGTTAATGGTAAATAAGGATAATATGTTTCGAGAAGGGTTTACGGAAATATCCCGAATCGAAGTGAACAATCTATGGAGGATTTATCCGTATGTAATGATTATATCAGTGGACGCTTTCGACTCATAAATTGAGTGTAAGTTATCTATATTCGATAGAGTTCAGTTTCGGGTTTATGGTGGTGTAATCCCGGAATTAATAGGTTGGATATAATTATTCTGTCTGATGAATAATTTTATTCGATTTATTGTAGCTACTGAATATGGGTCCATGGTCCCCGACGTGGCTCCTAATATAGCATATAGGTTTCTCGTCGTTGCACCTCAATTATAATTAAATAGTTGGATTGGACTATTTAATTTGATATGTGGATTAATTGTTTGGTTGGACTAAATAATTAAATACACGGAAAAGATATTTTTCGTGGACTCGGTCCGAATTGGTGTGTTGACCCTTTTTTGGTCAAATATAGGAAAAATATGCATGGACCTTATTTTTCAAGAAAAGGTGCGCATGTTTTTTTTTGTATATATTTTATATTATTTAATTATTAAGGAATTTGTTTTCTTAGATAGTTATTTAATATGTGATTTATCTTTTATTTGTTAAATGATAAATCATGGAATATTGGATAATATATTTATTTATCCTAATTTGTTTGGGATAAATATTATATTTATCTTTTATTTGGAAAAAGGATTAATGTAATAATTATCTCTTAATTATTTAATCCTTGGAGGTTAAGTTTTACTCTCCTATATAAAGAGAGTTCTCCCAAACCTTTTGAACACTATAACACGCCATTATCAAAGAAAGGGGCTTAGAATTTTCGGCCATCTTTCTTCGGGTTTCGAGTTGGAATAATCTTCGGGATTATTCCGGTAGCATATCAAGGAGGTCCGGCGGCAGGAAACACCATCCACCTGGTGTTGCTGGGAGACACACGTTGGAAGGCTGTGGCTTCTCAAAATACGTGTTATTGGAGATCTATCGTTCTTGGCGTTAAGCACCATAAAAAGGTAGGCTCCTAAACCCCCTTGTAAGTTTAGATCTTTTATTTATGTATTTTGTTTCGTTTAGATCTAGATCCGATACTTCCGCTGCGTAATCGGGTCAATCTATGGTTGATCCGACGATATTACATCTAACAAGTGGTATCAGAGCCTTTGATCTAACGATCAAAGTATATGAATTTTAGATCTTGGAGTGGAAAAGCATGTTTTAGATGTTTTATTTCGTTTTTTTTTTTTGGTAAAATTCGAATTTAATCATGATTGTATGCTTGTGATTGTTGTGGTTGAAGAGATGGATTGGGGTTGGTATTGTTTACTCGTTAGATCTATTGTAAACTCATATAAATTCGTTTATATGAGTATAGGAAATTTTGTAATTTTAATTTCCTAGAAGTAGATCTGTTTTATTGCTGTTCGGTTTTTTATTTTTTCCCGGAGTTTGAGCCGTTGAAACGACAATCCCTCCGGTCAGAATGAAGAATAAAAGTTGAAGAACATTCCCTCAAAATTTCATGACGATCGGAGTCGATCTCGATGTCTGATCTCTGCTATAAAGTAGCAGCTGTAACAGAAAAGCACAGCAGGCATTAAAACCCTAGCTGTGAGTTTGTCGAATTTCTGGAAGAGATTGGACCGTTGAAACGCAGATCCGACCGTTCAGATCGACTACCATGGAGTTATGAACAAGCCCTAAAAATTTAAGGTCGATCGGGATTTGTCTGAGACAAGGAGATCCCCTCTCTCCTTTTCTGTTTGTTATTGGTATGGAATATCTGTCCAGAATGTTGAGGATCCTGGGGGAGGATTCAGAATTTAATTATCATGCAGGCTGTCAAAGTTTGAAGATCAACCACCTTGCTTTTGCTGATGATCTTATGCTTTTTGCTAGAGGGGATCCCATTTCAGTTACTCTTCTTATGAATTGTTTGTCTTGCTTTGGGGATTGTTCTGGCTTGGTGGCTAATATGATGAAGTCTGAAATGTTTTGTGCTGGTTTAAATGAAGATGATAAAGCTGACTTATTGGATATTTCTGGTTTAAAGGAAGGAGTGTTTCCTATCAGATATCTTGGAATTCCATTATGTGATGTTAGAATGAATGTTGGGCACTATGATCCCATGTTTACTTCTTTGAGGAACTACTTCTGTAATTGGAAAAGTGCCTCTCTATCTTATGCAGGCAGATTGCAGCTTATCCATTC
>CM044902.1:44838206-44853206 GCA_024500145.1 Gentiana dahurica var. dahurica
GAGGAGTGAGGAGTACCTCAAAGGAGTGAGTATTTGGACCTATCAACTTAAGCATGGAGATTCAGCACTGATTAAAGCTATTTTTAGAATCAGGGATAGGATTTTACTATCCTCTGATTCTGCAGATACTACTGTTTCTTTGATGAAAACCTTGTGTACTGGTTCTAGGCTTATGCCTGTTGCAGCTTATGATTTTTTTAGAATGAAGGCCCCCAAAGTCTGGTGGTATAAGACTGTTTGGAACTCTAGGGCAACTCCTAAACACTGCTTCATGTTGTGGATTACCCTAAAAAATAGCTTGCTCACTGCTGATAGGCTTGTTACTGATGATAAACTCTGTTCCCTTTGTGGTTTGATTGATGAAACTGCTCCCCACTTGTTCTTTCAATGCCCTATTTCTTGTATGATTTGGGGAAAAATCAGAATATGGCTTGGCATTAATAGGAGGTTGGAGACTATTTTGAGTTCTTTGAGATGGTTTAAATGGCATTGCAAAGGAACTTCTCATGGTAATGTGGCTAGGACTGCATCTGTCTCTGTGGTTGTATACTGGATCTGGCATATGAGGAATAAGAGAAGATTCGAAGGTTATCTGATGAAGATTCCTGATGTTTTGCATTGAATAAAGACTCATATCTTTTACATAATGCAAGCTGCTTTTCATTTGTACACTTTCACCCCATGATGTTAGGGTTTTGTACATCTTTTGTTTTTATTTCTGGTAGTTGTTGGTGGTTGTTTGAGATAATTTTCTTTCTCTACACCCCAAGGGATAGGCTCTGTGAGTTTTGCTCTCATATGACCCCTCTTTTTGCAGTTTTTGGGTGTTGATAGGGGTTTAGTGGCTGTTGTTTCTTGTAGCATATAACCTCAGGGGTCTTATGCTACTTGAAATCAACAAATCTAACCTCTTCTCAACACTTTGTAGATACTACTCTAGATCTTTGTCTAGGATGTTAACTCTTGTAGTTTGCATACCTTGGTTTTATATATTTACATTTAACCAAAAAAAAAAAGAAAGAGCTCTCAGTAGTGTTCGATTTAGAGAGAGAAGCTCTCAAAGTGGCGATTGGCGACTAGGGTTTTCCGACTGCCACTCTTCGAACATTTACTAGCTTTCAATGCGATTTCTACCTCCTTTTCACAAATCTATTGCTTTAATTCATTGTTCTTTGTTAAGGGTGATTTTGTACGTTTTATAACGATATATTTTACGATGATTTTCCCCATATTTATATTATTTGCATAAGAATTGGCCTTTATATGGAAATATTAAGCAAGTGATACTTTTAAGGGTCTAATTGCGAAAGTGATTAAATTATGTGTTGACTTGGTGATTTTATGTTTATTGGAATTATGTTACACTTTGCGATGTTTTTGATGTCGTGTAGATGCATTTTCTCGACTCAAATGGTGATCAAAAGTTGATGAAGTTCGAAATAGCTGATGATCAAAGAGATAAAGATATAATGAGCTAGAAGAAGATGAGATAAAGATCAAGAAATTCGAAGTTGGTCTAGCTAGACGAGCGTTTAACATGGCGTCTTACCGGACGGGCGTCTGAACCTGCAAACGAGCGTTCAGAGGTGCGATTTACATTCAGAGCCTATAGACGTGACCCAGACGGGCGTCCATCACCGCCATACTCCCAGCCGCTTTATTTCTCTATTTAAAGCAGCAGATTTTCCATCTCATACATATAATTCGAACCCTAATTTCATAGGGGCGGCTCAGGCTGCGTTTTTACTCTATTTTCTTCCAGTTTATGCAATTAAATTCCTCGATTAGATTAGATATATTAATGTCTTTTACTTCATCAATTCGAGTTGCAACAAGGATGTTAAGAGGCTAAACCCTCTTGAACAAGCGTTGTGAAGCCGTCCATCAACAATTCAGTTTGATTCGTGATTGATTTGTGAGTTCCTATCTCAAGTTTGTTTCTTTTATCATGCTTTACAGTGGTTTATTGCAAGTCGTATCGAAAATGTTTGCTTTATGATTGTTTTATTGATGAAAATCCTATAAACATTAGATCACCATGCTAAAAGAATAGATATTTGATCTAATTAAAACGAGAGTTATTAGATTGATTGTCTAGATTAGAAATTGAAAGATTTCACGCCTAGGTTAGAAAGACGTAATATTTAACATCGAAAGATAAAAGATTAGGAAACGAACTTGTCTACGGGAGTAGGAGTTTATGCCTTCGATTAGGTGAATCACGACTTGAGTGGAGATCACGAATTAATACGAATTAGAATTGAATGTTGATAGGATAGGTGGATCGATTGCTTGTTCGTTCGTTATAATTTGATTTTTAATCCTTCGAACTTGAATTGCTTAGTTAGTTTATCTTTTAATTGCATATTAGTTTAGTTTAGTTAAATCGGTTCGCAACCAATCTTTCCTGGCTTTAGACTTGTTCTTCTGTCCAGTTTTGTGTTTTGTTTAAGTTTAGTTTTGTTTCAATCGCTGTTTAGTGTAGTTTCGTGACATAGTTGGTTTAGATAGACAAAAACTAGGATTCACAACAGTCTAGTTCCCCGTAAGATCGACCCGGCATAGCCTCTACACTACGATCCTTGCACTTGAGGTTAACCGGTTTATTACTTGTTGTTTGTATTGATAAAATCCGGGACAAGTTTTTGGCACCGTTGCCGGGGACCCGGACGGTTGTCTTGTTTTTGTTTTTCATTAGTAATTTAGGTTTGGTTTTTGTTTTTATTTCTGTTTTTCGTTGGTGATTTAGTTGTTTTTTTATTTGTTTTTTTCTGTTAATTAATATTTGTTCTTGTTAGTTGTAGTACAGACTTTTGTTTTTGAGTTTTAGTCTCTGTTTTCTGTTATCGTTTCTTTTTCTGCTCTCTGTTCGAATCTGTTCCAGTTGGACGAGCGTCTGGTCATACAGATGCCCGTCCAGTTCTTCCTCCAGGAGGACGCCCGTCTGTCCTGTCAGCCATTAGTTTTTATTTTTATTTCAATTAGGTTTTCTGTTTTTTTCGTAGGTAAGTGTCGTAGGTAGGTTTCTTAGGTTGAATCATCTGACTCCACACCTTTCACGATCAAATTTTAGGATAAAAGGGTCCGTTTTAGCACTTGATAGTATTTTGTCCATAACTTCGGCTCGAGTGTCCGTTTGGCGCGCAGGACCCCAATTCGGAAAGCTCGTTCCGACGCCGACGGCGTGGCAGACGGCCGGGGGCCGTCCGACACCGTTTTTGAGGTCAAAACCACTGTTTTCCCTTCCATTTTGGGCTCAGAAGATTTCAACACGTTTTTAGTGTTTCCTGTTTTTCTGTTTTTAAATTTTTCGTAGTTAAGTTTCGTAGTTTTTGATTCCTCTAGGTTTAGTTATCCTTTCCCTCTGTCTCTTTTTCCCCCGTTTTTCTGCTGTTTTATCCGTCTCTGTTCTTGTTTTTATTCTTTCAAACGGGCGTCTAAACTAGTGGACGCCCGTCTGCCTTAAATTTTTCTTCGTTTCTGTTCGTGTTTTTGTCAGATTGGATGAACGTCCGGTTTTACAGATGCCCGTTCAGTTCAAAATCCAGACAGACGCCCGTCCAGGAATCTGGACGCTCGTCTGATCTGTCCATCCATCACTTTCTATCCTTTCTTGCTCAACACCTTGAGTTGGTGTTCGGTTTATGCAAACTCGTAGTCATAAGGGACCACTAATCTATTCCCCTGACCCCGAGCGGACCATAGTCCGACCCAATAGGCGGAGACTTTGTTTCGATGAAGGAAACGCTCTAGATCAAGAATTTGAGCAATATCTTTCAGGACAAATCGAAAGAATAGTAATAATGGCAGCGGAAGATAGACGGACGTTGGCCGACTATGCCATGCCCGGTACAGTCACCATAAACCCGGCTATCGTCATGCCTACCATTACTGCTCCAAACTTCGAGCTTAAACCCGGACTTATTCAGATGATGCAGCATGCATCAATTTTCCATGGTTTCCAATCTGAAAACCCCCACACTCACTTACACACATTCTTGCAAATATGCGGTACTACCCGTATCCAAGGTGTAAGTGAGGATGCCATCAAGCTTAAACTATTTCCATTTTCCTTACGGGGGGGAGGCACTCGAGTGGTATCACTCTCTCCCCTCTGAATCCATCACTACGTGGGCTGAGCTCGAGAAGGAATTTCTAAGTCAATACTTTCCTCCTTCAAAAACAGCCCATTGTCTGAACGAAATCTTCACATTCCGTCAGCTGGAAAATGAGTCATTCTTTGATGCATGGAAAAGGTTTAAGTCTCTCCTGCGCAAGTGTCCCCATCATGGCTTCCCAAAGCAAAGGCAAGTCCATACTTTCTTCAGTGGATTGACCGAGCTCACCAAGGGCATGGTCAATAGTTCCTCTGGTGGGGCATTTCTCAAGAAAACACCTGATGAGGGGTGGGCGCTGTTCGAGGACATTGCCAAGTACAATTATGCCCCATCTTATCAAACCATTCAAGCACCTCCTCTGCCTCCCAAGGTCGAAGAGGTGACTATGCAAAATCTGGTTGCCATGTTGCAGAAGCAAATGGCAACCTCTCAAATGACAGCTTCTCAAAACTTCTCAAATCCGAGTTATCAGGCTCCTTCACCTTCACAGAACTCTCAAGTTTTGTACTGTGAAGCTTGCTGTCAGACTGGCCATATGACTGGCCAATGTCAATTTTCTTCCCCCTCTGCTCAGCAAGTCAATGTTGTTCATGACTATGGACAGCATAATCCAATCACATGCCAAGTATGTGATAGCATGGGGCACACTGCTCGCTTCTGTCCCATGATTGGGCAGAATGCGGAAGTCAATGCTTTCTCTGGCCAGACAAATCAGAGATTCAACAACCAATTCTCTGGCCAGAACAATTTCCAAAACCAAGGGTTTAATCAATCTGCAGGATTTAATCCGAATTCAAATTTCAATAGAAACCCTGGTTATGTTCAGAACCAAAGCTCAAATTTTTCCAACCCGAGGTTCAATCAGAATTGGCCCACCAATTCTAATTCTACATTTCCAAATCAGTCCAATCAGCCTCTCCCTCAAAATCATCAGAACTCTCAAGGCCCCTCCCAATCCAACAATTTCGAAACCAAGTTGGAGGAGCAAAGTAGGACAATAAAAAGTCTTGAGAGACAAATAGGGCAATTGGCTGAGCAGCTAGCGTCAAGACCCCCAGGGCATCTGCCCAGTTTTACTGAGAAAAACCCAAGAGGCGGTCAAGTCGCTCAGGCCGATATAAGCAACAGCCAATGCACTGACCTCGTGCCAACAATGCAATACGGTAAAGAGGAGGCCAGTGCGATGAATTTAGGAAGTGGCACTCAGCTGAGTGGTTCCCCTGGCTTCCAGGGAAACCACTAGCCCCTCCTGCCACTGGTAAGGCAGGAGGGGAAGTTGAGCACCCATCATCCCCTTGGCTGCAGAAGGAAAATCAGGTGGCTGATCCCCTGATAGAAGATAGAGTTGAGATTCCTCAAGTGGCTGATCCCTTGAGGAATAAAGAATCAATTGGAAGTCCTCAGGTGGCTGTTCCCCTGAGAAGTGAAACATTTGAGGATCCTCAGGTGGCTGATCCTCTGAGGAATGATGAGTTAAATGATAGTCAGGTGGCTGATCCCCTGACTAACAAAAAGAATGAAAAGACGGTTCGATGGAACGATTTGGAAGACAAGGCCGTTAGTTCGCCCTCGAAGAAAGTATTTTCCGAGGATGATTTGAAAAAGCTTCCCTTTCCACCCAGAAAGAGCAACATCCCATTGAGCAAAGATAAGAAGTACGAAAAGGTGATTAATTTGTTGAAAAATACTCAAGTTAATCTTCCATTGTCAGATGTCTTGGTAGAGATGCCTAAGTACACCAAATTCATAAAGGATGTTGTTTCTTCGAAGAAGAAGTTAGCAGAAATGGATCAGGCAATTGGTGAGGATTGTTCAATGATCAATTATCCAGACTTACCAATCAAAAGAGGTGACCCCGTAAAATTCGTGCTCACATTGCAGATGGGAGGCCAAGTCTTTCCAAATTCTTTATGTGACCTGGGTGCATCCATAAGCTTGATGCCATTATCTATTTGCAAGCAGCTAGGTTTACAAAGCCTTCTAGAACCCACTACCATGAACTTGCAGTTCGCTGATAGATCTTCAAAGAAAGCCTCAGGGATCCTAAAGGACGTATTGGTTCAAGTTGGTAGGTTTACCTTTCCCGTTGACTGGTATGTCTTAGATATGGAGAAAAATGAAAATGTCCCTCTGATTCTTGGAAGACCTTTCCTTTCTACAGCTAGAGCCCTCATAGATTTTGATGGTGGGCAAGTGACTATTCGAGTGGGTGACCAAGAGGTGAGCTATAGTGTTTCTAAATCTATTCAAGTACCCTCCGGTTCTCCAACCGGCTTTTCCATTGAGGAGACGTCTGATGACTTCAATGACTTCATGGACAAGCAAGTCATGGCTGTAGAAGCAGAATATGAGCGATTGATCGATAATCTGAATAATCATGGTGTGGTCAATCTAGACCAGTTAGCAGCTGATTTTGAGGATGAGCTAAGAGAAGAAGCTTTGGCAGTAGGGCCACTAAGTAAGCTCAACGATGTTGAGTTGAAGAGTGGAGATCTTAAATCAAGTCTAGAGGAACCTCATGTAGATTTGGTTCTGAAGCCGTTGCCTAAACATCTGAAGTATGTGTTTCTAAGAGAAGGTGACAAGCTTCCTTTGATCATCTCTGCCAAGCTGTCTCGAATAGAAGAGCTTAAACTGTTAAACGTCTTGCGCAAAAATGAGAAAGCCTTTGGATGGCAGGTGGGAGATATCCGAGGGATATCTCCCGACATCTGTATGCACAAGATCAAGACTGAGGAGGGTGCAAAACGAGTTAGACAGCCTCAGAGAAGGCTCAACCCTCACATGCAGGAGGTAGTCAAGAAGGAAATTATAAAGCTTCTAGATATGGGTATCATTTACGCCATTGCAGACAGTGAGTGGGTATCCCCAACTCAAGTAGTTCCCAAGAAAGGTGGAATTACTATTGAGAAGAATGAGAAGGGAGAAGAGATAGCATTGAGGCTCGTTACTGGATACATAGTATGTATCGATTATCGAAAGCTCAATGAGGTCACACTGAAAGATCATTTCCCCCTTCCATTCATTGACCAGATGCTTGAGCGTCTGGCGGGGCACGTATTCTACTGCTTCCTGGATGGATATTCAGGATATAACCAGATACCCATCGATCCAATTGACCAAGAAAAGACCATTTTCACCTGCCCTTATGGTACGTTCGCTTACAGGCGGATGCCATTTGGTCTCTGTAATGCCCCAGCCACCTTTCAAAGGTGTATGATGGCAATCTTTGACGGGCTAGTTGAAAAGTGCATGGAGATTTTTATGGATGATTTCTCGGTCTTTGGTCAATCCTTCGATGATTGCCTCGATAATCTTGATCAGGTGTTGTCTAAATGTGTGGAAAAGGACTTAGTGCTTAATTGGGAAAAATGCCATTTCATGGTAGAAGAAGGCATAGTCCTTGGCCACAAAGTGTCAGCCAAAGGTATACAAGTAGATAGGGCCAAGGTTGAAGCTATTGAGAAGATGAGTTATCCTAAGAATGTTCGGGAGGTCCGAGGTTTTCTCGGACATGTCGGCTTCTATAGGAGGTTCATCCAGGACTTTTCAAAGATTGCCAAGCCCCTGTCTACTTTACTCAAAGAAGACGTTACTTTTGATTTTGATGAGAATTGCAAGCGCGCGTTTGAGGAGCTTAAGAGTAGGCTGATCTCTGCTCCAATTCTTATAGCGCCAGACTGGAACCTACCCTTTGAGCTTATGTGTGATGCATCCAACTATGCAGTTGGTGCAGTCTTAGGGCAAAACCTTAACGGAAAGTTCCAGCCTATCTACTATGCCAGTCACACACTGAATCCTTCTCAAGTGAACTACACGACCACTGAAAAGGAACTACTGGCCGTAGTCTTTGCTATGGACAAGTTTCGTAGTTACTTGTTGGGAGCTCAAGTGATCGTGTGGACTGACCACGCTGCGCTGCGCTATCTCATGACCAAGAAAGAGGCTAAACCGCGCCTACTGCGTTGGATACTGACCCTACAAGAGTTTGACGTTCAAATTATGGACAAAAAGGGCAGTGAAAATGTAGTGGCGGATCACGTTTCTAGAATGTTAAATGAGGGAAAGGATGAACCTGATGATATAGATCTTTACTTTCCTCTAGAAAACATCATGCTCATCGATGGTTGCGCTCCTGATGTTCCATGGTATTCTTCCATTGTAAACTACCTTCATGCCCGTTATCTTGACCCTGAAATGTCTTATCAAGAGAAGAAGAAGTTTTTCTCTGATATGAAATATTTCGTTTGGGATGAACCTTACCTCTTCAAGATCTGCAAAGATGGTTTGCTGAGGAGGTGTGTTCCTGAATCTGAGCAACGCGATATAATCGAGCAATGCCATAGTGGACCCACAGGTGGTCATTTTGGTCCTTGGAAAACGGTTGCGAAGATCTTCCAGTCCGGTTTCTATTGGCCCACGATCTTTAAGGACACAGAAGCTTTCTGTAAAGCTTGTGATAGGTGCCAAAGAACCGGTACTCTGACAAGGCGATTTGACATGCCATTGAAACCCATCCTAGAATGCGAAGTCTTTGATGTATGGGGCATTGACTTTATGGGTCCATTCCCATCTTCCTGTGGAAATAAATACATCTTAGTCTGCGTAGACTATGTATCGAAATGGGTAGAGGCAATAGCCACTCCTCGCAATGATCATAAAACGGTCATGAATTTTCTAAAGAAGAACATCTTTGTGAGGTTTGGATGTCCACGTGCCCTGATTAGTGATGAAGGGACGCACTTTTGCAACCGACCTTTGGAAAAAGTCCTCGAGAAGTATGGTGTTCGTCACAAAATTGGCACACCATATCATCCGATGACTAGTGGTCAGGTTGAGCGAAGCAACCAGAGCTTGAAGAAGATCCTGGAGAAAACAGTGAACAGTCATAGAAAAGACTGGAGTCTAAAGTTGGATGATGTACTATGGGCATATAGGACTGCCTAAAAGACCCTCATGGGTACATCACCCTACCAAATGGTTTATGGTAAATCGTGCCACCTGCCAGTTGAGTTAGAGCACAGGGCGTATTGGGCTACCAAGTTTTTGAACTTCGACTCCCGATCCTGTGGCAAACACCGGCTGCAGCAGTTGCATGAGCTTGATGAATTTAGACTCCAGGCTTACGAGAGTGCCAGGATTAGTAAGGAAAAGATGAAACTCCTCCACGACGCGAAAATTAAGAAGCAAGAATTTAAAGTCGGAGAGCAAGTGTTACTTTACAATTCCAGGTTGCATTTGTTTCCTGGCAAGTTGAGGACACGTTGGTCCGGTCCTTTCAAGATTCTCCAAATCATTCCTGGAGGCGTTCTAGAGCTGCGCGGTTATGGCGATCAACCGTTCCGAGTGAATGGTCAGAGATGCAAGCATTACATTGGTGAACCCAAGGTAAAGCCTTTGACTGTTCGATTTCTCGATATCCTCGGGTGTAGCACCCCTAAAGACGATGAGTTTGACGAGTTCTCGCCCGAATTATTTTCTGAGGATGACGGTTGTGGTAAATCAGAAGAAGTTCTAGCAGGTAGTTGGGATATGGAAGAGTTTTTCAAAGAGCAACAACTCAAGAGGAAGCTGGCAAAGAAGAAATCGACCATGGGAAAGTTCAAGCGTGTTTGGAGGGCTATTAAGGAATTAACCCCGTGTGTTCGCTGCTGTTTCTGCAGCCACACTACTGATGAGAGCTTACACGAGGTAGTGGCTAGCAGAAAAGTTAAATGGCCTGATCCAGGCTGAGCTTTCAATGCGTCGGGCTGACGACGTTAAATAAAGCGCTTGGTGGGAGGCAACCCACTATTTTCTTTCGTTTTTGTTCTCTTTTGTGTATTTCTTAGTTTTCCTTTTCGAGCTATTGTCGGTTTCTTGTAGACTCGGTTTTTATCTTTTCTAGTTTTTTGTATTTAAAGTTTTTCTGTTTTAATAAGGGGTTGAATTAATGTTTTGAATGGCATTTGCTGAGAAACTGCTGTGGATGTTTTGCCTTATCACTTTTGTACGATCTGATATAATCCCTTGTTTCCCCCGAGGTATTTCTTTGTTTCTCATGAGTACAGGGTATTAGCATTAGCCTTTGTGAGTTTTAGATGATAGCGGTTTTCCGGTGGATGGTCCACAGTCTACTGATATCTTCGAGCATTTTTGGATCGGAACGCGTCCGTTCCAGAATTGTTCCCTTTCGGCATACAATCAGCTAAGTTTTCTTTTTCTTTTATTCTGCACAACATGAGGACATGTTGTCATTTAAGTGCGGGGGAGGGGAATAAGCTATATGTATCTACACATTTGCTTACATGATATTATTTCTATGCTAAGCTATATGAGCCAAATTTTCAAAATTTTTGTTTTATCTCGAGTGAGCAATGCGTGTTGTTGTTCGGTTTGTTATATTCATCGATGCTTTATGCCATATGTTCCATAGGTTAGATGTTTTACCAAGATCTATTTTTCACGAGCCATAGTGACGATGAGCTATTTTACAGAGTTATTACCCCGTTTGGATTAGTGATTTTTGATTATCTTGTAAGTCATGTGCTTAGTGCTACGTATGTATCGTGAGACTTATGATAGTTTGTATTTAGTTCCGTAGTATGACATACTGTGAATATCTGAAAGTTTGAATGTGATAAGTAAAACGTAGCTAATGTCAAAATGAAAAAGTTGAATTAATAGTGAATTAATTGGGTGTGTCGAAAGCTAGTCGATGATTTGAGTGAGGTAGGGTATACCACGTATGTCCTATACCACTATGATGACTAAAAGCTCACGACAGTTAGGAAAAGCTGCCTTATGATTGGAGTAAGGTAGGGGATTATCTCGAAATGTCCTATTCTGCTATGAGGGCAAAAGCTCACCCTAATGTGTGTTGGAAGTGAATGAATTCAATCAACTTAAGATATGTTATGAAATGAATAAGGCTAAGTTATCGTCTATCTTATCCCCAGTAGAAACTGACAGATATGCTGTAGGGATTATCCTCTGAGTATTTCAGAAAGGCCCTAGATTCATTCGATCATTCTTCTCGGGATATGTCACGTTTGTAGGGTGCACCTTATGAGTGTCACTTATTACTAGTCTACGAGGGGGTATTAGCTAGTTTTACTTTGAGTTCCTCAAGTTTGGGTTTAGTGGAAGTTTTCTATGGCTATGCACACACATGATGGTGAACTTCTAATTTATTGACTATGTGGTATATGTGTTGAGGTGTCTATATTCTTTCCGAGCCTTTCTTTTGTTTTGCTTTGCTCGGGACGAGCAAAAGATAAGTGTGGGGGAGTTGTTAAGGGTGATTTTGTACGTTTTATAACGATATATTTTACGATGATTTTCCCCATATTTATATTATTTGCATAAGAATTGGCCTTTATATGGAAATATTAAGCAAGTGATACTTTTAAGGGTCTAATTGCGAAAGTGATTAAATTATGTGTTGACTTGGTGATTTTATGTTTATTGGAATTATGTTACACTTTGCGATGTTTTTTATGTCGTGTAGATGCATTTTCTCGACTCAAATGGTGATCAAAAGTTGATGAAGTTCGAAATAGCTGATGATCAAAGAGATAAAGATATAATGAGCTAGAAGAAGATGAGATGAAGATCAAGAAATTCAAAGTTGGTCCAGCTAGACGAGCGTTTAACATGGCGTCTTACCGGACGGGCGTCTGAACCTGCAAACGAGCGTTCAGAGGTGCGATTTACATTCAGAGCCTATAGACGTGACCCAGACGGGCATCCATCACCGCCATACTCCCAGCCACCTTATTTCTCTATTTAAAGCAGCAGATTTTCCATCTCATACATATAATTCGAACACTAATTTCATAGGGGCGGCTCAGGCTGCGTTTTTACTCTATTTTCTTCCAGTTTATGCAATTAAATTCCTAGATTAGATTAGATATATTCATGTCTTTTACTTCATCAATTCGAGTTGCAACAAGGATGTTAAGAGGCTAAACCCTCTTGAACAAGCGTTGTGAAGCCGTCCATCAACAATTCAGTTTGATTCGTGATTGATTTGTGAGTTCCTATCTCAAGTTTGTTTCTTTTATCATGCTTTACAGTGTTTTATTGCAAGTCGTATCGAAAGATGTTTGCTTTATGATTGTTTTATTGATGAAAATCATATAAACATTAGATCACCATGCTAAAAGAATAGATATTTGATCTAATTAAAACGAGAGTTATTAGATTGATTGTCTAGATTAGAAATTGAAAGATTTCACGCCTAGGTTAGAAAGACGTAATCTTTAACATCGAAAGATAAAAGATTAGGAAACGAACTTGTCTACGGGAGTAGGAGTTTATGCCTTCGATTAGGTGAATCACGATTTGAGTGGAGATCACGAATTAATCCGAATTAGAATTGAATGTTGATAGGATAGGTGGATCGACTGCTTGTTCGTTCGTTATAATTTGATTTTTAATCCTTCGAACTTGAATTGCTTAGTTAGTTTATCTTTTAATTGCATATTAGTTTAGTTTAGTTCAAATCGGTTCACAACCAATCTTTCCTGGCTTTAGACTTGTTCTTCTGTCCAGTTTTGTGTTTTGTTTAAGTTTAGTTTTGTTTCAATCGATGTTTAGTGTAGTTTCGTGACATAGTTAGTTTAGATAGACAAAAACTAGGTTTCACAACAGTCTAGTTCCCCGTAAGATCGACCCGGCATAGCCTCTACACTACGATCCTTGCACTTGAGGTTAACCGGTTTATTACTTGTTGTTTTGTATTGATAAAATCCGGGACATTCTTACAAGAGACATTAAATTCGCTGCTGTTGTTGGTCGGGTTTCATCATTTTGTCCCACCCATGGGACAGAAATCGAAGAAGAAGAACAACGCTGGTTCTGCGTCAAAATCGAAGAAATCAGATGAAGTTGCTCATGTTGTAGCACTTCCCGCTGTTAATGAAGATGGTCCGGCACCCCCTACCACTGAGAAGAACGCCGGTGCTATCTCAGTCGAAAAAGAGGGAGCTACAAACCCTAATTCGAACTCCTCAAAAGAAAATAATCAAGAAACTGAAAAAGTTGCAGAGGTTGATGCTGCTCCAATCTCCTCCAACCCTAATGTTCTTACTGCTGCACAACCTCCTCCTAGCTCGACTTTGAGTAATTCTGGAAATTTGAATGAAGCTCCAACTGATAAGGTACCCATTTTAGACAAAATCGATTCTGGAAATTCTGTTAAGGATGTTAACACCCCTGTTGCTCCTTCTGTGACTATTGGTGATGTTAATTTGAATGGTAAGGGTACCAATTCTGTTGTATTGATTAATACTCCTAATGTGGACCCTATGACTGCTTCTGGAAATGCTGTTTCCCCCCTATCCCTTCCTCTTCTGTTGATCTAAATGTTGCTGCTGTTATTGTTCCTGGAATGGATGTAGGGGATAAGGATGACAGGGCTAATAATGAAACTGTTTGCAATTGCTCTTGTGTTCCAATTGATGCTACTGAAATAGGTTCTAGGGGTGCTCCTAGAGTAATTGAGGGTGGTACCTCCAGTAAAGCACCCTCTGGAAATGCTTCATTGCCTAAACCACCTCATGGAGCACCTGATTATGGATATGCAGGTGGTGATGTTGCTAGAACAAATGAGGGGGAACAGGCTCCCTGGCTTAACCTTTTTGGAGATAACAGAGAGATCACCAAGGGCTTCAAACTTAAAGAGGACCTTACTAAAGTCAAGCCTACTGCTGTCTCCTTTAAAGATTTGGAAATTGAAGAAGATGATTTTGGTAAGCTCACCTTGGTTGGATATTTTGCCTCAAGGCATCCTGGTAAAGATGGTGTTCAGAAAATGGTCAATGCTTGGCCTGCCAAATGTAAATTCTATCAGCACACCTCTGGATGGATTGTATTTAACTTCCAGAATGAACAGGATAGGGATAAAGTCCTAATGGGGGGACCCTACTATGTGTATGGCAAATCTCTACTGCTCAAGAAAATGCCTAAGTGGTTCCATTTCAGTAGGAAAGAATTCTCCATTGTGCCTGTGTGGATACAACTTCAAAGCCTGCCACTGATTTTCTGGAAGCCTGATTATCTTTCTAGTATATGCACCTTTGTGGGAACTCCTCTCTACACAGATCACTGCACTGTTACTAAGGAAAGGGTCAGTTTTGCTAGATGTCTTGTGGAAATTGGTGTGAGTAAACAGCTGCCCAAGATAATTCCTATTATTCTGCCTGATGGAACTTTATTAAACCAGCCTGTTTTGTATGAAGACTTGCCTCATTTCTGCAGTAAGTGCAGTATGCTAGGGCACACTCAGGAGGACTGCAAGGGACAAGGGAATACTGAGCCCCAACTTTGTGTCAGGAGGCTGCCCAAAGGGGTTGGGAGGAGGCCTAACTACAATGCTGCTGCTGCAAAAAAACAGAACAACACAGGGTCTGCTGGACCTGTCAATGCTGCTAATGCATCAGATACTAATGTCCCTGGGAAGAACTCAAAAAGGAGAAGGAATAAGAAAAAGCAAATTGTTCATGATGCAGATTATGTATTTCCAGAGGACAGCAACACTATTTCTAGTGCAAAAAGGGGCCTGCAGTTTGATGGTGAAGAACCTCTGTTAAATAAAGGAAAGGAATCAGAGGGGACACTGTTAGAAACTGAGTTTGATGGGAAAACTACAGATGATGATGAATTCACAGACCTCCCAGACAAGGATATTCCTAGCAAACAGGCTGTTGATGCTGCTTACTACAAACAGCCTGCTGGGAAGGATGCAGCTCCTAAAACTAACAGGATGAGATCCTCCTCCTACACCTTGGCTGATGTTGAATTCAAGAAAACACATAATAAGAAGAAAGCTGGCACTTTGGATGCTAAAGCAAGGAATACTGGTAGATTTACTACTCCTATCAAACCTGTCAAGGGAGGT
>CM044902.1:44865706-44870706 GCA_024500145.1 Gentiana dahurica var. dahurica
TGCTGTTAATGAAGCTGGTCCGGCACCCCCTACCACCGAGAAGACCGCCGGTGCTGTCCCAGTTGAAAAAGAGGGAGTTGCAAACCCTAATTCGAACTCCTCAAAAGAAAATATCCAAGAAACTGCAAAAGTTGCAGAGGTTGAAGCTGCTCCAATCTCCTCCAACCCTAATGTTCTTATTGCTGCACAATCTCCTCCTTGCTCGACTTTGAGTAATTCTGGAAATTTGAATGAGGCTCCAAATGATAAGGTAACCACTTTAGACAAAATTGATTCTGGAAATTCTGTTAAGGATGTTGACACCCCCGTTGTTCCTTCTGTGACTACTGGTGATGTTAATTTGAATGGTAAGGGTACCAATTCTGATGTATTGATTGCTAATCCAAATGGTGACCCTGTGAATGTTTCTGGAAATGATGTTTCCCCCCCACCCTCTTCTTCTTCTGTTGATTTAAATGCTGCTGCTGCTATTGTTCCTGGAGTGGATGTAGGGGATAAGGATAACAGGGCTACTAATGAAACTGTTGGTAATTCTTCTTGTGTTCCTATTGATGCTACTGAATTAGGTTCTAAGGGTGCTGCTAGTGTAATTGAGGGTGGTACCTCTAGTAAAGCTCCTTCTGGTAATGCTTCACTGCCTAAGCCACCTTATGGAGCACCTGATTATGGTTATGTAGGTAATGATGTTGCTAGAACAAAGGATGGGGGTCAGGCTCCCTGGTTGAACCTGTTTGGAGATAACAGAGAGATCACCAAGGGCTTCAAACTTAAAGAGGACCTTGCTAAAGTCAAGCCTACTGCTGTCTCCTTTAAGGATGAGGAAATTGAAGAAGATGATTTTGGTAAGCTCACCTTGGTTGGATATTTTGCCTCAAGGCATCCTGGTAAAGATGGTGTTCAGAAAATGGTTAATGCTTGGCCTGCCAAATGTAAATTCTACCAACACACCTCTGGGTGGATTGTATTTAACTTCCAGAATGAACAGGATAGGGACAAAGTTCTAATGGGGGGACCCTATTATGTGTATGGCAAGTCCTTACTGCTCAAGCAAATGCCTAAGTGGTTCCACTTCAGTAGGAAAGAATTCTCCATTGTGCCTGTGTGGATACAACTTCAAAGCCTGCCACTGATTTTCTGGAAACCTGATTACCTTTCTAGTATTTGCACTTTTGTGGGCACTCCCCTCTACACAGATCATTGCACTGTTACTAAGGAAAGGGTCAGTTTTGCTAGATGTCTTGTGGAAATTGATGTGAGTAAACAGCTGCCAAAGATAATCCCTATTATTTTGCCTGATGGAACTCTACTAAACCAGCCTGTTTTGTATGAAGACTTGCCTCATTTTTGCAGTAAGTGCAGCATGCTAGGGCACACTCAGGAGGCCTGTAAGGGACAAGGGAATACTGAGCCTCAACTTTATGTCAGAAGGATGCCTAAAGGGGTTGGAAGGAGGCCTAACTCCAATGCTGCTACTACAAAACAACAGAATAACACAGGGTCTGGAACTGTCAATGCTGCTATTGCATCAGATACTCATGCCCCTGGGAAGAACTCAAAAAGGAGAAGGAATAAGAAGAAACAAATTGTTCATGATGCAGACTATGTTTTTCCAGATGACAGCAACATTATTTCTGGAGCAAAAAGGGGCCTGCAGTTTGATGGTGAAGAACCTCTGTTAGATAAAGGTAAGGAATCAGAGGGGACACTGTTAGAGACTGAGTTTGATGGGAAAACTACAGATGATGATGAATTCACAGACCTCCCAGACAAGGATATTCCTAGCAAACAGGCTGCTGATGCTGCTTACTACAAACAGCCTGCTGGGAAGGATGCAGCTCCTAAAACCAACAGGATGAGATCCTCCACCTACACCTTGGCTGATGTGGAATTCAAAAAGACTCAAAATAAGAAGAAAGCTGGCACTTTGGATGCTAAAGCAAGGCATACTGGTAGACTTACTACTCCTATAAAACCTGTCAAAGGAGGATTTTTGCCTCCTCTCAGACAGAAATGATTGGTTTTTGGAACATAAGGGGGTTCAACAGGTCTACTAAGCAGGTTGGTGTGGTTAATTATATTAGACAACACAAACTTGCCCTGTTTGGAATCCTTGAAACTAAGCTGTCAGCTAAATCTAGGAAATTTTTCTTTAAAAACAGACTTTCAGGCTGGTCTGGGGTTGATAATTTTGATTTACATGACTCACACAGAATTTTTATTATTTGGGATCCTGGGAGAGTCCATGTTGATGTCTTAGATACTGGGGTGCAGTGGATACATTGTCTGGTGAAGTCCCTAGTTTCTGGAGATGTTTTTTTGGTAACTTTTGTTTATGGCCTGCATTCTGTGGGTAATAGGAGGCCCCTCTGGGACAAGCTTGCTGATATCAGCTCCACAAATTTACCTTGGCTAGTTTGTGGTGATTTTAATTGTGTGTTTGAACCTGATGAAAGGCATGGTTCTGTTACTACCTCTGACTATGAACTGCAGGATCCACAAGACTGCTGCATTACCTCTGGTCTCTCTTCTTTGAGGTCAGCAGGGCAGTTTTTTACTTGGACAGGGAAGAATGTTGTGTCCAGAATTGATAGGGTTCTAGTCAATCCTCTGTGGTACAATCTCTTTCATAATGCTTTGGCTTTCTTTGACCCTGCTGGAGTGCATTCTGATCATTCCCCCTGCAGGATTTCACTGAATGATAATGTTAATAGCAGTAAAAGGCCCTTCAAATTTTTCAATATGTGGACTTCACATGAATCCTTCTTGGATGTAGTGCAGGAAACTTGGAGGATGGAGGTTTCTGGGACTGCTATGTTTAGACTTTGCAAGAAGCTGAAGGCTCTAAAAACACCTTTAAAAGATTTGAACAGAAAGCACTTTAGTCACATTTCTACTAAGGCTGCTGCAGCTATGGTTGATTTGGAGCAGGCACAAACTTTGCACTTGGCCAATCCTGGGGATTCTCTTCTGGCTGATATTGCTGCTAGTAAAAGGAAGGTTTGTCAGTTCTTGGTGGAGGCAGAGAGAAGCTTTCTTTCTCAGAAAGCTAAGGGGCAGTTTTTGGCTAACAGTGACAGAAGCACCAGATTCTTTCATTCTTTAATCAAAAGCAATTATGCTAAGAACCATATTAGTAATGTGCAATATGATGATGGCTCTTTTTCCACTTCTTACTCACAGGTTGCTGAGGCTTTTCTGGATTTCTATAAGGGTCTTCTGGGTTGTCATTCAGACTGTTCTCCTATTGATCCTGCTGTTATCTCTGAGGGGCCTGTCCTACCTACTGATTGTATGGATGAACTGGTTGCTGATGTATCTATGGTGGAAATTAAGCAAGTGGTTTTCTGTATGGATGATAATAAAGCCCCTGGTCCTGATGGATATTCTGTGGGGTTCTTCAAGAAGGCTTGGAGGATAATTGGTCAGGATGTTACTGATGCTGTTCTGGAATTCTTCAGGCATGGTAATCTCCTTAAACAAACTAATCATGCTGTGATTGCCCTGGTGCCTAAAAGCTCCCATGCTTCCTCAGTTAAAGATTATAGACCTATATCCTGCTGCAATGTTATTTATAAGATCATCTCCAAAATTCTGTCACTAAGACTGGCTAGGGTTCTGCCCCTTCTCATTAATGAGGCTCAGGCTGGCTTTGTACAAGATAGGAGCATGTTGGACAACATTCTGTTATGTCAAGAGTTGCTTAGAGGTTACAACATCAAAAGGTCCCCCCCAAAATGCATGATAAAGGTGGACATCAAGAAGGCTTTTGATTCTATCCACTGGGGTTTTCTGGAAGGTATGCTGCAGTCATTGGGGTTTCCTAGCAGATTCATTAAATGGATCATGGCCTGCATTACTACTCCTTCTTTTTCTATTTCTATTAATGGAGATATGCAGGGATTTTTCAAAGGAAAAAGAGGATTAAGACAAGGGGATCCCCTATCCCCCTTTCTTTTTGTACTTGGCATGGAATATCTATCTAGGCAGCTCTCAGTACTTAGCAAGAATCCTGCCTTTAGACATCACCATAACTGCAAGCAGCTCAACATTTTGCACTTGGCTTTTGCTGATGATCTCATGCTCTTTACTAGAGCTGATGCCACCTCTCTTGGTCTTCTCATGGACTGTTTGAACAGATTTGGGGAATGCTCTGGCTTGGAGGCTAACCTCAGCAAGTCTGATATCTATTTTGCTGGAATTAATGACTCTTTGAAGGAGGAGCTGCTTGGTATTTCTGGTATGACTGAGGGAGAGATGCCTTTCAGGTATCTTGGAATCCCTCTGGCCCCCTCTAAACTCCTTGTTGCTGATTTTGCTCCTCTTTTCTCTAAATTGGCTATGTACTTTGGCAAGTGGCAAGGCTCCACCCTCTCTTATGCTGGCAGATTGGAGCTCATACGATCTGTTATTCAAGGGGTGCTTGGCTTCTGGTTTGGGATCTTCCCTATCATAAAAGAGGTGGCTCAAAAGGTGGAGTCCTTATGCATGAAGTTTTTCTGGGGTGGGGCCTCTGACTCCAAAAGAAGACCACTAGTTCCTTGGAAAACAGTGTGCCTACCCAAATTAGAAGGTGGAATAGGTCTCCATAACATTTATGCAAGGAACCTAGCCCTACTGTCAGAGAATCTGTGGCATTTGCACACTGAAAAAGAGTCTTTATGGGTGAAGTGGATTCACCATTATTACCTCAAAGGGATTTCTGTGTGGTCCTATTCTCCTCCTTGCAACTCTTCTCACTTTGTGAGGAAAATCTTTTCTATCAGGGACTTGATTGTTAATGGAGCAGGAAATGAGGGTGGGGCTATTCAGCTTATGAATCAGTGGCATTCTGGGGGGAAATTCTCTTCTGGTGCAGCTTATGATTTTTTCAGACCCAAGGGAAGCAAGGTTTGGTGGAGCAATGTAGTATGGAATAATTGGGCCACTCCCAAACACTGTGTTATTCTTTGGCTGGCAGCAATTGGAAAACTTCTGACTAAGGACAGGCTGTTTACTCCTAA
>CM044902.1:44883636-45065026 GCA_024500145.1 Gentiana dahurica var. dahurica
TGCTGAGGGGATGCGCGTAGTGCCCTTGAGTGCGGTTGTAACATAGATAGGTTAAGCTAGAAACAGTTAGTCACAACATGTTGATGAGCATGAAGTGAACCCTAGATTGAGTCGGTCTCACTTAAATAACTAATTAAATAATTATCTTTTCTTTATAAACTATAGTTGTTATCATAGCTTCTCTTTCTTACTGAGTACGTTGTACTTACCTCGAATGCATATTTTTCTATGTGTTTGGGGGTGAGAAGACGAACAGGTTGATCAGGTTAGCCTTGAGCTCGTCGAGGAGTTCAATGACGTTTTGATGGCGTTGAAGTCACTCTGATGTTTTCCTTCACTCTTCTTTTAAAGGTTGTACGGTTTATCTTGTAGATTCTCTTATAAGCTTGTTGTACTTTTATTTCAAGTTTGTAAGACTAGCTTTGTATCTTCTCTTTGGGACATCGTACGTTGTAAGCTTGTTACCGTTGTTGTAAGCTTTTCCTTTTTACCCCTAGACGGTTTGTTTTCTATTCTAGTAGCATTTATGGTTTTACCCGAGTCTTTTGGACTTCCGTTGCTTTATTTTTGATACGACGACGTAGAGGCTGGTGTATAATTTTAGATTTATTTAACGTTATACGCGCCGAACGTTCTCTTCCGGATAAGGGCTCGGTATCTGGGAGCGGGGCGTTACACTTGGTTATAGTTTCGTTTAATTGCTTGCTATAACGAATTTGTTCTTGAAATGTGTCTAACGAAGAATTCATTGACCTGATTTACGTCCATATTTGCAGCAGAGGAAATAGAGCAATTAAGGATAGTTGCTAAAGTTCCTCCTATGCTTCAATGTCCAAAAACCAAGTCGTAGGTATTAATTATTCTTTTCAGAGCTGCTGTTGTTTTATCTTTTCTCCAACAACTCTTTTTGCTTTAAATGTTAATTGCTGCACTAAGGTTTCATTTTCGTGATGCTTATGCTCAATCCTCCCGGATGTGCTTACGAGTCTTTGCAATTTTTAAAATGCATTGTTCTATTTGATTTATGGCTATGTGAAGAGGCAAAGAATTTCTAAGCCAAAAGCAATCAACAATGGTTCTCCGATCTCCAATGAAGAGGAAATAATGGTGGAAAAGAATTAAAATGATTTCCAAGATCATGTATATATGTACGCTTATCCTCTGACGCTGATGACCATAGGTTCATAGATATTGTTTTTTTTTTTTATAAATTCCTATTATTTATATTAACTCAGATGAGTACTTTTTATTTTATTTGATGAATGTTTTATGCAAATCAGATAATGTAGTTATTACATTAAATTTTTGGGTTTTAATCAAACCATTTGTTTTCTATGAATTCAAAGTAGTATTTGTGAAATATCTGACAATTGAGATGCTATTCTAAGGAAAAAAAAAAAACATGCATTGTAAGCATGAGTGCGATATCTTATTATTCACCGGCTGATAGTGAGTCGCAATTTGTTTGGATGGCGTTTTTTCATTACCATTGCTAATTTTTATTTTATTTTATTTTCATAAATATTGTTTGTGTATTGCTATTTGGTTTATTGTGCTGTTGTTGTTTTTTGTGTTGGTGAAAAAGCCTTGCAGTTTGTAGATGCATGGAAGGAAGTGTCACGTATGATAACATTGAACCTAAATCTTAATTTTTAGTTTTCTTCAACCTAACAAAACAACACCCAAATGACTAGATAACTACCAAAGCCTTGAGGGGATGAACTCCAATCCAAGTGTACTTTATAGCACCTTCCATTAACCTATGCATATGAGGAAACATGTTCATTAAATACCGCGTATGAGAATTAGGATGGAAGATCACCTCATTTCTCTTGATCCAAAGCTTATTTTTGCTTATTATTTACACTCAGTTTTGTGTTTGTACGCATGTTTACACGTTCGAAAATTCAATCAGGTTGTTGATGTGTTTGTTTTGATTGACAATTGTTGATACAAAGGGATTGTGTGTTTTATTGATTGTTAAATGCCTACAGATAATTCGGTTAAGGAACATTGATGAATCTGTCTTGCTATGAAATGAAATCTAACATGAGGTTAGCTGCTCATCAGATGATGGATATTGTTGGTTGTTTGTGACAAATTTAGAAGTTTTTATCTTTGTGTTTTTCTTCGATTTATCTCTTTAATATGGTGTTACGTAGTTCGTGCCGCTCTTATTGAACTAGAGTGTGACGCCCCGTCCCGGATACCGAGTCCTTATCCGGAAAGAACGCCCGGCATGCATATATTAACTTTTTAAATCGTCAAAAGTAATATATACATAAGCCTCGTAACAATCAATCAGAGTAAAAGCGGAATAAATTAAAATTAAAGATAACTCGGAAAAAGAATGTCAAACGACAAACAACGGATCACCAATCCCAAAATCTACGTCTAAGAAAAACTGAAACGACAAAACAACGAAATAAATGTTGTTAACTTATTACATCCAACTTTGAAACTGAAAAGGTACTAAAGCCTATCTCTCAAAAACTGAATAATAAAATCGCATAAAATAAAAGTCCATAACATCATAATCTCTTGAGCCCAAACGTCGGCTCCGTCATCATAACCGTACTCATCATCATCCTGACAACCACCTTCTCGGGGTGGGGACAATAAAGAAAGAAGGGGTAAGTACTTACGTACTTAGTAAGGGGTAGAAGAAACGGTTACACACAATATATACCATATCGTACATAACAAGTAAATTCTACAATCTCTACCACATAGGTTGCATTAAAATACACTCCCCTCTGCTAGCTCTGTTAGCACCATCACGAGCAATTATCTATGTTACATTGTAATCCAAGGACACAATGCCCGAATGATGGGTATGCACCGGAACATATTCAGCACCTCATATGGCACGGATAGTTCCGTGTGGAACATTTCCCAAAACCCGAATATTGTCCGTTACGTATGAGAAATGATTCCATGCTGCGAATCATAAATGTGCCTCACCAAGAATTACAACGTTTTAGCTTTTAGACTCATCACATATGTTTTTTTTACGTAGTTAATCTAACCACCTAAGTTCATTCACATATAATGCTTCCTAGGGACATCTAGTCCTAGACAATCTATGTTAACTACCTAGCACGTTGTAAAAGACATCAATGGCTACTAAACCAATGACTCCGCAAGGTCTAAACAACCGCCTTCTGGGCTACCACCTTCTCCCCGCAGAGGGTCTCAGTTGTGGCGATTGATGCTAAGGCACCTGAAGTCGGAAGTTAGACATTGCAAATTAACATATAATGTTCCGTATGAACATACAAGCCACATCATACCATGTAATACATGTAAAAGCATAAAATTAAATACTCATCCGTATCAAATAAATACATATAAAATCTTCCAGTAAACAGAACACAAATGTATGACCCTACGGTACATATTTTTTTTTGTTTGCTCTTGGAATACATATATAACAGAAAGGATACAATAATTCAATAAAATATATAAAAAGAACCGTACCAGCAGCATGCCCCTTTCTCCTTTTAGGGTGCATACCAATCCCAGGAAGGAAAGTAATATAATAATATTATATCAATTCTATAGTTTTCTCAAACTAGAAGTACAGCAATACTCTATCAGCACCGTTCCCTTCTGTTTATTTTTCTTTTCGACAGTTACTTATTATAAAAACCCAGGTCTATATATATAACCAAAAATAAAACCTATGACAAACGTACGTGAAGCAATTAAATAATCAAAACCAATAATAGCATAATTAAAATACGATTGAACACCAACTCCGTTGAAAAACACCCCCTTACCTCGATAGAAATTTGATCCAAAATCAAACCAAAGCACAAATTCCAAAAGCCTGTGATTTTCCTTCGATTCTACGAACAATCTACAAACCCAAAACGACGACTACGATTAACAACACAACCTATATATCATCCTAAACACAAGAATTACCCAAAAACGAAAAAGATTCCAAAAAGACCTAAAAGATGGATACTTACGAAATACGGAATTGCTTATGTCAAAAGAACGCTTGCAACGAGACGATTACTTTTCTCTACTGCGGTCTGCACAAATTATCAACCTTTAAGCCCCGAAATTGAAAGACGGTGCCCGAACCTTTTTTTTTCTTCTTCTTCTCTGTACGTCGAAAGCTTTCTCCAATTTTTTTCAGAAATTTTATCGTGTAAATAATGAGTGAATTAGGTAGTAATTTCCTTATATACTCACTAAATAAAATCCCTTAATTAATAATTAATTATTTCCTTTAATTAATTCTTTTAGGTTAATATAAAATAGGAAAATAATAATTAAATTCCCATTTTACATTTATACCCTTCTTGAATTTTCGGGGTATTACATCCCTTCCCCCTTAAAACAAGTTTCGTCCTCGAAACTGACATATCTGTGAGGTACTTGAACTCTGGAACTTCACAAAACGTCTTGTCTTCTAACTCTCATGTCGTTTCTGCCGGTGTGTGACTGCGTCGCTGAACCAAGACTAGTTATACATCTTCCTTCTTACTTTCTTCATTTTCCGTTTAAAGTGCACTTGATTCTTCCGCGTAGGCCAAGTTCTTTTCAACTATTTCATTGTCAAAACTTGCTTCCACAACATTGGATACATGGATGACGTCATGCACTCGTGAAAGAGGTTTTGGTAACTCCAAACGGATAAGCTAAAGGCATAACTTTAGCTAAGATCACGTAAGAGCCTTCATAACTATGGCTTGGTTGCAAGTCTTCCCAAGCCGTCTTACTCCTTTAATTGGGAACGTCTCGAGATTCATTTTATCTTCAGCTTCAAAGTTCAACAGTCTCCTTCCTCCATCTTCCTAACTCGTAGGCCTATCGTGTGCCATCTCGAGGTTGCGACGGTCCACTAAAAACTTCCTGTTGGCTTGTTGTAACAACTCTAGTCTTGTAATCTGTCACTGTTCCACTTCATCCTAGAAAACTGGTGTTCAACGCTTTCTTCCATACAGATCTAAGAAGCTGGCATCTAGATACTGGCGTGGTAGCTATCTTTGTAAACAACCTCTTCTATCTCTATCTTCATAGAATGTCACCAGTAGTGCCGTTTCAGCTCTCTTTGCACCTTGGTTTCCTCAGGACAACTGCAAATGCTATCTTGTGGGTTTCATCAGTCACTGTCTCCCTCAAAACTTCCACACTCGGAACACGAAGTCGATTCTGATGCTGAAGGTTCCCATCTTCATCTAACTCGTTAACCCTTTGCTGGTTTGATCCCAACCACTCGCTTGTAACTGACAACAATTAAATCTTCGTCTAGCTTCTTCGCGATCTCATCTGTTGTCCTGAGTCTTGAAATCAATGATACAATGCACTTTACTTCCGTTTCCTGCCTAAACATTCCAACTGGTCCGCAACTTTTGACACGATTGACTCCGTTTGATCTCAACTTCCATCACTGCGGCACAAGCTTGCTGTAGGACTGCAAGGATCCTAGATGAAAGATCTCTGAGACTTCTTGGGATGGAGAAACACGCAGTTTCCATTATTTCTCCCTGACGGTTTGATTAAACTCTATGCCAATAAGGGTTAGCTTGGAAAACAAAAAAAAAGTTGAAAGAGACAAATTTGGTACCAGGGTGGTATGTCAACTTGGTAAGCCAAAGAAGAAGCAAAAGGATTTTTCTTGTAGATAGAATTCTTTTAAGATAGTGGAATTATGCATGATATAGTGGTCTACAAAAGAACTCAGGCCACTTGGAAGAGAGATAATGAGATTTTACATGAGCCTTAGGAAGAGGGGTCGTTAAGAGAAACATCACATGATGGTCTTGGAAACACTTAATACAAAAGTAAAAGAAGATTGGAATTGGGATTATTTGGCAAGTGACCTTAATCGTTAATAGTTTGATAAACAAATTGTTGTTGGTGACCTAGGAAATTCCTCGATTCGCATGAATGTTGTGGAGGGATAGTCCCACAACAGAGAAATGAAACAAAGGTGCAAGGTCGAGCACCTGAAAGACTATACAGCTGAGAAATCCAGAAGAGGGTAAATGTCTCAACATGAAAAAGTTAGAGGGCCAAAACGAGTATACCAAAAGGTCTTAGGATCGAATAAAACTTGTCAACAAGTGTCCAAGTTCGCATCAAATAGAGGTTATATCAAGATTGAAACGGGGATAGAAATTTCTTCAAGGTAAAGTGAAGGAGAATCAAAAGTTTTGAAAATGAGTCTGTAGACAAGCTTTTGGGTGAAGGATGAAAGATACTTAAGGAATGCCGGATAAAGTTTGATTTCGTAAAATTAATTTAAACTTCCAAAAGAGGTGTAAAAGATCATTGTCAGCCCAAATCAAGTGTTTAAGGTTGCACTACTCGAGAGGAATAGTACCATACCAAAGAATAAGCTATGAAGGTTATTCCTTATAAGGTAATGAAAAGGTTAAAACAGAACAGACGTTTCAACCGGTTTAACAAAATTGTTGTAGAACCACAAAGACAAAAGAGGGAACGTCAAAAGGTGTGTCCGGTGGTTCATGGCTCTAAATGGCCTGAAAGGATTTAAAGTTGAAAAGGCGCAAGGTGCATTAATCTGAATTGAAAATTAATAAGACCGTGAAGTGCATATGTTAGTTGGCAAGGTAGGTTCGGAAGGCATCTTGGCAAAAACCTTATGCTTGAACCGGTTTATCGTAGATTGGCAAAAGGTTGAGGGTAAATAATTGCAAATGTATGTCATAGTAGGCTTTAAAGACCTGACTGGCAAAAAGGTGAGATGCGTACCTTGAAAGAGCAGGCAACATTAGATGAAAAGCTTGCAATATCAACACTACCCTTAAGTGGGAAGATGAGAATGAACACAAGTACGAAGAATGTTTTGTCATTAAGAGATTTAATCAATTTTGGATTTGAAAGGAGGAATGAAAGTACAACAATGCAACATTAGAAAGAACTTGTTTCTTTGATTTTGAAAAAATAAAGGTATGCACTTGTTCAAAAGAAAGGCTTATGGAGATATGTTTCTGAGATAATTCGTGACGGAAGATGGCGAGAAGTTATTGAACTCAAATACCTCAAGTGAGGAATCAAATGGAAGTAATTTACTAGAAAATGCATAAAAGGTTTTGAACTTCAAACATGCAATACTGGAAGGTAACGTCTTTGTGCTTGTTTATAACCGCAAAAGAAACCATAACGTTAGCCTTACAAACATCCTACTAAGAGACTTACTCTAGAAGAAGATCAAACTTCAAAGAAGCTTCTAAAGCATCACAATCATAACTTGTTACTCTCTTAGCCCAAACCCTAAGTCAAGGAGGTGAGGGTTCCTTTTAAGTTGTTGTCAATGATATTTTATTCGGATCTGATATTATCGACTTGTGCAGCCCAAACCAAAAGGATTTTGAGCACGATCAAAGGAGAAAAGATATAGATACTGGAGTTTTCCAGGTGACGGAAAAAGATTAGAATTTTTGGATGAGAAGAAGTCGGTCAGAAACAATTATTTTTGTCGAATGTACGAGCTGTCAGAATTTCCAGATTAGTAAACACTGTTTTGAATTGCAGATTGCGATCAAACGAAAAGGAATTTGAACTTAATCCCAAAAGTAAAGTCATAGATAAAAGTGTTTTCTGAAACATATCAAAAATTCAGGTCATTTGAATGTGGTTAACCTGTTCAAAACAGAAGAAGAAGTGAAAGTGCTGCTGCAGATTTTCTGGATAGAGTGTCCGGCATTAACATGGATTTTCTGAACAACCCATAATGATTATTGAGTTGATGTAAAAAGAGAAGTTGTAGAGATAACAGTGGTCTATCTTGCTGAAAAATTTCATAATTTCTGGAGCAGGGGAAATGGGTTTACATGAAAGGAAAACACCAAAACAAAAAGGCATTCACTCGTGTTGGATAAAGCCAATCACGAGGATGATGAAAACTTTGTGCCCAAGCAAGGAAACATTTAACACTAATAATTGAAACGAGTGAGAAGCACTTGGAAAGGATGGAATCATATATGGAGTTCGTGTAGAACGCATTTCGATCAAAGCAAGGTCAAAGAATTTTGGTAAACACAAACCAAGCGATAGTGAGAAGAGGGAGTGGAGGATATGTAAAGTTGAGTCGGACATCATTCTCTATGGGAATAGGTCAAGCCAAAGTGTAGGCTTAAACATTGAAGCGTAGAAAGAAGTGGAGAGATCACAATAGGGAGTGTAAAGAATATTCAACCAAGAGGACCTCAACTTAAAGGTGTAGGAATAAAACTCCGATTCCAAAGTTTTACTTAAAGGGGTTTCACTTAATCCTAGGTGATGTGATTTGGTTTAAAGACTTCATCCGTAAGGATTGATTTCTTAACGGACTAACTTACTAGTGGTCCTTGCAGTTTTCTTAGCCATGTGTCAAGAAGAAAGGATCAGCTAAGTCGCTAAAGAGACTTATAAAAAAAAATCATCTTAGACTACGATCTTAGACGTAAGATAGGAACTTTCGCTCTGATACCAACTGTGACGCCCCGTCCCGGATACCGAGTCCTTATCCGGAAAGAACGCCCGGCATGCATATATTAACTTTTTAAATCGTCAAAAGTAATATATACATAAGCCTCGTAACAATCAATCGAGTAAAAGCGGAATAAATTAAAATTAAAGATAACTCGGAAAAAGAATGTCAAACGACAAACAACGGATCACCAATCCCAAAATCTACGCCTAAGAAAAACTCAAACCACAAAACAACGAAATAAATGTTGTTAACTTATTACATCCAACTTTGAAACCGAAAAGGTACTAAAGCCTATCTCTAAAAAACTGAATAATAAAATAGCATAAAATAAAAGTCCATAACATCATAATCTCTTGAGCCCAAACGTCGGCTCCGTCATCATAACCGTACTCATCATCATCCCGACAACCACCTTCTCGGGGTGGGGACAATAAAGAAAGAAGGGGTAAGTACTTACGTACTTAGTAAGGGGTAGAAGAAACGGTTACACACAATATATACCATATCGTACATAACAAGTAAATTCTACAATCTCTACCACATAGGTTGCATTAAAATACACTCCCCTCTGCTAGCTCTGTTAGCACCATCACGAGCAATTATCTATGTTACATTGTAATCCAAGGACACAATGCCCGAATGATGGGTATGCACCGGGACATATTCAAGACCTCATATGGCACGGATAGTTCCGTGTGGAACATTTCCCAAAACCCGAAAATTGTCCGTTACGTATGAGAAATGATTCCATGCTGCGAATCATAAATGTGCCTCACCAAGAATTACAACGTTTTAGCTTTTAGACTCATCACATATGTTTTTTTTACGTAGTTAATCTAACCACCTAAGTTCATTCACATATAATGCTTCCTAGGGACATCTAGTCCTAGACAATCTATGTTAACTACCTAGCACGTTGTAAAAGACATCAATGGCTACTAAACCAATGACTCCGCAAGGTCTAAACAACCGCCTTCTAGGCTACCACCTTCTCCCCACAGAGGGTCTCGGTTGTGGCGATTGATGCTAAGGCACCTGAAGTCGGAAGTTAGACATTGCAAATTAACATATAATGTTCCGTATGAACATACAAGCCACATCATACCATGTAATACACGTAAAAGCATAAAATTAATATAATACATTTTTTTTAGTATATTAACTATATAATGTTACTTACCGTATATAACATCTATTGCTCATCCGTATCAAATAAATACATATAAAATCTTCCAGTAAACAGAACACAAATGTATGACCCTACGGTACATATTTTTTTTTGTTTGCTCTTGGAATACATATATAACAGAAAGGATACAATAATTCAATAAAATATATAAAAAGAACCGTACCAGCAGCATGCCCCTTTCTCCTTTCAGGGTGCATACCAATCCCAGAAAGGAAAGTAATATAATAATATTATATCAATTACTATAGTTTTCTCAAACTAGAAGTACAGCAATACTCTATCAGCACCGTTCCCTTCTGTTTATTTTTCTTTTCGACAGTTACTTATTATAAAAACCCAGGTCTATATATATAACCAAAAATAAAACCTATGACAAACGTACGTGAAGCAATTAAATAATCAAAACCAATAATAGCATAATTAAAATACGATTGAACACCAACTCCGTTGAAGAACACCCCCTTACCTCGATAGAAATTTGATCCAAAATCAAACCAAAGCACAAATTCCAAAAGCCTGTGATTTTCCTTCGATTCTCCGAACAATCTACAAACCCAAAACGACGACTACGATTAACAACACAACCTATATATCATCCTAAACACAAGAATTACCCAAAAACGAAAAAGATTCCAAAAAGACCTAAAAGATGGATACTTACGAAATACGGAATTGCTTATGTCAAAAGAACGCTTGCAACGAGACGATTACTTTTCTCTACTGCGGTCTGCGCAAATTATCAAACTTTAAGCCCCGAAATTGAAAGACGGTGCTCGAACCTTTTTTTTTCTTCTTCTTCTCTGTACGTCGAAAGCTTTCTCCAATTTTTTTCAGAAATTTTATCGTGTAAATAATGAGTGAATTAGGTGGTAATTTCCTTATATACTCACTAAATAAAATCCCTTAATTAATAATTAATTATTTCCTTTAATTAATTCTTTTAGGTTAATATAAAATAGGAAATAATAATTAAATTCCCATTTTACATTTATACCCTTCTTGAATTTTCGGGGTATTACATAGAGCCTTTTAGTGTAAATGTTCTTGCTTTGCTCCAATCGTTATGATTACTTTGTCAAATCTTGCTAATATTTGTGTTAATTTGTGGATTTTTGTTTACCTTCAGTCATGTCGTCAAATCTTCAACCATCCATGAGCTAACATAGACTCTAACACCATTATTAATATCTTGATGTTTGAGTCAAATGAAAATTTTCATTCATGTATCCAAAAAATACCGTAGTTGGTACGTTGGCATGCTAAATGAAACACTTTCATTATGGCTTGATTCCATTTCTGTACACTTCAACATTGCCTAAGCCTCTTATCATGTGCATTATGTGTTGTGTGTGTGTTTGCGTAAATATAGCGAGAAGAGTTATGGTACAACGGTGATTCAAGGGTTGTATTAAGTGGAAGGTTGTGATGGATTCTTATACACCGTTATGGTACAACGGTGATTATACACCGTTGTACTAAGTGGAAGGTTGTGATGGATTCTTATACATAACTTTTGGCTAGATATCTATATATATAAAGAAGAGCACATTTAAACCCGATTATGTTAAATGATATTGCTTGGTTCCTTTGGTAAAGACTAAGCAATACTGCTAACTTTATTTCATTATTTGATTTTAATACATGTTTCGTTTCCCTTTTTAATCTTTCACGACAAATATTGTTTTTATCTTTGGCTTTCATTACGCACTCGGTATTCTTTTACCATTTAACTTATCATTTATGCAGGTACTTGGCATTTTGGCATGAAATTTTTTTTTCACCCCTCTTTCGAACTCGAACATTCCCTTTCCAACCAACGTCTACTCTCTTGGCCGACGGAGCTATACACAGGGCTTGGGGGGCTAAGCCCACCCCAATTTTTTTTTATATTTTTTTTAGTAGTAGACTATGCATATGTTTTCTGATTATTTTATTTCATCTATTTCTCATTACATTGTATCGTCGTTTATAATGGTTATTTAACCCCTCTAATGACATGTGATGTATAGCATTCTAGGACTGAGCTTGAACAAGACTAAGGAAGTCCGATTTCCATGCACATGCAGCTAACTACAAGAGAATCATGTTCCAGTTGCATCAGGTTTGTGATGCTTTTCTTCAATAACTATTTGTATGCTAATCTGTCTAATTCAACAATTTATATGTATACATTGATGCTAACCTAGCTACTCTATATAATCAATTTTGTACAAATGACATGAAGATAGCAAAGCTAGGAAGCATTGGTTTGACTAGATATTGTAACAGGGTGAAGGGCTACATTGAATTTCATGAAGGAGTCTTTGTGTGGTTAGTTGCATACCGGTTAACAAAGTTATAGGATATTTCTCATCCCGTGATTTATCCGACTCATACCCACTTTTTCCACACACGTGATCCCGATATCTTAACTTTTATCTTTTTTCCATTAATTTTTTTAATACTCAACTAATACATGTCTCAAAATCTCATCGCCAAATATTATCTCCGGCTTCTTCTCCAACCACCTAAGTAGTTGTAACAAATTTCATCTACGTCCCCATCATTTAAAATCTTTCCTGAACTTTTCTAATTGAAAATATAACAAATTTTATCAATGAAAAAGTTAGCATAAGGTAGGGTAGGTTAGGGTTGGGGTGGATGAAAGTGGAGTAGAGTATGTAATGGGTAAGGTAGGTAGGATGTTGAGGGTAAGATATGGTGATATCGGGTAGGGTAGGATAGGGTGGTGAGTAGGGTATGATAGCGGTGGGTAGGGCGGGGTGGGAAGAGAGGTAGGGTGCACTGGGGTATGACGTAGGACTACCTACCCGTTCGCCTATATCATACCTTATGAACCGTATCATACCCTACTCAAGCCAACCTTAATTCACTACATTGCTCTATCAATCACTCAATGTTTCATCTTTTATATAATTTGTTTAATTCCAATCCTGCATATTCAATTCAATTCAATTCTTGCGTAACAAATATGCCAATAAAATCTTCTTTTCATCCTTCAAAAAATTATTCTATTGAAAAATACGTTCTCCCGTGCAATGCTAAAAGCGGTAATATAACCACAATTATTGGCATCAGTATAACTTTTGGACATGTTGTATGGTCTATTTTTAACTTTATCTGAAGGTAATCACATTGCTATACGTCCCGTGCAATGCACGGGTTTATGACTAGTGTCTATATATATATATACATATATATATATATATATATATATATATATATATATATATATATATATATATATATATATATATATATATATATATATATATATATATATATATATATATATATATATATATATATATATATATATATATATATATATATATATATATATATATATATATATATATATATATATATATATATATATATATATATATATATATATATATATATATATATATATATATATATATATATATATATATATATATATATATATATATATATATATATTAAATATTTTGGAAAAATTCGCCAATTGACCGGCTCCGTGACCCATTTCCTTTAATAGCCTATCCCATGTTTTTTTGTAATAGCCTATCCCACGTCCTTAAAAAAAAAAAAGAAAGCAAACACCAGCACACGTCCCCACAAAAAATTAAAAAACAAATCCTTCACGTCTCCCACCCACTCCTTCACTAACAACTGAAAAAAAAGAAAAAAAAAAAACTTCCCCACCCTTCTTCCGTAACTTCCTCCACACCCTATTAATCTCTCACACTCACCTCGATCATGTTTCCCGTCGGTTTCACATAACAAAAATGCCCCACATCGATCAAATTGTAAGCCTCAGTTTATTTTCGGTTCTGAAATTTTCATTTTCAAAGAAAAACTTTCCGATGTTCTATTCCTCTCCAAATCAAATTGGCTTCTCAAGATCTTCAGCCCTTACTCAATTTTGGATCCGATTTCGGAGGCATGTGTTCGCATTTTCATATCACTATTGATAACATCGTACGTACAACCTCTTTTATTAATTGCGGGCTCAAAATCAAATTTGGTTCTCAAGCTGCTCTGCCCTTCCTAATTTTAGACCCGATTTGGAGGCACGGGTTACGCAATTTTGAAATCAATATTGATAACATCCGCCCCGAGAGGTACAACAGGATTGATGGCTCAGACTCATTTAGCGATCGATCGGTGACCTTTAATCGATAGTATGAAAGGTGAGTTATAGAAAGATATTATTAATCCACTAAAAAAAAGATATTATAGTATTTTTATATTATTATTTTTATTATTATCATTAAATTTATTTACTATTAATTTCTTTTTGCAGTAGTTTGAGTGAAAGATGTGTTCTTATTATTTTTGGTTGTGTATAGTATTTCCGTCAAATGTGTTATGCCCTCTTTTTGTATGTTGGCTCTCAACTTTCTGTTTCTTGCTAGGGATTTCTTTTTCAACTTCAATGAATGAAAGCTGAGCTTTTTTTTTTTGTTTTTTTGTTGTTGTGTTATGTCCGTTGATGCAAAAGACATCGTCCTGACAAGCATTCTTGGATTTTTAGCAAGGTATCTTTCTGCATATATTCCTCTCTTTCATTCTTTTATTTTTTTCATTTTGATTATTCCCTTAATTTGTAGTGTACTGTATGTGGTCTTATTTTACCTTTTTGTTTTTCTTATGGTGGGTGATGAAATTTTAGTCGTTTCAAGATATTTTGGTCTGCATTTTTCACCTATCAACATTCAGATTATGAATATGTCAACATATCAGAAAAGCATACATTTATAATATTTATATTGATCTTTGTTTTTTGAATCAGATTATAAACCCTGTTACACATTTATCTTCTTCTCATTGTGGCTATGTTTCCTTTTCTTTTCTTTTTTAATTGTGGGTTGCGCCTTTGATTCCATTCAAACATAAACTTCGAAATTTTTTGTATTATTTCTCTTACTTTCATAACCTCTGCCTCGGTAAAACTGTGCTGGCCTAAAATTTTATGGACCGGGTAGAGAACAACAGCTATGCATAAAACAATCCCGACTTGAAGTGGAATCCATTGCAGGTTAACTAAACCGACCTTTAAAACTCAGATGACCACTGCAATTTCGATTTCTGACTACATGTAGTTGTATAGATCCGCTAGCATCACGTGTGTTTCCTCTTTGGTGTACAAATCTGCATTGTTTGGATTTCTATGTATACGCATATTTTGTCGGTCTTGATGTATAATAAGATATTCTACAAATTAGATTTGCTCTGACGCTGGTATGTTTGAATATGCGTTTATTTTTGTGGCGATTTACGTCTTTATGTCATATTTGTTAGAATAGATCAAAGGATATGCTTGACAGGTGGGACTCCTTTGAAAGCTTAACATATATATTTTGTATGGCAATGTATAACTATATACTATGTCTGCTGTTTATAATTCTTAATGTCAAAGCATGTTTGTTGATTCCAACATAATTGTGGACATTGAGTGGCATCACAACATCTTATCGCAGTCAAAATTCATTTCACTTACGTGTCCGTTTGGTTATGTATGAGACCTGCAATGTTAGTGCACGTGTAAATGTTTCACCCGGTTACTCTAATGTCTTAAAACTTCAATTTCATTTTATGTTTGTCTTCCGGATTTTTTTTACATATAAGTAAACCAACCCGTGCTTTATGCACGAGTTTGTAACTGTTTTTTTGTTCTTTTACGGAAGTTTAACGGGCAGAGCTAACTTCACTGTCAATTTGGGATGAATTTATCATACCATGAATATTGTAGTAAATATATTATGCCCCTTAAAAGATTTTGTTTTGTTAGAAATCACCCTTTTCGACATATTGATGCTTTTTGCCCATTTAGTTGTAGGGAAATGTTGTCTTTGTGAAATGTGTTGTCTTTCTTTGCTTCTTCGGACAAAGTGTGTACTATGAGTTGTGGAATATCTCCTCAAGTTGGTCAAAATTTTTAAGGTAAATCCTAATCCTGATTATTGTGATCGATTTTATACGGCGTTCTTTTCAAATAAACAACTTTTCTAGACTGTCTGAATGTTGTCAACCCTAAAAAGGGCTCTTTTATTGCGGTTTTCCACTTAAGGGAGTAGGCCTTGCTGTAAAACTTTTGAGCTTCAACAAATCTTTTAGCTTTTGAGAATTTATTGTATTTTCTTCAACTCTTATTTATTGCCCTCATGAGACTACTTGACCGGGCTGGTGAAGTATAATACACGAAATGAAAAGATCGGGGAGGTAGAGTACAATGAAAACCTTTTCGCAAAAGAAGTATTATAGCAAACCAATAAAAATACAGAAATGAAGTATTATACTTCATGCATCATTACAATTAGATTGGGGTCATCGCTAAAGAAATTTTATTCTTTTATCTTAAATTTTATGAATGACGATTTCCAACTGACAGTTTATCTGATTCATGTTCATTAAGAAGGAAATTACTTTACTTTGTCATGAATTTTGAGAAATTTAGATTTTGTGTTTTAATTTGTTTTTTTGTTGTTGTTGTTGTTGACAACTATCAAATTTGCTTTTGTTTCGGTTGAATTGTGCGGTTGGAGTTGGTTTTACTTGCAGCAGAAACTATTTGACGTTACGATGAGACTGAGATCAAGATCGAGATTGGGATTTCTTTGGTAAAATTTTTTATTCTTTTTATGAAACTTTTTCGAACTGATTCTACCATTTCTCGATGAACAATCCAGTCATCATGGTTATTACGAAGGAAAATGCTTTTTGCCTTAAATTTTGAGACTTTCATGTAAAACCGAGGGATTCTTTTTCCAGTTTATCTTTGTTTTCATTTTTATTGTGCAATTGGGGTTGATTGAGTATGAAATAATTAATGCAGACCGTGCGTGACTATGGATGAGCAGATGCTGGATGTCGCCAAAACAAAGGAATCGGTGTTCGGTTTCCGTTTGTTTTCTTTGATGTGTATGTATCATTTTATTTTCATTGATGTATATTCATCACTTTATTTTCTTTAATGTATTTGTATCAGTTTGTGTTCTTTGATGAGTGATTTTCTTTTGATTTGTTTAAATTTCCTATACTCGGGCTTAGGTCATGGGCACACCCGAGTATATATGGCTGGTGGTGGTGATATAAGTGGTTGGAAGGGGAAGACGGAGCAGCCGAGTGCCTTGGCTTTGGAATTTTTTTTATTTATTTTCCTGATCATTTGTTTGGTTTGCGATGCTTACGATGTATCTCTTTTTCCCTGTTTTCATAGGAGCATATAATTTCCTCTATTAACGGTTTCAAGGTTTATGTATTATCGAATTCTGGAAAACCCCCACATGCACATTACCATGGATTTTACATTCTACCAAGATATTATTGTTGAATATACACATTGTTGAGCATGCACATTTTAATTCTATAATTGTTTTTATGTTTAACAATATCCCGTGTATTGCACGGGCTTCCTACTAGTATATATATATATTAAGGAAATCTGATTTTACGAAAAAAGGGGTAATTAAGGAAAATACAAGATTAGGAAATTATTGGAATTTTTCCTATTTAAGGAAAAATAAACCTAATCAGTTTCCGTAACCTTTTGAATCGATTTTTCATCCCCAAATCTTTATTTCCTGCGTGTGAGGCTTGAGAGGAAGGCTGAGAGTTTTCTTCCGTTTTCTAAGTCGAATCTCAACCGGTTTTAGATTCGAAAAGTACGTTGGAATCGTCGTGAAATGAGCGTCGTTTCAACACTTAAAGATCGGAGTTTTGTTAAGGTATGAAATTCGACCTACCTACTGTTCTTGGATGAGTTCGATGGATCAAAACTCATATCTTTCGTAGTTTGATGTTTTTAGAAGCGTGTGATCGAATCTAACCCTTTTTGGAATTGATCACACAGGTTTTCTGTGAGAAGGAAGGATCGTTGCTGCAGTTTTCTGAGTTTTTGGATTTGGGATAGCTTGCTAAAGGTAAGAAGGTCTTCTTACACATTTAATTATGGTTTATAGGGTTTAAGTTATGATTTGGGTGTTGTTTGGGTGTAACATCCCGACTTTTCGTAAAAGGGTAAAATAGTCATTGGGTGTATTTACTACGACCTAATTATTATTTGTCCTATGTATTTAATTAAAAAGGAATTAATTAAAGGATTTAGCTATTAATTATAAAGGATTTAATTATTGGCTATAAAAAGGAAATAATCCCCAAATCACTCCTTTTTATTTCATACGCAACTTCTGAAGAAATAAAGAAAAGGAACGGCGGCAACATAGCAACAGACGCAGAGAAGAAAGCGAAATAAAAGGGTGAACCGTGTGATCAATCCGTTCATCTGTTCAAGATGCCGCAGGAGAGAAAAGTGATCGGCGCGAGGAGACGCAACTTTGGAAAATAACATCTCTCAATTTCGTAAGTTTTCAGTTTAGCGCTTGTTTTTGTATTCGTAGAGTTCGATTTTTGAAAAATTTGTATCTTTTAATCCGTAGCTCTGTTTCGCTGCCATGAGTAGTCGAAACGATCGTCTTGAAGCGTAGAATAATCTAAAAATAGTTTCGCAGCAGTAAACCCAGGATCTTCAGTTTTACAGGCTTTTTCAATTTCGGTTTTCTCCAAAGAAATAGGATTTTAGGGTTTCTTGTTGATCACATAGGTTTTGGGGTTAAGGATCAACAATTGTTCCAGTTGCTTGGTGTTTTGCTGTCGGTTTTGCAGGCAAATTAAAGTAAGAGGCTCTTCTGAATGAATAATTTTAGTTGTATTATGTTAGATTGAGTTTTGGAATAGATTGGTGATTAGAAATCACGTTTATGTTAGTTGTTGTCTATGTTAAGCTATGGAATACTTTGAACATGTTTCCCTGTTGTTTTTTTTTTGAGTTTTTGATGGTAAACATTGTTGGTTTGGGTTAGAAATCGTTAAGTGATGAAAATCGGGTTTTAGGGCATTCCGTGTTGAATGCATACGCATTGCCTATCAATGCGCACACATTCCTGCACAGGTTGTTCCGGTTTTTGTTTCCGGTTGTGCAATGCGCACGCATTTCCCAGAATGCGCATGCATTGTTGCAGCTGGTTGTTCAATTTAGGTTCTAGTTGGTGAATGCGTACGCATTCAGAGCAATGCGCGCGCATTGATCAAACAACAAGTTTCAGCAGGTTTCAGAGGTAGGGAATGCGTTAGCATTCCAGCTAATGCGCACGCATTGCCCCCAGTTTTAATTAAGTGTTGTTTAAGCCTTTTAATAAGATGTTAAATGTTATAATATGACCCGATAACATTAATTAAACATGAACAAGCTTCGATTGAACTTCTGATTCGTTCGGTTAAAACACCGAATGTACTCTTAAAGGGAGTTGAAGTTCGGATCCGTTGGAAGGGCATGAAAGGGCTTGTGCTTTGATGAACTAGAGTTCATCAATGTCTGTGTATTTGCTAGGACTTGTCCGTGTCTAGTGGTCTAGGAAAGAGAGTAGTGTATGTAAGGGAGCTTACACGAAAACACTTAGGTGGCTAGTTAATTCACTGTAATAATTACATACGTGTAGTAAAAGATAAAACGTCATTTATTCTCGGTTAGGCACTCTTTCATATCGGCGATGTGATACGTTCATAAAAGGTGAACAACGCTGCTGGCCTATAAATGGCGAATGGCGGTGGAGGAAATTCATCGGACGTATACGCATACCGGGGAGACCCCGGAGCTAATCGGTGCTAATCACCGTTAGTTAGCAAGTATATCTTCAGGCTGATGAACGCCATGCGTAGTGCCCTTGAGTGATGACGTAACCAAGATAAGCTAAGCTAGAAACGTTTAGTCATGGCGTGTCGATGGGCATGGATTGAACCCTAGACTGAGTCGGTCTCATAAAGAAAATTTAATAATCATAATAATAACCCTTCGTTGTACAACTTAGTTATTCTTTAGCTTCTCACTTTTACTAAGTACTTTGTACTTACCTCCTTTGCATTTTATTTTGTATGCATTGTGGGGTGAGAAGACGAACAGGTTGACCAAGTGTAGATGACGAATTTTGAAGACTTGAAGTCTTGGCGAAGTTTTAGTTTGTTCCTTTGTAAAGGTTGTACTAGACTAGTTGTATTTCGTTTCTTAGACTTGTTGTACTTCTACTTTTAAGACATCGTATTGTATAAGTCTTTGGGTTTTTCGTCGTTGTGTTTTTAACTATCCATCATTAGTATTGTTACTTTCTATTCATAGTAGCATTTATGTTTTACCCGAGTCCTTTTAGCTTCCGTTTGCTTTTATTTGATACGACGACGTAGAGGACGTAGAGGCTTGCGTATAATATTAGATTTATTTAATGCTATACGAGCCGAGCGTTTCTCTTCCGGATAAGGGCTCGGTATCCGGGAGCGGGGCGTTACAATTGGTATCAGAGAGAAGCGTCCTTCTATCCTAGGCTTCTCTTCCTTTAAGATAAGATTCTTTTAGACCTTTTAGAACTTGAGCTTGGTGGTAATCCTCGTATGACTAAGAATCTTTAAACTGTGGTTAGGTTGCATTAGGACCAAGTGAAGAGTCGTCTTAGACGGAGGTTAAGTCGTGTTCTCAAGTTTTGTTCCTTCTAGGATCCTTAGTAGAAACTCTCTCTTCTTTTGAAGTTTCCAAACCGTAACTTGTCACATAGGGTTAAGTGAAACTCCTTTAAGTAAAGATTTGGGATCGGAGTCTTATGCCTACGCCTTAAAGTCGAGGTTCTCTTGGTTGATTTCTTTTTTTCTTACTTTCCTATTGGAATCTCTTCACCTTCTCTACACGAATGTCTAAGTTTACTTTCGTCTTGTCCTAACTTTGTAGAGAATGCTATTTGATTCAGCTCTACTAGTCCTCCACTTTCTCTTTTCACTATCACTTGGTTTGAGTTCATCAACATTCTTTGACCTTTGCTTTGCTTGAGATGGTTCTACACGAACTCCATGTGTAACTCTATTATTTCCAAGTACTCTTGATCGTTTCAACTCATAGTGTTAAAGGTCTCTTACTTTGGCACATACTTTTCATCATCCTCGTGTTTTGATTTACCCAACATGAGTGAATGCTTTTGTTTCTGTGTATTCCCTTTAACATAAGACTGTCTCTCCATACTCCAAAAATTCTGAGAATTTTCAGCAAAGTATATTTCTGTCTTATATACAATTTCTCTTTTCACACCAACTCGATAATCATTATGGATTATTCAGAAAATTCATGTTTATGCCGGACACTCTGTCCAGAAAATCTGCAGCAGCACTTTCACTTATTCTTCTGTTTTGGACATGTTAAACACCTTTAAATGACCTGAATTTTTTATATGTTGCAGAAAAAACTTTTATCTACAATTTTCCTGTTGGAATTAAGTTCAGATTCTTTTTCGTTTGATCACGATTCGCAATGCAACTCAGTGTTTATTAATCTGGAAATTCTGACAGCTTGTGCAATCGTCAGAAATAACTGTTATTGACCGACCTTATCTCATTAAAAAATTCCAATATTTTTATATCACCTGGAAAACTCCAGTGTCTAAATATTTTCTCTTTGGATCGTGCTCAATTTCCTCTTTGTATGTTCTGTACAAATTGATAATGTCAGATCCGGAGTATATATCAAACACATCAACCTAAAAGGAATTTTCACCTCCTTGACTTAGAGTTTGGGCTAAGTGGGTAGTAAGTTATGACTGTTATGTTTAGGAGTTCCCCGAAGTTTGATCTCCTTCCGAGTTAAACCTTTTAGTAGAATGCTTGTAAAGCTAACATTATAGTTCTTTTGCGGTTGTAAACAATAACCAAGATGCTATCCCCAAGCATGTCATGTTTGATGTTCATACCCTTTTCTTGCCCTTTTGTAATTATACCTTATCTGGTATTTTATTTCTCATGTAATCCTTCACTTGAGATATTTAAACTCAACAAATCATCTCCGCTTGTTGTCATGAATTACCTAAGAAACATATCTCCATAAGTCTCTCTTTTGAACAAATCCATGCTTCCTTACTTGTCAAATCAAGGAACAAGTTCCCTCTAACTCTGCATTGTTGCACTCTCATCATTCATTCAAACTCAAATTTTACTAAACCTTTTAATGTCGGAACATTCTTTTTTTGTGATTATCCTCGGCTTCCCTCCTAAGGTTAGTGTCGATGTTGTAACTTTATCACCTAATGCTGCCTGTTCTGTTAAGGTATGCATATCTTCTTTTGCCGGTCAAATTTTTAAGCCTACCATGACATTCCCCTCAATTACTTACCCTTAACATTCTAGCAATTTATGCCAAATCAGTTTCAAGCAGAAGGTAGACTTTTTCAATATGCCTTCCGAACCTATCTAGCCAACCAACATTTGAACTCCAAAACTCCTATTGAATTTCAATTCAGATTAATGTACCTTATACCATTCAATCTTAAATCTCTTTCAGGCCATTTAGAGCCATGAACCGTCATATACACCTTTTTGACTTTTCACCTTCTATTATGGCGTTCTATCACAATTTTGTCATCTTGGTTGAAAGTCCATTTTATTTTAACCTTTTCATTCCCACATGAGGAATAACCTCGAGCATTTATTTCTTGGCAGTGTACTATTCCTCTCGAGTAGTGCAACCTTGAACCGTTGATTTGAATCGTCAATGATCGTTTATACTTCCTTTGAAGGTTTGAATTAATTCTTTGAAATCAAACCTTAGCCGGCAATTCTTAAGTGTCGTTTCCTCTTCACTTAAATCTTTCTTACCGCTTACTTATTCAAACCTTTGATATTCCCTTACAATTCCTTGAGGGAAATTTCTAATTCTTTTAAATCTTGAAATAACCTCTCTTTGACTACTGCATACTTGGAATTTTTCTTGGCAAGTTTTATTTTCATTCCGAGACCTTTCGGTGTACTCGTTTTGTCTCGATGGCCCCTTCTTGTTGGGATTCTTGCTCTCTTTTGATTTATACATTCTTTTTTTAGTCTTTCCGGTGCTCGACCTTGCACCTTTACTTTGTTTTTCTGTTGTGTGATGTTCCTCTATGAAAGTCATGTGAATCAAGATTTTTCCAGTTCGCCAACATCCATTTTTGTTAACCAAGTGTTTAACAATCAAGGTCACCTACCTAGTGTCCTCAAGTTTAGCAATCTCTTTCCTTTGCATTTAATGTTTCCACGTCCATCAGGTGCTGTTTCCTTTAACGTCCCCATTTTTCTAAAGGCTTATATGAAAGCTTATTACCATCCTTTCTAGTTGCCTTTGAAGTCTTTTAAGACCACCGCATCTTGCAGAATTCCACTCTCTCAAAAGAATTTCATCTGCAAGGTGTTATTTTGTTTTTCCTTCCGGTGGCTATCTTTTGTATTATGATACAGTGCCCCCTTCTTCATTCTAGAACCACCTTCAATTTTCCCCAACACGGAATCATCTTGTTTTTCTTGTAACCTAAGCTTCCTGCCTTTTTTCAAGTGCATTGTACCCTTCTTTGGCTTACCTAGTTGACATACCACCCTGGTACTCAACTTGTTACTTTTCAACTTCTTTTATTCTCCAAGCTAACTCCCTTGGCATAAGAACTTGATCAGACCGTCAGAGAGAAAGGATGGCAGATGCATGTTCCCCATCCCCAAGAAGTCTCGGAAGTCTTTAAGCCGGGATCCTTACAGTTCTTCGACAAGCTTGTGGTGCCATGAGGGAAGTTGAGATCGAAAGAAGTCAAATGTGCCAGAAGTGAAATTTCAGCTGGGAAGATTCAACTTTCCGGGTATTGGTCAGCAGGAGCAATCAAGAGTGTTGAACCGATGATTGCAAGATTCGAGGCGGTCGATGAGTTCGTGAAAGAAGCAAGACAAAGATCCAGTGGTTTTAGTTTACAAGTGAGTGGTCGAGCCAACCCGCCAATGGTCACGAGTTAGATGAAGATGGCGATCGTTGGGAACGGAATCAACTTTGGGTTCCGAATGCGGAAGATTCGGAAGAACAATGAAGAATGAAAACCTCGAGATGGCAATTGCGGTTCCTCTTAGAGCGACCAAGAAGTACAAGAATTGGAACAGTACTGCTGGCGATCATTCATGAAGATAGAGATAGAAGAACACGAGTTTCCGGGATGAAGTGGAGCGACAACAGAATACAAGACCAGAGTTGATACTGACAAGCCAACTTAACGATTGAAGTAGATCGTCGCCACCTCGAGATAGCTCAAGACAGGTGGAAGAGTTGGGAAGATGGAAGAAGAAGAAGACTGTACGAGTTAGGAGACGAAACGCTTCGCAAAGTCCAGAGTTCAAGTACCTCTCGGTTACATTCGAGTTTCGAGGACGAAACTCCTCTTAAGGGGGAAGGAATGTAACATCCCGACTTTTCGTAAAAGGGTAAAATAGTCATTGGGTGTATTTACTACGACCTAATTATTATTTGTTCCATGTATTTAATTAAAAATGAAATAATTAAAGGATTTAGCTATTAATTATAAAGGATTTAATTATTGGCTATAAAAAGGAAATAATCCCCAAATCACTCATTTTTATTTCATACGCAACTTCTGAAGAAAAAAAGAAAAGGAACGGCGGCAACATAGCAACAGACACAGAGAAGAAAGCGAAATAAAAGGGTGAACCGTGTGATCAATCCGTTCATCTGCTCAAGATGCCGCAGGAGAGAAAAGTGATCAGCGTGACGAGACGCAACTTTGGAAAATAACATCTCTCAATTTCGTAAGTTTTCAGTTTAGCCCTTGTTTTTGTATTCGTAGAGTTCGATTTTTGAAAAATTCGTATCTTTTAATCCGTAGCTCTGTTTCGCAGCCATGAGTAGTCGAAACGATCGTCTTGAAGCATAGAATAATCTAAAAATAGTTTCGCAGCAGTAAACCCCGGTAATCTTCAGTTTTACAGGATTTTTAAGTTTCGGTTTTCCCCAAAGAAATAGGATTTTAGGGTTTCTTGTTGATCACATAGGTTTTGGGGTTAAGGATCAACAATTGTTCCAGTTTCTTGGTGTTTTGCTGTCGGTTTTGCAGGCAATTAAGGTAAGAGGCTCTTCCGAATGAATAATTTTAGTTGTATTATGTTAGGTTGAGTTTTGGAATAGATTGGTGATTAGAAATCACGTTTATGTTAGTTGTTGTCTATGTTAAGCTATGGAATACTTTGAACATGTTTCCCTGTTGTTTTTCTGAGTTTTTGAAGGTAAACATGGTTAGTTTGGGTTAGAAATCGTTAAGTGATGAAAATCGGGTTTTAGGGCATTCCGTGTTGAATGCGTACGCATTGCCTATCAATGTGCACGCATTCCTGCACAGGTTGTTCTGATTTTAGTTTCTGGTTGTGCAATGCGCACGCATTTCCCAGAATGCACACGCATTGTTGCAGCTGGTTGTTTAGTTTAGGTTACGGTTGGTGAATGCGTACGCATTCAGAGCAATGCGCACGCATTGATCAAACAACAAGTTTCAGTAGGTTTCAGAGGTAGGGAATGCATACGCATTCCAGCTAATGCGCACGCATTGCCCCCAGTTTTAATTAAGTGTTGTTTAAGCCTTTTAATAAGATGTTAAATGTTATAATATGACCCGATAACATTAATTAAACATGAACAAGCTTCGATTGAACTTCTGATTCGTTCGGTTAAAACACCGAATGTACTCTTAAAGGGAGTTGAAGTTCGGATCCGTCGGAAGGGCATCAAAGGGCTTGTGCTTTGATGAACTAGAGTTCATCAATGTCTGTGTATTTGCTAGGACTTGTCCGTGTCTAGTGGTCTAGGAAAGAGAGTAGTGTAGGTGAGGGAGCTTACCCGAAAACACTTAGGTGGCTAGTTAATTCACAGTAATAATTACATACGTGTAGTAAAAGATAAAACGTCATTTATTCTCGGTTAGGCACTCTTTCATATCGGCGATGTGATACGTTCATAAAAGGTGAGCAACGCTGCTGGCCTATAAACGGCTGAATGGCGGTGGATGAAATTCATCGGACGTATCGCATACCGGGAGACCCCGGAGCTAATCGGTGCTAATCACCGTTAGTTAGCAAGTATATCTTCAGGTGATGAATGCCATGCGTAGTGCCCTTGAGTGATGACGTAACCAAGATAAGCTAAGCTAGAAATGTTTAGTCATGGCGTGTCGATGGGCATGGATTGAACCCTAGATTGAGTCGGTCTCATAAAGAAAATTTAATAATCATAATAATAACCCTTCGTTGTACAACTTAGTTATTCTTTAGCTTCTCACTTTTACTAAGTACTTTGTACTTACCTCCTTTGCATTTTATTTTGTATGCATTGTGGGGTGAGAAGACGAACAGGTTGACCAAGTGTAGATGGCGACTTTTGAAGACTTGAAGTCTTGGCGAAGCTTTTAGTTTGTTCCTTTGTAAAGGTTGTACTAGACTAGTTGTATTTCGTTTCTTAGACTTGTTGTACTTCTACTTTTAAGACATCGTATTGTAAAAGTCTTTGGGTTTTTTGTCGTTGTGTTCTTAACTATCCATCTTTAGTATTGTTACTTTCTATTCATAGTAGCATTTATGTTTTACCCGAGTCCTTTTAGCTTCCGTTTGCTTTTATTTGATCTGACGGCGTAGAGGCTTGCGTATAATATTAGATTTATTTAATGCTATACGCGCTAAACGTTTCTCTTCCGGATAAGGGCTCGGTATCCGGGAGCGGGGCGTTACATTGGATGCTAGAATTCATGCCACAAATGGTTTAGAAATCATAGGATGTTATGGTAGATAAAAGTCATGTTTTCCTGCTATTTTTCTGAGTATTTTGATGTTGAACATGTTTGGAATTGAGTAAGGATCGGAAAAGTGCATAAAAGCGTGTTTAGAGAGTTTTATGCGCTTAGTGTGCGCACATTGACTAGTTGTGTGCACACATTTTAAAGGCTGAATGTGGACAGGTTCTGGAGTGTGCGCACATTCTCCTGGAATGTGCACACACTGGCCGGGCCGGGCTGGATGTAAATTCCGCCCAATGTGCACACATTCCCCTGGAATGTGCACACATTGCCCATGTTTTGATAAAATAAGCTATTTTAAGCTATGTTTGAGATTTTAAATGTTGTTTCATGATCCAATAACATTAATTAAACGTAAACAAGCCTCGATTGAGTTCTGATGCGTTTGGTTCCGGCACCGGATATACTCTTAAAGGGAGTTGAAGTCCGGGACCGTCGGAAAGGCATGAAAGGGCTTGTGCTTTGGTGATCTAGAGCTCACCAATGTCTGTGTACTTGATAGGACGTTATGTCTAGCTGTCTAAGTGAGGGAGTAGAGTTGATAAGGTGAGCTTTGCTTTGAAAACACTTAGGTGGCTAGTGATACATAATAATAATTACATAAGTGTAGTAAAAGCTAAAACGTCACTTATTCTCGGTTAGACACTATTTCATATCGGCGATGTGATACGTCCATAAAAGGTGAGCAACGCTACTGGCTCAAAAGGTTAAAGGTAGTGGAGGAAATTAATCGGACGTATCCGCATACCGGGGAGATCCCGGGACTATCGGTGCTGATCACCGTAGTTGGCAAGTATATCTCGTGGTGGAATTTTCATCATGCACAGTGTCCTTGAGTAATGATGTAACCAAGATAAGCTAAGCTAGAAACGTATAGTCATGAAGTGTCGATGGGCATGGAATGAACCTTAGATTGGGTCGGTCTCATAAAGATAATTATTTAAATAAAAACTGTTAAAGATCCTAGTTAAATTGTAGCTTCTACTTCTTGCTATGTACAATGTACTTACCTTAAATGCATGTTTATTTATATGTTTGGGGGAGAGAAGACGGACAGGTAATTTCAAAGTTCGAGGAGGACTTCGATGACAACGTTTAAGGATGCCGAAGTTGAAGAGTTTATTTATTGCGCTTTTATTTAGACTTGGAGTTGTTGGAAATTTTGTAATTTCTTTTAGTATATGTTTGGAGGTTTTTTGTGCGTTTAGTTTTCGTTTGGTTTCTTTTCCCAATGTAATAAAGGTTACATTTCTATCTTTAAATATTGAGTTTCTATTCTTGGTTGTTTGAAAAAAAATTACCCGAGTCTTTTTGCTTCCGTTTTGCTTAACTCGATACGACGTAGTAGAGGCTTACGTATAAAGTGAAATTTATTTTATTTTATACGTGCCGAACGTTCTTTTTCCGGATAAGGACTCGGTTTCCGGGAACGGGGCGTTCTGTTGGTATCGAGCAAGCGTCTTTTAGGATTCCTTTCTTGTAAGATAAGATTTCTTTAGATTTTGTAGTAACGTTTTAGTTTCTTTGATCATCAGGATGGTGTTCACTAGAACCGGAGCGGGTGCAAAAGCATCGAGTACGTCGTGAGAGTCCGACACCGGTAGTAGGAGGAATCTTTGTGAGGCAGAATCCTTCACCTCATCCGAGCTCCACTCCACCCCCTTATACTGCAACCCCCACACCGCAATCTCGGCGGAGCCTGTCACCACGACCACGTCAGAATCCTACGCCATGACCTCAACCAAGGTACACCTACATCTATGGAGAGCCTGGGCAAGCCCCCATCTGTGTCACCGTAGTAGGAGACATTCCACCGGTTTACGTACCCCCAACAACCAACATATACCCTCCACCGATCGGTGTTTACCCTCCACCGGTGAGTCACCCCTCGCCACCGGTGTTCCATCATCAGCAACAACGGACCTTTTAACCTCCACCAGTAGGTCATACTCCTCGACCTACTATACCTCATTCACCACGTTTTGACCATCAGCAAGGCGTTGGTTATCCACCCTACGGTTTCTACCAACCACCACCATACTAGCAACAACCCTACCAGCAAGAGATACCTTTTGGATACCAACTAGTATTGATACACAAGGCTAAGAAGGAATAGAGTTCAAGAATTCTTTGAGAATGTGGAACATCCAAAGGCTGAGGAATGGTTAAGAAGTTTTGAGAAAGCTTGCAAGAACATAAATGTTCCCGAATCTGAGATGGCCTAGTTGGCGGTTGGATTTCTTTTGGGTGCAACAGAAGCTTGGATTGACGCTATAGAGAAGCAACGGAAAAGTGACAGACTGGGAAGGCTTGAAGGCTATGTTTTACAACGAGTACTTCCCAGCAACAGTGCAAGCAGACAAGGCGACCCAGTTTTTGAAACATAAGTTGGGTAATGTTATGACAGCATCTCAGTACACCAACCAGTTCAACGAGTTGGGAAGGTTCTACCCTAAGCTTATGAAGATTGAAGAGAGGAAGATGGCACTCTACAAAGAAGGTTTATCCTACGAGATACAATATGGTATGCTAAGTTTTACAGCAAGGAATATGGCGGAGCTTTTGAATAAAGCATTAGAGGTTGAGACCTTCAGGAAGAAGGCCACTGTTGTTATTGGGAACAAGAGAAGCTTTGGAACAAGTCAAGGCAACAACCGAGGAGCACCGCAGCAGAATGCCAAGAGGATAACAACCCCTGCAGCAGGTAAACCTCCAACCGGAGCACCGCTTTGCCCTAAGTGCAACAAGAATCACCCAGGTGAGTGTAAGGCTAGTACAGACGGCTACTACTACTGTGGAGATCACATTTTTCTAAGATGTGTCCAAAAAGGGGAGCTCGAGTAATCAGAAGCAAGGGAATGGAAAAGGCAGCCCAAGTCGCCCAATTCGAGTGTTTGTAGTGGATGCTTTGCTGGCTGAGCCCGATGATAATGTTATTTCAGGTACCTTTATTGTTTATTTTGATTTATTAGAGTACTTTTATAGCACGATTTAAATCATGTTGTATTTTTATTTAAATAAATGAATTCACATCATAGGTACAATAATATTAGACAATTTAGCAGTTACGACATTGTTTGATACGGGAGCGTCTAACACTTTTGTGTCAACTAAGGTAGCTAAGAAGCTTAACTTACCAATGGAAACTTTAAAAAACACTTTGAAAATGACAACCCCTTTAGGAAAGGTAACTAAGGTATCCAAGTTGATGCCTCAAGTGGACGTCCGAGTAGGAACGTATCGTTGCAAAAGTGATTTTACGGTTTTGGACTTTTCGGATTTTGATGTAATTCTTGGAATAGATTGGCTATCCGAGAATTTTGTTCACTAGGATTGTAGAGAAAAGAGAGTGACCTTTAAAGTACCTGGGAAATCAGTTAAGACTTATTAGGGTAATGTATACAAGCCTAGTAAGAAGTGTCATCCGATAATTTCAGCAGTTAAGGCGATAAGAGCTTGTCAGAAAGGTTGTGAAGGCTACTTGTTGTACGCAGTGGATGTGGAACAAGTGAAGCCTAAGTTAGAGGAAACCCTTGTGGTAAGAGAGTACTCTGAAGTGTTTCCGGAAGAGTTACCGGGAAACATGCCGGATAGAGAAATAGAGTTTGAAATCAAGTTGGTATCCGGAGCGGCACCAGTTGCTAAAGCACCCTATAGAATGGTACCGGCTGAATTGAAGAAGTTGAAAGCTCAACTTAAGGATATTCTTGAAAGGAATATAATTCAGCCTAGTAATTTGCCTTGGGGAGCCCCGGTGTTGTTTGTCAAGAAGAAAGATGGAAGCATGAAGATGTGTATAGACTACGGAGCCTTGAACAATCTTACCATCAAGAATAAGTATCCTTTACTGAGGATTGATGATTTGTTCAATCAGTTGCAAGGCAAGAGAGTATTTTCTAAGATTGATCTTAGGTCAGGTTATCATCAGTTGAAAATCAAGGCGGCGGACATACCAAAGACAACTTTCAGTACGAGGTATGGACATTATGAGTTCCTAGTTATGCCTTTTGGACTCACTAATGCTCCATCTGCATTTATGGATTTAATGCAGTGTGTTTTCATGCCATACCTGGACAATTTTGTGATACTGTTCATATATGACATCCTAGTATACTCGAAGGATGAGAGAGAACATGAGGAGCACCTAAGATAGTGTTGGATACCTTGAAGAAGAACCAGTTGTATGCTAAGTTCTCAAAGTGCGACTTTTGGTTGGATCAAGTTAGTTTCTTGGGTCATGTCATTTATGGAGATGGCATTAACGTTGATCCGGAAAAGATTGAAGTAGTTGAGAAGTGGTCCGGACCGACTACAGTTTCCGAGGTTAGAAGTTTTCTCGGTTTGGTGGCTATTATAGGAAGTTTGGACAAGACTTCTCAAAGATAGCTACACCATTTACCTAGCTCACTCAAAAGAATGTGAAGTTCGAGTGGACCAGTGAGTGTGAAGATGCTTTCCGGACATTGAAGGAAACTACAACCCCGGTTTTGGCAGTTCCGGAGATCTTTGATAACTACGACGTCTACACTGATACTTCAGGACAAGGTTTTGGTTGTGTGTTGATGCAAGAAGGAAAAGTCATTGCATTTGCATCTAGACAGTTGAAAGTGCATGAGAAGAGTTATCCAACACATGATCTAGAGTTGGCGGCGGTAGTGTTTGCCCTAAAGATTTTGAGGCAGTACTTGTATGGTGTTAAGGATAGGATCTTCACCGATCACAAGAGTCTCAAGTATTTCTTTACCCAAGAGAATGTGAATATGAGGCAGAGGAGATTTGGTTAGAGTTCGTGAAGGATTACGACTATATTTAGTACCATCCTGGTGAAGCTAATGTTGTGGCTGATGCGTTGAGTAGAAAACCGGTGTTTGCGGTTTCAAGTGTCAAGATGTGGCAGAGAGGTTAGATGGGCTGAAAATCCGAGTTTTGATCGGATTGAAGACCGACAGTTTATGGCACCGTTGTTAGCAAGATTAGAGTTGATGGATGATATTCGGGAAAAATAAGATGAAGATCCAGTTCTAGTTGATTTGAAGCGTGTTGCAAAAGAAAAGCCTACGATGGGTTATGTGTTAGATAAGAATGAGAATCAGTGGTACCAGGATCATTTGTGTGTGCCTAATGTCGGCAATCTAAGGCAAAGAGTTATGGAAGAGGCACATAGGATTGCATTTGCGGTTCATCCAGAGCTACTAAAATGTACAGAGATTTGAAGGAAAAGTTTTGGTGGCCCTTGATGAAACTGGAAATAGCTAAGTTCATAGCAGTGTGATATAGGAGACCAGGAGGAATGCTTAAGCCATTGGATATCCCTGAATGGAAATGGGATAAGATCACGATGGATTCATCACCGGTTTACCTAAGACAAGAGGCGGACATGATGCGATTTGGGTGATCATGGATAGATTGACCAAATCCGCTCATTTCTTACCATTTAAGGTTGATATGCCCTTGAAGAAGATGACCACATTATACTTGGATAATATAGTGAAGCTACACGGAGTACCTATCTCTATAGTCTCGGATCGAGATAGTCGGTTCATTAGTCAGTTTTGGAAAGGTTTGCGTAAGCTTTTGGTACGAGGTTGGATATGAGTACGGCCTTTCATCCTCAAACAGATGGACAATCTGAGAGAACCATCCAAACACTTGAAGATATGCTAAGAGCTTATGTTTTGGAAGTTGGCGGATTATGGGATGATTACCTACCTATCGTGGAGTTTTCCTACAACAACAATTACCATGAAAGCATAGGCATGCCACCGTTCGAAGCTTTGTATGGAAGAAGATGTCGAACGCCGCTGTTTTGGGATGAAGTCGGGGAAAGACAAGTTACCGGGCCAGAGTTGGTTGAACAAGCAAAAGAAAGAGTTCAGTTGGTTAAGAAGAATCAAGGCAGCTCAAGATAGACATAAGAGTTGGACAGATGTTAGAAGAAGACCAATTGAGTTTGAAGTCGGTGAAAAAGTTTACCTACGAGCTTCACCGATGAAGGAGTGAAACATTTTGGACAGAAAGGAAAGCTAAGCCCTAGGTATGTTGGACCGTTTGAAATCCTGAAAAGGGTCGGACCTTTGGCTTATAAGCTTAAGTTACCGGAATCAATGTCAAGAGTCCATAATGTTTTTCATGTTTCGATGTTGAAGAAGTGTTTTTCAAAGAGTGATGTTGAAACCACAATAGATCCGGAAGTTCTTCAAGATAATCTTGCGCATGATGAGAAACCGATCAAAATTTTGGACCGGAAAGAAAAGATGATTAAGAGACGATTGATCCCTTAGGTTTTGGTGCAATGGAGCAATCATTCACCCGAGGAGGCAACTTGGGAAGTTGAAGAAGATATGATTAGCGAGTTCCCGGACTTTATGGACTTACGGATATGTTCTAGTTTCGAGGACGAAACTCCTCTTAAGGGGGGAGGAATGTAATATTCCGATCGGAAAAGGGCAGACGTGTCATTTTACGAAAACGAAATATTATTATTCGACTTCTTTTATTGGAGTTAAGTTTATGGGAATTATATATATGTATGTCGAATTTTATATATATATATATATATATATATATATATATATATATATATATATATATATATATATATATATATATATTAAGGAAATCGATTTTAAGTAAAAGGGGTAATTAAGGAAAATACAAGATTGGGTAATTATTGGGATTTTTCCTATTTAAGGAAAAATAAACCTAATCAATTTCTTAACCTTTTGAATCAGATTTTTCATCCCTAAATCTTTATTTCCTGCGTGTGAGGCTTGAGAGGAAGGCTGAGAGTTTTCTTCCGTTTTCTAAGTCGAATCACAACCGTTTTTAGATTCGAAAAGTGCGTTGGAATCGTCGTGAAAGGAGCGTCGTTTCAACACTCAAAGATCGAGCTTTGTTAACGTATGAAATTTGACCTACCTGCTGTTCTTGGATGAGTTCGATCGATCAAAACTCATATCTTTCGTAGTTTGATGTTTTTAGAAGCGTGTGATCGAATCTAACTTTTTTGGAATTGATCACATAGGTTTTCTGTGAGAAGGAAGGATCGTTCTGTAGTTTTTCTATGTTTTTGGATTTGGGGATAGCTTGCTTAAGGTAAGAAGGTCTTCCTACACATTTAATTATGGTTTATAGGGTTTAAGTTATGATTTGGGTGTTGGTTGGATGCTAGAATTCTTGCCACAAGTGGTTTAGAAATCATAGGATGTTATGGTAGATAAAAGTCATGTTTTTCTGCTATTTTTCTGAGTATTTTGATGTTGAACATGTTTGGAATTGAGTAGGGATAGGAAAAGTGCATAAAAACATGTTTAGAGAGTTTTATGCGCTTAGTGTGCGCACATTGACTAGCTGTGTGCGCACATTTTTAAGGCTGAATGTGGACAGGTTCTGGAGTGTGCGCACATTCCCCCTGGAATGTGCGCACATTGCCTCTGTTTTGATAAAATAAGCTATTTTAAGCTATGTTTGGATTTTAAATGTTGTTTCATGATCCAATAACATTAATTTAACGTAAACAAGCCTCAATTGAGTTCTGATGCATTTGGTTCCGGCACCGGATGTACTCTTAAAGGGAGTTGAAGTCCGGGACCGTCGGAAAAGCATGAACGGGCTTGTGCTTTGGTGATCGAGAGCTCACCAATGTCTGTGTACTTGATAGGACATGATGTCTAGCTGTCTAAGTGAGGGAGTAGAGTTGATAAGATAAGCTTTGCTTTGAAAACACTTAGGTGGCTAGTGATAAATAATAAATATTATATAAGTGTAGTAAAAGATAAAACGTCACTTATTCTCGGTTAGGCACTATTTCATATCGGCGATGTGATACGTCCATAAATGGTGAACAACGCCACTGGCTCAAAAGACTGAGGGTAGTGGAGGAAATTCATTGGACGTATATGCATACCGGGGAGATCCCAGGACTATCGGTGCTAATCACCGTAGTTGGTAAGTATATCTCATGGTGGAATTTTCATCATGCACAGTGTCAAAAGTTATTACACTCATATTTTTATAACTCTTGATGAACAAATGGTTATTTTATAAATGAGTTTTTATTACACGGTAAAAATATATCTCTTTTTTTTTTCCATTCAATGGTTTTAATAGATTATTGATATATTATTTGCATGACAAGTTTAGTTTATTAAAAAAAAATTTGTTCTACATTATTCGTTGATAGAACTAGAACTTTGAAATATCATATTTTTCATAATAGAGTAATTTTTTTCCGACAGAATAATAGAATATTGTTTTTGAAACTATATATAAACGTTTGAATACTACCATTTTCGTTTTTTAAGTCCTGCTATTTTTTTTTTTCAAAGAAAGAAAATGTTTCTTTTGATCATTAATTTTATACCGATACTGAAGTGTGAAACACTTGTCCTTTTACTCTCATCGGATCTTTTAGGGGATTTTTGGGTTACATTATTTAAATGCCATGGTTGTTAATTGAAGTTATCTTTCATGCATGGAATATAGTGTAGAGTAAGACTTGTGACAAGGATTAGGTGGGCCGACACCCACATTTCTCGGGATCGAAACCTGACTCTGATACCCTAGAAAACTACATCTTAAGGATTAATATCAAAATGGAGTATAGGTGTGGAATACATTATACGGAGAGGGAAGTTCGAGGACGGATTTCTTTTTAAGAACTGTAATGCCCAATTTTGTGAAATAAAACGAGAAGGGTATCGTTGTCAAATAACATTTCATTTACTATATTTTCACGAGACTTTAAAGAACTTTTGGGCTTGGGTAACACGATGTACTTTATTCAAATTAAATAGACATATATGTAACTATTTTTCTTTTTCATGATACAAATTTAAAGGTTATTTACATGATAAATATTTAAAGTTCTTTTATTTTATCTGTGTATAACAATTAGTAACTTAGTTGATATATATATATATATATATATATATATATATATATATATATATATATAGGATAATCATACCACTACTGTAACTACTTGCTATCATTGATAGATAATGCAATATTTGACTAAAGTTCATAATCAAAATAAAGCTGAACCCACTTTAAAATCTTTAGAGACTACGAATATGTCTATAACGTAAATAGAAATAATACCTATTACTAATTGATTAGTTTATTTATTTTCGGTTCATCACTCCAAAGAATGGAGGATGTAACGACAATGTAATGAGTTTCAGTTTTGCAACTTCAAAATAAATAAATAAAACGTTACTTTTCCTTCATAGTTATTATTTTGTACTATATATATTGGAAATTCATACTCTTCCAATGTTTCTTTTCCTGCCAATACACCAGTTCCACTTAACAATTTTTTTTAACTACGAAGGCATGCAGCAGGTAATCTATGTTATAATTTCTTATGTTTTCATTGGGTTATTGTAACGCCCCGTTCCTGGACACCGAGTCCTTATCCGAATCGAAACGTTCGGCACGTATAATATTAAATAAATAATATTACACGTAAGCCTCTACTACGTCGTATCAAATAAAAACAAACGGAAGCTAAAAAGTCTCGGGTAATTTTTTTAAACATCTCAGAATAGAAATTCAAGAACTAGAGAAGGAAATGTAAAGTTATTACATCCGAAACAAAACCAACGAATCCAAAATTGTACGAATTCCAAAGTACTAAAAGTAAACTACAAAATCCAATAATCATCCAAATCTAGGAAATAAATAAAGAAATGAATAATAATTAATCAAAGTCTTCAACTCCGGCGTCCTCAAACGACGTCATCAAAGTCCTCCTCTAACTCATCATTTACCTGTTCGTCTTCTCTCCCCAAACACATAAATAAACATGCATTTGAGGTAAATACAATGTACAAAGTAAGAAGTAGAAGCTACAATATAATTAAGGTTTATTATTAAAAGATTTGCCTTACAGAGACCGACTCGATCAAGGGTTCACTACATGCCCATCGACACGTCGTGACTATACGTTTCTAACTTAGCTTATCTTTGTTACATCATTACTCAAGGACACAATGCATGGTGAAAATTCCACCACGAGATATACTTGCCAACTACGGTGATTAGCACCGGTAGTCCCGGGATCTCCCCGGTATGCATATCGTTCGATGGATTTCCTCCACTACCCTCCAGCCTTTTGAGCCAGTGGCGTTGTCCGCCTTTTATGAACGTATCACATCGCCGATTTGAATCAGTGCCTAACCAAGAATAGATGACGTTTTAGCTTTTACTACACTTATGTAATTATTAATGTGAATTAACTAGTCACCTAAGTGTTTTCAGAATAATACTCACCTTATCAGCTCTACTCCCTCACTTAGACAACTAGACATCACATCCTATCAATTACACAGACAATGATGAACCCTAGTTCATCAAAGCACAAGCCCTTTCATGCCCTTCCGACGGATCCGAACTTCAACTCTCTTTAAGAGTACATTCGGTGTTTTAACTGAACGAATCGGAAACTCAATCGGGGCTTGCTCATATTTAATTAGTATTATTTAATCATGAATTACGGTTTAAAATTCAAAACATAGCTTAAAACAACATTACATAGAAAACTGGGGCAATGCGTGCGTATTACTATGGAATGCGTGCGCATCCCTGCTGCACTTATTCTAAGCAATCCTGCATCAGGAATGCGTGCGCATTGCTAGCCAATGCGTACGCATCCTACGCAGAAAAAGCCCTAAAACCTGTTTTCCAACCCTTAACGGTCTCTACTCGTTTCCAAAACATCTTGCACATGAATTATAGCAGACAAACAGTAGAAAAACATGTCTTTTAAGATCCAAAACAAAACTTAATCCTTAAACATCATCTAAGCTTAAAACTTGATACAATATGCATCCAAAACATGATCTATTCTACTCTAAACCACAATTAGATTGTAGGAAGAGCTTCTTACCTTTAGCAAGCTTATTCCAACAGCAAAACTCCGAGAAACAGCAGCTAAAACCGATCTTTCTCTTATCAAAGCTTCAACTTTCTGCAATCAAAACGTTGCCTTCTTCACAACGATTCTGGCGCTCTACTCGATCCGAAAACCGTAAAGAATTGCTTTAACAGCCGATTGAAAAACTCTCAGCCCTAATTTTTGGCTCACACACGCAGAGAGTATATTGGAGGTGGAGAAGATCTGATTTCTAGTAGGTTATAAAAATTGTGGGGATTTATTCTCCTTAAATATAAAATCCCAAAAAAAAAGATAGAGATCTTATTATCTTCCTTTATAATAAGAAAAATCCCAAAAAAGGATAAAGATCTTATTATCTTCCTTTATAATAAGATAAATCCCAAAAAAAAGGATAAAGATCTTATTATTTTCCTTTATAATAAGATAAATCCCAAAAAGGATAAAGGTCTTATTATCTTCTTTTATCATAAAAATCAGATTTTCCTCCTTAAATATATACATATATATATATTTCGAAATATACATATATAATTTAACAAATACTTAAACTCGAATAAAAGGAACCGAACCCAATATTTCGTTTTCGCAAAATGACACGTCGCCCTTTCCCAAAAAATCGGAATATTACAGTTGTATTCGGATGGCATCCCAATTGATCGCCATTGATGTATTGCTTTCCACTCTGTTATTTTTCTCAAGGTGATCAATCTTTCAATCAGTCGCCACCATCGAATCCATTCAAGTTTCTGTCAAACCGACACCTATAAAAATACATTCTATATTTCAATCTTCTTTGCCGCCACAACAATCAACAACTTTTCCGTTATACAACCATTGATGTCTTAAGTACACGACCACTACATTGCATCGGTTCGATCAACCATCCTTGAACTCCATCTCCAATCGCTATTAGCATCACTTCCCGCATTTTTATTTTCCATCGTACATAGTTCACCATGACATCTTTGCAAGAGAAAGGTCAAGGATTGTGCTCTGTAAAATTCATGAAGTAGGTTATCATGTTCTTATTTTTCCGCCAGGATTGAATCTAATAAGATAATGAAGAGTACTTTTGGTAAATGGATCGGCTGTGGAGAAATTTACTGTTTGGGAAGCTTTAGTGCAATAGAACCGAAATAAGGGAATACATCAAGGCTGGAAATTGGTGGATTAGGCACGTGGAAGAAAATATGATTATTAAAAGAATTGGTGTAGTCAACTATGGCCGGTAAGAATTGGGTTATGTGGCCTTTAGATGGAGAGCTAATAATAATGGACACGACGGATGTATTACAAAATATTAAATCATATCGTATGTCGTAGGTGAGTCTTTTATTTTGATATAAAACCAAAAGTGTTTTTTATATTATTTTTAAATACTTTGTCTATATATATCGAATGAACTTTTAAACTCAAGTCATTTTCAAATGATTTCTTTAAAATTAAACTATTTGATTTGAGCTAGTGCATGTTTTTATAAATAAATAAAACCGATACTTGGAATTGACGGATAATACTTGCTCGCTCGCTCGCTCGTGGCACGAAAGTGTCAAAGCTCTGGTGGCTAGGGGGATTAGAGTTACTGCTCTAAGAGAACGGCTAGTCACCGGTCTCGGGGCCTCTTGACTCGAAGTCTTTCCGACAGTAGCTAGAGTGCTCACTCGTAAAAGTGGGGACGGTACCTTTTCCCCGAAGATTCATGCTACAGCCGGGAAAGCAAGGGCTGACGGTTGGTGCGTGGGTCCTAGGGCATGGACAGGGTTGGCTGGAGCCGTGTAGGAGGTTTGCACGGTGAAGGTTGATTCTTTTCCCCGACAATCGGCCGGAGTTGTTAGGCATGGCTAGTTTTCGTGAAGTGCGGTTGAAATCCATGGTAAAAATGGCGTTAGGACGGTACTTGACTCATCGGCTCGCCAAAGCTGGTGCTTATAAAATAAACTCGAAATGTTTTTTCCTTAATGCTCATGCACTATATAACTTTTAAAATTGAATTATTATTATTTTTGCTCTGTCTTTTATTTTTATTTTCAAAAATTATTTACTAATTCGTTTTGCAAGATTAATAAAGGTTTCCGCTGCAAATTTTATAAAAGTTGTTTATATATATATATATAATATATGTATATATATATATATATATATATATATATATATATATATATATATATATAGTATAACACTTGCATACGTGGCTCATACCATCCCTTTGGTGACGCATTGCTTCCTTTGTTTCCTTGTCACTTTTGTTTTTTTTTCTTTTACAAATATATGTACATGTTTTGATCAAGGAAAAAGAGAAATTGTAGGCGATGTTTGATCGAGATTCAAGATAAAGGAAATCAATGTTTTGGATGGTACTTCATATAATTTTGAGAGCTATTGTAATTTTTATGAGTTGTAATATTGTAATGAAGATATTTATTGAATTGATGAAAAATAACTTGTGGATTTATTATGTTAAATTGTGGTTTTAGATGATTATCTTGAGATTTCTAGTCTTAGTATTGAAGTCGCGGCGAGAGCTTCGCAACCCCTCCTAGAATGACCCCAGTGGACCTAGTGTTAGGAAATCTACGCGGGAACGCAATGAATTTAAAATTTTGATTTCCTTTTACCCAAGATCGACTTCGTTTAAGCAATAAACAAATAGATAGTAGACGGTGGTTACCTTGGTTGATCTAAAAGATCGACGCTTTGACCGTCTAAGGAGAGTAGTTCTGCATAGAGCCGCCCAAGTGTTCGGCCTCTACCGCTAGTCCACACGAACAGCCCGCCGGAATCCCATCATGGATTGCTATTGGAAAACTCCGGTTGCTAGACCGGCCTTTTTCCCCTCTCTCCAACTCTCCAAAAGATGCTCTCTATTTTACACAAGAACTATGAGCTCTTGCAATTGTGATGTACAAAAGAGCTTGACACCCACCTCCCTTTTATAATGGATGTGGCGCCCAAGAGGTGTGGAGGAGAAGAAAACCTTTCTCCAATAAAATAAGGAAAATATAATTGATTGATTTATCTCATTTATTACAATATCTCATATTAAATAAATCTAGGATATTGTCAATATCTTATATTGAATATTTTCAAGATATTGTCAATATCTTATATTGACAATATTTATCTTTATTATATTACCATAAATCAATTTACATATGTGTATATATATCACATATATATATTACACAAATAAATCTATATATTATATATATATACATACACACACGGTGCGCATGCATGCAAATCTAATTTGCATGTAATGTACACACACGCATGCACTCACAACATATATATATTAATTTATTTTATTAATATCTAATATTAATAATAGGTAATATCATTAATTAAATTACACAATCCAAGTGTATCTTATACACAATAATATATGCGCCCCTTTAGCCATTAATTGGCTTCCGGAATATTCTTTAATTAATATAATTAATATCTTGTATTTTATTTATTCATAATAAATAAATACCACCATATTAATTTACCACTATAACCTTTATAGTCGTGAGATAAATTCTTTCCTTATTTGGTTATCATCTATAACCACATTTTAATCCGCTAGATGTTCTTATGTGTGTGACCCGATAGGCTTCGAATATGTTGGCCGTAGACACAAAGTGCAAATTACGAAAATGCCCTTCATGCCTAACGATCACGGGATAGCGTCTAGCAACACACCGTGACCCCCAATTATCGGAAGAGTCAAATGCAATGACTACTACCTTTCATGTGAAGCAGTTACCGTGTAACTTACAATCCTATCGCAGTAATAATATCCATACGATCGTTAGTCGAGTGTCAAAACATCAACGATCGTATCTTATAATCTGGATATCATGCTCTCTCAAGTAACTCGTTTACTCCCACTTTGCAAAGATTCACGAGAGTAAGACATTCCTTATAAGAAGGCCATTTCGGATATTCGATCCCAATCATAGGATACGCGATTCCCGGACGACCAATCATGTATACTCCGCATGCTTCAATATCATACCCAATCACTATCGCATGATCGCCCCGTGGCTGGAGAAACCTCAATAGTGTCAAAGCATGACAATCCACACCGTGATGCCATGAAGACTCGGTCTTAAGGATAATTACACAACCGCCACATAGTGTGACACTTAATGTAAGTGGGTCAGTCTAACGTACGCATTCTCTAATACACGTCCACGTACAGTTCAAGTGTCTCTACACTTCGATAGACGAGATCTATCCCTGCCCTTAAAGACAGAAGACATCTAATACGTGCTAGCCTGTTCATACTATCAATGCCCTGTTTAATAGTACATCACCTAGAGACATTTAAGTATCAAACTTATTAAAGTGATTAGAGATCTCATCAACCATAATCGCCTATCATGGTTTCTCTATCACAGTTTAATACTAAGGGCGTTATCATATAACAATTCATAATTGGTTCTTTAAAAGAACATATATATGACAACATAAAAGCCATTTTATATATGTATAAACATAAAGAAATAGTAGAAATGATCCGACCGGTCGGATCCGGTCCAACCCGATTGGGTTTAGGACACTATTTCAACAATCTCCCACTTGGCCTAAAACCAATCACTCGTACACACGAGACCAAGTTGAAACACAAGAATCTCATGCAATACTTGCAACCAGCCCTAGCCATAAACGGATCGCTATCCGTGGGGACTCATACTATCTTCATATCACGCTCCATATGATCAAGTCAAAGGAACCGCCTCAACACACACACGAATCTCTGACGAGACCATGGTCCTTGCTTCAAGCAATGAATCCACTTACTATATCGACTATATAGAAAAGGTGGAAGAACCGCACTAGGTTCAGGAATGAACCTTCTAGATCCATGTACTGCTCCCGCTGCGCCTCTAAGGCACTACTGTGTTTTGGCTAATTTGTAGAATTTACAGTGACCCATATGCTAGAACATTTCCAGCTCACTGTATCACTTAATCAAAGTGATCGCAAACCCAGACAGCAGCTCCCACTCGCCTTCATAAGACTCGGGATATACTTCTGTATAACTATATTTATCTCATTCTAAGTTTCAATAAACTAGGAACTTCCTTAACTTGTTTAAGAATATTCTCGACATTCACCAGATTTACTTTCATACTTGCTCATGACTCTTCATGAAGTATGAACATCTGGCATTATTTTATGATGGTTCCTATCGCATTTAGCAAAGGAAACCTTCCATAAACATCATCTTTCACCTTATCTTTAGGACCATTGTCCTAACATAGACAGATCTCACGATCTATGCTAAACTTCTTTTAGCATCACATCTATATAGGTAAACTATAATCTAACAGCAGTTAAATCTATCGCTATGGATTCTTATTTCTAAAAATAAGACCTGCCAATCCAAGTGCTTTCGTAAAGACCTTGAACTACCAAACATTAATTGACTGTGACATGAGGTATTAATTCCTGAGAGAGATATCCAATACCTTACTCAAAAATCGTAACACACTCCCACTATCCTTCTTGCACATTGGGCATATCCTTCTTTTGACTAAGTCAAACTCCTTTGATTGTCAAACAAAGAAATTGTCTAGAGAAACTTGTTTGAGTCCATAAATGGATCTCGTGGGCTTACATATCATGTTATCGTCTATGAACATTGAGCTGTCTGCCCAACGTCTTCAACACTATCATATAGTCATGATACAAAGTTATAACAAGCATAGTCCGAATAGAACTGGGCTCAGCCTTACAGGACATTCCTCTAGGTAAGACAGACTAGGTTCACAACCTGGTTGTCACTAATGGAATCTAATTGATTTTATGGCTCCTGGCCATATCTCTCAAACCTGCCTTTCAAACATTCTTTCATAAGTCGTGAGATGTTCATTCTTCAAGATGAACATACCGGCAGCCTTTTCAGGCTTGAGGTTATCCACAGACTTACAGAACTTTTGTGTGCACTGAGCAGTGTTATACACCTCATCGCTATGCGGCGTCTGCTCATGTTCCAACGGTTGAATATATCTTTGTGGTTCTCAAACTCTTTTGAGATCTTATTTACTCCCACTGTCTCTATTGGAAGAAACACTTCCTTTAGAAGACAGCATGTTTGGAGACAAACATTTTGCTCCGCGGACAAGTAAATAATATCCAGCGTACTAGCTAAGACATTCCACAAAGTTGCATATGTCGTACTAGGCTCCAAGCCTTTCTGATTTTGCCTATGACAACTTCAAATCATCGGTTAAGATAGATTCGACATATATCATCTTCCATATCTAATATGGAATTTATTCAACATTTATTCTTTGGAACTCGGTTAAGTATAAGGGCACTATCCCGAAACGGGTAAGGGATACTTCGCATGGCTTGCATCACACCTTTATCATATAAAGTGTTGTTTCCATTTTGGGAACACAATCTAATTGCGTATCCCAAAGATGGTATCCTTCAAGGGAGAATCTTATTCCTTTTCAGACGGCTTCTGAAACACCCTGCAGGTATTAATTACTTCAATCCAATTGAAAATTAATTCCTAAGTAGCTCATCAATCTCATATTCGTACTAGCTCGAACTTTTCGGGCTTTCCGAATTGTCGTACTTCAATAAATACATTCAACTATTTCTAAAATAGTCATAGAGATTAATAAACAATTACTTGTGGCATTAATTGTCATAAGCCAACAAACATCGGTATGTTTAGGCTTCAGACAATTTTTCTAGATTTTACAACCTTTTCATAAAAGGGTATTTTAGTCATCTTTAGGTAAGATACGTATTACCCACATGATTCATAATCATATGGTTCAACATCATCGAAATGACGTTTAATTACACGCTTCCCTCCCGGAGAGACTATGTCTAGAACAACCACAAATATTAAGGATAACAGCCACACAAATATTTAGTCGAGATTTCATCACTTATATCAACTATATAGTGACATCAATCTAGTATGTTAGATCCAGCGACCTTTCAACTTTATCGGAATAACATTTATTCTTTACAATTGAATATGTCTACTAAATCCTAGCAGATAACTGAAAGTATGTTCTTCATAAGAACCGGAACACAATAACATTTATTTAGTTCCCTTATCGGTTTACTAGATCCAGAATGTGGTAAGTGTTACAACGCTTTTGCTTCACCTTCCATATCTGTATTAACCTTTCTAATTTAATCACACTCGTAAGATATCATATATCTAAGAGTTGACTTGAACTTAGATAGGTTTATCTCAACTCACTTGCCTAGAATAGAAACTTCAATAAGTTCTCTATTTAAGCACATGCCCTAACTTTCCTTTTTAATCCTTTAAGCACTTGTAAATATTTCTTAGTGTAGTCTTCATAAGACTTAAGAAAGATCACAAGAGCTATGTCTTCAATTTCCTTTCATAAAGAAAATCTAAAGTTTATTAAATAGTTTATTTAACCTTTTAAATCGTATTCAAAACATTAACTATTTAACCTTTAAGCAATGTAGAATTAAGTCGATACTTAAATCTTATAATTTTGAAAAAAAAAAAAAAAACTTTTCCAAAATTAGAGTTGGTCATTCTTATCCAACGTTTGAATTAATTGTCATCGTATGACTGAATGATCATCTTGGATCGTATCCAATATATGACTAATTCGTTGAAACTTATTTCAAATGATTTAATCATATCACGAGCTTCCGCTTTCATTAATAATTAAAGTCTCGGAGCACTGCATCAATTATGTAATCTCCTTGTCTCTAACTACTATAACGGGATGGCTCATGTCATTGCTTATTTTAAAAGGATTAAAATTACTTAACCATATTTGAGAACGTTTCTCAAAATTAACAGTCATAATTTGGTTTTACTAATTGAGAATAAAACATAAATATAAAGTTTGCTAAAACTACAACATAAAAATGAAAATAAAAGAGTGTTGTTGTTTATACACGCAAAATCAAAAATGGTCTTTTGATTTATGATTTTGCTCCCACTAGTCAACTACTCCCAATTTGACTTTCAAGAATCTTTCAAAATTCTTTAGTGGCCAAGATCCCATCTGGTTACCCCGATTCCCGACGAGGGCCGATCAACCGGAATAATTCGAAAGGTATGTAACTCTTACCAATCACATCTCTATGTGACTCTTGGTGGTTGACTAGTCAACTCTTTGACAATTCACATCTTTATGTGGTAGTCAACCCCTTGCCTCTAGAATAAGACGGTCCTGACGAGGGCCAATCACCGCAATACTCTAGTCAAGTCATAACCCAATATTCGCGAGATCTCATACGATCATATCTCAATAACGACGATATACCCGTGGTAGGTCAACTCCCGCCGAGGGCCGATCAGTTGGATCCGAACAAAGGCTCTTCACCGTCGCTATAATATTGGGAGACAATTTTTCGACTTGATTTTGTTGTGGAAGTATTTACGTAAATTAATTCACTTAATTAATTTTAATTACGGTCTCATCAAATATATCTATCTCTATAGACATACATCCTACACATTTATCTAGATCGTGCCTAGTCATGCATCTATCGTATCATATAAAATAAATACAAGCACAAAATAAATAAATGCGTAAAGTAACCGGTATGATCATGGACTTTTCCTAGGTGCGGTTTCGAATACAAACTGATCTAAACCGCGGGTCACAATCTAAGGGTAGTTGCAACCGCCAATAGGATCTTTAATGCGCCATTCTCCAATGGGATCTTTATTTTTCGTCTTTCTTTGGTCTCCATCTTCTGCTCCATTCTTGTTACATTTAATTCTATCTAATAAAATAAATACACCCTCCGCACACGGGGGGAGACAACGGAATGGGATAAATGCAGAAAATAAACTAGGTCACGTTCTTCATAACGGCCTAGGACAATTTTAAACCAATAGAAAAATTAAATCATTCACATCTATCCTATCGGTCGAGTCCATGATCAATCGGGGTCCATATAATCATATTATATCTACTATATCTAATCCATACAATAAAATCTTATGAAAAAGATAAAATTAAAATTTAACTACTTGCGTCTTAATTAATCAATTAACATTTAATCTATTAAATAATTTTATCCAATCAATTAACTAATTAACATTTAATTAATTAAATGATTTTAATCGAAATAAAATTAACGATTAATTTTAAACCGATTTTAATTTTAATTTTAATTTTAATTAATTAGAACTATTCCAAAATAAATCAAAATTAAAATTATTTCTCTTTTGTTTCTTTCCTTTTGATTCGTAATCAAAAGGGATGCCTTTGGTTTCTTAAACCAAATTTGGCTTAGGCCTGGCCACTTTCCAAAATCAAAATTTTGGAAGTGGCCTAGGCCTAGGCCTTTTACAAATCAAATATTTGAAAGGGCCTAGGCCTATTCCAAATCAAATATTTGGAAAGGCCAAATGATTTTGGTTTAGGCCTGCCACTTTCCAAAATCAAAATTTTGGAAGTGGCCTAGGCCTAGGCCTTTTCCCAAATCAAATATTTGGAAAGGGTTTAGCCTATTCCAAACAAAGTTTGGAAAGGCCATTATCATTTTAATGTCATGTGGCATCCCAATGGCCAAACTATTTGAACCATTGGTTAGCCACATGACACAACTAAACAAAGGAGATTTTAATCACAACTATGAACCATATTGAATCACAAAATACACAAAACAAAAATTTGGAGATCCGCCAGCATTGACCGGTCAACCGATAGCCGGCAGCAAGTTGCCCTGCTGCCGCCGCCGCCGACCAGCCGCCGCCGGTGGGGTGGTGCCGCCGCCAGTCGGCCGAGCACCACCCGATCCTTTTTTTTTTTTTTCTTTTCGTATCAATTTTGCAAATCAAAAATCTTTCATCTTTTAATTACGTGATTTAAATGATAAAATTAACTACGCAAAATAACATGCTTATTGCTTAAGCTCGAACCTCGCTCGATACCACTGTTAGGAAATCTACGCGAACGCAGCGGAATTTAAAATTTTGATTTCCTTTTACCCAAGATCGACTTCGTTTAAGCAATAAACAAATAGATAGAAGACGGTGGTTACCTTGGTTGATCTAAAAGATCGACGCTTTGACCGTCTAAGGAGAGTAGTTCTGCATAGAGCCGCCCAAGTGTTCGGCCTCTACCGCTAGTCCACACGAACAGCCCGCCGGAATCCCATCATGGATTGCTATTGGAAAACTCCGGTTGCTAGACCGGCCCTTTTCCCCTCTCTCCAACTCTCCAAAAGATGCTCTCTATTTTACACAAGAACTATGAGCTCTTGCAATTGTGATGTACAAAAGAGCTTGACACCCACCTCCCATTTATAATGGATGTGGCGCCTCTAAGAAGAGTAGAGGAGAAGAAAACCTTTCTCCAATAAAATAAGGAAAATATAATTGATTGATTTATCTCATTTATTACAATATCTCATATTAAATAAATCTAGGATATTGTCAATATCTTATATTGAATATTTCAAGATATTGTCAATATCTTATATTGACAATATTTATCTTTTATTATATTACCATAAATCAATTTACATATGTGTATATATATCACATATATATATTACACAAATAAATCTATATATTATATATATATACATACACACACGGTGCGCATGCATGCAAATCTAATTTGCATGTAATGTACACACACGCATGCACTCACAACATATATATATTAATTTATTTTATTAATATCTAATATTAATAATAGGTAATATCATTAATTAAATTACACAATCCAAGTGTATCTTATACACAATAATATATGCGCCCCTTTAGCCATTAATTGGCTTCCGGAATATTCTTTAATTAATATAATTAATATCTTGTATTTTATTTATTCATAATAAATAAATACCACCATATTAATTTACCACTATAACCTTTATAGTCGTGAGATAAATTCTTTCCTTATTTGGTTATCATCTATAACCACATTTTAATCCGGCTAGATGTTCTTATATGTGTGACCCGATAGGCTTCCGAATATGTTGGCCGTAGACACAAAGTGCAAATTACGAAAATGCCCTTCATGCCTAACGATCACGGGATAGCGTCTAGCAACACACCGTGACCCCCAATTATCGGAAGAGTCAAATGCAATGACTACTACCTTTCATGTGAAACAGTTACCGTGTAACTTACAATCCTATCGTTGTAATAATATCCATACGATCGTTAGTCGAGTGTCAAAACATCAACGATCGTATCTTATAATCTGGATATCATGCTCTCTCGAAGTAACTCGTTTACTCCCACTTTGCAAAGATTCACGAGAGTAAGACATTCCTTATAAGAAGGCCATTTCGGATATTCGATCCCAATCATAGGATACGCGATTCCCGGACGACCAATCATGTATACTCCGCATGCTTCAATATCATACCCAATCACTATCGCATGATCGCCCCGTGGCTAGGGGAAACCTCAATAGTGTCAAAGCATGACAATCCACACCGTGATGCCATGAAGACTCCGGTCAAAAGGATAATTACACAACCGCCACATAGTGTGACACTTATCTGTGTAAGTGGGTCAGTCTAACGTACGCATTCTCTAATACACGTCCACGTACAGTCCAAGTGTCTCTACACTTCGATAGACGAGATCTATCCCTGCCCTTAAAGACAGAAGACATCTAATACGTGCTAGCCTGTTCATACTATCAATGCCCTGTTTAATAGTACATCAGCCTAGAGACATTTAAGTATCAAACTTATTAAAGTGATTAGAGATCTCATCAACCATAATCGCCTATCATGGTTTCTCTATCACAGTTTAATACTAAGGACGTTATCATATAACAATTCATAATTGGTTCTTTAAAAGAACAGATATATGACAACATAAAAGCCATTTTATATATGTATAAACATAAAGAAATAGTAGAAATGATCCGACCCGGTCGGATCCGGTCCAACCCGATTGGGTTTAGGACACTATTCCAACACCTAGGGGTCGGGAGTAGGGTATTACAGACTCGGTGTTCAGGAACGGGACGTTACATATTCAGTGTCTATATCCAGCTTGCAATTTGGTTCGATTAACATTTCAAACCGAGTTCCAAACCCCATTATAACCACTTTGACATAGTATCTTTTGACATAGTACTATGTTATGTGCCCGAGGAGGTACTTGTACTATGGTTATAATAAGTCTTTTGATGATGTAATAGAGGCAGTCTGTGTTACTTTCGATCGTTTATTAGTCGTTTTAGTTACCCGAGTCAGTCGTTTTGTCTTTAGCATTGTTCTCTGATGTTTGCTTACGTGTATAATTAGATTAAATTTTAATTATATGCGTGCCGGACGTTCTTTTCCGGATAGAGACTCGGTATCCGGGACAGTTGGTATCAAAGCGGCAAGTAACACCGCTGCATATGACTTAAACTCTTAAGACGTGGTCTAGTCGTGTTTAGAAACTTAAGATGAGAATCTTGGAGTTAGATCTTTTAAGTGTAGACCCCGTTAGGATAGTCCGTTAAGCAATGAATCCTTTATGGATAAAGTCTCTAAACCCAATCATGTCTCCTAGGATTAAGTGAAACACCGTTAAGCAATGCTTTGGGGTCAAAGTCTATGCCTACATCTTAAGTTTAGGTCCTCATGGTTGAAATTTCCTTAAACTCCGTATTGTGACCTCTCCACTTTCTTTTACACCTCAAAATCTAAGCCTACTCTTGACTTGGACTAACTTTGTAAGAAATTATATTTGACTCAACTCTACAATTTCCTCTTTCAATATTACTTGCTTTGTGTCCATCAAAATTCTTTGACATTTCTTTGCTCGAGATGGGTTCTACATGAACTCCATATAAAATTCTAGCCCTTCCAGATGCTTCTCACTCATTTTAATTATTAGTGTTAAAGGTCTCTTGCTTTGGCACATAGTTTTCATCATTCTCATGTTTGGCTTTATCCAACACGAGTGAAGCTTTCTATTTCCGTGTTTGCCATTCAATTAAAACAATTTCCCCTGCTCCAAAAATTCTGGAAATTTTCACAATATAGACCATTGTCTTTTCTACATTTTCTTTTTTTACATCAACTCGATAATTGATGATGAGTGGTTCAGGTCAGAGCATCGCGTCATACATTTATCGGTTAATCACAGATTGAGTGGGGAAAGCGTCCTGACCAGAGAGAGGAAGTCCGACCAGGGGCAACTATAGGTCCTGAGGGAGAGCACTCCCCCTAATATTGACCACCGCAGGACGGTCGGTCCATAAAGAACGCGCAGAGCGCAACCAAGCTACTTCGCTCAACAGGCCCAAGCGGTCACGCTTTATGCGTACACGCTTATCAAGTCAATATAAACGTGGGAAATGAACCTAGCCTGGATTAAGGGTATGATTCGTAACTCGATATTAGAGAACCATATCTCCTAGTAATTAGGAGGTCAAATCAAATCTAATCTTAACCGAATCCTTGGAGGATACGGCAAGATTAGGGTTTAGACTCCCTATATAAACCACTTCAAGAACTACGGCCGACTTCATTCCAGTTAAGCCATTGGATACGTAGGCAGCTCAAGAACAACTTGAGTTCAGTCAAAACCCTATTAAAAACACTATATCTTCTCTGGCCGTCGGCCGGTGACCAGAAAACTATCATTAGAGTAATTGCACCCGTAAATTGACTATTGGTGAAATCTGACTTCATCATTGGCGCTAGAAGGAGGGCCCCTATTGATAGTTTCAGAAATAACATACAGTCACCATGCCGCCGAAACAAACAGGGAAGAAAAAGCAAGTTGCACAAGGTGGCGAATCCGCCATAGCTGGAAAAGAGGCCGGAGGACCCTTAGGGGAAAACGCAGGAGAAACAACAGAGGCACCATCCCAGGTGGAACCCCTACCAGATCCCGCATAGCAGGCTTTGGTTGAGGCGTTAACTAACCTTGATCCAGCTATCTTCAAAACCATCGTGACAAACGCATTAAAGGTGAGAGGGGAAGACGTCACAGGAGAGACACACACCAAGGAAAATCCAGTTATGGACGAAAAAGAAAAGGCCCTCAGCTTTTCACGAGAAGCGCATGTCGAGGCTTTGTCCACCAGTTCTATCCCAGGTCGGAGAGAAATCAAAGAGCAAGCTAGAGACGCAGCCCGCATAGAGCTGGATGCTATCATGGGTAAAACTCCCTTTTCTTTTGAATCTCCTTTCACTGAGCAGGTTGAAAACTACCCAGACCTCAAGGATTTAAGATGCCAAAGATGGATCCTTATGATGGGACAAAAGACCCTAACGATCATATGCACCAATACCTGACGCATATGACCCTGTACAACGCGGCCGATCAGATGAAGTGCAAAGCGTTTCCTATGCTATTGACCGGTCGGGCTCGGGAGTGGTTCAGGAAAATACCACCCAAGTCCATTAATGACTTCACTACTTTAGCCAGAAAATTCATGCATGCCTTCATCACATCACACCCGTTCCAGAGGAACGCCACTCATCTACTCACGTTGAAGCAAAAGCACGACGAAAGTGTGCTGCAATTCCTAAAAAGGTTCAATGAAGAATCGGGGCAAGTACAAGGGGCCGATGAATATCTGATAGTTACATCCTTTATAGCAGGGCTACGTTAGGGTCGGCTGTACACCAAACTCAACAGCAAACCCCCACTATCTATGGAGGATTGCATATAAACGGTCTTCAAGCACTGCCAGGGGGAAGAAGCCAACAGACTCAAGAGAGAGCAAGAAAAGGCAGATCCTAGAAAGGGAAAGATGACACGGCAACCAGAGAAGGAGCGAAAACAAGTATGGGACATGATGACCTCACCCATTACCGATAGGCTCGGGAAGAAGGGAGCTCTCCAAGATAGAGACTTGGTGCCATTGAATCGATCCCACGAGCAGGTGCTCGCCCTAATGGAAAGAAAAGGAATAGCGCGTACGCCCCCACCTTTAAGGGGACCAGTGGAAAAAAGGGATCAGACAAAGTATTGCAAATATCACAAGGATGTGGGTCATGATTCAGAAAGCTGTAGGGACTTGATTAGAGATATAGATGCCGCAGCCCTGGAAGGAAAAATTGATGAAGCAATTGACCGAACATGGAATCCTAACCCAAGAGGTAGGAGAGAGTACAAAAGAAGAAACTACTACCAGGGAAATGATGGTAGAGAAGATCAAAAACGCAGGAGGGATCCTTCTCCAGACCCTGAGGATCAAATAGATAACAAACCCATAAATACCATTAATACTATTGCAGGCGGTCCGTCAGGATACAGACCGACCGGAGAAAGCAGCAATCCCAAGGGCTCGCCACCTGAGACAGGTAAGAAGCAGAGGTTGACGGGAGAAGTGGTATATGGGCCAGGGGATTCTCTCCCTTTGGTTCCCAACAATGAAGGGCTAGTGATTGAGTTGGTAGTTAATAAGCACACTGTGAAACGAGTGTGTGTGGATACAGGGAGCGCGGTAAATGTTCTGTACCTATCGGTATGCCAGGCTATGAAGATACGGGAAGTCGAGCTAACTCCGGTCTCAGCTCCGCTGTTCGGATTCACCGGACCACCCATACATCCTGTGGGCATGATTAAACTGCCTACAATGTTCGGACGAGGAAGAAAGAGCAGGACTACCAACTCAAGAGGTAGGAGAGAGTACAAAAGGAGAAACTACTACCAGGGAAATGATGGTAGAGCAGATCAAAAACGCAGGAGGGATCCTTCTCCAGACCCTGAGGATCAAATAGATAACAAACCCATAAATACCATTAATACTATTGCAGGTGGTCCGTCAGGATACATACCGACCGGAGAAAGCAGCAATCCCAAGGGCTCGCCACCTGAGACAGGTAAGAAGCAGAGGTTGACGGGAGAAGTGGTATATGGGCCAGGGGATTCTCTCCCTTTGGTTCCCAACAATGAAGGGCTAGTGATTGAGTTGGTAGTTAATAAGCACACTGTGAAACGAGTGTGTGTGGATACAGGGAGCGCGGTAAATGTTCTGTACCTATCGGTATGCCAGGCTATGAAGATACGGGAAGTCGAGCTAACTCCGGTCTCAGCTCCGCTGTTCGGATTCGCCGGACCACCCATACATCCTGTGGGCATGATTAAACTGCCTACAACGTTCGGACGAGGAAGAAAGAGCAGGACTCTTATGGTCGACAACGGAGATAAAGGGGGATGTGGAAACAGCCAGGAGTTGTTACACCGCTACAATAAAACAGAAGATGATGGTACAACAGGTCCTTATTGACGAACTCGTTGCAGAAGAAGAAGAAAGATGGTTAACTAATGATGTGGTAAACAGATTCCTCTCACGGTCGGCCCAAAGGGCCCTCTATTTTTTCATGGTCCTAAGGCAAGCAAACCCTTTTGATTGGAATGAAGAGTGCCAAAAGGCGTTCGAAAGAGTTGAAGAAATACCTCACAAACTTACCCGTTCTCACCGCACCGCAAAAAGGAGAAACTCTATACGTGTACTTATCTGCATGCCAAGAAGCGTTGAGTGCCGTCCTGGTGAGCGATCAGGATAACACTCAAAAACCGATATTTTATGTTAGTAGAGCGCTCAGAGGGCCAGAGGTGAGGTATACCAGCGCAGAAAAGTTGGCGTTGATTTTAGTTCATGCGTCGAGAAAGCTGAAGCCATACTTTCAGGCTCATCCTATTATGGTCATGACAGACCAACCACTTAAACAGATTCTAGATAAACCAGAGACGTCTAGGAGGTTGACAAAATGGGTGGTCGAGCTGGCCTCCTATGATCTGGAATTCAGACCAAGAGTATCAATCAAAGCTCAGGCCTTGGCTGATTTCATAGCTGAGGGAATGGCCATAACTCTCGAGCAGGAGCAGACAGACCGTTCCGTAGACCAGTGGACATTGTATGTGGACGGAGCATCCAACAAAGACGGAGCAGGAGCAGGCCTTCTGCTCTGTAGTCCGAAGGGAGAAGAGTTTTCCTATGCATTGTTCTTCAGTTTCAAGGCAACTAACAATGAGGCCGAATACGAAGCGTTCATAACAGGACTCAAGCTAGCCGTAAAGTTGGGAGTTAAGAGGTTACATATATTCAGTGATTCACCGCTAGTGGTCAACCATGTGGCGGGAGGATATGAGGCAAATGAGGACTCTATGAAAAGATATCTTTCCATGGCCCGAACATTGATTTCACAATTTGAAGAGGTCAAACTGGACCAAATTCCTAGGTCAAAGAACGCTCGTGCAGATGCCTTATCTAAATTAGCATCGAATTTTTTCTCATATAAGAAAGTCTTGATCGAGCAAGTGGCAGAGCGAAGCTATGAGCAAAAAAAGGCTCAACAAATCCACCAGCGAGCTACTTGGATGGATCCCATTGTAGCCTTCCTAAAAAACAGTGTGGTCCCAGAAGACAAAGTCTCGGCCAGGAAGGTAAAACTTCAAGCAAGCAGGTATTCCTTGTTTAATGATATCTTGTACCGCAAGTCCTTTATAACTCTATGGTTGTGTTGCGCCACCGAAGAAGAGGGGAATTACCTCCTCCGAGAAATCCATCTGGGAATCTGTGGAAGTCATATGGGAGCTAGGGCTCTAGCTCGTAAATGCAGGCTCTTCGGATACTATTGGCCGACCATGGGTGCAGACGCTTGAGAACTGGTGATGACCTGTAGAACGTGCCAAGTGCATGACAACCTCAAACACCAACCCTCACAACAGATGATCCCTTTAGTATCCCCTTGGCCCTTTGACCAGTGGGGAGTGGATCTGGTCGGCCACTGCCGAGGGCACCAGGGAACTTGAAGTTTTTGATAGTAGCCATAGACTACTTCACTAGGTGGGTAGAAGTAGAGCCGCTGGCAACGATAACAGGTGGAGCGATTCGAAATTTTTTATGGAAGAATGTGGTCTGTCGGTATGGAATCCCTAAGCAGTTGATCTCAGACAACGGTACTTAGTTCGAGGACAGAGTTGTCCGAGAGTGGTGCTCAGAACTTGGAATAACTCAGCACTTTACATCTGTAGGGTATCCACAAGCAAATGGGCAAGTTGAACAGGCCAACAGACAATCAAGACCGGGTTAAAGAAGAGGTTAGAAGAAAAAGGCGAGCACTGGGTTGAGCAATTGCCCAATGTCCTTTGGGCATACAGAACAACGCCTAACTCGGCTACAGGCGAAACTCCATTCTTGCTATCATATGGATGTGAGGCAGTTATCCCGGCAAAGATAGGACTACCTTCGCCCATAACAGAGCTGTATGACCAGATCGATCAAGAGACCGAGCTCCGACGCCAAAAAGATGAATTGGAAGAAACCCGTGATATAGCCTTGATAAGAATGGCCAAGTACAAACAACAGATCGCACAATATTACAATGCTAGGGTGAGAGATTTGTACTTTAAAGTGGGAGATTTGGTCCTTAGAAAAAATGAAGTTAGCAGACAGGACCCTCTGGGCAAGCTAAAGCCAAATTGGGAAGGTCCGTACAAGATCATCAAGGTGCACGGTAAAGGTGCCTACCAGCTGGCAAACGCTCAGGGGAAGACAGTTCCACGAAGCTGGAATTCAGCTAACTTAAGAAGATTCTACGCCTAAGACAGGTTCAAGGCTGTTTGATATTTTATTATCTATAGTATGAGAATGTAATAAGTTGCTTTTGCGACCGTTTATTTGTTTAATAAAGTTGACAGTTATGTATTCTATAGCGTTTATGTGCATGACATCTTTATCAAAATCAACTGCTCAATGCAGATTACGCCCAGAGACTGAGCGCTACATAAAAAATAAACTGCCAAAGGCAGAACAGGCTTAGAGACTGAGCGCTAAATAAAAAATAAACTGCCAAAGGCATAACAGGCTCAGAGGCTGAGCGCTATATATTAATAAACTGCCAAAGGCAGAACAGGCTCAGAGACTGAGCGCTACATAAAAAATAAACTGCCAAATGCGGAACAGGCTCAGAGGCTGAGTGCTATATATTAATAAACTGCCAAAGGTAGAATAGGCTTAGAGGCTGAGCGCTATAAATGGAAAAATAGGCTCACAAACCGAGCGCCATATAAAATAAGCTCAGAGACTGAGCATATAAAAAAAATAATAATAAACTGCCAAAAGCAGGGCATTAAAGCAACATATAACTCTCAAGCATGCCATGTCAGAAGTAGACAGAGCATGCTTGAAGGGGAGACAGCAGGATAAGACAAGGCAAAGGTAAAAGGAAAGTCAAAAAGGAACAGCCACAAGTGCTCTTCCTCTTATAAATAAAAATTTGTTTAGACAAGTCTACATAGATATTAAAAGTCTTTACAAATATTGAAGTAACAGACCGCAGGGCGGGTCATAAACATATTAAACGGATTTAGGCTGAGAGCCATTGCCTGGGGCATCTTGTTTTGAAGACGCAGAAGTTGCTTGAGCGGTCGGTTTAGGAGGGGGAGGAGCAGAATACTTATGAACAATATCGACCCCTGACTTTAGCTCCCGAAGACGCTTGTTGTACATCTGCCCCAGGCCCGGCTTGTATAGACCTGCATTCTTCAAATTGGAAGTATCAAGGCCTTCCAACTGCGCTCGAGCATCGTCAATTCCCATTGAGTATCCATGGTTGACTATAGGGACAAGGAGAGCGGAGAGGACCCCATCAAAATGGGTGGTACTGTAATAGTCCCGGATCCCCTTGGCTATAAGGGCAGGAATGGAACTCTCCAGTGCATCACGAGCCGACTGCGCCGCTTTCAAACTGTCTTCAACCGTTTCCTTCTTCTCTGCCTCCTCGGTCAGTTGTCTTTCCAAGTTTTGCATCTCTGTAGCATGCGCCGTATGCAGAGTCTGCAGCTCCAGCTCGTGCTTGGCCTTAAGGTCGACCAGACCCTTTTTCTTAGTCTCGTACAAATCTTTGTACTTTTTCTTGGAAGCCTTGAGCTCAGACACAGTCTTCTCATGATCATCGGCAACAACTTTGGACTTGGCCAAACGATCAAATACTTCCTGACCAATCCGAGCACCCTGACCAAGTAGGACCACCAGGAAAACAAAAATAAATGCAAAGGGGCATATAATACGGCATATAAAAAGAGGCTCAAACAAAAAAGATAGCAGGCATACCATCTTAGCTAGATCTACAGTGGACATGGCGTGAAGAGTGGATTGGATTGTGGAAGCCTCATCCTGCTCTCCCCCGGCAGGTCCTGCTGTGAGTAACCCCGAGCATCCTCTCTTCCGAGAGGACTCTCTGACAGTCGACTGGTCAGATCGGCGGAGGGGAACTAGATCGGAGACTTACTTGTCAGAGGGAAGATCGGTAATAATCACATCCTCGTCCCCAGACCGCGGTAGATTGCGTATAGCATCGTCCGATTGCTCGGTGAGGGATTGAACAGCGTCAGAACCGAGAACCGTTCTGGACGATCTGACATGCGAAGGCTCAGGATTATTCTGGGCCGAAGGATCGACCAAAACTTCCTCAGGCTGAACATCGTCAGCTCTAGCTCCTGCTCCGGATAGTAAATGCGCCAAGTCGGCCACTGTACCAAGAAAAGAAAGGTAAGATGCATAAAATACAATTGTACAAGGAAAGAAATCAGCGAGTACAGCAAGATCCTACAAGATTTCTCTTCAGCCTCGGTGAGAGGAACGTATGGCTCGGGCCCGGCCTCATGTAACCGAGCGCGATCGATGAGTTCGGAAGGGTAATTTTGGCAACTCATGGAGATATCTAACTGCCTGATAACCTGGATCCAGTCCTTCAGGTCGGCCATATCAGGGGTCTCATCTTTATCGAGCGTGGCAGTGTTCCACCTACTCAATTGGTTATTCCCCTCGTGGCGAACAAAAAAGAATCTCTCTTTCCAGCGCTTGAAGGACGTTTTCCCGGCATGTTGAATGGGGATATCGAGCAGAGGACCTGGTCGGCGGAGGAAATAGTACCACCCCGGAGAATTAGAAACCCTACAACGCCGGTAGAACGTCCGAAATAGCCCAATTCAGAATCTAGTTCGTACTAAACGGCACCAAATAGCAAAACCCACAATGCATCGGACCCCATTTGGGGCAACTTGACCAATTCCCAATTCATAATGACGAAAAGTGGCCACAATAGCAGGACATAAGGGCAACCTTAGGCCACATTCAAATTGATCCCTGTAACTGCACAGTAATCAGGAGGAGGCTCCGACGCATAGTGACCGACGACCCGAGCGGCAGTCCTCGACGGTGGGCTGATGGGAATGCGAGGAGCGAATCTGGTAGCATCTATGTGATATTGAGTGCAGAGATAGTCGATAGTGTGCTGGGAGACGATTGATGCAATTCCAAAGCTACCCATGAAAGATTTGGTGACGGAAACGGCCTTTAGATGCCGTATAAAAGCAGAATCCCTAGGGGGTGGGACACAGTATGCCTGGGAACAAGCTCAGATAATAAGTTATACTGGTGAGAGATGGCCGGAGAAGTGGCCGGAAAAGATGAGATAAAGTGGGGAGAGACGGCGGATACACTTTCAGACTCAAGATCAATAGATTTGGGACTCAAATCTCTATCAACTGACTCGTCGGAAGGAGTTGAGAATCTCACCCTCATAAATCGCGAAATTGAAAAACAATCAGAAATACAGAGAAACGGGTACTTAGTTGCAGAAATGAAGAAGAAAAGAGGCTTCAGTTTACACCCGGCCCTTCGAAGTAAATAACGGCAGCAATAATGAGGAACGGACGTTTGAGAAGACAGTTTATAACCCCAAGCGATGCTTTGGTTAATGGCCCGTCTGACGTCAGCAGTTACTGACACCTCGTTTCTCGTGCTAATAATAACAATCGCAATAAATGTATAGCGCGTCATAATGTCTCGATCGGCTCCAATGGGTAGAACCGTCTAGTCATCTCCAATAACAATTAGGAATAGGTCATCCTCGGCTAAAGACCCAGGCCAACCTGGGGGGCTTATGATGATGAGTGGTTCAGGTCAGAGCCACGCGTCATACATTTATCGGTTAATCACAGATTGAGTGGGGAAAGCGTCCCGACCAGAGAGAGGAAGTCAGACCAGGGGCAACTATAGGTCCTGAGGGAGAGCACTCCCTCTAATATTGACCACCACAGGACGGTCGGTCCATAAAGAACGCGCAGAGCGCAACCAAGCTACTTCGCTCAACAGGCCCGAGCGGTCACGCTTTATGCGTACACGCTTATCAAGTCAATATAAACGTGGGAAATGAACCTAGCCTGGATTAAGGGTATGATTCGTAACTCGATATTAGAGAACCATATCTCCTAGTAATTAGAAGGTCAAATCAAATCTAATTTTAACCGAATCCTTGGAGGATACGGCAAGATTAGGGTTTAGACTCCCTATATAAACCATTTCAAGAACTACGGCCGACTTGATTCCAGTTAAGCCATTGGATACGTAGGCAGCTCAAGAACAACTTGAGTTCAGTCAAAACCCTATTACAAAACACTATCTCTTCTCTGGTTGTCGGCCGGTGACCAGAAAACTATCATTAGAGTAATTGCACCCGTAAATTGACTATTGGTGAAATCTGACTTCATCAATAATCATTATGGATTGTTCAGAAATTCATGATAATGCTGTACACTCTGTCCAGAAAATCTGCAGCAAAACTTTCTCTTCTTCTTCTGTTTTGAGCATGTTAAGTACCTTCAAATGACCTGAATTTTTGATATGTTTCAGAAAACATCTTTATCTACAACTTTCTTTTGAAATTATGTTCTAATTCCCTTTCGTTTGATCGAAATACACAATTCAAATAAGTGTTTACTAATCTAAAAATTTTGACAGTTTGTACATTCGGGAAGAATAATTGTTTTTGACCGACTCTCTTTCATTCAAAAATTCTAATATTTTGTCATATTCTTAAAAACTCCAATACCTAAATATTTTCTCTTTCGATCATACTAAAACACTTTTTAGTTTGGGCTACATAAGCCAATAATGACCGGTCTGGAGTAAATATCATACACAACAACCAAAAGGAATCCTCACCTCTTTGACTTAAGGCTAGGGCTAAGAGAGTAATAAGTTATGATTGTTGTGTACTAGAAGTTTTCTTGAAGTTGATCTTCTTCTAGGTTAAGTCTTTTAGTAGGATGTTGAGAGAGCTAATATTGTGGTTTCTTTTGTAGTTATAAACAAGCACCAAGTCGTTGTCTTCCAACATTCCATGTTTGAAGTTCAAACCATTTTATGCCTTTCCTAGAACATGTATTTTTCCCAGTAAATTACTTCCCATTTGATTCCTCACTTGAGGTATTTGAGTTCAACAACTTTTCTCCATCTTCATAAGTTCTTCCTTTGAACAAGTTCTTACCTTTTTACTTTCCAAATCTATGAAGCAAGTTCCTCTCTAATATTTTATTGTTGCACTCCCATTTAGGCCTGTAAACGAGCCGAACCCTACCGAACCCTGGCAGGGTTCGGCTCGGCTCGGTGTGTTCGAACCTTAGGCTCGGCTCGGCTCGAAATGGCCGAGCCTTATATTTTCATTATTCGGCTCGGGTTCGGTCTGGTATTTGGGGAAAAAAGCTCGGCTCGGTTTGGCTCGAACATGTCGAACCGTTCGAACATGTTCGGCTCGAACTGGGTTTTTAAAAAAAAATCAGAACATGTTTGGCTCGGTTTTAAAAAACATGTTCGGCTCGAACTGTATATGAATTTATGATATCCGAGCCGAACATGTTCGAACATGTTCGACCACCGAATATCTAATTTGTAAGGTTCAGCTCGAAGTTCGAACCCACGAAACGAGCCCGAATCGAGCTTTTTTTAGCCGAATACTCCGGATCGAATCGAATAATTAGGTTCATTTACAGCCCTACTCCCATTCTTTCTTTCATATACAACATGATTGAACATTCTAATGTCAAAACATTCTCCTTACTTGTGTTCGTTCTCAGCTTTCCTCCTAAGGGTAGTGCCGATGTTGTAACATTTTCTCATAATGATGCATGTTCTTCCAAGGTATGCACCCCATCTTTTACCAGTCAGATCTTTATGACTACCATGTTCAATTACTTGTCTTTAAATTTCTGGAAAATTATGCTAACCCAATTTTAGGCAAAAGATAGTCGCTTACTAAGATGTCTTATGAACCCTTTTTGCCGGTCAACATTTGAACTCCAAAATTTTATTAATTTCAATTCAGGTTGCTGTACCTGGTGCCTTTTCATCTTTAAATTTCTTTCAGGCCATTTAGAGTCATGGACCACCGGACACACCTTTTGACATCCCCTCTTCTGTCTTGGTGGTTTCTATAACAATTTTGTTACACCAGTTGAATTGTCTGTTCGGTTTTAACCTTTTCATTCCCTCATAAGATATGTCCTTGAGCGCTTATTCTTTGGTATTGTACTATACCTCTCGAGTAGTGCATCCTTGAACCCTTGGATTGTGCTGTCAATGATCTTTTAGACCTTTTTTGGAAGTTTGAATTAATTCTATGAACTCAAACTTTATTGGACATTCTTAAGTGTCTTTTCTCCTTCACCTCAAAGTTTGTTTATTGCGGACCCTTGTTTCAAATCCTTTGTTTTTCCTTTACATACATTGAGGAAATTTTTATCACATTTCAATCTTGAAATAACCTCTCTAAGATGCAAACTTGGACACTTCATGACAAGTTTTATTCCTTTCTAAGACCTTTTTGGTATACTCGTTTTGGCCCCGTAACTTTCTCATGTTGAGATTCTTACCCCTTATTGATTTCTCAGTTGTTTAGCCGTTTCATGTGCTCGACCGTGCACTTTTATTTTTTCTGTTGTAGAATGATCCTTTGCAGCATTCATGAAAACTGAGAATCTTCTTAGTTCGCCAACATCCATTTTGTTTATCATATCCTTGACGATTAAGGTCACTTGCGAAATAATCTCAAGTCCAATCATATTTTTCCTTTTGCATTAAATGTTTCCAAGACCATTATGTGATGTTTCTCTTAACGTCTCCACTTTTTAAGGGTTTATGTAAAAGCTCGCTATCTCCCTTTTTAAGTGGTGTGAGTTTTTTTGCTGACCACCGTATCTTGTAGAATCCCACTTTCTTAAAAGACCTTCATCTACAAGATAATCCTTTTGCTTTTCTTTTGAGGGTAATCTTTTATACTATCATACAACACTCATCCTTCAGTTTTGAACTTATCTCTTACTTGACCGACCCATATATATAGGAAGAGAAAAAGAATCACTTTGATACTAAAATAGATCGAGCCCAAGATCTTCTTAGAAATTGGAAGATCTAGGATAGGCGGCCAACCTCCTGGAGAGACCGATGTGCATGAACCAGGTGAGTAAGGATGCTGCTCCGTGGACCGCTCGTCGGGCCTGATAGGTGGTGGTTACCTCAACCTGGAGTCATTTTATCTTTGACTGCCGCCTAAGCAACCTCCCTCATTTCAAGTGCATTATGCCTCTCTTCGGCTTACCAAGTGTTAGGTGTAGTGCCCGAAAGACAATTATCTAATTGTTTTAGGACATAATTAATAATTCATCTTATTATATGCAAATATGCTTATATTAAGACACTACTGAAAACCTTAAGTATATTGATTATGTAATCACATAACTCAGTGTATGGCTATACACACGAGGATTGAGTTTGTGAGATATACTTAAAATTACCTTCGTCCGTAGCGTTTATTAATCTGAGTACGGGTCTCATGATTAATTTTCTATTAATGCGCCAGAACACTTTAGGTGTGACAGTCTTATCAGGACTGTCGGTAATAGGGTACCTAGTGGGGCATTTATATATGATGATAATCATATAGGGCTGGACCGATTTGATTTGAGTTATCGATATAATTCCGTGATCGAGAAGTCTTATCGAATCACAAGATGATCATATATAGATTAATCTCAATCCTGAGGTGATCACAGACAACTGCTTAGACTAGGGTAGAGTTTGATGTTTTAGTAAGGATCACTTCGTAGTATGTGGTCCAACACTTCTCGTTGGCTCTATTTTAAGATGAGTGAGTAGTCTGTGCTATCACAGATATGGAATCCATTCCTTCCCTCGGGAAGTAGACAGACAGTTCTCTTATTTGTTAAACCTAGAAACTGATCGATCCACGGAGTTCATATTATATTAGTTATGAACTAATTGATCACTAGGGGGTTAATGGTAAATAAGGATAAGAGGTTTCGAGAAGGGCTTACGGAGATATCCCGAATCAAAACGAACAGTATATGGAGGATTTATCCGTATGTAATGATTATATCAGTGGACACCTTATCAACTCATAGTTGAGTATAAGTTATCTATATTCGGCAGAGTTCAGTTTTGGGTTTATGGTGGTGTAATCCCGGAATTAATAGATTGAATATTATTGTTCGGTCTGACGGATACTATTATTTAATTTATTGTAGCTACTGAATATAGGTCCATGGTCCCCGACGTGGCTCCTAACATAACATATGTTTTCTCGTCGTTTCACCTCAATTATAGTTAAATAGTTGGATTGGACTATTTAATTGATATGTGGATTAATTGTTTAGTTGGACTAGATAATTAAATACACGGGAATTTTTTTTTCGTGGACTCGGCCCAATGTGATGAAAAATGCATGTGGCCTATTTCCAAATAGGGTGGGGCGCATTTTGAGTATCATTTAATTAGTGAAATATTAGTTTTCTTGGATAATTATTTAATATGTGATTTTATCATTTATTTGTTAAGTGATAAGTCATGGAATATTAGATAATATATTTATTTATCCTAATTTGTTTGGGATATATATTATATTTATCTTATATTTAAATTAAGGATTAATCTAATAATTATCTCTTGATTATTAAATCCTTGGAGGACAATGATTACTCTCCTATATAAAGAGAGTTCTCCCAAGCCTTTTAAACATATCACAAATTTCGACTTTTTTGGTAGTGTTGGAAGCTTTGAATTTTCGGATTCAACACTAAGGGTTTCGAGTTGGAATAATCCTCGGTATTATTCCGGTAGCATATCGAGGAGGTCCGGCGGCTTGAAACACCATCCACCTGGTGGTGCTTGGAGACACACGTTGGAAGACTTTGGCTTCTCAACTAGGCTCTCATATAGCTCGGATTGAAGATTGTTCTTGGTGTTTATTCACAATAAAACGGTAAGCAATCTAAACCCCATCGTAGGTTTAGATCTATTATTATTTATGTATTTTGGTTGTTAGATCTAGATCTTGCACTTTCCGCTGCGTAATCGGGTGGATTTCGATCCATCCGACGATATTAAATTCTACAAATGGTATCGGAGCCTTTGATCTATCAATCAAAGTATATGAATTTTAGATCTAAGGAGTGGAATATCATGTGTAGATTGCTTTATTTTTTTTTTGAATCGAAAATATCATGTATGTATGCCTTTGTGATTGTTGTGGTTGAAGAGATTGATTGGGGTTGGTATTGTTTACTCGTAGATCTATTATGAAACTCTATAAATTCGTTTCAATTGAGTATAGAATTTGTATTTTAATTTAAGTAGATCGAAAATTTTGTTTCTGTTCGGTTTTTTATTTATTTTGAACCGTTGAAACGACAATCCCTCCAGTCAGAATGAAGACTAAAAGTTGAAGAACATTGTTGTTTTATTTTATAATTGGCCCTCAAAAATTTTTTTCGTGCACACGGCTGTTGTTCATCGGAGTCCATCTCGATGTCCAATCGTTTCAATAAAGTTGCTGCTGTGTCGTAAAAGCACTGCAGCCGAAATTGTTTCTAGCTGTCAGTTCGTCTTCTTGAAGAGATTGGACCGTTGAAACGAAGATCCAACCGTTCAGATTGAAGCAGGAGGAGTGAAGAACAGGTCCATAAAGTTTCGTGACGATCAAAGTTCGTTTGGATGTCAAGATCGAAGGTTCGATATCCAAAGTGGCAACAGCAAGATAGAAAATCGAGTTTGAAACCCTAGAATTAGTTTTGCTTTTCCTTAGAAAATAGGTTAGTCGGGGGTACCCACGGTCCATCTCGGTGTTTAATTTTTCCGTTATTTTTTCATGTATGATCGAAAATTGTATGATAGAAACCGGAAAATTGCCATGACATGCATCATATCATGATTCCACTCCAATGCATACATGTAGCTAGTTTATTTCGAATAAAGTAGGCATGTATAACTCGTATAATTAGTTTAAAGGCTTATTTAATTAATATGTTGTAGTTAAAAATAAGTAACTAATTATAAAAACCGAGGAACCGGGTTTTGTCAATCGTTATGATTTTAGTGATGGATTCTCGGTGAATCCCACTTAGATAAATCGTTGAGTTTTCGGTGAACCCACCTTATACAGAAACAAGATTACGCTTTGGTTGACAACATAGAAATCAAAAAATCTTAGTACATGGGTTCGGAAATGGTCTAACCATGGTTGGGCGAGTTCAACCGAGCTTCGGCTCAATTGACTCCCCACCACGTGTGATGTATGTTACAGTGGTTCGACAAGACTTAGCATAGCCGATAAGCCTTCAGGCTAAACGGGGCTTCTCTTGCTGGATCAGCCTGAACTGTCACATATGTTCCAACGAATAAGACGGCGTATGCTTGCCTACATAACCGACCCTGTTCGGAGTACTTTGATTTATTGTTTCTTATTGTCAAGACCGAAACCGTAATTAGTAAACCCACCACTTTTTCAAAATATTAAGCGGGAGCGGGGAAGGCGACAGCCGACCCCACGGCCTCTACTATAGGTGCAAGCACATGAGAGAATGGTGACGCCTCGTGCCGCTTTGATTTCGGCCCCCTTCGGATGGTGTTCACCGCCATCAAAATTTAAGGCTTGGTCCACGAAAGGATTGGATTTCGGGTACTCATCGGGTCACTGACCTGCCCCTCGTAGGCATACTCGGGGCGTACTCTGAGATCTGATATAGTAGATCACACTCATTAAGGGTATTTTAGAAATATCTTGGCTAGAAGAAGGAAGGTAATCAATGATTAAAATCCGGGATGTCTGATTCTCGTGGGATGTTCGATTCCCAATGTTTAATCATTGAGAGAGATTGTCTCAATTTAACCGTCATAGTGCTGATATCGACCCTCTCGGACAGTACTATGTGAAGTTAAATCCTTGGAATGGTAGGATAGACTTTAAATAAGATTATTATTCCTAAAATAAAAATCTAGTAGTGAAAATTTATTTTTGAATTTAACTTTCTGCCATGTTTATTTTTCAACTTTAATCTCTAGGCTACTAAACTGTTAGTAATAGGACTTCATTAAAAATGTGGAAAGTAACAAGTACGTTGTAAATTATCAAACAATGCATTTAATTTTTCGGAAGAGATTTATTCTCTTGAGCCTTTAAATTTTAAGTGACGTAGTATAGGTATGTCACTTATGTCACTCGTGTTGAACGAGAGACGACCATACTTAGTTTACTAAAGATGATATAGGACTATCAGACAAACTAATTTAGTGAATTTTAAAAGTGTAATTACACAACAAATTTCTAAATTGAAAAATTGGAAAATCATATACATAAGGCGTTGCTAGTTAGACGGTATTTGGAACCGATAAACTAGTGGGAGCCTTAGTTTTATGATTTGTTGTTTTTCTGAATCATTAGAAATGTGTAATAGACTGCACACAAGTTTCTCTTTTCATTGGAAAAACAAGAATAAAGCGTTGCTAGTTTGACAGTATTTGGAACTGATAAACTAGTGAGAGCTTAGCTCTGAAGTTTTTTCCAATCTTTTGAAACATCATGAACAAAGCATTGCTAGTTAGACGGTATTTGGAACCAATAAACTAGTGGGAGCTTTGGTCTTATGATTTGACGATTAGAAAAATCGATAGTCCAAGCAAGTAACACTGAACATCCCACAGTTCAAGAGTAGTGTCTACTCAAACGAGCTGCTAGTTCTAGACTGTTTCCATTTAAGGAAAGTCGAGAATGAGAAAGAATGTTTATACGTGTTAGTCATCTAAACTAATTAGTTTTAAGGCTAAACCGGAAAATTAATAAATTAGAAATTAGAGGATAAGGAAAGTGATTTCGGATCACTGACCAATGCATCCTTAGTAATTTTCTCAAAAGCTAGAACTAGGTAGCTTTGCATTAAACGATAAATAAAATAGACAACGGGCAGTTATTTCAGATAGACTAGTGGGAGTGATATAAGGAAATGAATCTCGGATTCAATTCTTGAGTATCACAGAAAATTCATTTTCTGTTTTCGGATTCGTTGGAACGAACGTATTCATTTTCAATAGGATAATTTGTTTGTCTTATTGACGATGAATATAACATTCGTAGCACGAATACAAGACTCAAACTTTTGTTTGATAAAGTCAGAACCACTAAGCATTGCTGAAAAGGTATTAGTAACACATCTTAAAATATTTAAATGCAAATGGTTTCCGTATTTCGATAAAACGCGTCTTTCTATTCTATTAATCAGTGCATATTCCCTAAAGACAAGATCTGAAGACTGGCTTAGGGTGATTTTTATCTCCCAGTCAAAGGAACAATGTCTCAAAGGAACAATGACTCAGTTTTCTTTCAATCGGGAAATGGTAATAGATTTAAAGAAGTAACATAGCTTGTTCATAACAACCTTCAAGGTTATATGAAAGGTACAAGCTAGTGGGAGCTTTTGAAGTAGTGACATCTTGTCTGATAACTACTCAAAACTCCGGTAAGTTTATCCAAAATATTTGGAGGAATCCCTGATTTCACCAGAGATAGAGAATTCCATACTCAGAAATAGGTTATAGCGTAGTCTTCGGGACTGATGCTCGGCCTGCCTCCCAGTGAAATGTTTTCACTAAGGGATACACCTGAAATTTGCCTTATATAGTTATTGATGTGCTACGATACGCTGCTGAACTCATTTAAGATATTGGTTGCAAAATAACGGTTTACGTTGTAATGAAAAACCGAGAAGTCTACCTAAAAGATACCTACGCATTTGTGGATTAGGAGTGAATTCGGTTCACCCCACTTCCTTAAATATAGACATTTAGCATTTAGTGCTTCAAGGTAGGACTGGAAATTTTGCGTACACGTCAGGTCGTGAAATATCTTAATGCATTGAGTAAAGGTTGGTTATAAAACTCGTAAAATTAGAGAATGATGGTTATACTGTCAAACTCGGTCTGATAGAGTCTATAAATAACAACCTTAGATCTTGAAGTATTTGTACTCAAGATGTTACTAACTGATTTGTTCAGTCCACATCCAACACCGGCAGTTGGTGATAACACTAATAAAAACTACTAAACTAGATCAGTATATCAATCCACCCCGAACGCAGTGGGAGTATGGTTTGTCTATTACCCATTGTAGGACCTTACGGTCTATAGGGTAGATTGATGACCTATAGTCCTTTGTGGGCTTTATAGGATCAAGATCATAGAGGTTGGTTTAAAAGCCATAACCCTATGACTGGAGTTGTTCGCACTCCAGTTCTGTTGAAACTCTTGTAGAACCACCTGAGTATCTCAGGCCCAGTGGGAGTAATTGGAACTACACGGAGAAGAGTCGAATGAATAGGAAAGTTTAACTTTCAACAGCAAGATGAGTAATTTAGGGGTGATTCCCTAAAAGATAGAGAGTTAACCAGACCGTGATCTCTCTTACCACTCAGTCTTGATTGATTTCGTCAGAAAGCAGGAAATATAGGTGATTCCCTAAGACTTCCTTGCCAAACAACGGAATCTGAATTCATTCAGAACAGAAGGGTTTTAGCTAAGAATAAATAATGGATTAGTTACAAAGAAGAAAATAGGGGTGATTCCCTAAGACCTTTTGCGAGACTAACGGTATCTTAATTTATTCAGAATGAACCTTTGGCAAGATGCCTGCCATAGCTTATATCCTTTGGGGATTAAAGCAAACCTCTGGGTCATTTCAAAGTCATATATTTTAATATGTGGACTTGACCAGAATGTTGATAAGTCTTTCGTAGACTGGGCATAAATATTAGTAAAGTTGTATGTAGATTAGTGTTTGTGAATGGTAACACTGAAACAGTTGGAAACAACATGGGTGTGTTATCTGAAGTCAGAGTCTAACATGCCATCGGGCTATTTTCTGAAAGAATTTGATTGACTCGAATTCTCGAAAATAAGCAATTGGCAATCCCATCCATTCACATGGTTAAGATATTCTTGCATTTATGCAACATTCAATGATGTAGTCTACCCTACCTCTCATGAATGATTATCTAAACCTGCGGATGAATACTAAATGGGATGTTTAGTGAATCCTCAAATCTCTTCGGGAGAATGAGGGACAATATGCTAGTATATTCAGGTGCAAACTAGAATATAAGTAATAACACTGATTCTGGCTTTAGGTCAGATTGAGGATGATCGTTAAATCGATCTCGGTCTCATTGTTTAATCATGTGATAAAGTATTATCTAGTAAGCCACTTCATTGTTAAAACATTGGAGAGGTAGCTCATAAGGATTTTGCAATCACTAGAGGTCATAAGCATATTGAAATCGTACCACCGGATTAGATGGAAGGGCGACGTTTCAATCCCAAAGATTGAATCCAGCCGCCAACCTACCTGATCAGTGTACCAAGTCACATGGTATTCGGATTCTATGTACGCGCCGGGTCACAGACCTACCCTACGGCGACACACTCCGGTCGTGCTTGGAAGGATGAATTACTAAGATGCGCTTGGAGGCTACAGATTAGAGGGATACGTCTCGCTTGTTTTGAGCAAGTGGGAGAATGTTGTAGATATAGATATAAAGGGGTGTGCTCTAAAACAATTAATCCACTTGCCTTTCGTGCAAGTGGGAGATTGTTAGGTGTAGTGCCCGAAAGAAAATTATCTAATTGTTTTAGAACAGAATTAATAATTCATCTTATTATATGCAAACATGCTTATATTAAGACACTACTGAAAACTCTAAGTATATTGATTATGTAATCACATAACTCAGTGTATGGCTATACACACGAGGATTGAGTTTGTGAGATATACTTAAAATTAACTTAGTCCGTAGCATTTATTAATCTGAGTACGGGTCTCATTATTAATTTGCTATTAATGCGCCCAGAACACTTTAGGTGTGACAGTCTTATCCGGACTGTCGGTAATAGGGTACCTAGTGGGGCATTCATATATGATGATAATCATATAGGGCTGGACCGATTTGATTTGAGTTCTCGATATAATTCCGTGATCGAGAAGTCTTATCGAATCACAAGATGATCATATATAGATTAATCTCAATCCTGAGGTGATCACAGACAACTGCTTAGACTAGGGTAGAGTTTGATGTGTTAGTAAGGATCACTTCGTAGTATGTGGTCCAACACTTCTCGTTGGCTCTATTTTAGGATGAGTGAGTAGTCCGTGCTATCACAGATATGGAATCCATTCCTTCTCTCGGGAAGTAGATAGACAGATCCCTTATTTGTTAATCCTGGAGACTGATCGATCCGCGGAGTTCATATTATATTAGTTATGAACTAATTGATCACTAGGGGGTTAATGGTAAATAAGGATAAGAGGTTTCGAGAAGGGTTTATGGAGATATCCCGAATCGAAACGAACAGTCTATGGAGGATTTATCCGTATGTAATGATTATATCAGTGGACACCTTATCAAGTCATAGTTGAGTATAAGTTATCTATATTCGGCAGAGTTCAGTTTCGGGTTTTTGGTGGTGTAATCCCGGAATTAATAGATTGAATATTATTGTTCGGTCTGACGGATAATATTATTTAATTTATTTTAGCTACTGAATATGGGTCCATGGTCCCCGACGTGGCTCCTAATATAACATATGTTTTCTGGTCGTTTCACCTCAATTATAGTTAAATAGTTGGATTGGACTATTTAATTGATATGTGGATTAATTGTTTAGTTGGACTAGATAATTAAATACACGGAAAAGAAATTTTTCGTAGACTCGGCCCAATGTGATGAAAAATGCGTGTGGCCTATTTCCAAATAGGGTGCATGGGGCGCATTTTGAGTATTATTTAATTAGAGAGAAATTAGTTTTCTTGGATAATTATTTAATATGTGATTTAATCATTTATTTGTTAAGTGATAAATCATGGAATATTAGATAATATATTTATTTATCCTAATTTGTTTGGGATATATATTATATTTATCTTATATTTAAATTAAGGATTAATCTAATAATTATCTCTTGATTATTAAATCCTTGGAGGACAATGATTACTCTCCTATATAAAGAGAGTTCTCCCAAGCCTTTTAAACATATCACAAATTTCGACTTTTTGGGTAGTGTTGGAAGCTTAGAATTTTCGGCTTCAACACTAAGGGTTTCGAGTTGGAATAATCCTCGGGATTATTCCGGTAGCATATCAAGGAGGTCCGGCTGCTTGAAACACCATCCACCTGGTGGTGCTTGGAGACACACGTTGGAAGACTTTGGCTTCTCAACTAGGCTCTCATATAGCTCGGATTGAAGATTGTTCTTGGTGTTTATTCACAATAAACCGGTAAGCAATCTAAACCCCCTCGTAGGTTTAGATCTATTATTATTCATGTATTTTGGTTGTTAGATCTAGATCTTGTACTATTCCGCTGCGTAATCGGGTGGATCTTGATCCATCCGACGATATTACATCCTAACAAGTTGATACACCACCCTGGTACTCAACTTGTCACTTTTCAAATTTTTTTGTTCTCCAAGCTAACCCTTAGTGGCATAAGAATTGGATCCGACTGACAGAGAGAAACTATGACAAATGCATGTTTCTTCCTTCCCGAGATGTCTCAGAAACCCTACAGTCAGAATCCTTGAAGTTCCACTGCGAACATGTTCCGTAGTGATAGAAGATGAGATCGAAAGGAGTCAATCGTGCCAAGAGTTGCGGATGCATTGGAAAGTTTAAGCATTCATGATTAAGTCAGCAAGATGAAGATCTAGTTGTTGTCGGTTACAAGCGAGTGGCCAGAACCAAACAAGCCAGTGGTCACAAGTTAGAGGAAGATGGCAATCTTCAGCAACAGAATCAGCTTTGCATTCCTAATATGGAGGGTTGAGGAAGACAATGATGAATGAAGCCCACATGATACCATTGCAGTTCATCTCAAAGAAACCAATACGTGTAGAGAGTTGAAACAGCAATGTTGGAGGCCTTCTATGAAGAAAGAGAAAGCATATTTGGTTATGACACCAGTTACCACGCCAACATCCAGATGTCACTGTTTGAAGCTCTGCATGGAGGAAAGCATAGAACGCCAATTTTTTGGGATGAAGTGGATCAGTGACAGAATACAAGACCAGAGTTGATACGGCATGACAGAGATAAATTGTTTTGAATCCGATTCGAGTCATAAACCTTAAAAATAAAAAATAAAATAATAGTGCTAGCCTCGGCTGTGGATATCATAAAGTATTTCGGACCGTGACCTCAATTTTTTTTCATTAAGTTTATGGTGGTCTAGGATCATAAAACATGACCACCATATCAACATTTCATCCAATAGAAAATTTTAGAGACGTAGTTTTTACTAAATTCCAAAATTATCTTTTATTCTATTGGTCATGGATCGCTAAATCAGATTTAGTCTTGGACAGATTAATAAAATTTTTGTTTCCGATTATTATTATTTAGTGATATTATTTAATCTAAAGGACGGATATGGTATTTTGGTGAGTCGTAGGGTTTCTAACCTTGATGTATAAATATGACGATATGATGATGCATGGAAGATAGAAAAACACTTTTGATACTATCGTTGTTTGTCAAAATTTTACACCTTCAATATGACCTGGAAATGGGTAATATACAATTATACACCCATGTTCTAAAGCAAAATAGCATATATACGGTAAGGATAACATAGAAAAGAAAAAAAGACCATAAGGAGCCTAGCCCTGATGTAACACCTCAAAAATTCAAGAAGGGTATAAATGTAAAACGGGAATTTATGTATTTATTTTTCTATTTTATAATAACCTAAAATATATATTAATTAAAAGAAATTAATTATTTTAGTTAATGGAATTAATTATGGGTATAAAAAGGAAATTATCCCTTAATTTCCCATTAATCATGTAACGCCCCGTTTCCGGACACCGAGTCCTTATCTGGAAAAGAAACGTTCAGCACGTATAATCTAAAATAGATTTCACATTATATGTAACCTCCACTACATCGTATCGAGTTAAACAAAACGGAAGCAAAAGACTCGGGTAATTTTTTTTTCAACAACCGATAAGAATAGAAACATTCACTTAAGATGGAAATGTAACTTATTACCGCCGAATTCCAAAAGAAACTTATAATAAAGGAAACTACAAAGTCTAAAAATAAAGAACATCTTATTCCCAAAATCCAACTAGAACTTCATAATAAAGAAATAAAGAAAAGCTTCAAGATAGCATCCTCAAACATCGTCTTCGAAATCTTCATCGAATTCCGGTTCAACCTATTCATCTTCTCTCCCCCAAACACTTAACAAAAATATACATTTGAGGTAAGTATAATATATTCAGCAAAAGGTAGAAGCTACAATTTAATTAAGGTTTATAATGCAAGATTTATAATTAATATATTGTCTTTATAAAACCGGCTCAATCAAGGGTTCACTTCATGTCCATCAACATGTCATGACTATACGTATCTAGCTTACCTTATCTTGGTTACGTCAGCATTCATGTCATTACGCATGGTGTGTATCAATCTGAAGATATACTTGCTAACTAACGGTGATTTACACCGATAGCTCCAGGGTCTCCCCGGTATGCATACACGTTCGATGAATTTCCTCCACTAACCTTTAGCCCTATTTTGGGCCAGCAGTGTTGTACACCTTTAGAACGTATCCCATCGCCGATATGAATCGGTTCCTTACCAAGAATAGCATGACATTTAATCTTTTTACTAAACAAGTATGTAATTTATTAAGTGTTGACTAGTCACCTAAGTGATTTAAAGGCAAGGCTCACCTTAACAACTTGACGATTCCAAAATCATCGATGATGAATCCAGGGCCGTTATCCTAAAGACAACCTGCAAAAATGCCTTAAGAACATGATAAAAAGAGGTGTTTTGGTGGTGGTTTAGATTGGTCTTGAGATGTTATTTCTCAAGCTGCCTACATATCCATTGGTGTATTGGAATCAAGTCTTCGTAGTTCCTTAGGGATTGTTTATATAGAGGAGTGTTATGCCCTAAGAAGGTGTGGGCCTTGTCCTTGTTGGGCCTGGATTTCGTGTTCCTTTAGGAAAAGATAACTATGATTTAATCCCCTTAATTGTTGGAGATAATTATGGATATATTTGACTGTCAGAATCAGAGTATTAAATATGAAGGATTCTTCCCATATTTATTTGATTATCACACACGTGGGGAATACGATTGGGGATTGTCTCTAGCTGACTTAGATGGCCCGGGCTGAACTGGATGAATCCTTCCGTGTTTGGGCCGACCTATGGAGGTCGGGGAAGATAGCCGAGCTGGGATCAGCTCAGATTATTGCGTGCATAAGAGGTGTGATCCGAGAGGGACTTAGGCTGACCTATAGGGTCGGGCAGGGGCAGGTTTGATCACAAGTACACGCTGACCTGGAGAGGTCGGAGGATGGAGACCGAGCTCATGCAGCTCGGGTATTGGGGGTTTTAGCCCTTGATAGAGGCTTTTCTCTATCTTTATTTATTATTGTGCTGATGTGGAGGTGACACACAGGTAGGTTCAATTCTTGGAATCGTCATAAGCCCCCCAGATCCAGCTGGGCTCCTAAGGCTAGCTCGGATCTGTCCTTCTGGGTGACTCGGCACGGTCATCTTAGACTTGTAAACTTTGGAGTTGTGCTTGATCGTTTTAGCCTATGAGTGAGTGATTTTACTGGTGGTTGCACGGCTACGCTTAAGAACAAGAAGAAAGGTTGTGTTTGCGATCATGAGTTGAGCCGTATAAGGCTGCTTACGTACCCTTAACTTCTAAGGGATCAAGCCCAAATTTTGTAGTTCTTCAAAAATGAGAGCCCCCTTTTGTCAAGGGTGCGATGCTGCTATTTATAGGGCCATGAGTTAGCTGTCGCTAGGCTATTGGATGAGCTGGTAAACTGGGACACTATCGAACCGAGATTGGTCTTAGAATGCCGAGCTGAAGAGCTGGAAAAATGAGAGCCTTTGGCGAGCTGAGAGATTTGAGGCATGAGAGCGTTGTTTACGAAATTTGTTGCCTAGTTGTGTTGGCTTTGTTCGTGTTGAAGGGTGGCGGACTGGAGGGGTGACCGGGTCGAGCCCCAGTGCTTTGTATCAAGCTAGCTGCTGGTTACTTCATTTCTGTTGCCTTGGATGATGGTGCGAGATGGGTTTGATCGTGCTTGGCTAGGTTCGGCCTATTCAGGGGCGGACTGGCTAGACCGAGGGGCCTATCCATTTCTAGGCTTACGTATGGGCCATGTTTGGATCCATAGGCTCTTTACAGAACTAGAGGACTTGGACTGATTCGACACATTGATGTCTCCCTACTCTTTGAGCTTTTGAGTGTGTAAGTGAAGGTCATAGTGTAAAGTTGTAAAAACCTGATACATCGTTTTTTGAGGTGACTTGTTCTAGGGCGATCTACTGAGATAACATAAGGATCACACAGTGTAGTGCACCGGTGTTATGCTTAGATAGCAACTGGTTTTAAGCACGTCGGGCTTGAGAGCTTAAGGACACAATTTTGAGAAGATTCGCTCAGGGGCGAGCTTTAAATACAGTGCCGAGCTGGAGTTGGATGTATAAAAGATTTGCTCGAGGGATTATCAGACTAACTTATAGCGTTAATCTTTATGGTGAACAAGGTCAGATTAGACTAACTTCTCGCATGAAAGTTTAAGACGAGCAGGGCCAGGCTAGTGCTGACTTCTTGTTTAAAAGCACGGCGAGCTGGGACAGGTCGGACTGACTTCTTGCGTTATTAAGCGGACGGACTATGATGCCATTCTATTAAATGGACTCAATGTACTTTTTAGTTGACATAGGCTTGCTGAGCCGGACATGCGAAGTTCAGATTGTGTGTCCCGTAGACTTTATTGAGCCCGACCTGTGGAACATGAGCCGGTCTCTGGGATGGCTGATGTGGAGCTAGCCGACACTGGCTTCAAGGCCATGAGATACACAAACTTGCTTTTCTTACTCGGGTGTTGTACTTTGATAGATTTTCTTACTTGCAGGGAACCTGGATTGGCTGGGATGTTTTCCCCGGGCTGGGAAAGTTTACTGGAGATTTGAAGAAGATTGCCGACCTGAGGCAAGGTCGGCCTAACCATCGATACACTTTAGGGGTGGATAAGGCCAAGGGTCAGGTTGCTGACTTTGTTAGGGACAATCTCCCCAGCGAGGCTTTTATAAGATCGGCATGGATGCGGTCTATGACAACCGTTTAAAGGACTTCTCGGAGGGAGTGGACATGCTGTCCGAGTACTCCTGCCGTGCTGCAGCTACTCTTACTTTGGCTCTTGGGCCAGCCCCCGGTTCTTAGGTCAGAAGGTTTATGGACTTGTAGTTTTGAAATTTTATTTCAAAACAAATTGTCATCTATACAATAGAAGGAGTATTTCGTTAAGTTCTCAGCCTTAACTTTATTCCGAGCACTTCTTTAAGTACTTGATAATGGTAGAGGTATCTTGCCCTCCAGTATGCCATGCATTAACATGCAGTTTTGGATGGCATACTAAAGGTTTTGTCATATTTTTGCTTGAGTATGTCCTACTGACAACAAATGCAGTTAAGTCTGACTTGTAGACTTAAAGAGATCGGTTTACAAACTTATTGGTTCCGTTCTGCGGAGTTCAATTGAGTCCGACCCGTGGAATTTTGTTCGAGTCCGACTTGGGGACCTAACCAGCTTGTTCGACAAACTTTATTGAGTTTGTCCTATGAAGCTCAGTTTGAGTCTGTCCTGCAGACTTAGAATTTATCATTTTTATTTTGATGCTATGCTTTCAGTAGTCTCATTAACCTTTTTGATTTTGCTTATGTAGGGGACCTTATGTTGGTCCATTGAAAAGGCTTTGGTTAAGTTTAGAGGGAGGGGGGGGGGGTGAATAAACTTAACACTTAAAAACTTTTTGGAGTTGACGAACTCAGCATGGTCAGTGGTCTGCTGACTATCAGTAGTCTGCTGACTATTGAAACTCTTGAGTTTGTTGCAGCGGAATATATTAAATTAAGCCTTATTACTTGTTGTTTCAAATATGATACAAAGTATTGGATACTTAGTAGTGCATATAGTGTGATTCAGTAGGTTGATGTGTTAAGCATGCAAGTAAAGTAAATACAGAAAGTAAATGCAGTAAGGTAAAGTAGGCAAGATTTATAGTGGTTCCAGGTGGTGTAATCCTGTCAGTCCACTCTTCTCCTGTGATGTTGGAGGAAATTCACTAGATTTGGGATTTGCAGTTACAAAAATCCCCAAATTGTTTGTCCTTGACCAATGACTATGGCTTCACAAACTAAAAACTAGAAACAGGTGGTATTCCTTCTCCTAAGTCTTCCACTGGTCCTTGAAGGGCAGGATTGCCTCTTCACCAGCTCCACCATACAACAATAGTTCTTGACACCTAAGTGCTTCTCTGTCTTCAGTAAACTTCTTGAAAAAGAAGGGTTGAATCAAGAAAGTGATTCTGCTTTTTGTAGACTTCTGATCTGGATGAATGAATAAGCAGTAAGTTCTTCAAGTGTGTAAACATGATAAGTCTTGAATTGCAGGAAACACTTGAAGAAAAACTTGATCAGTGATTAAATCTCTATGTATCAGCAGGGTCAGATTGCACAAATTCTTGGTCAAAAACTTAGTTCCTTTCTGTTAATTCTTGGCTTTCAATCTGAATCAGGAGTCCTCTATTTATAGGTGTAGATCATTTGATTTGAATTCGAATTTGAGTGATAACCATTATAGGATTATCTGAAAATTCCTGGATATCCTCTATTGTACCTGACTGACACTAACGGTTCCTTCTGACAGTCCAGTCTATCAACCAATGATATAATTCCATTTGATAAGGCTCTGAAATCCTTACAACGTCTATTTCATCTTATCCATTGATTGACCAATTAATCCAAGTTTTGTAAGCCATCCTTATCCATTTAATCTTTCAGAAAAACTTGGATTAATTCGAAATAAACATTCAACAGATATTTGATGTATAAGTCTGCTGATGTCCTTGATTGTCAGCTGACTTTCAGTCTGCTGTGTTTTGACAAACACTTCAGCTGACTTCTTCTCATCTAACTTTTTATAATGAAGTTAGAGTACACCATCTTGAACATAACCAAGTTCCAAAATACCTTTCAACTTAAATGGAACTTAGAACTTCTTCACAAGGTATCCGTGATCAGTTTAGGTCATCACATACTTCCCTAAATTTTGATCCTATATCCTTGATTTTAATTATTAAGTTTGATCCCTTAGCCTTCAATAATGATTTTGAACCCTCAGCCTTTATTACTGAGTTTGAACCCTCAGCCTTCTACCATCAGCAGGTTCCTAGACAATCTACTGACTTAGACACCTTACTGACCTAGACAGGTCTGCTGAACAAGTCAGCTGACCTCTTTACCGTGCTTGTTTGATCAAAACTATACAAAGACCAAACTCTAGTAAACCTATACAGTTAATCTAGACATATTTTTGCCTTTTCTCTATAACAGCTAGTCTGGAACTCATCATTAAAACTGAAATATGTCTAACAATTTCCCCCTTTTTAGTGATGATGCCAATTCCCTTCTTATAGCAAAGCAAAAAGATTAAAACACAAAAACAGAACAAATTCATTGATTTATCATGGATCTTCAAATATGTTCAAATTATTACATCTAAGATCAACAGAATGATAAAAATATAAGAAAGTGTGCTGATCTAGTGTCTATCTCCTTCCTGCTCTCTTTTCTGTTGGTATTCTCTTATCTCTCTTTGCATGTCCACCATCCACAGATTTTCAATTAAAGTGAAATCAATCCAAGTATTCACCATTTCCCCCCATTTCTAGGCTTCATTTATGTTCAACCGGACACCTTGCCAATTGAAACCGCCTCCCATATAGCATGACTTGAATTCTTCCAGACAAAGCTTTGCTTCCTCCTCAGCAGATGTCTGTATTCTACCTCCAGATCTTCCAGCATGTCCTCCTCTACTAAGTGTTGGAGTTTTTCTAGTCAATCTTAGTGATTTGATCCTAGCATCCCACAATTTGTGTCCAAGGAAGGAATTCAGACCTTCCATAAAAGTCATGTCCTGATAGGGTTTCCTTCTTGCTCCATAAATATCTTTAAACTCCTTCAGCAGATCATCATTAAGTTGTACTCTGCTAGGTGCAGGCTTCCCAAAATTCATTGATGTCAGCTTCCCATATTTCATGTGGTAAATTCTGGCTGCTTCTTTTGCTTCTGCTGTAAGTCCTTTTTTCCCCCTTATTGACATCATCAATAAAGTGGTTCAGTAGACCAAGAACACTCTCTTGTGTGTTGACGAAGTTACTCAGTTGCCCTTCCATGATATCAGTTCTTGTGTCAACTGCAGTAATTCGGCCCTCTATTGTTTGTTCCAGTAGATTGATCCTTTTATTGAGTTTAGGATCAGTGACAGCAGGGTGAGGTGCCTCGGTAGGCTTAGGTGCCTCAGCAAGCTTGTCAACTTTCTAGTGCAATGAAGCAAGCTGTTCTACTACATTCTTGTCTCTGCTTACAACATCCTTCTTAACTCGAGCAACTTCTCTTAGCAAGTCATTGGTTGAAAATTGAAGAGAAGTGATGTTTGATGCAGCTGTCTCAGAAGTTCTCCCTCTGTTTTCCACCAAATTCACTAAGTCTTCAAATCTCCTCTCACTCCTATTCAGTTGAGTCCTCAGTTGAGTTATATCTGTTTGAAGTAGCGCCCGAAAGACAATTTATGTAATTGTTTTTAGAATTAATAAATGATAGATTTATTCTCATCTTATTATTTGCTTCATGCTTATATATTATACATTACTGAAAACCCCAAGTCGTATCATATGTAACCATATAACTTAGTGTGTGTCACACATGAGGATTAAGTTTATGGTGATACACTTGAACTATTAGTCCATGGTGAAGTTAATCAAAGTATGGGGTCTATTGATTAAACCACCATTAATGCGCCCAGAACACTTTATGGTGTGACCCCCTTATCCAGACCATCGACATTGGTTGTCTAAGTGGGGCATTTATATATGATGATAGTCATATAGGACTGGACCGATTTAATCTGCGTTTCTCATATAATTCCGTGATTGAGAAATCTTATTAAATCACAAGATAATCATATATGGATTAACCTTAATCCTGAAGTGATTACAGACTCCTACTTGTTTCAGGATAGGGTTTGATGTGTTCATTAAGGATAGATAAGAGGTGCGGTCCGAATCACTTTCACGTTGGCACTATTCTGGAATGAGTGAGAAGTGTGTGTCTCATAGATATGGAATCCATTCCTCCTGCGGGAAGTAGAAAGACAATCCCCTTATTTGTTGATCCTAGAAACAGATCGATCTGCGGAGTTTGTATTGGTTATAAACTAATTGATCACTAGTGGGTTAATGGTAAATAAGGATAAGATGTAGTGAAGAAGGTTTACGGAAATAATCCCGCTTCATTACGGATATTCTGTGGAGGATTAGTTTATATGTAATGATTATATCAATGGACACTTATCGACTCGACGTTTTGAGAATATGTTATATCTATAATCGATAGAGTTCAGTTTCGGATTTATGGTGGTGTAATTCCGGAATTAATGAGTTGAGTAGAAATATTTTGTTCGATGAATATTTTATTCAATTTTTTGTAGCTATTGGTTATAGGTCCATGATCCCCGGGTTGGCTCCTAACACACAAGGGTTTTCTCGTTTTATGGAACATCGATAATAAATTTAATAGTTAGTCTATTTAATGAATATGCAATATTATTTATTTGGTAAATAATATGTAAAATAGAAAAGACATTTTCTATTAAATAATGATGAAAGTGGCGCCTCACATGTAGATAAATTAGGAGAAGAAATTTTCCTAGATTATGTCACATGTGTAATTAATTAATTATCTATTTGTTGGATAATTAATGGAAATATAATAGATTGATTTTTTGGGAATTATCTCTTATCTTATGGCAAAAATATATTTTCCTTTTGGGAATATGTAATTGTATTGTGAAAATGAAAACACTCTCTTGACTAGTTATTTTCCTATATAAAGAGAGTTCTTCCCAACGCAATTGACATTACAAAATTGCGCCACACTTGGAAAAAAGGAAGAAAAATTAGTTACTTACCTTAGTCATTAAAAGAAGAAAAACTTAGGGGTTTTCTTGTGCATATTCGAGGATGTTCTACCGCGAGGATCGACGTCCACCAGTCGTCGCTAGGAGATACAATCCGGAAGACTGCGGCTTCTCCCTTGGTCGATTGCTTCTCTCTCTCCAGTTGGGTAAATCTACTAACTTTCTTGTAGTTATTAATTAATCATGCGAATCGAATCATGGTAAAATCGCATGCGATTTTATTCGTTGCTTCCGCTGTGCTAGATCGAGTGTCTCGATCGGTGCTGAAAATCAGATATGACGATCCAATTATGGATCGGATCTGGATTCGGGTTTTTGTATATCCAGCATATGGTATCAGAGACAGGTTAAAGCGACTTTGCGATCATGATTGCATAATTAATTAATAAGGAGTGAAATAGAATAAAAATAGCATCTTTTAATTTTATTTATGCGATTGAATGTTTTGGTTGACGAGATGGATTGTGGTTGGTACCTGTTTACCGTTAAATCTATTGTAAACCCAATTTTTTTGGGTATAGATTATCATGTAATTTAATTTTGCAATTTAATTTTCTGCAATATAATTTCAAGTCGGCCGAACCCTATTTATTAAATGGGTCGCGTTTTTTCATCAAACATGGAAGATGACGCAGTGGTCAAGGCAATGAATCACCAAACTACAGACCTGAGTTCGAATCCCCTTGGCCGGAGGAAGGGGACCGAACTCGGGTAATGAAGATGAAGGAAGAAGGAGCTTTACCAACTCAGCTAGAGCACTTTTGTTTACAAAACAGAGCAGAAAATTAAAATACTGGACGGCGGCTGGACATTGAAGACTTGTATTTTTTTATTCTATGCTTAGGGTTTAATTTATTTATAATTAGATACGGGGGTACCAACGGTCCATCTCAATGGTTTATTTTTTGCATTTATTTTCTAGTATGATTATTTATGTGATATAACCATTCCCTGATATGCATCATATTCATGAATTCCACTCCTATCGTATGCATACATACAGATAATTAACCGTGATATTAATTAGGCATGTATGAGATGTAATTATTTAGATTAAATTTAGGTAATTAATTAAGTTAATTAAAACGAACGGAAGTTTATCGGGATATAAAATTCACATGATAAAATAAAATTTTCTCGGTAAATTAAATTTTGGGATCTAAAAATCAATCGTGGATTTTAATTATGTTGTAACTACATAAAAGAATTTTAATAATTGAAAAATTGGAAAATCCGGAAAAGTTGGACACCAACTGAGCAAAAAGGTTTGAAAATTGGTTCGGGCGGTCAACAGGGCTTCGGCTCGACTCGACTTGTCCGTCCAAGTGCGGGGTTAGCCACGGGGGTCCGGCAGGGTCAAGCTATCCGGCGGGCTGAGGCTCAATGAGGCAACCTTAGCCCGATTTTAAACCCAGCACCCGCACGCGTGCGACTTTAGCGTCGGGGGTCCGACAAGGTCAAGCTATCCGGCGAGTTTCGGCTCAATGGGGCAGCCTTAGCCCGATTCATCCAATAGTCGTATATGAACCAACGAAGAGGATGGGTCGGCTTAGCCAATCCCGACACCGTTCGGTGAACTTGGTTAAAGCTCAGCCAGGGTTTAATACCGATAAGTTTGGTGATTGCCTTTCAAGATTTATTGTTTTCAAATTATTGAGATAAAATTCTACGATCCTAAAATTTTATCATGACTAATTAGGACTTCAAAATTCTTTTGCGAATTTAGTTGTGTAGTGTCTACACAAGAAATTTCTAAATATTCAAAAAATTGGAAAATCATGAATATAGTGTCACTAGTTAGACGGTATTTGGAACCGATAAACTAGTAGGAGCTTTAAATTTTATGATTTATTGTGTTTGAATTATTAGAAAATTCATGAAGTCCTAAAGTATTGGGATTATAAAATTCTTGGTGAATTTTAATTGTGTAGCGTCTACATGAGGAATTTTAATAAATCCATAAAACTGGAAAATCATGAATAAGTGACACTAGTTAGACGGTATTTGGAACCGATGAACTAGTGGGAGGATTAATTTAAATATTCATGATTTATTGTTTTTCAGATGATTAAAAAATTCTGAAAATCCTAATGAGACTACCTAATTTTCAAAATAACGAGTGGGAGCGGGAAAGGTGACAACCGACCCCACGGCCTCTACTGTTGACACAAGCATGTGAGAGAAGGGTGACGCCTCGAGCCACTTTGATTACGGCCCCCTACGGATGGCCATCACCCCTATCAAATTCAAGGCTTGGTCTCCGAAAGGATAGGATTTTAGGTACTCGTCGAGTCACTGATCGACCTTGCGGCGGCATACTCGGGGCGTACTTTGAGGTCTGAAACAGTAGGTCACACTCACAATGATATTTTTAAAAATATCTTGGCTGAAAAAGGAAGGTAATCAACAATTAAATGGAGATGTCTGATTCTTAATTGTTTAATTGTTGAGAGAGATTGTCTCAATTTAATTGTCATTGTGCTGATACCGACCCCGCGGCGGCAGTGTGATGTGAGGATAAATCCTTGGAATGGTAGGATAAACTGCATGCATGACATCACATTTATTATTTCTAAAATTATTATATGTTGTGGTGTATGATTTGATTTATACTTCTGTCATAATTTGTTTTACAACTACATATCATCTCAATGTATCTAAACTGCTAAATAAGATTATATTGACCGATAACGACTTCGTAAAAGTGGAAGAGTAACAAGAACATTGAACTTGTTAATCGAGAATGCAATTAATTTTCGGTAGAGGATTATCCTCTTGAACCTTCAAACTTAAGTGACAAGAATATCACTGCTGTCACTTGTGTTGAATGAGAGACAAAACAAAATTAGTTCAAAGATGACGAGAATGATTTGGTATCAATCTCACTAGACATCCCACGGTTCACGAGTATTGTCTACTCAAATGAACTGCTAGTTCACGGCCATTGCCTTTAGAGAAAGCCAAGAATGGGAAGGTAAATGTCTACAAGTGTAAGTCAGCCAAACTAAATAAGTTAAAGGCTAAACCGAAATATTAATAAAAGAAAGTATAGGATAAGGAAAGTGATTTCGGATCACTAACCTATGAATCCTAATAGACTTTCTTAACCGAGTAATTTGACTCAGAAGCTAAAATCTTTTGTTAGAATAAGGTAGATGGGCATTCATGATAAAGAGTAGACAATGGACAATTATTTCAGCTAAGATAGTGGGAGTGATATAAGGAGTAAATTTCAGATTTTAATCCTTAAATATCAAAGAAATATAATTTCTGTTTTCAGATTCGTTGGAACAAATGGATTCACTTTCACATCGATAATTTAGTTGCATCAAAGAAAGTGAATATGACATTTGTATACAATTCCGAGACTCAGACTTTTGTCTGATAAAGTCAAAACCACTGAGTAATGCTAAAAATGTATATGTAACACATCACAAGCTATTAAGACAAATGGTTTCCATACTTAGATAAACGATTATTCAACATCTATTAATTAGTGCATATATCATAGAGATAAGATCTGAAGACTGGCTAAGAGGCGATTCCTATCTCCCAATCTAAGAACACTATCTCAAAGGAAAAATGACTAAGTAAACTTTCAATTAGGAAAGGTTAATAGAGCTAAAGAAGTTTCATAGCTTGTTCATATTGACCTTCGGGTTCTTATGAAGGATACAAACTTGTGGGAGCTTTTGAGTGGCTGACACTATGTCTGATGACTACACAAAACACTGATTAGTTTATCTAAATATTTGGAGGAGCCTCTGATATTACCAGAGAAGAGAGTATTCCATGCTCAGATATAGGCTATAGCACAGTTTTGGCACTGGTTCTCGGCCTACCCTCGAGTGAAACGGTTATCACAAATTCACAAGAAGTTATCATCATTCCGCCTTGCTTGACTCCCAGGAAAGTAGAAATACTAACAAGGGTGATGCCCTGAAACTTTCTTTCCGTACAAAGGAGCTTGAATTCATTCGGAACAGAAGGGTTTTTTGCTTAAAGACAATGGTAGATTGACTGCCTATGCTTAAATCAATTGGTGGATTAAAGCAAACCTCTAGGTCATTAAAATTCATATGTTTTGAAATTTGTGGGCTTTACTAGAGTATTGATGTGTCTTTTGTAGACTGGAGAATCAATATTGGTAAAGTAGTAGACGTTAGTGTTTATAAAGGATAACACTACAACAGTTGAGGACAACATGAGTGTGTTATCTGAAGCCAGGAACTGACGAGCCAAGCTTCTCTAAATTAGAGATGTGGACTGTATTCTTAGAAATCGATTCGGTCGAATTCATGAGAACAAGTTGTTGGAAATATCCCTCCATCTTATTGGTTAAAGATGATAATGCATTTTCGAATGCAGAATTCAATGAGAGGTTTCCTACCCAACCCCTCACGGAATAATTCTCTCAATCTTTGGATTTAGAGAAAATAGGATAAATTCTCTTTTGGATAGAGAAAGTCAGGTTATTAAAAGTCGAATCTTGGATTCGGATGTTGAGAAGTAGTATAGTGCATCCTCAAGTACCTTTAGAGAACGATGAGTCATATGCTTGAGTATTCGGGTGCAAACCTGAGTATTGTTGACTACACTGATTCTGATTTTTGTTAGATTAAGGATGATCGTGAATCGATCTCAGGCTCAGTGTTTACTCATTGTGATGGAGCTACAGTCTGGAGCAGTCCAGCACTGCCAATTTGACTCTGTTAGTCGAATACATATCAGCTTTCGGAGCAGCTAAAGAGGCAGTGTGGCTTGAGAAGTTCTTTGTTGGATCGGGAAGTGATTCCATGTCTTGATGAGCCGATATCATTTTACTGTGAAAACAGTTGAGAGGTAGCTCATGCAAATGATCTTCACAATCATAAGAGGTCAAAAGCATATTGAAAGTAAGTACCACTTGGTCAGACAGATCGTGCAGAGAGGTGACATTTAGGTCCTAAAGATCGCCTCGAGCCGACAACCTAGCTGATCAGTTTACCAAGTTGCGTGGCATCAAGTGTCACTGAAAATCACTTGGCGGGTATGAATTAAGGTGATATGTCTCATCTGCTTTATAGCAAGTGGGAAAATGTTGTGGATAGAAAGAATAAGGGTGTGGTTCTCTAAAAACAACCATTTCTTGTCTTTACGGGCAAGTGGGAGATTGTTAGATATAGAGTGCCCGAAAGACAATTGTTGCTTCTCTATACAGGCAAGTGGGAGATTGTTGGAATTAGCGCCCGAAAGACAATTTATGTAATTGTTTTTAGAATTAATAAATGACAGATTTATTTTCATCTTATTATTTGCTTCGTGCTTATATATTATACACTACTGAAAACCCCAAGTCGTATCATATGTAGCCATATAACTTAGTGTGTGTCACACATGAGGATTAAGTTTATGGTGATACACTTGAACTATTAGTCCGTGGTGAAGTTAATCAAAGCATGGGTTCTATTGATTAAACCACCATTAATGCGCCCAGAACACTTTATGGTGTGACTGTCTTATCCGGACCGTCAACATTGGTTGTCTAAGTGGGGCACATATATATGATGATAGTCATATAGGACTGGACCGATTTAATCTACGTTTCTCATATAATTCCGTGATTGAGAAATCTTATTAAATCACAAGATGATCATATATGGATTAACCTTAATCCTGAAGTGATTGCATACTCCTACTGGTTTCAGGATAGGGTTTGATGTGTTCGTTAAGGATCGCTAAGAGTCGCGGTCCGAATGACTTTCACGTTCGCACTATTCTGGAATGAGTGAGAAGTGTGTCCCACAGATATGGAATCCATTCCTTCCTGCGGGAAGTAGAAAGACAATCCCCTTATTTGTTGATCTTAGAAACTGATCGATCCGCGGAGTTCGTATTGGTTATGAACTAATCGATCACTATTGGGTTAATGGTAAATAAGGATAAGATGTCGTGAAGAAGGTTTACGGAAATAATCCCGCTTCATTACGGATAGTCTATGGAGGGTTAGTTTCTATGTAATGATTATATCAATGGACACTTATCGACTCGATGTTTTGAGAATAAGTTATATCTTTAATCGATAGAGTTCAGTTTCGGATTTACGGTGGCGTAATTCCGGAATTAATGAGTTGAGTAGAAATATTCTGTTCGATGAATATTTTATTCAATTTATTGTAGCTACTGGTTATAGGTCCATGGTCCCCGGGTTTTTAGTGCTTTCTCGTTTTATGGAACCTCGATAAAAAATTAAATAGTTGGTCTATTTAATGAATATGCAATATTATTTATTTGGTAAATAATATGTAAAATAGAAAAGACATTTTCTATTAAATATGATGAAAGTGGCGCCTCACATGTAGATAAATTAGGAGAAGAAATTTTCCTAGATTATGTCACATGTGCAATTAATTAATTATCTATTTGTTGGATAATTAATGGAAAAATAAGAGATTGATTTTTTTGGAATTATCTCTTATCATTTGGCAAAAATATCTTTTTCTTATGGGAATATGTAATTGTATTGTGAAAAGGACAACTCTCTCTTGACTAGTTATTTTCCTATATAAAGAGAGTTCCTCCCAACACAATTGACATTACAAAATTGCGCCACACTTGGAAAAAAATCAATAAAAATTAGTTTTTTTTTGCCTTAGTCATTAAATGAATAAAAACTTAGGGTTTTTCCTGTGCATATTCGAGGTTGTTCTACGGCGAGGATCGACGTCCACCAGTCGTCGCTAGGAGATACAATCCGGAAGACTACGACTTCTCCCTTGGTCGATTGCTTCTCTCTCTCCGGTTGGGTAAATCTACTAACTTTATTTTAGTTATTAATTAATCATGCGAATCGAATCGTGGTAAAACCGCATGCGATTTTATTCGTAGCTTCCGCTGTGCTTGATCAAGTGTCTCGATCGGTACTGAGAATTGGATCTAACGATCCAATTATGGATTGGATCCGGATTTGGGTTTCTGTATATCCAGCAATATCATCCCTTACAGCCCTCAACTCATTCAAGATATGCACTGGAATTGCATTTATTCCAGCCATACCACCAACAAACTCTCCAGCAGGCTGTTCAACATTATTTTCAGCCATGGGTTGTCTCACAACAATTGCTCTTGTCATGTCCCAATCATGGGGTCCAGGCCCTTCTTCAACAACATTTCCAATTATTTCTTCAAGTGCAGGTTCTTGTTTAGGTTGAGCCTCTTGTACTGCCTCCAAAATAGGTACCTCATCAAGTATAGGGTCTTGTGCTTGTTGAGGCTCTTCCTATACTTCTTCTTCAGGCAACTAAAACTCCTCCTCACTAAAGTCAAAGTCAACAAGCTTCTCTTCATTCATTTCATCAGCAGCCTACTGTCCATCTTTTCCTTCAGCAACCCTTTCTTCAGCAACCTCCACATAATGCACAGGGCAACCTCCACATAATGCACAGGGGATTCCTCCAATCCCAAAATAAGTTCCAACCTTTGTCCTAATACTGTCTGTTCCTCAATATTTAGGACCACCAGTTCCGACCTGTATTCAGTTGCTGTTTGTAACCCAGCAGACTGAACCTCCACTTCCACAGCAGTGTCTACAAAAATTTCTCTTCAAGCACACCACCAACCTCATCAATTTCTTTCAATACACCAGCAGCTTGTGCTAAGATTTCATTTGTGTCAATACTGTCTTGATATTGAGCTGATCCTTCTGAAATGATTTCATTCAGCTCAATCATTAAAGCTTCAGCATTAGCTTCCAAAGTAGAATCTTCAGGAATCAATCCTTGATCTAAGTCATCAGTCTGCTGACCCTCAGCAGACCTGCCACCTTCAGTAGGTTGTTTAGCTTCCTTTTCAGCAGATCCTTCTCCAGTCTCTTCAGTAGATCTATCTCCAGCAGGTCTACTGGATTCTCCTGGAAATATAGGGTGATCGTCATCTGAGTCAGATGATGAATCATCACTGTCTGGTGTAAATTTTGGATCTCTGAACATAACACTTCCTTTTTGCTTCTCACTTTCAATATTATCCAGTAGCCTTACTCCCAATTCAGATGTATCAACTAATCCAAGTAAGTTCTCCACCCCCAACTTGTCAAATGCCCATTATTCAAAGCCAGTCATAGGTTCTCTTGCAGGTTTCTGTCTCTTATAAAATTCAAATTTCCATTTAAAATATTTCTCAACTTGTCTGAGAATCGGATCTTCCTTTGACTTCTTCTCTTTTCTCTCATAAGGCATAGTTGGTTTTCTTAGAGCAGGTTGCTCATCTTGTTGACTGCCAAAAGTTTCAACAAGATGGCTCAAAGTCTCTTCAGCAGTTACAAATGGTTCAGTAGACTCTACAGATGACAAATTTGTTCCTACTACTTCCATTTGTTCAATACTTGGTTGCCCTGAATCTCATGCTCCTGAGTATGGATATCATCAGTCTGTCCTTCCCTCTGAGTTGTAGCATCCACAGCAGGGTCTTCAACAGGTGCAATAACTTCCACAGCAGGTTCAGATTCAACAATCTGCTGTGGTTCTTTAACTGGTTTCTCACCAACAACTTCAGTAGCCTCACCAGTAGGCTCAACATCCTATTTAGATCATTCTTCTCTTTGTTCTTTAAGAGCTCTTAGCTCTTTCCCTTTTCCATGAACTCTCTTCTTTACAACCTGTTTTCTTCTCTTAGCAGGTTGTTGTTCAGTCTCAAAAAGTTCTTTTTCTGACTGCTCTTTGCTAGTAGCTTTCCTTTTTCTTGAATCTTCTCTGATTTGATCTTTGAGAATATCAGCTTCAGTTTTCTTTGCAACTACAACAAGCTCAACAACCTCAACATCAATAAGAACTTCAGTAGACTCAGCAATGTTTACTGTCTGCTGTCTTGTTCTTTTAGGCTTCAACATTTCTGTGATCTTCCTTGTATCAGTAGCCTTTCTCTTTACTACTGATTTCTTTGGTGCAGCAGGTTGCACATCTTGTTTGCCTTAGTTCTCTGTTCCTGCTCACCACCATCATCATCATCATCATCATCATCACCATCACTGTTGTCATCACCATCATCACTTTCAGTCCTTTCCTGATCTTTATCATCATCATCCAGTCCAGGAATAATGTAATGGATTTCTGGCTTATACCTTGATTTGTTGATTTTTGCAGGTGCAACATTATGAATCTGCAAATGATTCAGCAGGGCCTGAATCATTAAACCCAATGGTTTATTCTTTGATTTCCTTGTGCCATCTATGTCTTCTGACACAACTTTCTTCATGTATTGCACAAAGAAACCAGCCCAATCGAATTTCTTGCTCCTTGGAATGATTATCATCAAGTCTATATTTGGTCCAAAGAGAGTATCAAGGCTTCCAACAAAACCCAGAATGTTCTTGGCAATCAGCTTACTCAGTAGATTATATTCCAAGGGAATATTCTTCACATTGATATTCAAATCTGTAGCAACAAATTTGTCAGTCTTTATTGATCTAACAAACTCCACCCTTGGTAACTCCATCAAATCTGGATTTGTAGGGGCATCATTCCCTGGTCTAAACCCAAATGCTTCTCTTAGCCGATCTGAACTAACTTCAATTTCTTGGCCATTTCTAGTCGTTGTAAATGCCTCCCTGTCATTCCTTATTACCATATTTCTCCAGAAATTGTTAACATTTGTGTATGAAATGCTCTCTAACCTAAGATTCAAGATGGTTTCCAATCCTTCATACCACCTTATTCTTCTTCCGAGATTGATTGCTAAGTTAGTCTCTTAGCATCAACCACAATATATCTCACACTTTGACTTGAACCAAGATTAATTTCCTTGTCTGCCATTGTAAAATCTTGAGAAAAAATGATGAAGAAAATTCTTTAAATCTGTGTTCACACTCGTATAATCTTCAATTAGATTGATCTGAGAATGTTTGAGTATATACTAAGTATATCTCTGTTTATATAGCAGAAAGTAGTGGGTAGTAACCGTCAGGCAGGTACTGTGCACGATCTGTATCAAAAATTACGCAATCTTCAGTCTGAATTAAATATGGTACTACCATGTGTCCCACTAATTGATCCCTCTAATGTAAGAAACCGTTATGTTCTTGTAACAACTGTATAAATGATAAGATTAAAATCCATTAAAGTATGTTTATCAGCAATGTTTCATACATCAGACTTCTTCAGTGGACTACATAATCTGCTGTCAAACTTCAGTAGACTCATTAGGTTCAGCAGCCTACTGTCATCCAAAAAGGACCAATGACTGATCTATCAAGTGAGCTCACCCAACAGGACAAAGACCAATCCCCTTGGCAACCTCATTTGCTAATTGTTCAATACTGAAAGAGTACCTTGGAATTGTTGATACCAATGACTAATCTGCCAAGTGAGCTCACCCAGCAGGGAAAAGACTAGTCCCTTTGTTGAATTCCAGTACCCTGCTGACCTGTCAGTGGGTCAGTCAACCTTGATAATGCCAAGTTCAGTTCTTAACTTAGAAAATCTTTCACTATCCAAAGGTTTTGTAAAGATGTCAGCAAGTTGATCTTTAGTAGGAATATATCTGATCACAACATCTTTCTTCTCCACATGATCTCTAATAAAATGATGTCGCACATCAATATGTTTGGTCCTTGAGTGCAAAACAGGATTTTCTGTAATAGCAATTGCACTTGTGTTGTCACACATTATGGGAATTTCTCTTTCCTCAATACCATAATCCCTAAGTTACTGTCTTAGCCATAAATCTTGTGCACAACAGCTTCCTGCAGCAATGTATTCTGCTTCAGCAGTGGAAGTTGATATGGAATTCTGCTTTTTGTTGAACCAGGAAACAAGTCTATTGCCCATCAACGGACAAGTTCCTGTTGTACTTTTTCTATCAATCTTACATCCAGTATAGTCAGAATCTGAATAAAATATAACTTTCAAGCTTCCATCTTTTGGATACCATATCCCAACTCCCAAAGTTTCCTTCAAATATTTTAGAATTATCTTTACTGCTGCTAAGTGACTTTCCTTAGGTTTTGATTGAAACCCAGCACATACACCTATTGCAAAGGATATATCAGGTGAACTGGCAGTGAGATACAACAGACTTCCTATCATCCTTCTGTATAAGGTCTGATCAACATCTTTACCTTCTTTGTCTTCATCCAATCTGATGCTTGTACCCATATGAGTTGATACTTTGGTGCTGTTTTCCATTCCAAACTTCTTTAACAGCTCCTTGGTGTATTTAGTTTGATGAATGAAGATTCCATCCTTTAATTGCTTGACATGCAATCCCAAGAAATAATTCGTTTCTCCCATCATGCTCATTAGAAACTTGCTTTTCATAAGATTAACAATTTTTTCACATAGCATCTCATTTTCAGAAACAAATATAATGTCATCCACATAAATTTGTACCAGCAAGGTGCTATCACCATCATTGATTCTGAAAAGTGTCTTGTCAATGGTTCCTTTGGTAAAACCATTGCTCACTAAGAATTAAGATAAAGTCTCATACTAAGCTCTTGGTGCTTTTTCAGTCCATAAAGTGCCTTGTTGAGTCTATACACATTATCTTCTTGTTCTTTTTCTTCAAAACCAGGAGGTTGCTGAACATAAACCTCTTCTTCCAGAATGCCATTCAGAAATGCACTCTTAACATCCATCTGGTATACCTTGAAGTTCTTGTGTGCAGCATATGCCAAAAATAATCTTATAGCTTCCAATCTTGCAACTGGGGCATATGTCTCATAAAAATATATTTCGTCAGCTTGAGAATAGCCTTTTGCTACTAGTCTGGCCTTGTTTCTAACAATAGTACTAGATTCATAAAGTTTGTTTCCGTATACCCACTTAGTACCTATGACATTTGCATGAGTAGGTCTATCCAACAGTGTCGAAACTTGATTCCTTTCAAACACATTCAGTTCTTCTTGCATAGCAATTATCCAGTCTAGATCAGAAATTGCTTCTTCAACAACTTTAGGCTCAATTTGAGACAGAAATCATGTAAACATGGCCTCTAGTTGTCTTCTAGTACTTACACCTTGTTGTACATCACCAATTACTTGTTCAGCAGGGTGATCCTTCAGCCATTGTAAATCTTGGTTTGATTGATTTACAGGCACTTGATCTTCAGTAGGGTCTGCTGTATGATCAGTAGGGGGATCAGCAGATCCTGCATCTGTTGTTGTATCACGTAATTTGTTTAGAACATCAACATATTCTGGTTCAGTGACTTTCTGATTCACAGCAGGTTCTGAAACTTCTTCATTTTCCATTCCAGTGAATTTAGGTTCATCAAACACAACATGTATTGATTCTTCATGTTTAAGGTCCTTTTGTTCAGAACCCTAAATGACTTTGCTGACTGAAGAGTACCCCCAAAAATATTCCTTCATCTGATTTTTGTTTGAAAGTCTTCAGTTGCTCCTTATGATTCAAGATAAAGCACTTGATTCCAAATGGATGCAAATTTCATAAGGTGTCTTCATTAGCTTATTGTTCACTGAGGTTCTATTCTTTGTGTAGCATGCAGTATTGATTCCTTCAGCCCAATACCTTTCAGGTAGCTTTTCTTCACATATCCTAGTCCTCCCTGCTTCCTTCAAAGTCTTGTTTCTTCTCTCAGCAACCACATTCTGTTGAGGCGTTCCAGCAACTGCTAATTGATGCAGAACACCATTTTGCTCACAGTATTCTCTTATGACTTTGTTTAGGAACTCAGTACCCTTGTCTGATAGGATTCTCACTACTGTCACACTCTTTTCATTTTGCAATCTCTTCAAAAGTTCAGGCATCTTTTGAAATGTCTTACTTTTCTTGTTCCTAAAAATCACCCAAGTGAATCTAGAAAAGTCATCCACAAAAACTAGTGTGTACTTCTTCCCTGTTATACGTGTTGGTATTACTTGTCCAAAAAGATCCATATGCATAAGTTCCAACACTCTCTTTGCTGATTGCTTAGTTTTTGACTTGAAACTTGATTTTGTTTGTTTACCTTGCTGACATGCATCACGTATTCCATCTTTTTTATGTGGGATTGCAGGTAAACCAATCACCAATTTCTTCTTCACCAATTGGTTGATATCATCAAAGTTAAGATGATTCAACTTCTTGTGCCACAACCAATTGAGTTCCGACTTTGTATGCACTAATAAACTTGTCTCAAGAATAGCAGTAGACCAATCCACCACATACATGTTTAGATGTATTCTTCTAGCTAACACAATTTGTTTTCCAACTTCACTCATGACAATACAGTAGGCTTTGTCAAATGTGACCTTGTAACCCGTGTCACAGAATTGTCCAGTGCTCAGCAGGTTGTAATCCAGGTATTGGACTTATTTTTAAGTTTTAGTGATGAGTGCCAGACTAGCTGTTATAGAGCAAAGACAAAAAGATGTCTAGATCAAATGTATAGGCTTATTAGAGTTTGATCTTGTATAGGTTTGATCAAACAAGCAATGTAAAAGGTCAGCTGACCTTCATCAGCAGACCTGTCTATATCAGTAGGGTACCTGAGTCAGTAGACTAGTTTAGGAACCTGTTGAAGACTGAAGGCTGAGGGCTCAAACTCAGTTATTGAAGGCTAAGGGATCAAACTTAGTATTTAAAGTCAAGGATATGGAATCAGAATTTAGGGGAGTCCGTGATGACCTAAACTGATTGCATATACCTTGTGTACAAGGTCTAAGTTCCACAAGTTAAATGGTAATTGGAACTTGGTTATGATTAAAATGGTGTAATCTAACTTAATAATAAAAAGTTAGATACAAGAGAAGTCAGCTGAAGTGTTTTTATAAACATAGCAACTTTGGAACATCTGACTGATATGTATTTCAACAGACTAATACCCACAGGAACTTGTTGATATATATCTCGAATTATTCAAAGGTTACATTGGAAGAATACAAGGATAAGGACAGATAACAACCTCTGATTTTATCTAACAAATCATTGGTTAAGATTAAAGGAACGTTGGAAAGAAACAGAGCTTTATCCAATGGATACAAGTCAAAGGGTGGACAGACTGAGACTGTCAAAAAGCAATCTGACAAGTGTCAGTACTATGAACAGTGACAGAAAGCAAGTCAAGATGGGACAAATCTGAAACGGCTATGTTTGAATTTCAAACATAAGTCACAAGGATTCCTACCTATAAATAGAGGACTCCTAATTCAGATACAAGTGATGATTCATAAGAGAGAAAACCAACAGATAATCGTGAGCTTCAGATTCTTATTAAGAAATCACCCTACTGACCCTACTGAGCTTAAAGCTACTGATCTAGAAAACTTCTTCAAGTGTAATCTGCTATCAAGCTACATCAAGTTTACGCACTTGAAGACCTCAAGCTGCTGATCATATCATCCTGATCAAGCTGCTGAAGACTGAATCACTTACTTGATTCAAACTTTCTTTTATAACCAGAATCCACAATGGTTAAGGGATCACCCTGCCGAGGAAGTTATTGGCAATATACAGCAAGGTGTGAGGACTAAAAGACAAATAAAAGCAATGTTTACATGTTTTCTATCTCAAATGGAACCTAAAGTTGTTGAAGAAGCAATATCAGATCCCGATTGGATAATTGCTATGCAAGAAGAACTGAATGAATTTGAAAAAAAAATTCAAGTTTGGACATTAGTGGAAAGGCCTAATCATGCAAATATAATTGGCACAAAATGGGTATACAGAAACAAATTGGATGAATCTGGTACCATTGTAAGGAATAAGGCCAGACTAGTAGCAAAAGGCTATTCTGAAGCAGAAGGAATAGATTTTGATGAAACATATGCCCCTGTTGCAATATTGGAAGCAATTAGATTATTCTTGGCATATGCTGCTTACAAAAACTTCAAAGTATATCAGATGGATGTCAAAAGTGCATTTTTGAATGGCATTCTGGAAGAGGAGGTCTATGTTCAGCAGCCTCCTGGTTTTGAAGTTAAAGATCAAGAAGATAAAGTGTACAGAATCAATAAAGAACTTTATGGTTTGAAACAAGCACCAAGAGCATGGTATGAGACCCTATCTCAATTCTTGGTGGACAATGGTTTTACGAAAGGTACCATTGACAAGACTCTTTTAAGAATCAATGAAGGAGACAACACCCTGCTGGTATAGATTTATGTTGATGACATAATTTTTGGTTCTGAAAATGAATTGCTATGTGAGAAGTTTGCTAATCTGATGAAAAGTAAATTCCAAATGAGTACGATGGGCGAAATGAACTACTTTTTGGGTTTGCAAGTCAAACAAATGAAAGATGGAATCTTCATTCATCAAACCAAGTACACCAAGTAGCTGCTGAAGAAGTTTGGTATGGAAAAAAGCACCAAAGTATCAACTCCTATGAGTACAAACATAAGATTGGATGAAGACAAAGAAGGCAAAGATGTTGATCAAACTTTATACAGAAGGATGATAGGCAGTCTGCTGTACCTTACTACCAGCAGACCTGACATATCCTTTGCTGTAGGTGTTTGTGCAAGATTTCAATCTGTTGGACTTATTCCTCAGTTTTGATGATGAGTGCCATACTAGCTGTTATAGTGCAAAGGCAAAAAGATGTCTAGATTAAAATGTATAGGCTTATTAGAGTTTGATTCATAAATAGGTTTGATCAAACAAGCACTGTAAAGGCCTGCTGGTTGATATCAGCAGACTGGTCTAGGTCAGTAGGGTAGATAGATCAGTAGACTAGTCAGGTACCTGCTGTAGACTGAAGACTGAAGGCTGAGGGTTCAAACTCAGTAGATGAAGGCTAAGGGATCAAACTTAGTATTTAAAGTCAAGGATATGGAATCAGAATTTAGGCAAGTCTGTGATGACCTAAACTGATTACATATTACATTGTGTAGAAGGTCTAAGTTCCATAAGTTGGATGATGATTGGAACTTAGTTATAATTAAAATGATGTAATCTAACTACACAAATAAAAGTTAGATAGAAGTAATCAGCTGCACTGTATTTTATATACAGTTATATGATGATCAGCAGACTGATAGGTATCTCAGCAGACTCATGAACCTGCTGATGTATTACCTCGATTAGTTCAAGATTATCTTGGAAGATTACATGGATAAGGACAGCCAACTACCTCTGACTTATCAAGAAAATCAAAGGCTGAGATTAAAAAGACGTTGGGATGATTTAGGACTTTATCCAATGGACACAAGTCAAAGGGTGGACAGACTGCACTGTCAAAAAGGAATTCTGACAGTGTCAGTCCTATGAATAGTGACAGAATGCAAATCAGATGGGACAAAAACAAGGAACGGTTACATTTGAATTTCAAATACAAGTCACATGCACTCTTGCCTATAAATAGAAGACTTTCAACTCAGAAAAAGATGATGAAAATTTGAGAAAAACTTTAAGTAATAACACTGAGCTGAAAAACACCCTGCTGAACTTGCTGAGTATAAAGCTGCTGATCTAGTGAATTTCTTCAAGTGTATTCTGTATTCAAGCTGCATCAAGACTACACACTTGGAGACTGCAAGCTGCTGATTACATCATCCTAATCAAGATGCTGCAACTGAATCATTTACTTGATTCAATCTTTATTTTATAAAGAATCTGCTGAAGACAGTGAAGCATCTGTTGGGTGTGAAAGACTGTTGTTTGTGGTGGAGCTGGTGAAGAGGCAATCCTACCCTTCAAGGACCAGTGGAAGACTAAGGAGCAGCAATCCTACCTGTTCCCAGTTTTCAGTTTGTGAAGCCATAGTTATTGGTGAAGGACAAGCAACTTAGAAATCTTTGTAAAAGCTACATCAAAGATCTCTAGTGAATTTCCTCCAACATCACAGGAGAAGAGTGGACTGACAGGATTACATCACCTGTAACCACTATAAAAATCTGCCTACTTACTTTCAGCATTTACTTTCTGCACTCAGTTTATTACACACATCAACCTACTGAATCTAGCAACTGAAATCACACACTTGCACTACTGAGTATCTAATACTTAGTATCATATTTAACAACAAGTAATAAGGCTTAATTTTGATTTTATTCCGCTGCACAAATTCAGCAAACTGAACTGTCAGTAGACTACTGTCTATCAGCAGGCTACTGAAATCTCAGCAGACTACTAAAGTATCAGCAGACTGCTGAAGTTGCAGAATTTGTTAACTCCAAAGTTTTAAGTGTTACGTTTATTCACCCCCCCTCTAAACTTAACCAAAGCCTTTTCAAGGGACCAACAATTGGTATCGGAGCAGTGCTTCTGTTCTGAAGTAATCCTACTTGTTGTGCTTGTGAAAATTCTTTGAAACTTTCTTTCAAGTTACTGATTTTCAAAGACTTGCATCATGGATAACACTCAGTATGCTAGAACTATGCTGATGTGCTCTTTAGATAGATTTGATGAGTATAAACGTTGAATGCAGGCATATCTTGCTGCAACTCATGATGAGATGATGGATGTATTAACTGATGGACCACTGGAGATTACAAAGGCAGTAACAGTGGGTGACAGAACTGAGTACATTCCTAAGCCAAAAAGAGAATGGAATGCAGAAGATAGGAAAAGGGCACTTCTCAACAACATTGCTATTGATATCATCTACAGAACCTTGGATAGCAATATGTACATGAAGGTCAAAGATTGCAAGACTGCAAAGGAACTTTGGGACAAGATTCACTTGATCTGTGAAGGCACTGATGCAATAAAGAAGAATAAAATCAGTGTGGCCAGAAAGAGGTTCCAAAAGTTCAAGATGCTGCCAAATGAAACCATTGAGCAAATGGAATCAAGATTCAATGCAATCCTGGATGAACTCACCCTGCTGAGTGTAAGTTATTCAAAAGAGGAAGTAAACACCAAAATCTTGGAAGCTCTACCTGCAAAAGATGTTTGGAAAATGAAGGTGACTGCAATTGAAGAAATGAGGAAATTGCATGAAGAAGATACCTTCAAGTTGTTCTCTGATCTTAAAGCATATGAATTTAGCAAGAAGCTGGTACCTGAAACTGAGAAAGAAGAGCCAAAGACCACTGCATTGGCTGCTTCACATCATGAAGAAACTTCAGGAGGATAAGATGATATGCTGGATGAGATGCAAGAACAAATTGCCCTACTGAGCAAGAAAATCAGGATGATGAAGACTGGAAAGACCTCTGCAAGAAATTTTACAAAGAGGCCTACTGAAAGAAGGAAAGAAGAATCAAGAAAAGATAATGATTATCTGTGCTTTCATTGCAAGAAACCAGGACACTTTAGACCTGACTGTCCTGAACTAAAACAAGGCAAGGAAACTGATTATCTTTGCTTCAACTGCAAGAAGCCTGGACATTTTAGACCTGATTGTCCAGACCTACTGAAGACCAAGAGTCAACAAAGAAGACATGGCAAGAAGGCTATGGTTGCTGAAGATGAATCAAGGTATGATGTGGAATCTGAAAAAGGAAATGAATCAGATGATACAACACTGGTTGCTGATATGGAGGATTATGCTTTGATGGCCAATATGGATGAAACTGAGGAGGTATACAACACTGTATCTATCAATACTCCTGCTGAAAGTGATTGTGAATCAACTTGTGGTTCAAATCCTAGAAACTCTGACAACAATGAGACTTTGGATGCCATCCTTAATCAACTGAGGACAATACAATCTGGTTATGAGGTTGTGAAGGCTGAAAAAGAAGCTCATGAATTAGAAGTTGGAAGATTGAAAGCTGAATTAAGGGTTCTCAAAGGTAAAGGAAAAGATGTTGGACAGAATCAGCATAAGTCTGCTGAACATCCAGCAGCCTCTGAATCTGCTGAACCATCTTGTTCCACTACTGCATATAAATCAGGAAAGCCTTATGGAGATAGAACAGGGCTTGGATTTGGGACTCAACAATCTAACAAGAGTGGATCCAGTAAAGTCACTGAACCTAGCACCAGAATTGGTCCTAAGTTTGTACCTGCACTAGATCCAACTCCCAGTAAGGTTGCTGAGGCAGTAAAACCTACTGAGAATGCTTCAAGGAAGCAAAATCAGAAGTCAAAGAAGTCAACAGCTCCTAATAAAAAGAATAATTCTAAAGATAGGACTGCTGTGCCTTCTAAGCCTGCTGATAGCAGACCTGCTACCAAGTCTGCTGGACCACAGAAGGGTAAGAAACAGAAATATTCCAAAGATAAGAATTCTAAAACCAAAAATGTTAATCATTCAAGGGATACTTATCTCAGGGGGAAAGGTAGATTTTTCCCTACTGATGATGATTGGAATATTCCTGCATCTAATGCTAGAAACAGTAAGTATAATCATACTGCTAGGGTAAAATCTATGCAATGGAATCAGCAAAGGGCTCAGCAGAGGACTTTTACAAGACCTCAAAAGAGACCTCAGCAGACTCCTTATTATAGGGCTGTTCCTAACAGACAGCACACCTATGGTTATGCAAATGTTTCTAACAACAAGAATCACTTCAAACAGCATTACAAACCAAAAGGCCAGAAAACATATATGAATTCTACACAACCTACTGTTAGAACTTATGGATGTGTGGAATACATGTATGAACCAAAGTATGAACCAAAGTATGATACATTCAGAAGAAGACCTTATGGAAACATACCAAGGGTCATGCTTGCCACTGACCACTATGGACCCAAACAGGTTTGGGTACCTAAAATGCATTAACTTTGTTTTGTAGGGTGTCTGGTACTTTGACAGTGGATGTTCCAGACACATGACAAAGAATAAGCACTGTCTATCAAACTTTGTGGCAAAAGATGGTCCGAGGGTGAATTTTGGCAACAAGAATACACCTGGATATACAAGAGGATATGGCACACTTGTGAGGAATGGACTTACAATCAAGAATGTTGCATATGTGGAAGGACTGGACTACAACTTGTTGAGCACTGGACAATTCTGTGATAAGGGATACAAGGTCACTTTTGGCAAAAACAACTGTACTGTCATGAGTGAAAGAGGTGATCAAGTTGTACTTGCTGGTAGAAGACAACAGAATATGTATGTTGTGGATTGGTCTACTGCAGTTCCAGAAACCTGCCTGATTGTGCATACCAAATCAGAACTAAATTGGTTATGGCACAAGAAGTTGAATCACTTGAAATTTGATGACATAAATCAGTTGGTGAAGAAGAAACTGGTGGTTGGTTTACCTGAGATCACATTCAAGAAGGATGCCATATGTGATGCTTGTCAACAAGGTAAACAGATAAAGTCAAGCTTCAAATCAAAGACTAAACAATCAACTAATAGAGTGTTGGAGCTAATGCATATGGATCTCTTTGGACCAATAACTCCAGCAAGTGTAACAGGAAAAAAGTACACTTTAGTGGTTGTGGATGATTATTCAACGTATACTTGGGTGATTTTTATGAACAAGAAAAGTGAAACACTCCAAAGCATGCCTAATCTTTTGAAAGATTACAAAATGAGAAAAGCTTAACAGTAATAAAGATAAGATCAGATCAGGGTACTGAATTTCTCAACAAAGTTATAAGAGAATATTGTGAACAGAATGGTGTACTACATCAACTTGCTGCTGCTGGTACACCTCAGCAAAATGGGGTTGCTGAGAGAAGAAACAAAACTTTAAAGGAAGCAGGAAGAACAATGATTTGTGAAGCATTGTTACCTGAAAGATATTGGGCTGAAGCAGTAAATACAGCATGCTATACACAAAACAGAACTTCAGTAAACAAGAAGCTGCTGAAGACACCTTATGAGGTTTGGAATGGAAGGAAACCTAACATATCCTATTTCCATCCATTTGGAAGCAAATGTTTTATTCTAAATCATAAGGTACATTTGAAAACATTCCAACCAAAATCAGATGAAGGAATTTTCTTGGGATATTCTTCAGTCAGCAGAGCATTCAGGGTGCTGAATAAAAGATCACTGAAACATGAAGAAGCAATTCATGTTGTGGTTGATGAACCTAATTTTACTGGTATGGAAGACGAAGACTGTGAACCTGCTGAAAATCAACAAGTCACTGATCCAGATTGTGTTGAAGTTTTGGAAAGATTCAATGACTTAAAAGTTTCTGATACTGCCCCTACTGAACACCCCACTGGTAATGTTACTGATGCAACAACTGAAGCAGTTCAAGGATCTGCTGAACCCCCTGTAGAAGAAGCTACAGCAGACCCTACTGAAGATGATGCTCCTGATAATCAAAATAACCTAAATCCACAATGGTTAAGGAATCACCCTGCTGAACAAGTAATTGGCAATGTACAGCAAGGTGTGAGGACTAGAAGACAACTGGAAGCCATGTTTACTTGTTTTCTATCTCAAATGGAACCAAAAGTTGTTGAAGAAGCAATTTCAGATCCAGATTGGATAACAGCTATGCAAGAGGAATTGAATGAATTTGAAAGAAATCAAGTTTGGACACTAGTTGATAGGCCAAATCATGCAAATATCATTGGTACTAAGTGGGTATACAGAAATAAACTTGATGAATCTGGTACCATTGTGAGGAATAAGGCCAGACTAGTTGCAAAAGGCTATTCTCAAGGTGAAGGAATAGATTTTGATGAAACTTATGCACCTGTTGCAAGATTGGAAGCTATCAGATTATTCTTGGCACATGCTGCATATAAGAACTTCAAAGTATATCAAATGGATGTCAAAAGTGCATTTTTGAATGGCATTCTAGAGGAGGAAGTGTATGTTCGGCAACCTCCTGGATTTGAAGTTAAAGATCAAGATAAAGTGTATAGACTCAACAAAGCACTTTATGGACTGAAACAAGCACCAAGAGCATGGTATGAGACACGATCTCAATTCTTGGTGGACAATGGTTTTACAAAAGGGACCATTGACAAGACACTTTTCAGAATCAGTGAAGGGGACAGCACTCTGCTGGTACAAATTTATGTGGATGACATAATTTTTGGTTCTGAAAATGATCTACTTTGTGAAAAGTTTGCAAATCTAATGAAGAGCAAATTCCAAATGAGTATGATGGGAGAAATGAACTACTTTTTGGGATTGCAAGTTAAACAGATGAAAGATGGAATCTTCATTCATCAAACCAAATACACCAAGGAGTTGCTGAAGAAGTTTGGTATGGAAAACAGCACTAAGAGTTCAACTCCTATGAGTACAAATATTAGGTTGGATGAAGATAAAGAAGGCAAAGATGTTGATCAGACCTTATACAGAAGGATGATAGGCAGTCTGCTGTACCTAACTGCCAGCAGACCTGACATATCCTTTGCTGTAGGTGTTTGTGCAAGATTTCAATCCAAACCTAAGGAAAGTCACTTAGGTGCAGTCAAGAGAGTTCTCAAGTACATTAAAGAGACTTTGGGAGTAGGGATATGGTATTCTAAGGAAGGGAGCTTCAAAGTAATATCCTACTCAAATTCTGATTATGCTGGATGCAAGATTGACAGAAAAAGCACCTCAGGAACCTGTCAGTTAATGGGAAATAGATTGGTTTCCTGGTTTAGCAAGAAACAGAATTCTATATCAACTTCTACTGCTGAAGCTGAATACATTGCTGCTGGAAGTTGCTGTGCACAAGTACTATGGCTAAGACAACAATTAAGGGATTATGGAATTGAAGAAAAGGAAATTCCAATTATGTGTGACAACACAAGTGCAATTGCTATCACAGAAAATCCTGTTTTGCACTCTAGAACCAAGCACATTGATGTGAGACATCATTTTATAAGAGATCATGTTGAAAAGAAAGATGTTGTGGTTCTATATATCCCTACTGAAGACCAACTTGCTGATATTTTCACTAAACCACTTGTCAGTGAAAGATTTGCCAAATTAAGGACTGAGCTTGGTATTATAAAGATTGACTGACATTCAGCAATGTACTGGAATTCACCAAGGGGATTAGTCTTTGCTATGTTGGGTGAGCTCACTTAGCAGATTAGTCATTGGTATCAACAATTCCATGTACTTATGTTTGGATAATTGAGCAAATGAAGTTGCCAAGGGGATTGGTCTTTGTCATGTTGGGTGAGCTCACTTGACAGATCAGTCATTGGTTTTAAATTTCATCTTGTCTTATCAATTAAACAAAACTAGAAGAAAACAAGGATCACCAGAGTACTTCTGTCAGCAGGCTGCTGAAGTCTACTTATCAGCAGACTGCTGAGCCCACCCTGCTGAGAATTACCCTGATGGATGGAACGTTACTCAGTCAAAGTTATTAAAGTCAAAAAGCATATTGGCGGGATATTTATCCTATCTTTTATTACCATAGTTAAACCATCCAACGGTTACAAACGTTATGGAGGAGTAATGGGCCACGTGTCAAGACAGACTTTACTCAAGATTAATCGTGGTTACCTCAATGTACGTGCAATGACAGTTTCAACTACCCACTGTCTATTTAATCAGACTGTTACACAGCAGGACTCTCTACTTGCAATTTCTGCTTTATCTCTGCAAATCCTACTTGTGTGAACACAGATTTGAGAGCAATTCTTCTTCATCTTTTTCTTATTTCAATGGCGGAAAGAGTTGAAGTTCAAATCGAATCAAGCCAAAGTGTTAGAGGATATGTTGTTGATGCAAATCAAACAGAGTTGGCAATTAATATAGGACGAAGAATAAGGAGGTTTGCAGGCTTGGAAAACAAACTCAATATCAGATTAGAAACAATTTCATATACCAATGTCATTGATTTCTGGAAGAATATGGTTGTGGAAGAAGGAACTGAAGCATTCAAGACAACTGTGAATGGTAAGGAACTTACAATCTCCTCAAGTCTACTGAGGGAAGTGTTTGGGTTTGAAGAAGTAGTAGATGGTTCAGTCAATCCTGAAGCAATGGGATTGGACAAATTGGCATTTGTTGATCAGATTAAAACAGATGCAAACATCAAAACCGTACCAGGCATCAATTGCAAACATATTGGAAATGAGTATAGTCTGCTGAGCAAACTCATTGCAAAGAACATACTTGGACTGGTTGGCAGTATGGATACTCTATCAGGACCCAAGATAGAGCTGATGATAATCATCTGCAGGAGCATGAAGTTTGATTGGGCTGGTTACTTTATTCATTATATGAAGAAAGTTGCCAAGGAGGAGAAACTAGGGAAAAGGAAATCAAAGGCCTTACCCTTAGGATTGATGATTCAGACCCTGCTGAATTACTTGGAAGTTCCTGATCTTGAATCTGAGAATATTAATCAGTCTAGATACAAGAAGGAAATTAATTATGCTATTCCTGGTCTAGATGATGATGAAGAGATTGATGAAGAGGCTGCTAGTGATGATAATGATGGTGATGATGGTGATGCTGGTGGTGAGCAGGTTCAGCAAACTAAGAAGATTTCTATCAAACCTGCTGCACCAAAGAAAGCTGCTAAGAAAAGAAAGACTGGAGCCACAAGGAAGATAACTGAAGTGTTAAAGCCTTCAAAGAAAACAAGAAAGGAAACAGCACAGACTGCTGAGTCTGCTGAGGGTCAAGTGAAGGTTACTGACCCTGCTATAGCTACAAGAAAAACTGTTGTTGAAATTCTGAGGGAACAACAGAAAGAGGACAGTAGAAAGAGAAAGTCTACTGTGGTTGAGAAAGATGATGAACCCCTCTCCAAGAGAAAGAAAGAAATTGCCAAAAAGAAGAAATATAGCAAGGGGAAAGAGTTGAAAAACTTGGAAGCTCAAAGAATCCAAGAGGAAGCACCAGTAGAAGAGGAAGAAGAGGCTGTTGATGCTGAGCCCTTAACTATCATTCCACCTGTAGTAATCAGTGACTCCTCAAATGAAGTAGTTATCAAGTCTACTGATGATGGACAGGTTGTTATTGAGCAATCTATAGAGGATATACAGCAGTCTACTGACCCTGAGCCTGCTGTAGTATCCACTGAAGAACCACAGCAAACCACTGAACCTGAACCTGCTGTGGTAGTTGAAGAAATAGTTGAAAACTTGGTTGAAGACCCTGCAAGTGTGGCAAGAACTCAGGGGGAAGAGCAGTCTGCTGCTAACCCTGCTGATGAGCATGTAAGTCAGGGGGAATCAAGTGTTGTACAGATGGAAGTAGTAGGCACAAATTTACAATCACAGCAACCTACTGACTTCCAAACATCTGTTGAAGAAACTCTGAATCAACTTGTTGGAACCTTTGGAGGTCAACAAGGTAGTGGAGTTGCTCCCAGGAAATCCTTCATGCCATTTGAAAGGCATGTGAAGCAAAAGAAGAAAACAGAGGAGTTTGTAGATCCCAAACTTCAGCAAATTGCTGATTACTTCCAGTGGAAGTTTGGTTTCTACAAAAGACAAAAACCAGCTGCTCAACCAATGACAGATTTTGAAGAATGGGTTTTTGACAAGTTGGGAGTGGAAAACTTGCTGGATCTGATTGATACAACCTTGCTGCAATCAAGACTGATGGATTTGTTTGATGAGCAATAGAAGGAGGAAGGTATCAAGTTTAGAGATCCAAAAGATGGAGATGATGATTCCTCCTCCTCATCAGATTCCAGAGGAGATTTTCCTTCTGGACCAGGAGAATCAAGTGGGGCTGCACTAACAAATGAACCACCTGTAAAACAGTCCACTGATGCTGGTAAATCTACTGAGGGCCAGCAAACTAAAGAGATGGATGAGGATCTACAGGATCTCACCATGGATGATCTGGAAGCATTAATCACTGAGGGAATTACATTGAGTGCTGGTAGGTTGGTTGATGAATCTGCTACATTTTTTTCTGCAGAGCCTACTGCACAACATGAAGGTGAACAGAGTGAGGATTTTGATGGAGAGAAGATTATTGATCACAATGAACCAAGTGCCAGCTCAGAAGAATCCATTGAATATCAGGGTGGATTTGACTTTGAGAGCACTCTTACTAAAACTGCCATCATCCTGCACAAGATTGGTAATGCTGAAGGATTCCAAGTGGAAAATGAGGCTATATTCAATCCACAGGGAGTTGAAGAGGAGGTACAGGTTGCTGGGGTACAAACAGCACCTGGACAAAGGTTGGAACAGGAGGTACAGGCTGCTGAGTCTCAAACAGCACCTGGACAAAGGTTGGAACCAGATTTGGGTTTGGAGGAAACCCCTGTTGTAGAAGAGGCTGCTGTAGTGGAGCCTACTGGAGCCAAGGCCACTGTAGGGAAGGATAGTCAGCAGGCTGCTGTTATTGATCAAGAAGAACAGTTGCTGGACTATGACTACAGTGATGAAGAATTTTAAATTTTTGGAGAAGAAGAAGTTGCTGAAGAACCTGCACAAGATCCTATCATTGAAGATATTCTTGGTGCTATGGTTGAGGAAGGACCTCCCCCTGCTGGGAGAGATATGAGTAAGGCAATGGTCATCAGCAGACAACAGGCACATTACAGAGTTGAAGAGCCTGCTGATGGACCTACTGATAGTAGAATGACCAGTGAAGTACCAGTTGAAGTACTAAATGAGTTGAGGACTGTAAGGCATGATATGCAACAGTTAAGGACTCAACTGGACAGACAAGAAAGAAGATTTGAAGAACTGATGGCTCTAGTTAATGAAAACAGACAATCTGCTGATACAGCTGCTTCAAACATCGCTTCCACTCAAAATGCTGTGAATGATCTGATATATGATGTAAAATATATCAAGCAAGGGAACACACTGAAGGACAAGTTTTTGAAAGATCAACTCACATCTATTCATCAGAAACTTGACAACCTTGCTGCAACATCTGAACCTACCGAGCCTGCTGCTGCACAACAACCTGCTGTGCCTGATCCCAAACTCACTGAAAGAATCAACAGACTGGAGGAGACATTGCAATCCAGGATTACTTCTCTTGATACTAGAACTGGAACTATGGAAGGTCAATTGCATAGAGTGATAGTATCACAGGAAGCTATTCATGGCCTTATATCCCGTTTTGTTGATGATGTCATTAAGGGGGAAGAGGGCCAATCAGCTGCAGCAAAGGAGGCTGCAAGACTCTTTGCACAGAAGAGATGGACAGATGATACAAATGCTTTTAGGCAACCTGCACCTGGCAGAGTCCAACTTACTGATGATCTGTTTAGACAGTACAAGAAAGAGTATTACAACAGGAAGAAACCTTATCATGACATGGGGTTTCATGAAGGTCTTAACTCTTTCTTGGGTTTGAAATTTTGGGAAGCAAGAGTCAGAGCCTTAAGGGCAAGCAACAGAAGTAGAAGAAGTAGCAAAGGTGATAAGGTGCTACCTGTTACAAAAGCAAAGGACTCACTGGATGAATTCAAGGAACTATATATGAAGTTTGGATTCAGAGTGAATGAAATTAATCTTATCCTCCCTGAAGCTTGGAACTGGTGGAAGCAAGTCAATCCCTACATTGATTTTACACTGATTGAAAATGAATGGATGAGGGATATGATAGAACAAATCAGAGCCTATCAAGAACAAGCTGAGAAGGCTAGAAGAGAAAGAGAGAAGAGACAATAGATCAGCATACTTATTTTTCCTTATCTTTGCTGTATCTAGTTGTAATAATTGAACAATGATTATAATGAGAATTGACTGAATTTGTTCTGTTTTTGTGTTTTATCTTTTTGCTTTGTTGATTAGGTGAGGGTAGTGGCATCATCACCAAAAAGGGGAAATTGTTGGACTTATTCCTCGGTTTTGATGATGAGTGCCATACTAGCTGTTATAGTGCAAAGGCAAAAAGATGTCTAGATTAAAATGTATAGGCTTATTAGAGTTTGATTCATAAATAGGTTTGATCAAACAAGCACTGTAAAGGCCTGCTGGTTGATATCAGCAGACTGGTCTAGGTCAGTAGGGTAGATAGATCAGTAGACTAGTCAGGAACCTGCTGAAGATCAAGACTGAAGGCTGAGGGTTCAAACTTAGTAGATGAAGGCTAAGGGATCAAACTTAGTATTTAAAGTCAAGGATATGGAATCAGAATTTAGGCAAGTCTGTGATGACCTAAACTGATTACATATTACCTTGTGTAGAAGGTCTAAGTTCCATAAGTTGGATGATGATTGGAACTTAGTTATAATTAAAATGATGTAATCTAACTACACAAATAAAAGTTAGATAGAAGTAATCAGCTGCACTGTATTTTATATACAGTTATATGATGATCAGCAGACTGATAGGTATCTCAGCAGACTCATGAACCTGCTGATGTATTACCTCGATTAATTCAAGATTATCTTGGAAGATTACATGGATAAGGACAGCCAACTACCTCTGACTTATCAAGAAAATCAAAGGCTGAGATTAAAAAGATGTTGGGATGATTCAGGACTTTATCCAATGGACACAAGTCAAAGGGTGGACAGACTGCACTGTCAAAAAGGAATTCTGACAGTGTCAGTCCTATGAATAGTGACAGAATGCAAATCAGATGGGACAAAAACAAGGAACGGTTACATTTGAATTTCAAATACAAGTCACATGCACTCTTGCCAATAAATAGAAGACTATCAACTCAGAAAAAGATGATGAAAATTTGAGAAAAACTTTAAGTAATAACACTGAGCTGAAAAACACCCTGCTGAACTTGCTGAGTATAAAGCTGCTGATCTAGTGAATTTCTTCAAGTGTATTATGTATTCAAGCTGCATCAAGACTACACACTTGGAGACTGCAAGCTGCTGATTACATCATCCTAATCAAGCTGCTGCAACTGAATCATTTACTTGATTCAATCTTTATTTTATAAAGAACCTGCTGAAGATAGTGAAACATCTGTTGGGTGTGAAAGTCTGTTGTTTGTGGTGGAGCTGGTGAAGAGGCAATCCTACCCTTCAAGGACCAGTGGAAGACTAAGGAGCAGCAATCCTACATGTTCCCAGTTTTCAGTTTGTGAAGCCATAGTTATTGGTGAAGGACAAGCAACTTAGAAATCTTTGTAAAAGCTACATCAAAGATCTCTAGTGAATTTCCTCCAACATCACAGGAGAAGAGTGGACTGACAGGATTACATCACCTGGAACCACTATAAAAATCTGCCTACTTACTTTCAGCATTTACTTTCTGCACTCAGTTTATTATACACATCAACCTACTGAATCTAGCAACTGAAATCACACACTTGCACTACTGAGTATCTAATACTTAGTATCATATTTAACAACAAGTAATAAGGCTTAATTTTGATTTTATTCCGCTGCACAAATTCAGCAAACTGAATTGTCAGTAGACTACTGTCTATCAGCAGGCTACTGAGGTCTCAGCAGACTACTGAAGTATCAGCAGACTGCTGAAGTTGCAGAATTTGTTAACTCCAAAGTTTTAAGTGTTAAGTTTATTCACCCCCCTCTAAACTTAACCAAAGCCTTTTCAAGGGACCAACAAAATCTAAACCAAAAGAAAGTCTTTTAGCTGCAGTCAAAAGAGTTTTCAAGTATCTAAAAGAGACCTTGGATGTAGGAATTTGGTATTCAAAAGATGGAACCTTCAAAGTTATATCCTACTCAGATTCTGATTATGCTGGATGCAAGATTGATAGAAAAAGCACCACAGGAACTTGTCAGTTGATGGGAAATAGACTAGTTTCCTGGTTTAGCAAGAAACAGAATTCAATATCAACTTCCACTGCTGAAGCTGAATATATTGCTGCTGGAAGCTTCTGTGCACAAATACTTTGGTTAAGGCAACATTTAAGGGAGTACGGAATTGAAGAAAGAGAAATTCCTATAATGTGTGACAACACAAGTGCAATTGCAATCACAGAAAATCCTGTTTTGCACTCAAGAACCAATCATATTGATGTGAGACATCATTTTATAAGAGATCATGTTGAAAAGAAAGATGTGGTGGTTCTTTACATCCCTACTGAAGATCAAATTGCTGACATTTTCACTAAACCATTGGATAGTGAAAGATTTGCTAAGTTAAGGACTGAACTTGGAATTATAAAAGTTGACTGATACACCTATGATCAGCAATGTACTGGAATTCACCAAGAGAATTAGTCTTTGCTATGTTGGGTGAGCTCACTTAGCAAAATACTCATTGGTATCAACAGTTCCAAGTACTTATGTTTGGACAATTGAGCAAATGAAGTTGCCAAGGGGATTGGTCTTTGTCATGTTGGGTGAGCTCACTTGACAGATCAGTCATTAGTATTAAACTTCATCTTGTATTTTCAGTTGGACAAAACTAGAAGAATTGAAGATCAACAAAGTAACATTATCAGCAGGCTGCTGAAACATTTTGTCAGCAGACTGTTGAGCCTAGTCTACTGATGGCAAAAGTCTGCTGAGGAATACAACAGTCAAACCTTAACAAAAGTCAAAAAGCAAAATAGCGGGATATTTATTCTATCTTTATAACCACAGTTACACGATGGAACGATTACCATTCTTTATGGATAAGTTATTGGCCACGTGTCAAGATCTCATTTATTCAAATATAATCATGGTTAATGCTACAGTACGTGCTCTGACAGTTTCCAACCACTACTCTCGGTTATATATACAGACCTATACACAGAAGATACTTCAACTCTCATATTGCCATTCTCTGCAAATACTTTGTGTGAACACAGATTTGAAAGCTTTCTTCTTCATCTTTCTCATTTATAATGGCGAACAAGGATGATATTCATATTGGTACTAGTCAAAGTGTGAGAGGATATCTTACTGACTGTGACTCTACTGAGTTAGCTGTTAAGATTAGAAGAAGAATCAAAAGGATTGCTGGGTTGGAAAATGTTATCAACAGAAGGCTGGAAAGAATCTCATATGTCAACGTGTTGGAATTCTGGAAGAACATAGTTATACATGAAGGAAGAGAGTCCTTCACTTCAACGGTAAATGGTAAAGAGATTGAAATATCTTCAGACCTACTGAGAGAGATTTTTCATTTTGGACTTAGAAATGGCGCTCCTACCAATCCAGAAGCAATGAATCTGCCAAGAATGAAGTTTGTGGATGCAATAAAGATAAATGAGCAGATATCTTCATCACTAGGCATTAATGTGAAGCATATTGGATATGAGTATAATCTGCTGAGCAAATTAATTGCCAAAACCATTTTGGGATTCATTGGGAGTCTAGATACACTGTTGGACCTAAAATAGACCTACTGATCATCATCTGCAGAAGTATGAAGTTTGATTGGGCTGGATTCTTTATACATTACATGAAGAAGGTGTTTACTGAAGATAGAGATGGTTTAAGGAAGTCCAAAACCAAACCTCTAGGTCCACTGATTCAGACCTTGTTGAATCATTTTCAGATACCTGATGTTGCACCAGAGAAGATTAACAAATCCAGATACAAGCCAGAAGTTGCTACTCGTATTCTAGGATTAGATGATGATGAAGATGTAGATGATGAGGCTACAGGAAGTTTTAATGATGGTGGAGATGATGATGCTGGTGGCGAGCAGGTTAAGCAAGTTGCTAAGTCTGCTGCACCTAAGAAGACTGTTGAGAAGAGAAAGACTGCGGACACAAGAAAAATCACAGAAATGTTAAAGCCTTGGAAAACAAGGAAACAGACTGCTGAGTATACTGAGGGTCCAGTTGAAATTGAGGTTACTGACCTTGCTGTCACAAAGAAGAAGTCTGCTGCTGATATTTTGAGAGAACAACATAAAGCAGATAGTTGAAATAGAAAAGCTACTGAGTTTGAAACTGAACAACCTTCTTAGAGAATGAAGGAGATTGTTACAAAGAAAAAGAAACATGGCAAAGGCAAGGAACTGAGGGTCCTTGAAGAACAAAGTGAAGAAGTAGTGCAAGAGGCTATTGAGGCTGAACCTTTAAAGATTGTTTTGCCTACTGTGAGTGGAGAGGTTGTTGTTGAGCAACCTACTGAGGTTACAGAAGAACCACATCAGACTACTGAGTCTGCACCTACTGTGGATGTTGATATAACAATACAAGACCCTGCAAATTCTGCAATAGTTCAGGGGGAAGAGCAGTCAGCTGCTAACCCTGCTGATGAGCATGTATGTCAGAGGGAAGCAAGTGTTGAACAGATGGAGGTGGTAGGTACAAATGTACACTCTTAAGGAAGCAAGTGTTGAACAGATGGAGGTGGTAGGTACAAATGTACACTCTGAAGAACCTTCTGACCTGTTCGTATCTGCAACAGATACTCTTACTCATCTTGTTGAATCCTTTGGGGACAACAAGTTGAGCAATCTGCTCCAAAGAGGTCATCAATGCCATATGAAAGGAGGGAGCAGAAATCTAAGAAGGATAAGGTAGATCCCAAATTCAAAAGGGTGCAAAGGTATTTTCAATGGAAGTTTGGATTCTACCAGAAACAAAAACCAGCTGCTGATCCAATGAGTGGATTTGAAGAATGGGCATTTAATCAGCTGGGTGTGGACAGCCAATTGGAATTAGTAGATACAACCTTACTGCAGACTAGGCTGATGGATTTGTTGGATGAAGGGAAGAAGAGTGCCAAATTAATGTTCAAAGATCCAAAATACACACCTGACAGTGATGACTCTTCATCATCTGACTCTGATGGTGATTCCCCCATGTACCCTGGGGAGACCAGTGGAGTGGCAAAAGGGACAACTGATGAAGCCACTGGTCAAAGATCCACTGATGGTACAACAGATCAATCTGTTGATGCTGGTGAGGCTGCTGAAGGCCAGCAAACTGCAGATTTGGATGAAGAAAATGTAATTGATTATAGTGAGCCTGATGTTAGTTCTGAAGATTCAGTTCAATATCAAGATTGGATTGACACTCAGGGCACTATCTCTAAATTTGTTGAGGATCTACAGAAGATTGCTGATGCTGGAGGGATTCTAGAGGAAAACATGGAAACTTTTCCTCTCATTTGTGTAGAAGAGAGTGTCCTAATCACCGAGGAACAGACAGTGATTGGACAGGAGGTTCAGGCTACTGAGGTTCAAACAGCACCTGAACAAAGGTCGAAACTGGTGGTACAGGTTGCTGAGGACCAAACTGCACTGGACAAAGGTTGGAACTCCAAACAGGTTTGGAGGAAACCCCTGCTGTTGTTATAGAACAGGCTGCTGTAGTAGAGTCTGCTGGAGGAAAGGTCACTGAAGGGAAGGATGGTCAGCAGAATGCTGTTATTGATGAGGATGAGCAACTGCTGGACAATGACTTCAGTGATGAGGAGTTTCAAATGCCTGAGGAGGAACATATTGAAGATGAAGCACAACAGGAATTTGTACCAATCTTGGAAGAACCTACCCTAGATCCAATTCTGGAGGAATTCCAAGGTCGTAACCCTGCTGGAAGGGATATGAGTTGGGCCGTGGTTGTCAACAGGCAGAGGGCACCGGACAATGTGGAAGAGCCTACTGATCAGTCTGCTGGACATATGGCTGGAGGAAAGGCTGGTGGGGCATCAGCACAGGTGTTGGATGAGTTGAGGGCTGTCAGAAATGACATTATAAGATTAAGGACTCAACTTGACAGGCAAGAGCAGAGGTTTGAAGATTTGATGAATCTAGTGGAAAATAGATGGAGAACCACTGAGACTGTTGCTTCCAATATTACCTCCACTCAGTATGCTCTTGCTGACCTTGCACTAGATGTAAAGGGAATTAGACAAGGTAATACACTGAAGGAGAAGTTTCTGAGAGACCAACTTTGATCCATTCACCAGAAACTGGACAAACTTACTGATGCATCCAAGCCTGCTGAGGCTGAATCTGCTGGAACACTTTACCCTGCTAGATTGGATCCTAAGCTTACTGAGAGGATCAATCTACTAGAGCAGACATTGCAAGGAAGGATCACTACAGTTGACACTAGAACAGAGATTATGGAGAGTCAACTGAACAACTTAGTGATCACACAAGAAAGTGTTCATGGCCTGCTGTCCTGTTTTGTTGATGATGTCAATAAGGGGGAAGAGAGCCAATCAACAGTAGAAAAAAAGGCTACTAGAATCTTTGCACAGAAGAGATGGGAAGCTGACACCAATGTATTTAGAGAACCTGCACCTGGTAGACTTCCACTGACTGATGATCTTTTCAAGGAGTACAAGAAGGTCTACTATAACAAGAGAAGACCTTACCATGACAAGGGCTTTCATGAGGGACTCAATTCCTTTTTGGGGCTTAAGTTTTGGGAAGCAAGAGTTAACGCCTTGAGATCTTCACACAGGGGTGGAAGAGGTGGTAGAGGTGGAAGGAGTCTACCTACTACATCAGCTAAAGATTCACTGAATGAATTCAAGGAATTATACAAGCGTTTAGGCTTCAGAGTACATCAGATCATTCTTACTCTACCTGAAGCATGGAAATGGTGGAAAGAAGGAATCCCCATATTGATTTTTCCCTTATAGAAAATGAATGGATGAGACAAATGGTTAGAGAAATAAGGGAATATCATGAGCAGCAAGAGAAGGAGAGGCAAGAAAGAGAAAGAAGAAACTAGACCAGCATACATATTTGCTTTATTTTTGCTGAATCTAGCCTGTAATACTTTTGAACAAACTGATTATAATGAGAAATGACTGAATTTGTTCTGTTTTTGTTTTTACTCTTTTTGCTTTGCTGTAAGGAGTGTATTGGCATCATCACCAAAAAGGGGGAAATTGTTGGACTTATTTTTAAGTTTTAGAAATGAGTGCCATACTAGCTGTTATAGAGCAAAGGCAAAAAGATGTCTAGATAAAACGTATAGGCTTATTAGAGTTTGATCTTGTATAGGTTTGATAAAACATGCACTCTAAAAGGTCAGCTGACATTTATCAGCAGACCTGTCTATATCAGTAGGGTACCTGAGTCAGTAGACTAGTTTAGGAACCTGCTGAAGACTGAAGGCTGAGGGCTCAAACTCAGTTATTGAAGGCTAAGGGATCAAACTTAGTATTTAAAGTCAAGGATATGGAATCAGAATTTAGGGGAGTCTGTGATGACCTAAACTGATTGCATATACCTTGTGTACAAGGTCTAAGTTCCACAAGTTAAATGGTAATTGGAACTTGGTTATGATTAAAATGGTGTAATCTAACTTAATAATAAAAATTTAGATACAAGAGAAGTCAGCTGAAGTGTTTTAATAAACACATCAACTTTGGAACAGCTGACTGATATGTATTTCAGCAGACTAATACCCACAGGAACCTGTTGATATATATCTTGAATTATTCAAAGGTTACATTGGAAGAATACAAGGATAAGGACAGATAACAACCTCTAATTTTATCTAACAAATCACTGGTTATAATTAAAGGAACGTTGGAAAGAAACAGAGCTTTATCCAATGGATACAAGTCATAGGGTGGACAGACTGAAGACTGTCAAAAAGCAATCGACAAGTGTCAGTACTATGAACAGTGACAGAAAGCAAGTCAAGATGGGACAAATCTGAAATGGCTATGTTTGAATTTCAAACATAAGTCACAAGGATTCCTACCTATAAATAGAGGACTCCTAATTCAGATACAAGTGATGATTCATAAGAAAGAAAAACAACATAAAATCGTGAGCTTCAGATTCTTATAAGAAATCACCCTGCTGACCCTACTGAGCTTAAAGCTACTGATCCAAAAAACTTCTTCAAGTGTAATCTTCTATCAAGCTACATCAAGTTTACACACTTGAAGACCTCAAGCTGTTGATCATATCATCCTGATCAAGTGAAGACTAAATCACTTGCTTGATTCAAACTTTCTTTTATAAAAAATCTGCTGAAGACAGTGAAGCATCTTTGGGTGTCAAGGTCTGTTGTTTGTGGTAGAGCTGGTGAAGAGGCAATTCTACCCTTCAAGGACCATTGAAAGACTCTGGAGCAGCAGTCTTACATGTTCCAAGTGTTCAGTTTGTGAAGCCATAGTTATTGGTGAAGACAAGCAACTTAGGGATTTTTGTAACTGCTATCTCAAGGATCTCTAGTGAATTACCTCCAACATCACAGGAGAAGAGTGGACTGATAGGATTATTCCACCTGGAACCACTATAAAAATGGCCTACTTACTTTCTGCATTTACATTTTGCACTTAGTACATTTAGCACATCAACCTATTGAACTAGCAATTGAATGACACACATACACTACTGAGTATCTAATACTTGGTATCATATTTTAACAACAAGTAATAAGGCTTAATTTAAATATATTCCGCTGCAACAAATTCAGTAAAGTCAATAGTTAGCAGACTACTGCGAGTCAGCAGACTACTGAGTTATCAGCAGGCTGCTGAAGTTGTTGAGTTTGTTAACTCCAAAAGTTTTAATTGTTAAGTTTATTCACCCCCCTCTAAACTTAACCAAAGCCTTTTCAACGGACCAACAATTGGTATCGGAGCAGTGCTTCTGTTCCGAAGTAATCCTACTTGTTGTGCTTGTGAAAATACATTGAAAATTTTTCAAGTTTCTGATTTTCAAAGCTTTGCATCATGGATAACAACCAGTATGCTAGAACAATGTTGATGTGTTCTTTAGATCATTTTGATGAGTATAAACGTTGTATGCTTTTCTAGCTGCAACACATGATGAGATGATGAATGTGCTGACTGATGGACCATTGGAAATTACAAAAGCTATAACTGTGGATAATCAAACTCAGTACATTCCAAAGCCAAAAAGAGAATGGAATGCTGAAGATAGAAAAAGAGCAAACCTCAACAATATTGCTATTGATATCATATACAGAACCTTGGATAGCAATATGTACATGAAGGTGAAATATTGCAATGCTGCAAAAGAACTTTGGGACAAGTTGCAGTTAATCTATGAAGGCACTGATGCTATCAAGAAAAACAAGATCAGTGTGGCAAAGAAAAAGTTCCAGGAGTTCAAAATGAAACCAAATGAAACTATTGAACAAATGGAGTCAAGATTCAATGCAATCATGGATGAACTCACCATACTGAGTGTGAAGTACTCACAAGAAGAAGTCAATTCAAAAATCTTGAAAGCATTACCAAGAAAAGAAGTTTGGGAAATGAAGGTGACTGCCATAGAAGAAATGAGAAGTCTATATGAAGAGGACACCTTCAAATTGTTTTCAGATCTTAAGGCATATGAATTTAGTAAGAAACTTGTAGCTGAGACAGAAAAAGAAGAACAAAAAACCACTGCATTGGCTGCTACACATCAAGAAGAAACATCAGGAGCTCAAGATGATCTACTGGATGAGATGCAAGAGCAAATTGCCCTACTGAGCAAGAAAATAAGAATGATGAAAACTGGAAAGGGTTCTCCTAGGAACTTCACAAAGGAATTTAGTGAAAAGAAGAATGAGGAATCCAAGAAAGACAATGATTACTTGTGCTATCAATGCAAGAAACCAGGACACTTCAAACCTGACTGTCCTAAACTAAAATAAAAGAAAGAACTTGATTATCTTATCTTCAATTGCAAGAAGCCTGGACATTTCAGACCTGACTGTCCAGACCTACTGAAGAGCAAAAGTCAACAAAGAAGATCTGGCAAGAAAGCTATGGTTGCTGAATATGAATCAGGATATGAAGTTGAATCAGAAAAGGGAAATGAATCTGATGATACTGCACTTGTTGCTGATATGGATGATTATGCTTTAATGGCAAATATGGATGAAACATAGGAGGTATACAATTCTGTATCTATTAACACTCCTGCTGGAAGTGATTGTGAATCAACTTGTGGTTCAAATCCAAAAAATTATGACAATGAAGAAATTTTGGATGCCATCCTTAATCAACTAAGGATAATACAATATGGTTATGAGATTGTGAAGGCTGAAAAAGAAGCTCTTCAAATAGAAGTTGAATGATTAAAAGCTGAATTAAGAATTATCAAAGGAAAGGAAAAAGAAGTTGGACAGAATAAGCACAAGTCTGTTGTACATTCAGTAGCTGCTGAATCTGCTGAACAATCTTGTTCCTCCACTGCATTCAAATCTGGAAAGCCTTATGGTGATAGAACATGCCTTGGATTTGGAACTCAACAATCCAATAAGAGTGGATCCAGTAAGGTTACTGAACCTAGTACCAGAATTGGTCCCAAGTTTGTGCCTGCACAAGATCCAACTCCCAAAAGGGTTGCTGAGACAGTGAAGCCTACCGAGAAAACTTCAAGGAAGCAATATCAGAAGTCAAAAAGGTCAACAACACCTAACAAAAAGAATAAATCTAAAGGTAGGACTGCTGTACCTTCTAGACCTGTTGATAGCAGACCTGCTACCAAGCCTGCTGGACCAAAAAGAGGCAAAAATCAGAAATATTCCAAGGATAATAATCCTAAACCTAAAAATGTCAACCATTCAAGGGATACTTATCTCAGGAGGAAAGGTAGACTGTTCCCTACTGATGATGATTGGAATATTCCTGCCCCCACTGCTAGAAACAACAGATATAACCATACTGTTAGGGTAAAACCTCGGCAATGGATTCGGCAGAGGACTCAGCAGAGGACTTATATAAGACCTCAGCAGAGACCTCAGCAGACTCCATATTACAGGGCTGTTCTTAACAGACAGCAAACCTATGGTTATACTAGTGCTTCTAACAAAAGAAATCACTCCAAACAACACTATATACCAAAAGGCCAGAAAGCATATGTGAATCCTACACAACCAAATGTTAGACCCTATAGATGTGTAGAATACATGTATGAACAAAAGTATGATACCTTTAGAAGAAGACCTTATGGAAACTTGCCAAGGGTCATGCTTACCACTGATCATCATGGACCCGAATAGTTTTGGGTACCTAAAATACATTAACTTTATTTTGTAGGGTGTCTGGTACTTTGACAGTGGATGTTCCAGACATATGACAAAGAATAAGCACTGTTTGTCAAACTTTGTGGCAAAGGATGGTCCAAGAGTGAATTTCGGCAACAAGAACACACCTGGATACACAAGTGGATATGGCACACTTGTGAGAAATGGATTAACAATCAGAAATGTTGCATTTGTGGAAGGACTGGACTACAACCTACTGAGCACTGGACAGTTTTGTGACATGGGTTACAAGGTCACTTTTTACAAGGGTACCTGTATTGTCATTAGTGAAAGAGGTGATCAAGTTGTGTTGGCTGGAAGAAGACAACAAAACATGTATGTTGTGGATTTGTCTACTGCTGTTCCAGAAACTTGCCTGATTGTGCATACCAAGTCTGAACTTAGTTGGCTATGGCATAAGAAGTTAAATCATCTAAACTTTTATGATATCAATCAGTTGGTGAAGAAGAAACTGGTGATTGGTTTACCTGAGATCACATTCAAAAAAGATGCTATATGTGATGCTTGTCAGCAAGGTAAACAGACAAAATCTAGCTTCAAATCAAAGACTAAGCAATCAACAAAAAGAGTTTTGGAGCTGATGCACATGGATCTGTTTGGACCGGTTACACCAACAAGTGTAACAGGAAAGAAGTACACTCAATTGTTGGATCAATAATGTGCAGTATAACACTTTAGAAGGGGTTTGAATAGAGTGTTGGGGGGATTTTAGAGAGATGAACTCTCTCAGCTGGCTTCTTCATCTTCATGTTTTTGCTTGCCAAATCCTTTCCATTGCTGTGTTCTAGCTCTTGTTCTTTGCTCAATCTGCTTCCTTGTTACTTTTCTTTCTCTTTTCTGAATTTACAGCTCCTGTTTTGAGCCATGGCTCGAAAGAATAAGAAAACTATTAGAGATGACACTGTTCCTGATTCTGATCCAGATGAAGCTGAAGTTTCTGGTGATATACAGGTTGCAGCAGCTCCCAAAGCCTTTGTTGCTCCCTCTGTAACTCTAATCGAAGCTCAGATTGAAAGTGGGACGCTTCCATTAAAGGATAACACTGTTCATCATCAGCCTGCAAAGGTCGTTTTGGAACCTGGAGTGGATGATGTTGTTAATGCTCATTCCTTGGTGGAATTGAAAGAACCTGCTTCTAAATGTTGTAATCCTAGAGTCTATGAGGCAATGAGATTGAAATCTGGAAAGCTTGTTACACCTGCTGCTACTATTTCAAAAAAGAAGTCTGTCTTGGCCGAAGGTGATTTGGCAGGTATATCTTCTCTTTCAGAGTTGTTAGAATTTGAAAAACAGGCTGAACAAACTGTTATTGACAAATTAAAGATTGGTGGTGTGTCTGATAAGACATTTGAGAGTGTCAGTGCTCCTGTTGGGCAGGTTCTTGCATCTGCAGAGCCAGTTTCTGAAGGTGGTGTGATAGAACCTGGTTCTTCAGTTGTAGAGCTTGCTTCTGAAGGTGTTGCTGGCACTTTAGGACCTGGTGGTGTGATAGAACATGGGACTCAGTTAGAGGTGGATCCTGGCTCTATTGCAAGTAAGGAAAATGTTGCCCCTGTTTCTGTTGCCCCTTCTGGTGTAAGTTCTGATACTACTTCTGGAGATTACCTAGGGCCTAATGCTACTAAAGCTATGGATGAATTTGCTTCTTGGGTACAAATGGTCAAGAAAAATAGGGAACCTTCAGATGATGTTGTTCTTTTGACAGATCATGTTGATTACATCAATCAAGATACTGTGTTTCTGGAAGAGGAGGATACTAATGATGATTCTATGGAGAAATTGAGTTTGATTGGCATCTTTCCTTCAAAATTTCCTGGAAGAGATGCAGTTCAAAAGATTGTTAATGCTTGGCCAAGAAAGTGCAGATACCATTATCACAATTCTGGATGGATAGTGTTTCTTTTTGAACAAGAGATTGATCTTAATGAGGTACTGCAGGCTGGTCCCTTCTATGCTTTTGGAAAGCCCTTTCTTTTAAAAAAGATGCCTGTAATGTTTGATTTTAGTAAAGATGCTTGTACTACAGTTCCAGTTTGGATTCAGCTGCCTAATCTTCCACTAAGGCTTTGGAAGGATAGAGCTTTGAGTAAGATATGTTCTTTCCTGTGGAGTCCTCAGTATACTGATAAAGTCACTGCTGCCAAAAAAGTGCTTAGTTTTGCAAGATGTCTTGTGGAAATTGACTTAAAGATGGAGTTGCCTTCTGTTATTCCTATTACTATGCATGATGGAAAGGTCCTTATGCAGCATGTTTTATATGAGGAAAGTCCCAAATTCTGTTCCAAGTGTAACAAATTAGGCCATAATGAACAAGGCCATGATGATTTTAAAGGTGAGGTTCCTGCATTGTATGTGGCAAGGTCAAAAAAACCTGGTGTTTCTAAACCTAACCCCTCAAAGAAGAAAAAAGTGGTTATTCTTGAAGATGATGGTAAGAATGATACTGCTCCTGTGACAACTCCTGTGCTAGTTGATGTTCCTTCCTCTGCTGCAACATCTACACTGGTGGACAAAGGAATGGAAGTGGAGAAGACTCCTGTTGCTAATATTTTGATGTTTTGGATCCTGATAAATGTTCTACTTGGGCCAGTGATGCTGAAGCTGAAGATTTGGGGGAAAAAGGGGACATTGCTGCCTCTGGTTCTAGGAAATCAAGGAAGAAAAAGAAGAATAAAAGGAATAGCACTGCTGGTGTTTCTGGAAATGAAGGGAAGAGATCTGATGTAGTCTCTAGAGGTAAATCACCTCTAGGTAGACAAAAATGATTGGTTTTTGGAATGTTAGAGGGTTCAATAAGGTTTCTAAACAATCTACTGTTGTCAAATACCTTAGACAACATAAGATTACCTTATTTGGAATCCTTGAGACCAAACTGTCTCAAATTAGTATGGATAAATTTTTGAAGTATAAGATTCCTACCTGTAAGTCTGTAAATAACTTTGATCAACATGATAATAGGAGGATGTTAGTTATTTGGGATCCATCTTTTGTTTCTTTGGAGGTTTTAGAAGTTGATGGTCAGTGGATCCACTGCAGTGTCAGGCTGAATGTTACTGGTGATGTTTCTCTGGTTACTTTTGTGTATGGTTTACACTCTGTTGGCCATAGAAGAAGTATGTGGGACAGACTTAGAGAATTGAGTGTTTGTTCTTCTCTTCCTTGGATGGTTTTAGAGGATTTCAACTCTGTGCTTTCTGTTGAAGATAGGATGAATGGGAATATTCCCACTGATTATGAAATGCAAGATGGTGTGGATTGTTGCTTGGATGCTAATCTTACTGATATGAATTCCTCTGGTGAATTCTTTACTTGGAGTTCTTCTAGTGTTCTTTCTAGAATTCATAGGGTGCTGGTTAATGCTTATTGGTATGACTGGTGTGTGAATACTTTGGCTTTTTTTGACCCTGCTGGTTTGCATTCTGATCACTCCCCTTAAATCTCTAACTACTGATTCTGTGATCAGAATGAAACCTTTTAAATTTTTCAATATGTGGATGCAACATCAAAGTTATATGGAGATTCTTACACAGAGCTGGAGTCAAGATGTTTATGGTACTGCTATGTACCAACTTTGTAGAAAGCTTAGAAGATTGAAGAAGCCTTTGAAGGAAATGAATAAGCTTCATTTTGCTCATATATCTGTTAAGTCTGAAAATGCTCAGAAGGTGCTTGGGGAATTGCAAACTTTATACAACCTGGGACCTACTGAGGCTTTGTTATCTCAAATTGGGGATTAGAAAAGGATCTGTTCTACTTTGGAAAGGGCAGAATCCAGTTTTCTTTCTCAGAAAGCTAAGGGGCAGTATGTGAAGCTAAGTGATAGGGGGTCCAAGTTCTTTCACTCTATGGTGAAGAGGAATAATGTTAGGAATCATATCTCATCCATACAACTTGCTGACAGTTCTTTCACTACTTCTTATGATCAGATTGATGATTCTTTTGTTAGTTTTTACACTGACTTATTGGGTACTGAGACTTTGGCAGCTCCTATTGATGAAGATGTTGTTAGTGCTGGCCCTACTATTTCTAGGGTTCAGTTTGATAATCTGCTGGTGGATGTCACAGCCTTGGAGGTAAAAAAAGCTCTCTTTTCTTTCTCTGACAATAAAGCACCTGGTCCTGATGGTATTCTGCTGGCTTCTTTAAGAAATCTTGGGATATTGTTGGAGCTGATTTCACTAATGCTGTCTTGGAATTCTTTAATAATGATGCTATTTTGAATCAAGTTAATCATGCTATTATTGCTTTGATTCCTAAGTCTACTCATGCTGCTTCTGTTGGTGACTACAGGCCTATCTCCTGTTGTAATACTACTTACAAAGTTATATCTAAGATTTTGGCTACTAAACTGTCTTCTTGTCTGCCTGATCTTATTGATGAATTCCAAACTGGTTTTGTTGATGGTAGGGCCATGTCTTACAACATTTTCTTGTGCCAAGAGTTGATCCGGAAGTATGGGGTTGCCAGGGGTCCCCCTAGATGTATGATAAAGGTGGATATTAAAAAGGCCTTTGATTCAGTGCATTGGTCCTTCTTGGAGGCTGTTTTGAAAGGATTTAGTTTTCCTGACAGGTTTGTGAAGTGGATCATGCTTTGTGTTACAACTACATCCTTCTCCCTATCTATTAATGGTGACCAGAATTCTAAGCATTCTTGGTGAGCTCAAGGGGTTTTCCCTGGGAAAAGGGGCCTGAGACAAGGGGATCCTCTCTCTCCTTTCCTCTTTGTTCTTGGTATGGAATACTTCTCAAGAATGCTTAGAATTCTGGGGGAGGATTCAGAGTTTAACTTTCACAATGGATGCCAGAATTTGAAGATTAATCATCTTGCCTTTGCAGATGACTTGATGCTCTTCACTAGAGGAGATCCTATATCTGTCTCCTTAATGATGAACTGTCTTACTGATTTTGGTATGTGTTCTGGCCTGGTTATTAATTTGCATAAGTCCGAAATTTTCTGTGCTGGACTGGATGAGTATAACAAGCATGTTTTATTAGACATCTCTGGTTTGAAAGAAGGTGTGATGCCTGTTAGGTATCTTGGCATTCCCTTGTGTGCTGTTAGGTTAAATGTGATGCATTATGATCCCTTATTCACTACTTTGAGGAATTACTTTTGTAATTGGAAGGGTGCCACCTTGTCTTATGCTTGTAGGTTACAGCTGGTGAAATCTGTCATTCAAGGTGTGTACTGTTTTTGGCTAGGTATTTACCCTATCATTGGAAGTGTTAAGCTTAAAATGGATCAATTATGTAGGAGGTTTTTGTGGGGGGGATCCTGTGACTCTAACAAGAAATCAATTGTTGGCTGGAAGAAAGTTTGTTTGCCAAAATCTGAGGGTGGTTTAGGAATTTTTCAGTTGGAAGCTTGGAATCTTGCTCTTTTGTGTAGGATCTTGTGGAACTTCCAATGTAAGAAAGACTGCCTTTGGGTGAAATGGATCAATGCTGAGTACTTAAAGAATGCAGATCTGTGGTCTTATCCTTACAAGTCTACTGATTCTGCTTTAATCAAAACTGTCTTCAGAATTAGGGATAGGATCTTGAATTATGCTGGTTCTGCTGGTGCTGCTATTGCTATGTTGAAATCTTGGCCCATTGGTCCCAAATTATCCCCTACTAAAGCTTATGATTTCTTTAGGCACCAAAGTCCCAAGGTTTGGTGGTACAGACTTGTCTGGAACCCTAGAGCCACCCCAAAACACTGCTTTTTGATGTGGATGGCCATGAAACATGCTATGCTTACTACTGATAAGCTTCATTTTGATGACAAACTTTGCTCCTTGTGTGGATTGGTGAATGAATCTGCCTCTCATCTGTATTTTCAGTGTCCAATCTCCTGTATGATTTGGGGCAAGGTTAGGTTGTGGCTAGGTATCAATAGAAGACTGGAAACTATAACTGCTGCTCTCAGATGGATGAAGAGGAAATGCAGGGGAACTTCTCATGCAAATGTGGCTAGATGTGCCTCTGTTTCTGTGGTTGTTTACTGGATTTGGTACATGAGAAACATACAGAGGTTTGAGGGAGTACCTATGATGATTGATGATGTGTTGTTTTGCATTAAAACACATATGTTTTACATAATGCAGGCTGCATTCCCCTTGTACACTTTTACACCTTAATGTTTAGGTTTTGTATATCTTTTGTGATTTCTAGTAGGTTTTGTTGGTGGATGTATGAGATTATTTTGTTTCTCTACACACCTTGGGATATGCTCTGTGAGTTATGCTCTCACATGACCCCTTTTGACAGTTTTTGGGTGTTGTTATGTGTTTAGTGGCTGTTGTTTCTTGTTGCATATAACCTCAGGGGTCTTATGTAGCTTGGAATCAACAAATCTAACCGCTTTTCAACACTAGTGTAGGTGTTAGTTTAGTTCTAAATTATGATTAGGATGTAATCTCTTGTACTTTGCATACCTTGGTTATATAAAATTTTTACCTTTAACCAAAAAAAAGAAGTACACTCTGGTAATGTGGATGATTATGCAAGATACACTTGGGTAGTATTCATGAACAATAAAAGTGAAACACTTCAAAAGATGCCTGAACTTTTGAAGAGATTGCAAAATGAGAAAAGTTTGACAGTAGTGAAGATCAGATCAGCTAAGGGTACTGAATTTCTCAACAAAGTTATAAGAGAATATTGTGAGCAAAATGGTGTACTACATCAACTTGATGCTGCTGGTACACCTCAGCAAAATAGGGTTGCTGAGAAGAGAAACAGAACTCTAAAAGAAGCAGGAAGAACTATGATTTGTGAAGTATTATTACCTGAAAGATATTGGGCTGAAGCAGTTAATACAGCATGTTATACACAAAATAGAACCTCAGTGAACAAGAAGCTGCTGAAGACACCTTATGAGTTTTGGAATGGAAGGAAACCTAATATATCTTACTTTCATCCATTTGGAAGCAAATGTATTATTAAATCGTAAGGAGCTATTGAAGACTTTCCAACCAAAATCAGATGAAGGAATCTTCTTGGGTTATTCTTCTGTCAGTAAAGCATTCAGGGTACTGAACAAAAGGACACTGAAACATGAAGAGACAATACATGTTGTATTTGATGAACCCAAATTCACTGGCATGGAAGATGAAGCTTCAGAACCTGCTGAGAATCAATAAGTCACTGATCCAGAATGTGTTGATGTTTTGGAAAGGTTTAATGACTTAAAGATTTCTGACTCTGCCCCTGCTGAACACCCTGCTGGTAACATTACTGATGCAACAACTAAGGCAGTTCAAGGATCTGCTGAACCCCCTGTTGAAGAAACAGCAGACCCTACTGAAGATGATGTTCCTGAGAATCAATCTAACCAGAATCCATAATGGTTAAGGGATCACCCTGCTGAGCAAGTTATTGGCAATTTACAGCAAGGTGTGAGGACTAGAAGACAATTAGAAGCAATGTTTACATGTTTTCTATCTCAAATGGAACCTAAAGTTGTTGAAGAAGCAATATCAGATCCAGATTGGATAATTGCTATGCAAGAAGAACTGAATGAATTTGAAAGAAATCAAGTTTGGACATTAGTGGAAAGGCCTAATCATGCAAATATAATTGGCACAAAATGGGTATACAGAAACAAATTGGATGAATCTGGTACCATTGTAAGGAATAAGGCCAGACTAGTAGCAAAAGACTATTCTGAAGCAGAAGGAATAGATTTTGATGAAACATATGCCCCTGTTGCAAGGTTGGAAGCAATTAGATTATTCTTGGCATATGCTGCTTACAAAAAACTTCAAAGTATATTAGATGGATGTCAAAAGTGCATTTTTGAATGGCATTCTGGAAGGGGAGGTCTATGTTCAGCAACCTCCTGGTTTTGAAGTTAAAGATAAAGAAGATAAAGTGTACAGTCTCAATAGAGCACTTTATGGTTTGAAACAAGCACCAAGAGCATGGTATGAGACCCTATCTCAATTCTTAGTGGACAATGGTTTTACCAAAGGTACCATTGACAAGACTCTTTTCAGAATCAATGAAAGAGACAGCACCCTGCTGGTACAGATTTATGTTGATGACATAATTTTTGGTTCTGAAAATGAATTGCTATGTGAGAAGTTTGCTAATCTGATGAAAAGTAAATTCCAAATGAGTACGATGGGCGAAATGAACTACTTTTTGGGTTTGCAAGTCAAAAAAATGAAAGATGGAATATTCATTCATCAAACCAAGTACACCAAGGAGCTGCTGAAGAAGTTTGGTATGGAAAACAGCACCAAAGTATCAACTCCTATGAGTACAAACATAAGATTGGATGAAGACAAAGAAGGCAAAGATGTTTATCAGACTTTATACAGAAAGATGATAGGCAGTCTGCTGTACCTTACTGCCAGTAGACCTGACATATCCTTTGCTGTAGGTGTTTGTGCAAGATTTCAATCTAAACCAAAAGAAAGTCATTTAGCTGTAGTCAAAAGAGTTCTCAAGTATCTAAAAGAGACTTTGGATGTATGAATTTGGTATTCAAAAGATGGAACCTTCAAAGTTATATCCTACTCAGATTTTGATTATGCTGGATGCAAGATTGATAGAAAAAGCACCACAGGAACTTGTCAGTTGATGGGAAATAGACTAGTTTCTTGGTTTAGCAAGAAACATAATTCAATATCAACTTCCACTTCTGAAGCTGAATATATTGCTGCTGGAAGCTTCTGTGCACAAATACTTTGGTTAAGGCAACATTTAAGGGATTATGGAATTTTAGAAAGAGAAATTCCTATAATGTGTGACAACACAAGTGCAATTGCAATCACAGAAAATCTTGTTTTGCACTCAAGAACCAAGCATATTGATGCGAGACATCATTTTATAAGAGATCATATTGAAAAGAAAGATGTGGTGGTTCTTTACATTCCTACTGAAGATCAACTTGCTGACATTTTCACTAAACCATTGGATAGTGAAGGATTTGCTAAGTTAAGGACTGAACTTGGAATTATAAAAGTTGACTGATACACCTATGATCAGCAATGTACTGGAATTCACCAAGGGGATTAGTATTTGCTATGTTGGGAGAGCTCTCTTAGCAGATTAGTCATTGGTATCAACAATTCCATGTACTTATTTTGGACAATTGAGCAAATGAAGTTGCCAAGGGGATTGGTCTTTGTCATGTTGGGTGAGCTCACTTGACAGATCAGTCATTGGTATTAAACTTCATCGTGTATTATCAGTTGGACAAACCTAGAAGAATTGAAGATCAGCAAAGTAACATTATCAGCTGGCTGCTGAAACATTTTGTTAGCAGACTGCTGAGCCAAGTCTACTGATGACAAAAATCTGCTGTGGAATACGTTACAGTCAAACCTTAACAAAAGTCAAAAAGCAAAATAGCAGGATATTTATTCTATCTTTATAACCACAGTAACACGATCGAACGGTTACCATTCTTTATGGATAAGTTATGGGCCACGTGTCAAGATCTCATTTATTCAAATTTAATCGTGGGTAATGCTACAGTACGTGCTCTGACAGTTTCCAACCACTACTCTCGGTTATATATACAGACCTATACACAGAAGATACTTAAACTCTCATATTGCCATTCTCTGCAAATACTTTGTGTGAACACAGATTTGAAAGCTTTCTTCTTCATCTTTCTCATTTATAATGGCGAACAAGGATGATGTTCATATTGGAACTAGTCAAAGTGTGAGAGGATATCTTACTGACTGTCACTCTACTGAGTTAGCTATTAACATCGGAAGAAGAATCAGAAGGATTGCTGGGTTGGAAAATGTTATCAACAGAAGGCTGGAAAGAATCTCATATGTCAACGTGTTGGAATTCTGGAAGAACATAGTTATACATGAAGGAAGAGAGGCCTTCACTTCAACGGTTAATGGTAGAGAGATTGAAATCTCTTCAGACCTACTGAGAGAGATTTTTCATTTTGGACCTGGAAATGGTGCTCCTACCAATCCAGAAGCAACGAATCTGCCAAGAATGAAGTTTGTGGATGCAATAAAGATAAATGAGAAGATATCTTCATCACTAGGCATTAGTGTGAAGCATATTGGATATAAGTATAATCTGCTGAACAAATTAATTGCCAAAACCATTTTGGGATTCATTGGGAGTCTAGATACACTGTCTAGACCTAAAATAGACCTACTGATCATCATCTGCAGAAGTATGAAGTTTGATTGGGCTGGATTCTTTATACATTACATGAAGAAGGTGTTTACTAAAGATAGAGATGATGTAAGGAAGTCCAAAACCAAACCTCTAGGTCCACTAATTCAGACCTTGTTAAATCATTTTCAAATACCTGATGTTGCACCAGAGAAGATTAACAAATCCAGATACAAGCCAGAAGTTGCTACTCCTATGCCTGGATTAGATGATGATGAAGATGTAGACGATGAGGCTACAGGAAGTGATAATGATGGTGGAGATGATGATGCTGGTGGCGAGCAGGTTAAGCAAGTTGCTAAGTCTACTGCACCTAAGAAGATTGTTGAGAAGAGAAAGGCTGCTGACACAAGAAAAATCATAGAAATGTTAAAGCCTAGGAAAACAAGGTAACAGACTGCTGAGTCTACTGAGGGTCCAGTTGAAATTGAGGTTACTGACCCTGCTGTCATAAAGATGAAGTCTGCTGCTGATATTTTGAGAGAACAACAGAAAGCAGATAGTAGAAAGAGAAAAGCTAATGAGGTTGAAATTGAACAACCTTCTAAGAGAATGAAGGAGATTGTTACAAAGAAAAAGAAACATGGCAAAGGCAAAGAACTGAGGGTCCTTGAAGAACAAAGGGAAGAAGTAGTGCAAGAGGCTGAACCTTTAAAGATTGTTTTGCCTACTGTGAGTGGAGAGGTTGTTGTTGAGAAACCTACTGAGGTTACTGAAGAACCACATCAGACTACTGAGTCTGCACCTGCTGTGGATGTTGATATAACAATACAAGACCCTGCAAATTCTGCAATAGTTCAGGGAGAAGAGCAGTCCGCTGCTAACCCTGCTGATGAGCATGTAAGTTAGGGGGAAGCTAGTGTTGAACAGATGGAGGTGGTAGTTACAAATGTACACTCTGAAGAACCTACTGACCTGTTCGAATCTGCAATAGATACTCTTACTCATCTTGTTGAAGCCTTTGGGGGACAACAAGTTGATCAATCTACTCCAAAGAGGCCCTCAATTCCATATGAAAGGAGGGAACAGAAATCTAAGAAGGATAAGGTAGATCCCAACTTCAAAAGGGTGCAAAGGTATTTTCAATGGAAGTTTGGATTCTACAAGAAACAAACACCAGCTGCTGATCCAATGAGTGGATTTGAAGAACGGGCATTTGATCAGCTGGGTGTGGACAGCCTATTGGAATTAGTAGATAGAACCCTACTGCAGACAAGGCTGATGGATCTGTTGGATGAAGGGAAGAAGAGTGCCAAATTAATGTTCAAAGATCCAAAATACACACCTGACAGTGATGACTCTTCATCATCTGACTCTGATGGTGATTCCCCCATGTACCCTGGGGAGACCAGTGGAGTGGCAAAATGGACAACTGATGAAGCCACTGGTCAAAGATTCACTGATGGTACAGTAGATCAATCTGTTGATGCTGGTGAGTCTGCTGATGGCCAAAAAACTGTAGATTTGAATGAAGAAAATGTTATTGATTATAGTGAGCCTGCTGTTGGTTCTGAAGATTCAGTTCAATATCAAGATTGGATTGACACTCAGGGCACTATCTCTAAATCTGCGGAGGATCTGCAGAAGATTGTTGATGCTGGAGGGATTCTAGAGGAAAACATGGCAACTTTACCTCTCGTTTGTGCAGAAGAGAGTGTCCTAATCACTGAGGAACAGACAGTTATTGGACAGGAGGTTCAGGCTGCTGAGGTTCAAACAGCACCAGAACAAAGGTTAGAACTAGTGGTATAGGTTGCTGAGGACCAAACAGCACTAGGACAAAGGTTGGAACTCCCAACAGGTTTGGAGGAAACCGCTGCTGTTGTTATAGAACAGGCTGCTGTAGTAGAGCCTACTTGAGGAAAGGTCACTGAAGGGAAGGATGGTCAGCAGACTGCTGGTATTGATGAGGATGAGCAGCTGCTGGACTATGACTTCAGTGATGAGGAGTTTCAAATGCCTGAGGATGAACAGATTGAAGATGAACCACAACAGGCATTTGTACCAATCTTGGAAGAACCTGCCTTAGATCCAATTCTGGAGGAATTCCAAGGTCCTAACCCTGCTGGAAGGGATATGAGTTGGGCCATGGTTTTCAGCAGACAGAGGGCACAGGGCAATGTGGAAGAGCCTACTGATGAGTCTGCTGGACATATGGCTGGAGGAATGGCTGGTGGGTTATCAACACAGTTGTTGGATGAGTTGAGGGCTGTTAGAAATGACATTACAAGATTAAGGACTCAACTTGACAGGCAAGAGCAGAAGTTTAAAGATTTGATGAATCTAGTGGAAAATAGAGGGAGAACCACTGAGACTGTTGCTTCCAATATTACCTCCACTCAGTATGCTCTTGCTGACCTTGCTCTAGATGTAAAGGGTATTAGACAAGGTAATGCACTGAAGGAGAAGTTTCTGAAAGACCAAATTGGATCCATTCACCAGAAACTGGACAAACTTGCTGATGCACCCAAGCCTGCTGAGGCTGAATCTGCTGGAACACTTTACCCTGCTACATTGGATCCTAAGCTTACTGAGAGGATAATCTACTGGAGAAGACATTGCAAGGAAGGATCACTGCAGTTGACACTAGAACAGAGATTATGGAGAGTCAAATGAACAACTTAGTGATCACACAAGAAAGTGTTCATGGCCTGCTGTCCCGTTTTGTTGTTGATGTCAATAAGGGGGAAGAGAGCCAAACAGCAGTAGCAAAAGAGGCTGCTAGAATCTTTGCACAGAAGAGATGGGAAGCTGACACCAATGCATTTAGAGAACCTGCACCTGGCAGACTTCCACTGACTGATGATATTTTCAAGGAGTACAAGAAGCTCTACTATAACATGAGAAGACCTTACCATAACAAGGGCTTTCATGAGGGACTCAATTCCTTTTTGTTGCTTAAGTTTTGGGAAGAAAGAGTTAAATCCTTGAGATCTTCACACATGGGTGGAAGAGGTGGTAGAGGTGGAAGGAGTCTACCTACTACATCAGCTAAATATTCACTGAATGAATTCAAGGAATTATACATGCATTTAGGCTTCATAGTACATCAGATCAACCTTACTCTACCTGAAGCATGGAAATGGTGGAAAGAAGTGAATCCCCATATTGATTTTTCCCTTATAGAAAATGAATGGATGAGACAAATGGTTAGAGAAATAAGGGAATATCATGAGCAGCAAGAGAAGGAGAGGCAAGAAAGAGAAAGAAGAAACTAGATCCGCATACTTAATTGCTTTATTTTTGCTGAATCTAGCCTGTAATACTTTTGAACAAACTGATTATAATGAGAAATGACTGAATTTGTTCTGTTTTTGTTTTTACTCTTTTTGCTTTGCTGTAAGGAGGGTATTGGCATCATCACCAAAAGGGGGAAATTGTTGGACTTATTTTTAAGTTTTAGTGATGAGTGCCAGACTAGCTGTTATAGAGCAAAGGCAAAAAGATGTCTAGATCAAATGTATAGGCTTATTAGAGTTTAATCTTGTATAGGTTTGATCAAACAAGCACTGTAAAAGGTCAGCTGACCTTCATCAGCAGACCTGTCTATATCAGAAGGGTACCTGAGTCAGTAGACTGGTTTAGGAACCTGCTAAAGACTGAAGGTTGAGGGCTCAAACTCAGTTATTGAAGGCTAATGAATCAAACTTAGTATTTAAAGTCAAGGATATGCAATCAGAATATAGGGGAGTCTGTGATGCCCTAAACTGATTGCATATACCTTGTGTACAAGGTCTAAGTTCCACAAGTTAAATGGTAATTGGAACTTGGTTATGATTAAAATGGTGTAATCTAACTTAATAATAAAAAGTTAGATACAAGAGAAGTCAGCTGAAGTGTTTTTGTAAACACAACAACTTTGGAACAGCTGACTGATATGTATTTCAGCAGACTAATACCCACAGGAACCTGCTGATATATATCTCGAATTATTCAAAGGTTACATTGGAAGAATACAAGGATAATGACAGATAACAACCTCTGATTTTATCTAACAAATCATTGGTTAAGATTAAAGGAACGTTGGAAAGAAACAAAGCTTTATCCAATGGATACAAGTCAAAGGGTGGACAGACTGAAGACTGTCAAAAAGCAATCTGGCAATTGTCTGTACTATGAACGGTGACAGAAAGCAGGTCAAGATGGGACAAATCTGAAACGGCTATGTTTGAATTTCAAACATAAGTCACAAGGATTCCTACCTATAAATAGAGGACTCCTAATTCAGATACAAGTGATGATTCATAAGAGAGAAAAACAACAGATAATCGTGAGCTTCAGATTCTTATTAAGAAATCACCCACTGACCCTACTGAGCTTAATGATACTGATCCAGAAAACTTCTTCAAGTGTAATCTGCTATCAAGCTACATCAAGTTTACACACTTGAAGACCTCAAGCTGTGACGTGGCCTTTTCTAGTGCTAATACCAGTCCTTAACCGACAGTGTATCGGGTCAAACTGTAGTGCTAGTATGGTGAGTCAGAGTGTCGAATCCTCAGGGAAACGTGGTAATTCTTTTAAGTGTGGTTAAACACCAAAGAGCTGTTATTAACTCGATCTAAACCGCAATTTTATAACACAGATTACTACTATTCTACTCAACATAAAATAAATGCGTAATTTAAAAGTTATTCTAATATAATATATATAGATATACATAAATTGCAAAATATATATATAGATATAAATATATAGATACCAATATATTTTATAGAACTAGCCAAAGTTTATGTAATTGATTTATACGATCTTTTCAGTAGACGGAATGTGCTCGATCTTTCCTTTTATTTTAGGTCCAATTGAGTAAATGAAACGGTGCACTCCTGAGGTTAACAATTCCTCCTCACACGAGCGTATGAAATTGTCATATGTCATTGTCATCAGTTCAATCTCCACAACTGCCCCATGCTAATCTCAGTTAGTCCGAACAGGTACCGAGTACAAATCTACCCCAGATAAAAGAGGTTATTCCATTTGTCAGATGGCCGATGTTATTCAAAAGGCTCCGGTTGTCAAGCGGATCGATTTAACTTTCCGGTTTTAGTTTCAATTCAACTGTTGATTTTAACATTATTATGATCTCGAGCACAATTTTAATAAGATCCATCTTTCCCAAGACAAATCTACCCCCGGGTAGGAAATAGGATTCCGTAGTCACGCTTTCGCACGGCCAATTTTACCCTCCGGTTTTTCTATCTTTTATCTCATATCCTAACTTCTCTAGTCAGTTCATCGTTAGGTTATATGGTGCGATTCATCTTGGTTAATTACGTCAATCCGAATATATTATCATTACGAAGCAAATAGAAAAAGATTCAATTAACTCAATTTTAGTCAATTTTACTTAGACAGCATTCCTTTACCGAAAAGATCGACATAAAACGATTACATAACTTTGGCTAGTTATTAGATTTAGCTTAAGAACATTATAAAAAGATAAAAACAAACATAACAGACATAAATACTTAAGAAGTTTTACCCGATTACAACTGTTGAATCAGAAGCTGTATTCTTCCGGATATTACAACGACTTCAACAACACTGATCTTCTGATAACTTCTCGAGCATTATAACGATACTACTTTATTTATGGCATAAGGCCTATATACATACATACTACTACTACAAAGAGGTTAAGAAAAATATATATTGGTCTCCTCCATATGCCTGCAAAGCTGCTCTATTTATAGGCAAAGTTTTCCAAGCCGGATCGATCCGAGAAAGGGCCGGATCGATCCGGGAATAAAAAATCTTATCCCAAGATTATTCTCTGCAGGACCACATGCTGGATAATCATTATGTTTCCTCGGATCGATCCGAGTTAAATCCGGATTGATCCGGGTAGTTAATTTTCACATCTTGATCTGAAACTTGATAAAATCATAACTTGAGCTCTGGATCTCCAAATGACATAATTCAAGAAGCGTTGGAAAGCTCTTGAAAAGATCTATAACTTCCATGAGGGACTCTTCTTCAGAAAATGCCTTTTTGATGGGCCATTTGTTCGTCGAAAATATAATTCGATAATGGTGTCACGAACCATTGATCCACTTGAATTTTAAATCTCGTGGCACTTCCTTACTTCCTTCAAAAGATACGATTTTACTTCAAAAAATGTCGTCACTCAGGGTCTTGGTTTACCTAAGATCTGCAAATAAAATACCAAAAATACCCACGTAAATCGACACGACACTTCGGTTATTATCCCGGTACCAAATTTATAACTTTTTATTACTTTTACTAGATTTTTATAGTATTTAGATTTATTCATAACTATTAATATTTTATAAGATTATCGTTATAATTTTTTATATTTTATATAAAAAGAGTCGATAACGTATATAAAACCTCGTAATTTTTATCATATAAATGTTATACATCAACTACTCCCCACTTAGCTCTTTGATCGTCCTCGAGCAAAATAAGCGGTAATGTATAAAAATTACAATAAAAATGATATACTTGGTAGATTAAATTTCAAATTAGTAAAATATCATTTCAATATTATAAATATATTAGTTATATCTTTCTTAGAAATTAACAAGATAAAAAGTGTAGATAACTTAGATAAATTATTTATCAACTATTATTCAAATGAAATTCTACATAATCTACTCAATAAATATAATTAAAATTCTAGAATTATTCTCCTATCTCAACTTATATGAAATATTTGGAATCAAAGACTAAATCAAATAGTTGACAAAATGGCTTATACGTTTTAGGTTCAGGGTGTTGGTTAATCGGAATGATAGAAAAGAAAATCAAAAGAGAAAGAAGCAAGTCGTACGTACTTACAACTTCATAATTTTGATCAAAAATACCTCGATTAATAACATTCTGATATTATATATATTTTTTTTTTAACATATTAAGAACTAAAAGCGTGCGTGTGTGTAGAAAATCAAACTTACAAGCATTGCTTCATCAAGATTGATCGGAGTAATACTCTTTCGATCGAAAATTACAAGTCCGGTTTCCTTAAACTTGTAATCATTCTTGAGATCTTATGATTCGACTTTTTATCGGGAGCTTTTAAACCTCATAGTGATATAGGACATTTCGAGATAACACCCTACTGCACTCAAATCATTGGCAGCTACTACCGATATTTGTAATTTTTTAGTTGTCAATCAAAGATAAGGAAGATACCTGGTATTTGATTAATTCTGTGTAAATATGGTGCTTCGTTCTTAATTCCTTTATAGAATATTAACATATCCGAACGTATTACCAAAATCGACTATCTTGCAAGCGTCATGAGGTAAGATCGAATATACTAATACTTATCTTATTTTTTTCAATCTCAGCATACACCATTCTTAGCTTTTGTGTCATCATTTCCTTTCGTAAGTACGTACAAACTCGTGGGATTTTTAGGAAATGTAGACCAAAATAGGCTAAGGGTCGGTTATAATCAAAAAATGGCTATTTTTGAGTGAGGCCTTGATCACTCTAATCAAGGCTAAGGTAGGAAAAAAAATTCGTCATCCCTAGTCCAATTCCATATTCATATTTTGTTTTGAAAAGAAAATTATTCTAAAATTTTATTATAGATATAAGTATATTTACTAAATTTCATAAGAAAATTACTTGATAATATTTATGTATAGTTACATATACTTAAATCTTATTAAAATCTAAAATTGATATATATAATATAATTAAAATATATATAATTTACTTTACTTAATTAAAATCTATTCTTACCAACTTATATTATTTTTATTCATATTAATTATATATTATCTAGTTATTTTGATTGAAGAAAAATTAAACTAAGTATTAAGCACTTAAGTATAAATTTATATGAGAAAATTTTAATTTTTTAGTTACTAACTTACTTCTACTCCCCACTTACGAAATGGCATCGTCCCGATGTTCGTTGAGTAATAAAAAGTAGGTTTGAAAGAAAAAATTAAAATTTTTATACGGTTTTGATTTTTATTATTTTTCTCAACATATATTATTCGGATTAAAGAAAATGACATATATATTAAACATTAAGAAAACTATTACAAACTTTAAAGAAACTAAATTAAAAAGCGATTAAACGACTAACTTAATCGAGTACTAATTTAACAACAACAACTTTTAACTGATTTTCAACAACTCATCAAACCGTAGATGAACACCCGGGAGTATCTAACGGAAGTAATCCCAACTGAGAATCACGAGATGGAAAAATCTCGTATGTAGTAAACTCAGGCACGTGATTCAGTTGGACACAAAGTTGAGAGATAACCCAGGCAAACGGTAGCGGTCTTCCCCTATTACGCCTCTCTACTGCAAAATTAATTGCAGTTTTAAACATCAAAATCCCCCAATCAATGTATGCCCCCACGGTCAGTGCATACAACAGTAGCATCTCATCATCCGTAACCCCTAAAAAATCTCTAGTTGGATAGATCCGAGAGTTAATGAAGCGTTTCCACGCCCTCAGATGAGGGGGTAAAGCTAAAGTCGAAGAATCATAGTTATGATCAAACAGTGGAAACACATATTGAAAGGCTTCTGCAGTACGATTTACAACATTGTAAGCATTTCCGAGTTCCCAAAGAAACTCGTAGTGTGGGTTTTGATCAAAAGTAGATGGTGGGATTTGAAAGATCTGGTTTATGATGACTGGAGAAAATGAAATAACGACGCCCCTAACAGTAATGAGATGAGACGAGGCTACTGTCGTTATATCAGTAAGAGACGAGGCTACTGTCGTTAATTCTACCTCTGGGAGTCCTAATCAGCTTCTTCCACCTGCAACCTCGGATTAGATTTCGTCCTCATTGATCAATTTTTTCTGTATTTAAACATTTTTCCATTAGAATAGGAGAATGGATGAAATTTAGACGTCTCGGTACGTCATTATGAAAACACGAAGCATGGCTTTCGGGAACCACACCATCAGGCGTATGTGGTTCGTAACTATTAACCGAGGGAGAGGAGTGGTTTGACATTTTTATCAGATACAGAAAATAAACCAAGACAGATAGAATTTAAAGAAGGAATGAGCAAGGATGAAGGCATCAGCTCTTTTCCTTTTATAGAAAGGTAGTAATCATGCAAAAGTAGAAGAAAATCTACTTTTTGGCATTTTTGTACTTCCCGGATCGATCCGAGAAAAGGCCGGATTGATCCGGCCTCTCAACTAGCAATCCTGTCAGGTCGGCATTCTCACGCCGGATCGATCCGGAAAATTACTATTCACGGACAGAGTTGTTTTTGCTTGTAAAAAGTCTAGATTTTTCTAGGTGATATGTTTTCTCCCTATCTTTGGTTCATTTTTATTATGTTATAACGATAAATTTTACTACACGGTGCGTAATACCATAAAATCAAACGAAAGTAAAATAAAATTCTACGAAGATCGTATTAAAATAAAATCCTACCAAAATAACCTAAAATTGTACGAAAATGAAATTATACGAAAAATAAATTGTTTTCAATGTCAAAAATCATAAAATGTTTAAAATCAATCCTCTTCATCATTTATCTCGACGTGGCTCGAACTTGGCATGGCTTGAGAACTGGCCGGATCACAAGTCGATTCTTGGAATGGACCTTGAAAATATGTTGACATCCGAACCGAGCTATCTAGACCCATCGAGCTCATCTCTCTCGTGATATCAGAAAAAGTGCTCCCCCATCCCGTCGTGGTATGGTCAAATGATCCAAATCCTGGCCAACCAGATGTCGCAGCTGCTGTAGTACCTGTCGAAAAATCCCCTACACCACTAGTTTGGAATCCATAAGAATGTGGCATTTGTTGGAAGTCTGAGCGAGGTGGGATCGGTGGAATAAAGTCGGGCAAGGTATATGGCTGGGATTGGCACTGCGGAATATCCATCTCGGCATAGGTAGGGTTTTGCAGTATATTCATTTGATGTATACCTCGCATGCCTTGACGTAAATCTTCAGACCATAACCTATTCCTTTCCGCAAAAACAGCCATATTGGCATTAGCACGATGAACATCATAGGCCATGGATTGAAACATGTCGTCTGTGATGGTATTTGGAAATTGACTTTGAGTTTGACTGGATGAAGGAGGGACAACAGTGGATTGAGAAACATGTGGAGTAGGTTGAGGTCGTTGGCGGTTAGGGTTCATAAAATCTATTCTTCCTGCCGGCCTAAGTGGTAAACTAGGACCTATAAGCATGTCATCAACCATCATCAAATTATCATTTGGAAGTTCAGGGACACCTATCTGGCGACATAAGGAAGAAATAAAACAAGGAAAAGGCATGTGACTTCCTGGTTTGGCAGTCGAGACAAATTCCTTGGCCCTTCTATACATTACCCTGCCTACATCCACAGGTACATCATTGACCATAGCCTAAGCAATACACAGATCCTCTTTACCAAAAGATGTAAAATGACGAGTAGGGTAAAGAGTATGGCTAATAAAATGTTTAATAGCTCTCATATCCCGTATACAATTTCCATAGGAAAACCTGTTTTCATGCCAGACGGCAGTGGGATCTAACTCATTCTGGGCTAGTGAGACAGTATAATCAAAGTCTACAGGCTCATCTAAAATCCATACAGTATAATAATCCCCACTCTCTGGTATATCAGGGATACCATAAATAGTATTTATAACCTGAGGATTAAACGGTACTGTCCTAGTTCTTAGGTTGACAAAAGTTAACTCACCACCTTCTGTAGCATTATGAGTTGCTATCAGAGAATAAAATTCAGCTACTAAGGTTGTGTTAATTTCCCCCGACCTTAAACTAGCTAACTCCAACCACTGTCGTTTTTCAAAAATTTCCTTTACCTCCCTTCCCAAATCTTTGAAATCTAAGCCCCTCTCTATTGCAACTAAACACTTTCCAAATTTATTTTTCAATGCTTTCTTAGCTGCAGCAGACGCGGTTCTTTCAAAACTAACATTCAACTCTGCTTCCGTTAAAGGCCTAATTTCTATAACTGGGATTTGGGTAGGGATATGAGTTTTACGTTTTTTTGTGGCTTTCGATGATTCGGCCATTCTACGATAGTGACAAAATAACAAAACAACAACAAAACAACACAAAACAACACAAATGAGTTACACAAAATAGTGAAATTAAATAAAAAGTTGCTTAAAAAACGAAATTAACAAAATAAGTGACTACAATGTTACCTTCTAAAGCTTAAAAGATTGAAATTTGGCCGGAAAAGATGAGAATTCGCCGGAATGCAAGTTGAAGCTTTCCCTTGAAAAATTCTTCAATTTAAATGAAAATTTGAAGAGAGGTGAGGAAAATGAGAAAAGTTTAAGAGTTGGGGTAGTTTAATAGTAATGTTGTGTGATGATTTGAAGAAAAAATTCGAATTGGGGGAGAGGGGAGTGGCGGCTGTTTAAGAAAAGTGAAAGAAGAAGAAGAAGGGACCCCGTTCCCTTTTTAGGTTTTTTTAGGTTCCGGATCGATCCGGGATTAGGTCGGATCGATCCGACCACATTTTTTTTTTTTGAAAAACTTTATTAAACTTAATAAAAAATTTTATAAACCCTTTATAAAACTTCTACAAAATTTAAATAAAAACTTTTATAAAAACTTTATAAAACTTTTAAGTAATTTCATAAAGATCCTATTTATAAAATTTTCAAAAGTAATATAAAAATTTTATAAATATTATAAAATTCATAAGGGTCCTAATTCCATTACTTCTAAATCTTCCAGAGTTCTGACGTAACGTTCTATCAACCTAACCTTAAGAAATGAGGCGTTCGAATTTTCTCTTTGATCTCCATCGGGATTTTCGGATAACCACCTAATCGTTCCCTTCTTAACAACATTCAAACACTCATCCTGGGATTTGGTTGTGCTTTCCCTACATTTCCCATCATGCTCACTTTTTCCACAGATTCTGCATCTCCTTAAAAACTTTGCCCTTCTCTTTATAGAACTTCTCGATTTTCCATTACAAACTTCCCTCAATCTGATCTCTCTCAACAATTGCTTGTTTTTCTAAAAAACTGAAGCTTCTATTTTAAACGCGACATCTTTATCAAGGCCTAATTTCAAAAGCAAAATAAAAACTCCTATTCTATCTAAAAAAGACATCCAGTTCTTTTACGTCTATCCGGTAAAAGACGAAACTAGTTCAAACATATAAAACACAAAAAGTAGAAGAAAGATAGATAGCACCTGATAGTCGGCTGATTTCAGTTCCTCTGCTTTTCAGTTTTTCATTTTTTTTCTCTGCTTTATCAATTTGTCGGGGGATCAGTCAGTAGCATTACTTCTTCTTTCAGTGTGATTCCTTCTACCTCCACAAATAACTTCACTCTGTGGCCATTGGCTATAAAAGTTGTATTTCCATCAGTTAGTTCAACAGCTCCAGATTTGTAAACCCTTGTTACTCTAAATGGACCTGTCCATCTTGATTTAAGCTTACCTGGAAATAACTTTAAACGTGAATTGTACAAGAGCACCCGATCACCTACATGGAACTCACGACTATAGATTCTCTTATCGTGAAAAGATTTCGTGAGTTCCTTGTAGATTCGAGCATTTTCATAAGAATCGAGACGAAATTCTTCTAGTTCTGTTAACTGAAGCAATCTATGATCACCGACAGCCTTAGGATCGAAATTCAGAAATTTAATAGCCCAGAAGGCTCGGTGTTCTAACTCAACTGGGAGATGACAAGACTTACCAAAGACTAACTTATAGGGAGAACAACCAATTGGTGTTTTAAAAGCTGTTCTATACGCCCATAACGCATCATCTAGTCTAACTGCCCAGTTTTTACGATTTGAGTCCACTGTCTTCTCTATAATTCTTTTGATTTCTCTATTCGACACCTCTACCTGACCACTGGTTTGCGGATGATAGGGCGTTCCTAACTTATGTGTTACACCATATTTTTCAACTATCTTGGTAAATGGTCTATTACAAAATTGTGAACCTCTAACACTAATGATTGCCCTCGGAATGCCATATCGGGTAAATATATTCTTTTTAAGGAATCGTATGACAACTTTGGTATCATTAGTGGGAAGAGCTTCAGCTTCTACCCATTTTGAAACATAATCTACCATTACTAGAATAAATCTTTTTCCAAAAGATATAGGGAATGGTCCCATGAAATCTATACCCCAAACATCAAATAACTCACATTCTAAAATAGGTTGCATAGGCATTTCATGTTTTTTAGATACATTTCCCCATTTTTGACAAGACTCACAAGATTTAACATACTTATAAGCATCTTTATATAGTGTAGGCCAATAAAAACCACATTGTAAAACTTTAAAAGCAGTTTTCCAATCTCCATGATGACCTCCTGCCTCACGATCATGACAAAATGATAAAACACTTAAAATTTCATTATCAGGCACACATTTTCTGATTATCCCATCCGAACATTTACGGAAAAGGTCTGGTTCCTCCCAGTAATAAAATTTTAAGTCATAAAAGAACTTCTTTTTCTGCTGCCAAGTCCAATGAGACGGAATATAATCACAGGTTAAGTAATTAATGATATCTCCGAACCAGGGTGATATTTCCTTAGAAGGAATTCTATTCTTTAATAACTGCATGGTTGAAGGAGTATCTATTCTAAACAGTTGTTCATCAGGAAATGAATCTTTAATTTCAATTCCTATTTCTTCATCATTTTCCATTCTACTTAGATGATCCGCTACTACATTCTCACTTCCTTTTTTATCTCTAATTTCAATATCGAATTCTTGAAGTAAGAGAATCCATCTAAGAAGACGTGGTTTAGAATCTTTCTTACTTAGTAAATACTTCAGGGCTGAATGGTCTGTATAAATTATTACCTTAGATCCAACAATATATGATCTAAACTTATCTAAGGCAAAAATTACAGCCAACAGTTCTTTTTCTGTAGTTGCATAATTAAGCTGAGCTGCGTTTAATGTGTGAGAAGCATAGTAGATAGCTTTGAGAATTTTGTTATATCTTTGTCCTAAAACATCTCCTACAGCTAAATCACTCGCATCACACATAATCTCAAACGGCAAATTCCAATCTGGTGCTACTAGCACTGGTGCAGTAGTCAACCTCGCTTTTAGGGTCTGAAAGGCTTCCATACATTTACTAACAAAGTTAAAAGGTACTTCCTTTTCAAGTAAATGACTTAAAGGCTTAGCTATTTTTGAAAAGTCTGCAATGAACCTTCTATAAAAACCTGCATGTCCGAGAAATCCTCTTAGGGTCCTTAGATTAATTGGTGGTGGTAATTTTTCAATTATTTCGACTTTAGCTTTATCAACTTCAATACCTTCTTCAGAGATTCTATGACCTAGAACAATCCCTTCTGATACCATTAAATGACATTTTTCCCAGTTTAAAACTAAATTGGTATCCTCACAGCGTCGTAACACTCTTTCTAAGTGCGACAAACATTTACCAAAAGAATCTCCGTAAACACTAAAGTCGTCCATAAAAATTTCTAAGAATTTCTCAACCATATCAGAAAATATAGACATCATACATCTTTGAAACGTAGCAGGAGCATTACATAAACCAAACGGCATTCTTTTATAAGCAAAAGTTCCATAAGGACAAGTGAAAGTAGTTTTTTCTCTATCTCCTGCTGCAATGAATATCTGTAAATATCCTGAATAACCATCTAAGAAACAGTAATACTTATGTCCACTTAAACGTTCCAACATCTGAACTATGAATGGAAGTGGATGATGATCTTTCTTAGTATGATCATTTAGTTTTCTAAAATCAATGCACATTCGATAACCTGTAATCTCTCTAGTCGGAATCCATTCATTCTTTTCATTCTCTTTCACTGTGAAACCTCATTTCTTTGGTACAACTTGAGTTGGACTTACCCATTCACTATCTGATATGGGAAAAATTATCCCCATTTCTAATAGCTTAATGACCTCTTTCTTAACAATTAACTGCAAATTTGGGTTGAGGCGGCGTTGCGGTTGAATACAAGGTTTAGCATCTTCTTTCAGAATTATCTTATGAACACAAATCTCAGGGCTAATACCTCGAATATCGGCAACTGTCCATCCAAAAGATTTCTTATGCTTTTTCAACATTCTAAGTAGTTGATCTTCTTGTTGTTCAATTAAAGATGATGAAATAATAACCGGTAATAGATTATCAGTTTCAAGAAAAGCATACTTCAGATTTAAGGGTAGTGGTTTCAATTCCAGATTTTTAGGTGGATCTTCTAGTGATGGTTTAAGAACTGGTCCTTCTAGCTCTAATTCCAAATACTTATGCCATGATGGTTTAAAAGTAAAACTTCATTTATCTAGAGAAAGAATTATTTCTTTCATTTCAATGTCTTCCTCGTCCTCTTTATAGATAGACAGAGTTAAGCATTCTTCTAATCTGTCTTCAAAAGTTGGTAACTGATTATCATAGACAGAATGAATATCTTCTATAAATGAACATGATTCTGGTGATCTGTATGGATGCTTCATAGCTTTGAAAATATTGAAAGAAACTTCCTCTTCATTGACTCTCAAAATTAATTCTCCTTTCTGGACATCGATTAAAGTTCTTCCTGTAGCTAGAAATGGTCGACCTAAGATAACTGGCGCTGAATATCCTTCTTCCATTTCCATAACTACAAAATCTACTGGAAAATAGAACTTGTCTACTTTAACCAATACGTCCTCAATAATTCCTTTAGGGTATTTAATCGATCTATCTGCCATCTGCAGAGTCATTTCAGTCTTTGTAAGATTTCCTATGCCTAGCTTCTTATAATCCTCATAAGACATGAGGTTTATACTAGCTCCAAGATCACATAAGACCTTCTTAAACAGAAATCCTCCAATTTCACATGGAATGGTAAAACTTCCAGGATCTTTCAGTTTAGGTGGTAACTTATGTTGCAAAACCGCAGAACATTCTTCATTTAGGCATATATTCTCATATTCCTCTAGTTTTTTCTTGTTTGACAGAATATCTTTCAGAAATTTTCCATAAGCAGGCATACTAATTAGAGCTTCGATAACAGGGATATTAACATGAATATGACGAATGGTATCAAGGAAACGAGCATACTTCTTATCAGTTTTAATCTTTTTAATTTGATCTTTAGGTGGGTAAGGTAAAGATTCTAAATCTACCACCTTTGATCCCAAATTCATTTTCTCTTTTCCTTTCTCCTTAAAACTTTGAGTGTTATTTGATCGCCAAGTATCATGATCTTGAGTTTTTTCTTTTAAAACATTCCCTGAATCAATCTCTACTTCAGATTCCTTCAGTTCTTCTTGTTTTTCATCCTTGTTTGCATTATCCTCTACTCTAACATGTTCCTTGAATAAATTCCTTAAATCTTTATCCATGGGATCTCTCAAAATCCTTGGGATATTTACCCATTTTTCACCTTCATTCTCAGGTTCCAAACTTCTATTCCTTTTCAAGAAATTTTCTATAATTTCTTCTTCCTCATCAGTGAATTCAATTTCATCTTTAGTTTCATCATCCTTACCATCTAAATCATTTTCTACTTCATTATTCCCGAAGTTTTCTACTCCATTACTACCATAGAGTTTTCTACTTCTCGTAACTACAACATTTACCTCTCTTGGGTTTCTTTCAGTATTACTTGGTAATCCTCCAGGTGGTCTACTGTTGTTACGTTCACATTCCCTACTCAATTGATCTTCCATATTCCTTAATGAGGCTTCTATCGTTCTCATTCTGGTATCATGTCCACTCATAGATGTTTTCATGGTACTCAGATCCTTAGAGACTGTACCAATAGAAGTCATTATTGTTTCCATATTCTTAGCTTGAGTAGATACTACACCCATCATATTTTCCATTAGTTTTTCCCATTTTTCAACTCCTTCTGCAGGTTGTGTTGAACTTTGAGTTACTGGTATACTTTGAGTGGTATGTTGAGGATAGGATCTTGGTAATGATTGTAAATTCTGATTAGATGTGTTTTCTTGATAAACTTGATTATTATTCATATTCCTATATGGAACTGGATATGGCGGTTGTCCTTGCTTACTAGGGTTTTCAGACCATCGATAAGTAGGGTGATCTCTTCTAATAGCATTAAACGAGTTTGAGTATGCATTATTCAAATTCCTATGCTGCTGAAGAAAACTCACCTCCTCTCTTGAGTATCCTGTTGGTTCTTCAATCCCTAATGGCATATTATCCTGATTTGAGTATTCAGTTGGTGTACTATTTTCTGAACTTTGGTTTTTGTTTTGTAAGCCATCAAATTTCCTATTCAAATTTTCTAAATGTGCTAGAACTTCCGTATTAGATGTACATTCTCCTGCAAAAGCTACTTTTCTGGTGCTAGAACCGGTTTCCCACATTCTGTTATTTTGGAAATCTTTTCTATAGCATCGTAAACTATTTGAGCTTCACTCATCATTAAAGAACCACCACATGCATGATCTACATCAGCACGTGAGTCTTTCCTTAATTTACGACAGAAAAGTTGAATTTGCATATCTAAGGAATAACCATGGTCGGGACAAGCTCTTAGTAGCTTTTTAAATCTTTCCTAGGCATTCCCGAGCGTTTCTTCAGATCCTTGTCTAAAGTTAGCAACCTCGACTTTTAATTCCAAATTCCGTCCAGGAGTGAAATATTGTTTCAGAAATTCAGTTTGAATCTCCTCCCAACTAGTACGTGAATGATGTGGAAGAGACATAAACCAATCTCGGGCTCGTCCTTTTAAAGAAAAAGGAAACATAGTCATCCTTGTTAATTCCTTATGAGCACCTTGACTTTTGGCTGTATTGCACAGTTCTTCAAAAAGATAGAGATGATGATGTGGATCTTCATCATCCTCTCCTAGGAATTGGGCTCTTGCGTCAATTAAACCAAAAAGATGAGATTTAATTTCGAAATTGTTTGCTCCTTCATTGGGTAAAAGAATGGGATTATTAGTCTGGTTTCTTCTTATGGTTTGATCACAGATAGGTCTCGGGTTTGGTGGGTTATTACGATTATTCTGGTTCCGATTCTGATTATTTCTATTATTATTATTTTGATTATTAGGGTTAACAGGGTTCTGTCCATGCCCTAGAGCATGTTATAGTCCTTGTTCAGGTGTTTCATCACTGATTTCAGCCATTCTCGTATTTCTGTTTGAAGATGATTCGTCAGGATTTCCCTGACTAGTATGACCTCGTTTACTGTCTACTCTTAACTGCCTTTCGTAAGTGTTTATGTCAGGCTTATAAGGAGTGAGTGGGGCCTTACCACTTCTGGTCATCAACTAACAAAATTAGAAAATAATACGAAATTTATAGTAGTAAAAATTGGTAACTTACCTATAAGGTAAGTACCAACGTAAAATAAGATAGAAATGGGATAAGAAAAGTGTTGACTTATTCTCGAGAATTTTGAGCTAATACAAGTAGTAACCATAGACAAAAAAAAAGAAATTAGCGACGGTCCCCGGCAACGGCGCCAGAAAGCTGACGTGGCCTTTTCTAGTGCTAATACCAGTCCTTAACTGACAGTGTATCGGATCAAACTGTAGTGCTACTATGGTGAGTCGAGTGTCGAATCCTCAGGGAAACGTGGTAATTCTTTTAAGTGTGGTTAAACACCAAAGAGCTGTTATTAACTCGATCTAAACCGCAATTTTATAACACAGATTACTACTATTCTACTCAACATAAAATAAATGCGTAATTTAAAAGTTATTCTAATATAATATATATAGATATATAAATATATATAGATATACATAAATTGCAAAAAATATATATAGATATAAATATATAGATACCAATATATTTTATAGAACTAGCTAAAGTTTATATAATTGATTTATACGATCTTTTCAGTAGACGGAATGTGCTCGATCTTTCCTTTTATTTTAGGTCCAATTGAGTAAATGAAACGGTGCACTCCTGAGGTTAACAATTCCTCCTCACACGAGCGTATGAAATTGTCATATGTCATTGTCATCAGTTCAATCTCCACAACTGCCCCATGCTAATCTCAGTTAGTCTGAACAGGTACCGAGTACAAATCTACCCCGGATAAAAGAGGTTATTCCATTTGTCAGATGGCCGATGTTATTCAAAATGCTCCGGTTGTCAAGAGGATCGATTTAACTTTCCGGTTTTAGTTTCAATTAAACTGTTGATTTTAACATTATTATGATCTCGAGCACAATTTTAATAAGATCCATCTTTCCCAAGACAAATCTACCCCCGGGTAGGAAATAGGATTCCGTAGTCACGCTTTCGCACGGCCAATTTTACCCTCCGGTTTTTCTATCTTTTATCTCATATCCTAACTTCTCTAGTCAGTTCATCGTTAGGTTATATGGTGCGATTCATCTTGGTTAATTACGTCAATCCGAATATATTATCATTACGAAGCAAATAGAAAAAGATTCAATTTACTCAATTTTAGTCAATTTTACTTAGACAGCATTCCTTTACCGAAAAGATCGAAATAAAACGATTACATAACTTTGGCTAGTTATTAGATTTAGCTTAAGAACATTATAAAAAGATAAAAACAAACATAACAAACATAAATACTTAAGAAGTTTTACCCGATTACAACTGTTGAATCAGAAGCTATATTCTTCCGGATATTACAACGACTTCAACAACAATGATCTTCTGATAACTTCTCGAGCATTATAACGATACTAATTTATTTATGGCATAAGGCCTATATACATACATACTACTACTACAAAGAGGTTAAGAAAAATATATATTGGTCTCCTCCATATGCCTGCAAAGCTGCTCTATTTATAGGCAAAGTTTTCCAAGCTGGATCGATCCGAGAAAGGGCCGGATCGATCCGGGAATAAAAAATCTTATCCCAAGATTATTCTCTACAGGACCACATGCTGGATAATCATTATGTTTCCTCGGATCGATCTGAGGTAAATCCGGATTGATCCGGGTAGTTAATTTTCACATCTTGATCTGAAACTTGATAAAATCATAACTTGAGCTCTGTATCTCCAAATGACATAATTCAAGAAGCGTTGGAAAGCTCTTGAAAAGATCTATAACTTCCATGAAGGACTCTTCTTCAGAAAATGCCTTTTTGATGGGCCATTTGTTCGTCGAAAATATAATTCGATAATGGTGTCACGAACCATTGATCCACTTGAACTTTAAATCTCGTGGCACTTCCTTACTTCCTTCAAAAGATACGATTTTACTTCAAAAAATTTCGTCACTCGGGGCCTTGGTTTACCTAAGATCTGCAAATAAAATACCAAAAATACCCACGTAAATCGACACGACACTCCGGTTATTATCCCGGTACCAAATTTATAACTTTTTATTACTTTTACTAGATTTTTATAGTATTTAGATTTATTCATAACTATTAATATTTTATAAGATTATCGTTATAATTTTTTATATTTTATATAAAAAGAGTCGATAACGTATATAAAACCTCGTAATTTTTATCATATAAATGTTATACATCAAGCTGCTGATCATATCATCCTGATCAAGCTGCTGAAGACTGAATCACTTACTTGATTCAAACTTTCTTTTATAAGAAATTTGCTGAAGACAATGAAGCATCTTTGGGTGTCAAGGACTATTGTTTGTGGTGTAGCTGGTGAAGAGGCAATCCTACCCTTCAAGGACCAGTGGAAGACTCTGGAGCAGCAATCCTACATGTTCTAAGTGTTCAGTTTGTGAAGCCATAGTTATTGGTGAAGGAGAAGCAAATTAGGGGTTTTTGTAACTGCTATCTCAAAGATCTCTAGTGAATTACCTCCAACATCACAAGAGAAGAGTGGACTGACAGGATTACACCACCTGGAACCACTATAAAAATTGCCTACTTACTTTCTGCATTTATATTCTGCACTTAGTACATTTAGCACATAAACCTACTGACTAGGAACTGAATCACACACATACACTACCGAGTATCTAATACTTGGTATCATATTTTAACAACAAGTAATAAGGGTTAATTTAAATATATTCCACTGCAACAAATTCAGTAAAGTCAATAGTCAGCAGACTACTGAGTTATTAGCAGGCTGTTGAAGTTGCCGAGTTTGTTAACTCCAAAAGTTTTAAGTGTTAAGTTTATTCACCCCCCTCTAAACTTAACCAAAGCCTTTTCAAGGGACCAACACCAGGCCTTCAACATATGCAACATTCTTGATGGTCAAACCATTCCTCAGTAGTGTTCCATATCCTTTTGTGTATCCTGGTGTACTTTTGTAACCAAAATTAACTTTAGGTCCATCCTTTGCCACCAAATTTGTCAAAAGCAGTGCTTACTGATGACGGAAAAATTCACAGTTATTTTCATAACTTTTTACCCCATTTCTAATACCATTTCGAGCACTTTTATATCAATTAAAGTCATTAATTCCTAAATTTCATAAAAATATATAAGTCGTGACTATTTTGTAAAATATTGTGTTTTTATAAGTTTTTACTAGTTTTTGTACGGGTTTAGTAACCGGAGTGTTTTGTCAGAAAAATATATTAAAAACCCATAAAAAATATATCAGTATAAAATGTATTCACAGTATATTTATACAGTGTTTTTGGACTTTTATTGTCAGATTTACTCGCGGTTCATTTCTTTGTGTTCAGGTAAGAAAGTTAAGATTTACTGCGGAGACAGAACTGAAGACTGAATAACAAGACGAGAGTTTTGCCTGACTGAAGAAGGATTACTTGGAGCCCAAGGCCATACGTGTTAGGAAATCTACGCGGGAACGCAGCGGAATTTAAAATTTTGATTTCCTTTTACCCAAGATCGACTTCGTTTAAGCAATAAACAAATAGATAGTAGACGGTGGTTACCTTGGTTGATCTAAAAGATCGACGCTTTGACCGTCTAAGGAGAGTAGTTCTGCATAGAGCCGCCCAAGTGTTCGGCCTCTACCGCCAGTCCACACGAACAGCCCGCCGGAATCCCATCATGGATTGCTATTGGAAAACTCCGGTTGCTAGACCGACCCTTTTCCCCTCTCTCCAACTCTCTATAGGATGCTCTCCAATTTTACACAAGAACTATTAGCTCTTGGAATTATGATGTACAAAAGAGCTTGACACCCACCTTCTATTTATAATGAAAGTGGCGCCCCATATAGTGTAGAAAAGAAGAAAACCTTTTCCCAATAAAATAAGGAAAATATAATTGATTGATTTATCTCATTTATTATAATATCTCATATTAAATAAATCTAGGATTTTGTTAATATCTTATATTGAATATTCCCAAGATATTGTCAATATCTAATATTGACCATCTTTATTTTATTACCATAAATCAATTTACACATGTGTATATATCACATATATATAACACATATAAATCTATATATTATATATATACTCACATGCGCATGCACTGCACTATTGCACACACGCACACTTAAGTATTGTTTATATATATATATTAATATCTAATATTAATATTTGGTAACACTATTAATTAAATTGCACAATCCAAGTGTATCTTATACACTTCAATGTAGCGCCACCTTTAGCCAATAAATTGGCATCCGGAATATTCTTTAACTAATATAATATTATTAATATCTTGTATTTAATTTATTCATAATAAATAAATACCACCATATTAATTTACCACTATAACCTTTATAGTCACGAGATAAACTTTCCTTATTTGGTTATCATCTATAACCACATTTTAATCCGGCTAGATGTTCTTATGTGTGTGACCCGATAGGCTTCCGAATATGTTGGCCGTAGACGCAAAGTGCAAATTACGAAAATGCCCTTCATGCCTAACGATCACGGGATAGCGTCTAGCAACACACCGTGACCCCCAATCATCGGAAGAGTCAAATGCAATGACTACTACCTTTCATGTGAAACAGTTACCGTGTAACTTACAATCCTATCGTTGTAATAATATCCATACGGTCGTTAGTCGAGTGTCAAAACATCAACGACCGTATCTTATAATCTGGATATCAAGCTCTCTCGAAGTAACTCATTTACTCCCACTTTGCAAAGATTCACGAGAGTAAGACATCCCTTATAAGAAGGCCATTTCGGATATTTTCGATCCCAATCATAGGATACGCGATTCCCGAACGACCAATCATGTATACTCCGCATGCTTCAGTATCACACCCAATCACTACCGCATGATCGCCCCGTGGCTAGGGGAAACCTCAATAGTGTCAAAGCATGACAATCCACACCGTGATGCCATGAAGACTCCGGTCTTAAGGATAATTACACAACCGCCACATAGTGTGACACTTATCCGTGTAAGTGGGTCAGTCTAGCGTACGCATTCTCTAATACACGTCCACGTACAGTCCAAGTGTCTCTACACTTCGATAGACGAGATCTATCCCTGCCCTTAAAGACAGAAGACATCCAATACGTGCTAGTCTGTTTATACTATCAATGCCCTGTTTAATAGTACATCAGCCTAGAGACATTTAAGTATCAAACTTATAAAAGTGATTAGAGATCTCATCAACCATAATCGCCTATCATGGTTTCTCTATCACAGTTTAATACTAAGGACGTTATCATATAACAATTCATAATTGGTTCTTTAAAAGAACATATATATGACAACAGAAAAGCCATTTAATATATGTATAAACATAAAGAAATAGTAGAAATGATCCGACCCGGTCGGATCCGGTCCAACCCGATTGGGTTTAGGACACTATTTCAACAATCTCCCACTTGGCCTAAAACCAATCACTCGCACACACAAGACCAAGTTGAAACACAAGAATCTCATGCAATACTCGCAACTAGCCCTAGCCATAAACGGATCGCTATCCATGGGGACTCAGACTATCTTCATATCATGTTCCAAATGACCAAGTCAAAGGAACCGCCTCAACACACACACGAATCTCTGACGAGACCCTGGTCCTTGCTTCAAGCAATGAATCCACTTACTATATCAGCTATATAGAAAAGGTGGAAGAACCGTACAAGGTTCAGGAATGAACCTTCTAGATCCATGTACTGCTCCCGCTGCGCCTCCAAGGCACTACTGTGTTTTGGCTAAGTTGTAGAGTTTACAGTGACCCATAGGCTAGAACATTTCCAACTCACTGTATCACTTATTCAAAGTGACTGCAAACCCAGACCGTAGCTCCCACTCGCCTTCATAAGACTCGGGATATACATCTGTTTAACTATATTTATCTAACTCCAAGTTTCGATAAACCAGGAAATTTTCCTTAACTTATTTAAGGATATTCTCGACATTCACCAGATTTACTTTCATACTTGCTCATGACTATTCATGAACTATGAACATCCGGCATTCCTTTTATGATGGTTCCTATCGCGGTAGCGAAGGAAACCTTCCATAAACATCATCTTTCACCTTACCTTTAGGACTAACGTCCTAACATAGATAGATCTTGAGAACAACGGCTAGCAGTATCCCGTCGCGATCTATGCTAAACTCTTTTAGCATCACATCTATATAGGTAAACAATAATCTAATAGCGATTAAATCTATCACTATAGATTCTTATTTCTAAAATAAGAACTGCTAATCCAAGTGCTTTCGTAAAGACCTTGAATTACCAAACATTAATTGACTGTGACATGGGGTATTAATTCTTGAGAGAGATATCCAATACCTTACTCAAAAATCGTAACACACTCCCACTACCCATCTTGCACATTGGGCATATCCTTCTTTTGACTAAATCAAACTCCTTTGATTATCAAACAAAGAAATTTTCTAGAGAAACTTGTTTGAGTCCACAAATGGATCTCATGGGCTTACATATCATGTTATCGTCTATGAACATCGAGCTGTCTGCCCAACGTCTTCAACACTATCATATAGTCATGATACAAAGTTATAACAAGTATCATCTGAATAGAACTGGGCTCAGCTGGCAGCATAAAAGTAATTACAAGGTTTACACCTCATACCCTTCAGCCGTCACTATAGCCTTATGGTAATCATATTACTATCCATGTCAGCCTTTCAGGGACATTCCCTTTAGGTAAGACAGACTAGGTTCACAACCTGGTTGTCACTAATGGAATCTAATTGATTTTATGGCTCTGGCCATATCTCTCAAACCTGCCTTTCAAACATTCTTTCATAAGTCGTGAGATGTTCATTCTTCAAGATGAACATACCGGCAGCCTTTTCAGGCTTGAGGTTATCCACAGACTTGCAGAACTTTTGTGTGCACTGAGCAGTGATGTACACCTCATCGCTATGTGGCGTCTGCTCATGTTCCATTGGTTGAATATATCTTTGTGGTTCTCAAACTCTTTTGAGATCTGATTCACTCCCACTGTTTCTTTTGGAAGAAACACTTCCTTTAGAAGATAGCATGTTTGGAGACAAACATTTTGCTCCATGGACAAGTAAATAATATCAAGCGTACTTGCTAAGATATTCCACAAAGTTGCATATGTCGTACTAGGCTCCAAGCCTTTCTGACTTTGCCTATGATAACTTCAAATCTTCGGTTAAGATAGATTCGACATTATCCTCTTCCATATCTAATATGGAATTTATTCAACCTTTATTCTTTGGAACTAGGTTAAGTATAAGGGCACTATCCCGAAACGGGTAAGGGATACATCGCATGGCTTGTGTCGCACCTTTATCATATAAAGTGTTATTTCCATTTTGGGAACACAATCTAGTTTGCGTATCCCAAAGATGGTATCCTTCAAGGGAGAATCTTATTCTTTTCAGACGACTTCTGAAACACTCTTCAGGTATTAATTACTTCAATCCAATTGAAGATTAATTCCTAAGTAGCTCGTCAATCTCATATTCGTACTAGCTCGAACTTTTCGGGCTTTCCGAATTGTCGTACTTCAATAAGTACATTCAACTATTTCTAAAAATAGTCATAGAGATTAACAAACAATTATTTGTAGCATTAATTGTCATAAGCCAACAAACATCGGTATGTTTAAGCTTTAGACAATTTTTCTAGATTTTATAACCTTTTCATAAAAGGGTATTTTAGTCCTCTTTGGATAAGATACGTATAACCCACATGATTCATAATCATATGGTTCAACATCATCAGAATGACGTTTAATTACACGCTTCCCTTCCGGAGAGACTATGTCTAGAGTAACCACAAATCAAGGATAATAACCATACAAATATTTAGTTGAGATCTCATCACATATATCAACTATATAGTGACATCAATCTAGTATGTTAGATTCAGTGACCTTCCAACTTTATCGGAATAACATTTATTCTTTACAATTGAATGTGTCTACTAAATCCTAACAAATAACTGAACTTGTGTCCTTCATAAGAACCGGAACATAATAACATTTATCTAGTTCCCTTATCGGTTTACTAGATCCAGAAAGTGTCACAACGTTTGCTTCACCTTCCATATATGTATTTAATCTTTCTAATTTAATCATACTGCAAGATATCATATATCTAAGAGTTGACTTGAACTTAGATAGATTTATCTCAACTTACTTGCCTAGAATAGAAACTTCAATAAGTTCTCTATTTAAGCACATGCCCTAACTTTCCTTTTTAATCCTTTAAGCACTTGAGAAATGTTTCTTATTGTAGTCTTCATAAGACTTAAGAAAGATCACAAGAGCTATGTTTTCAATTTCCTTTCATAAAGAAAATCTAAAGTTTATTAAATAGTTTATTTAACCTTTTGAATCGTATTCAAAACATTGACTATTTAATTAATCTTTAAGCAATGATAGAATTAAGTCGATACTTAAATCTTACAATTTTGAAAACAACCTTTCCAAAATTAGATGTGGTCATTCTTATTCAACGTTTGAATTAATCGTCATCGTATGACTGAATGATAATCTTGGATCGTATCCAATATCATGAGTTTCCGCTTTCATTAATAATTAAAGTCTTGGAGCACTGCATCAATTATGTAATCTCCTTGTCTCTAACTACTATAACGGGATTGCTCATGTCATTGCTTATTTTAAAAGGATTAAAATTACTTAACCATGTTTGAGAACGTTTCTCAAAATTAACAGTCATAATTTGGTTTTACTAATCGAGAATAAAACATAAATATAAAGTTTGCTAAAACTACAACATAAAATGAAAATAAAAGAGTGTTGTTGTTTATACACGCAAAATCAAAAATGGTCTTTTGATTTATGATTTTGCTCCCACTAGTCAACTACTCCCAATTGACTTTCAAGAATCTTTCAAAAATTCTTTAGTGGCCAAGATCCCATCTGGTTACCCCGATTCCCGACGAGGGCCAATCAACCGGAATAATTCGAAAGGTATGTAACTCTTACCAATCATATCTCTATGTGACTCTTGGTGGTTGACTAGTCAACTCTTTGACAATTCACATCTTTATGTGGTAGTCAATCCCTTGCCTCTAGAATAAAACGGTCCTGACGAGGGCCAATCACCGCAATACTCTAGTCAAGTCATAACCCAATATTCGCGAGATCTCATACGATCATATCTCAATAACGACGATATACCCGTGGTAGGTCAACTCCCGGCGAAGGCCGATCAGTTGGATCCGAACAAAGGCTCTTCACCGTCGCTATAATATTGGGAGACAATTTTCGACTTGATTTTTGTTGTGGAAGTATTTACGTAAATTAATTCACTTAATTAATTTTAATTACGGTCTCATCAAATATATCTATCTCTATAGACATACATCCTACACATTTATCTAGATCGTGCCTAGTCATGCATCTATCGTATCATATAAAATAAATACAAGCACAAAATAAATAAATGCGTAAAGTAACCGGTATGATCATGGACTTTTCCTAGGTGCGGTTTGAATACAAACTGACGAAACTGCGGGTCACAATCTAAGGGTAGCTGCAACCGCCAATAGGATCTTTAATGCTCCATTCTCCAATGGGATCTTTATTTTCGTCTTTCTTTGGTCTTCATCTTCTGCTCCATTCTTGTTACATTTAATTCTATCTAATAAAATAAATACACCCGCCGCACACGGGGGGAGCTAACGGAATGGGATAAATGCAGAAAATAAACTAGGTCACGTTCTTCATAACGGCCTAGGACAATTTTTAAACCAACAGAAAATTTAAATCATTCACATCTATCCTATCGGTCGAGTCCATGATCAATCGGGGTCCATATAATCATATTATATCTACTATATCTAATCCATACAATAAAATCTTATGAAAAAGATAAAATTAAAATTAACTACTTGCGTCTTAATTAATCAATTAACATTTAATCTATTAAATAATTTTATCCAATCAATTAACTAATTAACATTTAATTAATTAAATGATTTTAATCGAAATAAAATTAACGATTAATTTTAAACCGATTTTAATTTTAATTTTAATTAATTAGAACTATTCCAAAATAAATCAAAATTAAAATTATTTCTCTTTTGTTTCTTTCCTTTTGATTCGTAATCAAAAGGGATGTCTTCAGTTTCTAAACCAAATTTGGCTTAGGCCTGGCCACTTTCCAAAATCAAATTTTGGAAGTGGCCTAGGCCTAAGCCTTTTACAAATCAAATATTTGAAAAGGGCCTAGGCCTATTCCAAATCAAATATTTGGAAAGGCCAAATAATTTTAGTTTAGGCCTGGCCACTTTCCAAAATCAAAATTTTGGAAGTGGCCTAGGCCTAGGCCTTTTCCCAAATCAAATATTTGGAAAGGGCCTAGGTCTATTCCAAATAAAATTTGGAAAGACCATTATTATTTTAATGCCATGTGGCATCCCAATGGCCAAACTATTTGAACCATTGGTTAGCCACATGACACAACTAAACAAAGGAGATATTAATCACAACTATGAACAATATTGAAACACAAAATACACAAAACAAAATTTAGGGATCTACCAAAAAGATGCACCAGGCGACGTTGACTGCCCCCAAAGGGGAGCCGCCGCCGCCGCCGCAATTTCCGGTGGGGTGCCGCCGCCGATCGGCCGAGCACCCTTTTTTTTTTTTTTTTCTTTTTTTTTTCTTTTCGTGTATCGATTTGCGAATCAAAAATCTTTCATCTTTTAATTACGTGATTTAAACGATAAAATTAACTACGCAAATTAACATGCTTATTGCTTAAGCTCGAAGCTCTCTCTGATACCACTGTTAGGAAATCTACGCGGGAACGCAGCGGAATTTAAAATTTTGATTTCCTTTTACCCAAGATCGACTTCGTTTAAGCAATAAACAAATAAATAGTAGACGGTGGTTACCTTGGTTGATCTAAAAGATCGACGCTTTGACCGTCTAAGGAGAGTAGTTCTGCATAGAGCCGCCCAAGTGTTCGGCCTCTACCGCTAGTCCACACGAACAGCCCGCCGGAATCCCATCATGGATTGCTATTGGAAAACTCCGGTTGCTAGACCGGCCTTTTTCCCCTCTCTCCAACTCTCTATAGGATGCTCTCAATTTTACACAAGAACTATTAGCTCTTGGAATTATGATGTACAAAAGAGCTTGACACCCACCTTCTATTTATAATGAAAGTGGCGCCACATATAGTGTAGAGAAGAAGAAAACCTTTTCCCAATAAAATAAGGAAAATATAATTGATTGATTTATCTCATTTATTATAATATCTCATATTAAATAAATCAAGGATTTTGTTAATATCTTATATTGAATATTCCCAAGATATTGTCAATATCTAATATTGACCATCTTTATTTTATTACCATAAATCAATTTACACATGTGTATATATCACATATATATAACACATATAAATCTATATATTATATATATACTCACATGCGCATGTACTGCACTATTGCACACACGCACACTTAAGTATTGTTTATATATATATATTAATATCTAATATTAATATTTGGTAACACTATTAATTAAATTGCACAATCCAAGTGTATCTTATACACTTCAATGTAGCGCCACCTTTAGCCAATAAATTGGCATCCGGAATATTCTTTAACTAATATAATATTATTAATATCTTGTATTTAATTTATTCATAATAAATAAATACCACCATATTAATTTACCACTATAACCTTTATAGCACGAGATAAACTTTCCTTATTTGGTTATCATCTATAACCACATTTTAATCCGGCTAGATGTTCTTATGTGTGTGACCCGATAGGCTTCGAATATGTTGGCCGTAGACGCAAAGTGCAAATTACGAAAATGCCCTTCATGCCTAACGATCACGGGATAGCGTCTAGCAACACACCGTGACCCCCAATCATCGGAAGAGTCAAATGCAATGACTACTACCTTTCATGTGAAACAGTTACCGTGTAACTTACAATCCTATCATTGTAATAATATCCATACGGTCGTTAGTCGAGTGTCAAAACATCAACGACCGTATCTTATAATCTGGATATCAAGCTCTCTCGAAGTAACTCATTTACTCCCACTTTGCAAAGATTCACGAGAGTAAGACATCCCTTATAAGAAGGCCATTTCGGATATTCGATCCCAATCATAGGATACGCGATTCCCGGACGACCAATCATGTATACTCCGCATGCTTCAGTATCACACCCAATCACTACCGCATGATCGCCCGTGGCTAGGGGAAACCTCAATAGTGTCAAAGCATGACAATCCACACCGTGATGCCATGAAGACTCCGGTCTTAAGGATAATTACACAACCGCCACATAGTGTGACACTTATCCGTGTAAGTGGGTCAGTCTAACGTCGCATTCTCTAATACACGTCCACGTACGGTCAAGTGTCTCTACACTTCGATAGACGAGATCTATCCCTGCCCTTAAAGACGAAGACATCCAATACGTGCTAGTCTGTTTATACTATCAATGTCCTGTTTAATAGTACATCAGCCTAGAGACATTTAAGTATCAAACTTATAAAAGTGATTAGAGATCTCATCAACCATAATCGCCTATCATGGTTTCTCTATCACAGTTTAATACTAAGGACGTTATCATATAACAGTTCATAATTGGTTCTTTAAAAGAACATATATATGACAACAGAAAAGCCATTTAATATATGTATAAACGTAAAGAAATAGTATAAATGATCCGACCCGGTCGGATCCGGTCCAACCCGATTGGGTTTAGGACACTATTCCAACAATACGAAAAAGGCATTTTCAGAGGATGACTTCCTGATGAAAGTTTTAGATCTTCGAAAGAGCTTTCCAACGCATTTTGAATCACGTCAATCGGAGGTCTACAACTCAAGTTATGGGCATTTTACAAAACGAGCTGAATAAGTTCGATTCGGTTCGACTCAGTTCGATTCAGTTTTGACTCGGTTCGAACATTTTGCCTATAAATACAAGCCAAGACCCATCACAAAATCCTTGCCCCTTGCCTTAGGGCCATTTCCTTTCTTTTGTTGTTCTTATTTTCTTTCTTTTGTTGTTGTAGTAACATATATATATATATATATATATATATATATATATATATATATATATATATATATATGTATTAGTATCTATATATATATATATTGTAACATCCCGACTTTTTAAAAAGGGCAAAATAGTAATTCGGTATTTTTATTAAGACCTAATTATTATTCGTCCCATTTAATTAATTAAGAATTGATTTAATTAAAAGAATATGTGATTTTATTTTTATGGAAACTAATTATTATTTACCTTATAAATAATCCTTTAATATCCCTCATATCACACATCACACAATTCTGGAAAAAAAAGAGCACGAGGGCAAGAAGAGGTGCGACGCAATGTTTCAAAAAAAAAAAAAGAAGAGGGAGAACGTAATCTTCAACCGTGTGCCCAATCCGTTCATCGTTTCAAGATGCCGCAGTAGAAGAAATCGATCACTGGATGAAGACGGTCATTACCATACTCTTCGTTTTCCAAACTGTGAGTTTTCGTTTTAGCCCTAAAATCGTAATCATGATCGTTTTTGACAAAAGTTCGAGCTTTGATTGTTTGAATAGTTGTTTTGATCGTAGAGTATCGTTTAAATATCGTAGTTTGGTTGTAGGAGTTGTGAATCGAAGGATTCAAGCCTTGCATTCAGTTTTGGGATCGGTGTTGCTCGCAATTAAGGTAAGAGACTCTTCCTAATGAGTAATTACGTTTTACAATGTTCAGGTCGAGTGTTAGTGTTGATTCGTAGTAAGAGGCTTTTCCTACGAAATAATTTATGGTTGTAAGAGGGTTTTCATAATAAATAATTGATGTTTTATGATGTTTAGGTTAAGTAAATGGTATTCAAATTGATAAGTTTTGCTTTATAATGTTTTGGGCAGTATTTTGGGTGTGTTTGTTGTTGATATTTTTATATATATTGTTTGATAAAATTCTCGTGCTACTGCAATGGACAAATTCCTCTTCCAACTTGGGTGAGATGTGTGTATTGTAATTATGTGTCAAACTGAGAACAGTAGCCATCCAATTTATATTCTGGTCAGGTGGAAGTGAAATATTGGTCTATATTTTCATTTGTTCTTTATTCATAGATTTGTTTGTCCTTTTTCTTTTCTTTTCTTTCTTTCTTTTTTTTCTATTTTTCTTATGTTATTAACTCTTCATGTTGAAACCTGCTAGTCTAGCAAAGAAAAGAAGAAATGATCGGTATCTGTTTCCAAGAGGAAAAAAATTGCGCAGAATAGAAAAGAAAAGAAAAAGGGGGGTTTGATTTAATAAATATCTATTATATAGTTGTTTAGTTTATTGTGTTGTGTTATTTATTTTTCGTAAAATATAAATATATGAATTGATAGACAATGAATTTTGTGGCGTATGTCGTTTCGATGCTTAACTTGTATCGTAGACCTTCTACGGAGTTTAAACAACATTAATTAAACATAAACAAGCCCCGATTGAGTTTCTAATGCGTTTGGTTCCGGCACCGGACGTACTCTTAAAGGGAGTTGAAGTCCGGGACCGTCGGAAAGGCATGAAAGGGCTTGTGCTTTGATGAATTAGTATTCATCAATGTCTGTGTAATTGCTAGGCCTCGTTTATGTCTAGTGGTCTAGGAAGAGAGTGGTATGTGTGAGGGAGATTATTTGAAAACACCTAGGTGGTTAGTTAACTATTTAATAAGTACGTACTTGCTTGGTAAAAGGTTAAACATCATGAGAGCTTGGATAGGCACAATACAATATCGGCAATGTGAGGTTTGGCCAGATAAAGTGGTGATGATCACTGCCGGATTCTAGACCCGCCAGATAAAGTAGTGATCATTCCGCCGGACAAACTCACGATCGAGATAGACATTCACCGGTCAGCTCTCTAGGGTTGGCCAGACAAAGTGGAATGACTGTCTCGGGACCGCTAGAGATTTATCTCTATAGGGTTGCGTCTTTTGTCTTAGTGCATATCTCACTAAGCGTAGTGCCCTCGCAAACATGCTGTAACAAAGATAAGTTAAGTTAGAAACGTTTAGTCACGACATGTTGATGGACATGAAGTGAACCCTAGATTGAGTCGGTCTCATAAGGAAATTTAATAATAATAATAATAAAAGAACCTTTCGTTGTACAACTTAGTTATTCATTAGCTTCTCACTTTTACTAAGTACTTTGTACTTACCTCCTTTGCATTTTATTTTGTATGCGTTGTGGGGTGAGAAGACGAACAGGTTGATCAAGTGTAGATGACGGCTTTTGAAGACTTGAAGTCTTGGAGAATCTTTTAGTTTGTTCCTTTATAAAGGTTGTACTAGACTAGTTGTATTTCGTTTCTTAGACTTGTTGTACTTCTACTTTTAAGACTTCGTATTGTATAAGTCTTTGGGTATTTCGTCGTTGTAGTTTAACTATCCATCTTTAGTATGGTTACTTTCTATTCATAGTAGCATTTATGTTTTTACCCGAGTCCTTTTAGCTTCCGTTTGCTTTTATTTGATACGACGACGTAGAGGCTTGCGTATAATATTAGATTTATTTAATGCTATACGCGCCGAACGTTTCTCTTCCGGATAAGGGCTCGGTATCCGGGAGCGGGACGTTACATATATACATCTCCATATATATCTTCATCTTCATCTTGTTCTTCATCTTCATCTTTTTCTTTGTTTCTTTCATATATATATATCTATATATACATAGCTAATATTCCCCTTATCCTTCCTTTTCCCTTTTCGTCCCTTTCATTTTCTTCTTTCTTTGTATTTTTGTTTGTAGTATTAATATATATCTATATATCTAACTATCTATCTATCTATCTATCTATATTTCCCTTATCTTCCATATTCTCTTTGTCCCCCTTGTCCCCCTCTTGTTTTTATTCCCCTTATCTTTTATTCCCTTTGTCTTCTTTTAATTTTCTTTTCTTTTCGTAGCATGTAGTATATATATATATACATATATAACTATCTATCTATCTATCTATATATATATATATATATATATATATTTATGCTTATGTATTTATATATATCTATGTATATGTATATATAGAGTATATTTTCCTTTTCCGTTAATATGGGTAGCTAAACTTTTCATAGCCGAAATATGTGAAAACGGGTGAAATCAACCCTCGGGAGACGAGATGGGAGTTGTGTTGTGCTTAATTAAACGTTTTTATGATAAACGTTCATGTTTTAAAACTTGTTTTGATCATGTTAATTAGTTTGAATGAGATTGACAACCTTGTTCATTGTTACATCAAGCTTATAAATGTATTTTGCGGTGAGATGTGGGATATGAGTATCACTAATCATAGTCTTGATTGTCAGATTGACAACCTGAGTGACAGATCTGGACTATGCCTATGTGAGATTCTTATCTTTACGAGATGAATGAAACATGTATTAGAATCACTAAAACATAGCTTTAATAGTTAGATTGACAACCTAAGTGACATGTTAAAACTATGCTTTTGTGAGGTTTTTCAGCGGCTTTTTATTCTGGTCAACCTTATTAGGTAAGTTAGCTCTCTAAAGGGAGGGTTAATAAGCCTAGTATGGGGGTTAAGTGAGAGTTGTTCAGACCTTAACACCAAAATTAGGAGTTGACACCCGTGAATGTCGTATAAACTGAATCAGATAAAACACACTCTTTATCAAGTTTTTCCTGTGGGGAGATAATCTGTTGGATCATGGTTCGGCTATACTTTTTAATCACCTAGATAAATTCGTTAGAATAATCTATACTTTTTGCATTAGTTATAAACACTCCACCTAAACTTTGATCGCCTAGACTAAGTTCTACGTTCGCTTTGGTACTTACAACCACATTTCTCTTGGGATCGACCTCGTACTCCTGTAGCTATTCTAACAATCGACCCGGTACTCTGCTGGTTAGAGAGTTAGTTTACCCACGGTTACGAGTCTTTATAAATTGTATTTTTGAAGGGGTAGATTTTAGCTCATCAAAAAATTGGCGCCGTTGCCGGGGAAATGTGTGATATTGTTGTGATATCTTGTAAGTGAACCGAAGGCTTGGGCCTAGGTTTTTATTTTTATTTTACTTTCGATAAGAGTCTTGGGATGCTGAAGTGATATTGTCCTGAACTCGGTTTGAATACGACTTTGGTACTCAACCCAATCTCTTTACGGGGTTGTTATATTAGGTTGATATCTTGTAAGTCCAGCTAGAACTGAGGCTTAGGACATTCGGCTACCATATATATAAAAAAAACGAAAAAAAAAGAAAAAAAAGAAAAAATTTATTGTTTTCTTGTTGTTTTCTGAGATCTTGCAGATTGAGCTTAAATGGATGGATTTTTCAATCAGTACTACTCACCTGAACAACAATACTCCTACCAACCTCAAGCACCGGAACAATGTTATCAACAACAGTTCGTGCCTCAACCTCAGTATCAACAGCAGAATAACCAAGGTTCATGGGATTATCAGTGCCCTAGTACATACCAGGATCAGAATTATTGTTATTCGAGTTATGAGCCTCAATATTATGAGGGTTCTTCGAACCTTAGTGCTTATCAGGATTACGGTGTTCATACTCAATACGTTGATAGTTTTACCCAGATTCAGCCACCTGATCAGTGTCTGGAATGGCAAGAGGACTGCTACTCACCTCCGATGAATCAAAGTCAGTATGATCAGTTTTCCCCCATGCCACGAGAAGACTTCACCGACAGTCAAATGGAGCAACTAGAGAGATTGGACCAGATCTTGCAAGTACGACTGCTGGACATGCAAGAGTTCAAGATAAGTATTGACTCTGCCATAAGAAATCTTCAAGAGAGGGTGGTGCAATTGATTGAAATAATGGAGTTCGAGCAGGCAAAACAGGCATGTGCAAAAGCGGTGGTTAAGGATGATGAGGTGCTCATTGAAGAAGTTCAGGTTGAGAATAAGGTTGAGGATTCAGTTTGCTATAATGAGATTTCAGAGTTAGAGGAGCAGGAGATTGATTGGCCATCTTTAGTAAAGCCACTGGGAGAGTTGGTAGTGTTTAATATAACGGTCCCGGATTACTACATTCGTCCACTCTGTGAGGATGAATTTTCTGCGGTCCAGTTTGTGTACTCCCTGATGGATGAACTTTATAGAATAGTAAAGAAGATGGTTCGACAGGCTGATAAAAGAAGGTTCGACGGCTGGGAGGAGTAGCATCGAGAACCAAACAAGGTACGTTTCTAGACAATTTAATTTCGATGGTTCTCGCTTTGATCACTTTTCTTAAGCTGTTGATCTTCTTAAGTTCGGATTTTGGTTGATTGAGTCTGTATAGAGTCACCCTGTCGAGCAAACGACGTTAAACAAAAGCGCTACCGGGAGGCAGCCCGTTAAATAATAATAATTTGGATAAGCCTAGTCTGAATGATATGTAGAATCTGTATGAAAGATGAACACAAAGCACAACCAAGTCTCAGGATGAATGTTTGAATGTCATTAAAAGGGAACGATTAGGTGGTTATCCGAAAATCCCGATGGAGAAAAAAGAAAACATTCAAATACATCATTTCTTGGACTTAGGTTGTTGAACCCTTGAGGATCTGGGTATAAAAGACTCAATACTCTTTCACACGTTTCATTTTATGATCTCGTCTGTTTCAAATTTCTGGTCATTGTAGTATAGTGGTGAGTATTCCCACCTTAATAAAACTGTGTGTAATAAAAATGAATCTAGGAATAGCTGACTTGACTATGATATATGCTCATGTGATACTCTCTATGATACGTATATGCTGAGATGTTCTGTGCTTTACCAGTATGGTGATTTTTCCATCTAAAGCTATTATGTGCTATATATTGCCTATCGAATTTTCTGACGTGACAGGGCCATTTCCTTATTATTCTCATATCCCTGCTCGATGTCTTGGCACGAGGACCATGTCCCGTGTTTGCTTTGTTTTGGTTATTTTTGATACAGGGATTCGGATCGTGCTTTCTCATGGCTGTTACGGGATTCGATAGCACCTTTCTGCCAGGTTTATAAGCTAAGTCTTCCTCTCTATCTCATTCACACGCTTGGGACATTGCAAGTTCGTAAGTGGGGGGTAGAGTCGAGGTTGGTTTAGTAATGGCATTAAGTGTTTATTTTGTATCAGAAAATCTCTTAGTTTTTGATCTTGTTCGAGCATTATTTAGTTGATTAAAATAAATTGTATAAGGTATATATTTCATGGATTTAAAGTTGTAATGATCAATTTGGATATGTATAACCAATGTGAACCGTAAGTGCATTTTAGCCTAAATTTATTTGTGTAACATGAATTCCTTCACATAAGCCTTTGATATTGAAGCGAAAATTTTAAACTGTACCCATTCAGTATTCTAGTGGTTTATCCTAGAAATAGCAGTATCTTAGTACCTAATTTCTAAACATGTACTGTGAATATCTGAAGGTTTGAATGTGATAGAAAGAATGTCAAAATAAGTGAGCTATTTATATGTCGGTTGTAGCTACCAATGATTTGAGTGCAGTAGGGCGTTATCACGAAACGTCCTATATCACTATGAGGTTTAAAAGCTCCCGACTGCCTGATGATAGTAGTCTAGCTAGGGTGTTATCACGAAACATCCTATTGCTGGGAATGAGGGCATATGCTACACATGTGAAATTAAGTGAAAAGTTAGATAAGTATTGATGTATTCGATCTCACCTCATGACGCTTGAAAGATAGTCGATTTTGGCAATGAGTTCGGATATGTTAGTGTCCTATGAAAAAAAAAAACAACAACAACAACCTAGTTATCATCTGACTATCCCCAGTATAAACTGAATGATATGCTTTAGGGATTATCCTAATAAGTACACATGAGGACGTTGTGTGGAACTGTTACTGCCTATACCTAGGAAAATCATTAGGACTGTCTGAATGGATATTTGTGCGTTTGCTTGAATTATTCAAGAGAGGATAGTGGAAATTGAAAAGGCTTGTCACACACGCACTCTGTTATACATTTATATTAAGGTTAACGTGTAGTTATGATTCGAATGGTTGCATCATCTGATTGTCATTAATATCTTATGAATTTTTCCTCATTCATTTTATTTTATCGCTTATTTTGTTCGAGGACGACCAAAAGCTAAGTGGGGGGTTGTGATGACGGAAAAATTCACAGTTATTTTCATAACTTTTTACCCCATTTCTAATACCATTTCGAGCACTTTTATATCAATTAAAGTCATTAATTCCTAAATTTCATAAAAATATATAAGTCGTGACTATTTTGGAAAATATTGTGTTTTTATAAGTTTTTACTAGTTTTTTTACCGGTTTAGTAACCGGAGTATTTTGTCAGAAAAATATATTAAAAACCCATAAAAAATATATCAGTATAAAATGTATTCACAGTATATTTGTACTGTGTTTTTGGACTTTTATTGTCAGATTTACTCGCGGTTCGTTTCTTTGTGTTCAGGTAAGAAAGTTAAGATTTACTGCGGAGACAGAACTGAAGACTGAATAACAAGACGAGAGTTTTGCCTGACTGAAGAAGGATTACTTGGAGCCCAAGGCCATACGAAAAAGGCATTTTCAGAGGATGACTTCTTGATGAATGTTTTAGATATTCGAAAGAGCTTTCCAACGCATTTTGAATCACGTCAATCGGAGGTCTACAACTCAAGTTATTGGCATTTTACCAAACAGCTGAATAAGTTCGATTCGGTTCTGACTCGGTTCGATTCAGTTTTGACTCGGTTCGAACATTTTGCCTATAAATACAAGCCAAGACTGTAATATTCCGATTTTCGGGAAAGGGCAGACGTGTCTTTTTGCGAAAACGAAATATTAGGTTCGGTTTCCTATTATTTGGAGTTATTTATTTGGACATTTTTTATATATATAATTTCGAGTTTTATATATATAATTAAAAGAAAATTTAGTTTTTAGTGATCAAGGGCAATTAAGGAAAAGATTAACTCCTTTATTAAGTTAAGACCTAACTTAAAAATCAGAAAGATTCAGTCTAAGAATTCCCCATCTCTGCGCAAGTTTGAGGAGAGAAAAGATCAAGGAGTTTTCTTGATAATTGAAGCATCCGTTAACCGTTTTCAGATCACGCAAGAGTTTCGGAATCGTCGTGATAAGAGCATCGCTTTGGTATCAGTTCGGTTGCAAAGCAGCAGATTTTGAGGGCTGTTTGGATCAGTTCTGCGGCTGCTTAAGGTAAGGAAAACCAGTCCTATGAATTCAATTGTTGGCTATAAGGAATTGATCATGATCTAAGGCAATTTATGTGTTAGAGCTTTGAGTTGTTGCTTTGGTAATTGTCTATAGAGGTTATGGTAGTGTTAGATGAGGTTTATGTGCTCAATGTGTTGTCTTTTTCTGGTTTTTGGTTGAAATACGATCTGGAAATCGCATGGTGATGAAGTTAGGGTTTAGGTCGAACCCAGGTGAACGAGCGTCCGGTATTCTGGACGAGCGTCCAGCCTAGGTTCCACCTTGGACGAGCGTCTGGTTGTATTGGACGGGCGTCTGAGGTGCAATTTTACATTCAGGATTGAAATGGGTTTGGTGGACGGGCGTCCACTATTTTGGACGGGCGTCCAGTAAGCTTGAACGGGCGTCCAGGTCTTTAACCGGGCGTCCAGTTTTGTACTGCCTCCTTTCTATGTTAGTTGTTGTTCAGCTTTGAAAACATGCTTTAACTACATGAAACCTTTATATATGATATGTTAATATGGTATAAACATAGACAAGCCTGAATTGAGCTTCTGATTCATTCAGTTAAAACACCGAATGTACTCTTAAAGGGAGTTGAAGTTCGGATCCGTCGGAAGAGCATGATAGGCTTGTGCTTTGATGAATTAGGATTCATCAATGTCTGTGTATATGCTAGGACTTGTCCGTGTCTAGTGGTCTAGGAAGAGAGTAGTATGTGTCAGGGAGATTATTTGAAAACACTTAGGCTGGCTAGTTAATAACTTAATAAACAACGTATGTGACTAGTAAAAGATTAAACAACATGTCTCTCTTGGCTAGGCACCAGGCTAAATCGCGATGCATGTGCTACCTCTGAAGGTGGAGGAACTTCGTAGGTCAAAAGACCCTAAGTACGGAGGGACTCTGCTGAGGTGTGCGTGCTATCGGAGTCTACCTTTTCTAGACTTCGTGGGAATTGGTGTGATCCACTAATATGTTGCAAAAGAGTGTCCCCGAGGTAGAAGAACTCTGTAGGTCAAAGACCCTAAGTACAGAGGGACCATGCTGAGGCGGATGCGCGTAGTGCCCTTGAGTGCGGTTGTAACATAAATAGGCTAAGTTAGAAACAGTTAGTCACAACGTGTTGATGAGCATGAAGTGAACCCTAGATGGAGTTGGTCTCATTTAATCAACTAATTAAATAATTATCTTTTCGTTATGACTATGATTGCTTCCATAGCTTCTCTTTCTTCTAAGTACGTTGTACTTACCTCGAATGCATACTTTTTCTATGTGTTTGGGGACGAGAAGACGAACAGGTTTTCGAGGAAGAGTTTGACGACGACGTTTGACACCGCTCGTTGAAGAATCAAGATGCTTCTTTTCTGCTTTTCTTTGGTTGTACTTTCCTTACTTTTGAGGTAGACCACCGGTTTTGACGATTTGTCGTATTCTGTCTTTTGGGATTTTCGTACTTTTCCAAATGTAATAATTTACATTTCTACCCTTAGATTTTTTTTCTACTCTTTAATTTTGGGAAAAATTTTATATACCCGAGTTTTGCTTCCGTTTTGCCTTTAATTTGATACGACGTAGTAGAGGCTTACGTATAAAATGAATTTACTTTTGTTTTATACGTGCCGAACGTTTCTTTTCCAGATAAGGACTCGGTGTCCGGGAACGGGGCGTTACAGTTGGTATCAGAGAAAAGCGTTCTTTAGACTTCCTTTCTTTAAGATAAGTTTCTTTAGATCTTTAGTAACGTCTGGTTTTCTTGATCTTTCAGCATGGTAACGACAAGGAGAGGCGTTCGTGGAGCTAGGAGCTCAGGGGTTAGACAAGGGGCAGAGAGCCCAGTGCCCGTAGTAGGGGCGGATTTGTGAGGCAGAATCCTTCGCCTCGTTTGAGTCTTTCACCACCACCCCATACAGCCACACCTACACCAAGGTCTCAACAAGAGGTGTCACCAAGGCCGCATCAGAATCCGCCACCCCGACCACCGCCAAGATACAACTACATTTATGGAGAGCCTGGACAAGCACCTATTCATGTCACTGTAATAGGCGACATTCCACCGATTAGTGTGCGTCCACCGGTGACCAATGTGTATCCCCCACCATCCAGTGCCTACCCTCCAGTGTATCCTCAGCAGCAGCAGGTCTTCTACCCTCCTCCTGTAGGTCATGTTCCTCAACCTACAGTACCACCTTCACCACGTTTTGACCACCAGCAAGGCGTTGGTCATCCACCCTTTGATTTTCAGCAGCCTCAACAGCATCAGTCTTATCAGGGGTACTATTCGTATCAGACTGAGCCTCAAGTAATCCCACCTTACCCGCAGCAACAGCAATATCAGCAGCATGTATCTTTTGGTTACCCTCTGGTTCACCTACCAGTTAGACCGGCTTTTGAGCACACACCAGCGGTGGATTGGTATACAAGATTGAGGAGAAATCGAGTTGAGAACTTCTTTGGTAATGTGGAGCATTCTAAAGCAGAGGAATGTATAAGAGGATTCGAGAAAGCTTGTAGGAACATACATGTTCCTGAGACAGAGATGGCACAACTAGCAGTCAGTTTTATGTTGGGAGCAGCAGAAGCATGGATTGATGCCGTTCAAAGCAGCAACGGTAAGGTAACGGATTGGGAAGGGTTCAAGACGATGTTTTATAATGATTACTTCCCGGTTACAGTTCAAGCAGATAAAGCAAGTCAATTCCTGAAGCACAAGCAAGGTAATAATCTGACTGTGTCCCAGTACACTAATACATTCAATGAGTTAGGAAGGTTCTATCCGGAATTGATGAAGGTGGAAGAGAGAAAGATGGCCCTCTATAAGGATGGGTTGGCCTACGAGATTCAGTCGGGCATGCTAGGTTTCACGGCAAGGAATATGGCAGAGTTGATGAATAAAGCCTTGGAAGTCGAGACTTTCAGGAAGAGGGCTACAGTGGTTATTGGTAATAAGAGAAACTTTGGGACAAGTCAAGGCAATTATAGGGGAGCGCCACAGCAAGTCGCCAAGAAGACTACGGCTCCTACAGCAGCTAAGGCCCCGAACAGTGCACCACTTTGCCCCAAGTGCAACAGAAATCATACATGAGAGTGCAGGCAGAGTAGTAACGGTTGTTACGTTTGTGGTGAGCAAGGACTGTTAGGAACATTTTATCACTACTGTGGTAGGCACAGGAGCAGATCAAGGAAAGGAGATAAACAAACCCAAGAAAGATTGGACCAAAGATGACAGGAGAAGAGCAAACCTAGACTTTGTAGCAAAAGATATGATCTTAAAGACTCTAGACAGCAACATGTTCATGAGAATAAAGGATTGCAAAACAGCAAAGGAGATGTGGGACAAGCTGGCACTAATCAATGAAGGATCTGAAGCAGTTAAAGAAAATAAACTATCTGTTGCAAAACAGAAGTTTGAAAATTTCAAGATGAAGGCAGGTGAATCCATTGATCAGATGGACAATAGATTCTCAAGCATCATCAGTGAACTGCAACAGCTTGGTCACACATATCCCCAAAAAGAAGTATGCTTGAAGATCTTGAGAGGACTACCTGAAAGATGGAAGATCATAACATCAGTAATCAGAGGAACTACAAATCTTGCAAGCACTGACACTCTGACACTGATGTCCCAGTTAAAAGCTCATGAATTTGAATTGAACGGTGAAGATGGTGCTCCGGCAGAGACACACAAAATCACTGCATTAGCTGCACCCCAGCAAAGTAACTTTGCCGAATGCATCAGCAAAGAGACACAAGAACTGAAAGAACAGGTAGCTTTATTAGTTAAACGTTTTGACAGGTTTAAAAAGAAGCCATTCAAAGGAAATTCATCATCAAACAAAAGGTCAACCTCAACCAGAGACATGAAGAAGAAAGATGATGAATACAGATGCTTCAACTGCAACAAGAAAGGTCACTTCAAGGCTGATTGTCCTGAAGAAAATGACAAAGATGATGAAAAGAAGAAATACAAAGCATCTGAAAAGAAAAGGAGCAAGAAGGCACTTAAGGCAGAATCCAGCAGTGAAAAGCATGAAGAATCATCTGACAATGACTCAGATGATAGTGATGAAGAAGACAATTCTGAAAATGAAAAAGCATGCCTATGTCTCATGACCAAAGAATTGGATGAAGATAAAAGTGACAGCTCAGACACTGAGGAAACAAGCCTATGTTTAATGGCTAAAGAATCAGATGAAACTGAGTTAACATCTAGTTCATGTTCTTCATCTAATGCATCCACATCTAACACTGCACAATCCTCTAGTCTTCCATTAGATACAGCAGACCTAGTCCAAAATCTCATGACTAAATTTGATGAAATTGAAAAGAATCATGAAATTCTGGAAAAGGAATGCAAGGATCTAAGGAAAGAGAATAAGAGGTTAAAGAAAGAACTGGATAAAGCAAAAGTTGAATTAACTAGTAAGGAGACCTACTTAAATGATCAACAAAAAGCAGATGATCATACATCTGTTATTAACAGATCAGTTAAGGAAATCTCCTCACCAGTGAAGGTAACCACTGCACCACTAAAAGCACCAGCTTACAAACCCTCAAAAAGGTTTGGATCCAGATCTGGTCTTGGCTACAACAGTCAGGATGAAAGTAGGAATAATGGTCAACACCATTCTAAATTCAGAACCACTAGTGGACCAAAATTTAGAAAGGGACAGACCATGATTCCAACAGATCATCCTGTTCCGGTGAAGTCAAAACCCAGTGTAGTGAAACAGCAAATCAAATCCTCATTCCAGTCAATCAAGAACAACTGGCATCTGAAAGGTAAAGGCAGACTTTACCCCTCAGAGGATGATTGGAATGTTGCACCTCCAAAATACAAGAGGAAACCATTCTACAAAATGCATCATGTGCTTAAGAAAAGCCAATCTGTTCCTAGACACATGAAGCAAGAAAGGGTTCCTACTGCATATTGGAAAGTGAAGAAGGATGCAATGGCACCAAAAGGTAGAGAAAAGTATCAGAATACCTTCTGGAAAAATATTAGAAGCTATTCTGCCATGCCTTATACATATGAAGTTGATGACTTCAATTATCCAAAAAGAAAACCTTTTGGATACACACTAGGTATGGGAGGCATGTTTGCTAACAAGTATGGACCCAAACGGTGTTGGGTACCTAAACCTAATTAATCTGTTTTGTAGGATGTCCGGTACATAGACAGTGGATGTTCCAGACACATGACAGGAAACAAGAAATGGCTCACTGATTTCAAAGCTTTTGATGGACCCAAAGTCACATTTGGAGGAAAAGAAAACCCTGGCAAGATTAAAGGGGAAGGCACAATACTCAAGAACAATCTAAAAATTCAAAATGTGGCATATGTCAAGGGACTTAACTTCAATCTGATGAGCATCAGTCAATTCTGTGACAAAGGCTACAATGTGCACTTCAACAAAGAAGGATGCAAAGTGATTCACAGTCAAACCAACACAGTAGTTCTTGCAGGTAGAAGACAAGACAACATGTATGTTGTGGACTGGAGAACAGCCAAGGCAGAAACTTGTCTATTTGCCAAGAATAATCAATCAACAAGCTGGATTTGGCACAGAAGACTGAATCACCTGAATTTCAAGACCATCAACTAACTATCAAAAAGCAAGCTAGTTGAAGGGCTGCCAGAGATCACATTCAAGAAAGAAAGTCTATGTGATGCATGTCAGAAAGGAAAGCAGATCAAAAGTTCATTCAAGTCAAAACCTTATCAATCAACAACTAGAATTCTACATCTGTTGCACATGGACCTTTTTGGACCAGTCACACCAGTAAGTGTGAGTGGTAAGAAATATAATCTTGTAGTGGTGGATGACTTCTCAAAGTACACCTGGACCATCTTCATGAACAAGAAGAAAGAAACACTCAAGAAGCTACCAGACTTACTGAGAAGACTCCAGAATGAGAAAGAGCTAAAAATCATCAAGATCAGATCAGATAGAGGCACTGAATTTCTAAATGAAATTATCAGAACCTATTGTGAAGAAAATGGAGTACTACATCAACTATCTGCAGCAGGAACTCCACAACAAAATGGTGTAGCAGAAAGAAGAAACAGAACTCTCAAAGAAGCAGTCAGAACAATGATTGTTGAAGCATGTTTACCAAAGAGATTTTGGGCTGAAGCAGCAAACACAGCATGCCATACACAAAACAGATCAATCATCAACAAACACCATGGAAAAACTCCATATGAAATGTGGAATGGTAGAAAACCCAATATCTCATATTTTCATATGTTTGGATCAAAATGTTTTGTCTTAAACAGGAATCAACTGCATACCTTTGATGAGAAAGCTGATGAAGCAATCTTCATGGGATACTCAGACACCAGCAAAGCATTCAGAGTACTAAATAAAAGAACTCTGGTGATTGAAGAACCAATACATGTGGTTTTTGATGAACCAAACACAAATGGTGAAGATCTTCAAGATCGAGAAGAGAAATGTAACGCCCCATTTCCGGACACCGAGTCCTTATCCGGAAAGAGCGCTCGGCACATATATTATCAAATAAAAACTCAATAATACATGCAAGCCTTACGTCATCCATCAAAAATCAAACGACGCGGAAGATAAAACAACTCAACAACTCGGGGAAACCAAACGATCGAAACATACGGTAATCAATGATGTGAAGAAAAACTAAATCCAATAAAAGATCTAAACATCCAGAATTCAATCCAAAAGATCTCAAAGGTAACTAAACCAAAAGAAAGAACAACATTGCTCAAAGCTGGAAACAACTGTTTATGAAAAGAAAACATCTAAACGATCTAAGCCTTCAAACTCCAACTCAAACGTCCTCGTCATCAAAGAACTCATCAGCGGTAACCACCTGTTCATCTTCTTTGGGGAAAGGGAAAGACAAAGATAACGTAACAGGGTAAGTACAAAAGTACTCAGTAACGTGTAGAAGATCGTATAACTATGCCCTCATAAAGAAATAAAAGCAATACCGTCTTTTATTAATTCATTTTCCGTTATTAGCCCTAACTATCTATCACATTATGTTCAATGCATAACATGAGGTTCCAAGGGCATCTATCTTAGCTCAAGTTTGTTACATCATGAATAACAAGGGCACTACGCCTAGTAATAGGATGTACTAGGACAACTGGGTGCAACCTACTTAGAGACTCGCTCTAGTAGCCCCGGGAATATCTGAGTCCCGATAGTGTGATGACGGGCAGAGTGCACCAGACGCTTTATCTGGCCAATCGATTGACCGGCGTGGGTACAGTCTACTTTGTCTGGTCAGAGGACACATCGCGATATTGTACTATGCCTTACCAAGCATTGCATGATGTTTAAGATTTTAATCTAGCACATACGTTTGATTAGATGTTTAACTAGCCACCTAAGTGTTTTCAGGTAAGCTCCCTCACACTTCCTACCCTCGTACTTAGACCTCTAAACACGGACAAGCCCTAGCAATTACACAGACATCGATAAACCCTAGCTTATCGAAGCACAAGGCAAATCCGAAGCTTCCAGTGGTCCCACACTTCATCTTTTAGGGAATCCATGTGGTGCCGGAACTAAACGCACCAGAAGCTAGTTCAGAGCTTTGTCACGTAAGGTTATGCATTAGAACAGTACAATAAAGCCTGAACTCAAGCTGACATGACAAAAAAAACAATGAAAAATGATGACGGTCAAATTATACCCGTAAAAGTCATCAACGTTGACCTTAAATCGGGATTAATAATATGTATTTTATATTAAATCACATGTTTATATGTATTATTTAATGTTTTGTGATTTATAAAATATAATTTGGTATTTATCCATTTTATAAGATATAATTTGGTGATTATCCGTTTTTATTATATAAATCGGTATTTATCCGTTTTTATTATATTTATCCGTTTTATTTAAATATGATTTATTTTGGGATAAATATCTATTTTGCAGATTTGGATAATTATGGAGGATAAATACAAACTGGAAGAATTAAATCTCAAGATAAATCAAAGGAAATTCAAGATAAAGATCGGATAAGCATGAAAAGAGGAGTAAGAAGAGTTGGCGCCAACCATAGGGACGCATAAGAGGGGGGGCGCATTTTTCATCTTATTTTGGAGATCGGCCGGGAGTTATCTCTTATTTGTTTCGACATTTTAATGTATATCTCTTAATTAGCTTGAACCCCTATAAATAAAGGCATGTTATACACGCCTTTTACACACTTCTTTACACAACACATTTTTTACACTTCTCAGTTTATAATAAAATCTTCAGTTTTTCTTAGAGCAATTTTTATGCAAGATCTGCAATAATGTAAGTTCTTGTATTTATTTGTTCTTAGTTCTTTGTAATTAAGCCCCAATTATTGTTTATTGTTTGAGGTTGTTCGTTCTTCACCGAACGATGTAGATCTAAGGATACGATATGAGGCAGTGGGGATTCCTTGTCTATAAGGATCCACACGTCCAGATCTGTTATCCGGTGACCTATAGATGACTTTGGTATGATCAACAACCGTGTTTTTAGTAGATCTATATAATTGCTTTATGAGTCTCTATTTTATCCGTTACGTATGTAGAAACGCTAAGATTTAGGTTTTCGCCGCGTCAATCTAGCCACGTCTTTATGGTATGATTGTCCATCTAGAATTTCTTATCTTAGTAGGTATGGCTACGGCTACGTTGCTCGTCTGTTTTAATTAGCGTATGGTTAGGAAATACCAATATAGGACTCCTAGGTCGGCTCATGAATTGATCTTCCGGGACTTTCAGCGAGATCTAGATCTGTTCTATATTCGGGAATTGCATGCACCTAGTTATACGTACATCGTAGATTAACATGATACCTAAAAAGTTAGTGTTAATGGGACGGAGACTGATGCGATCGTCTAGGAAGTACGCCTGAAAAAAGGAATGTTGCCTAGGTGAGGAATACGGTTAATATCGGCATCCCTAGTTTTGTAAGCGTGCAAGTCATATGAGATGGAGGCCGAAAAAGCGAAGTCACGTGATGTAGCATAGTGATCTGGATGGCCTACCCGGAGCTAGATCTAGTCTAGGGGATGACTCCCGTAGCCAATTTAGAAGAAATACGGATCGGATTAATAGTTGTCGAGTTTAGCTTAATTATATAGAATCTCTAGATCCAAACGATAACATGATAATTGGGGAGGTTAATTACGTTGTGTTGTGTCGAGTCGTGTCCTTTACTTTTCTTGTCCTTCGTTGGTCGTAGACCGCCTTTGTGTCCTTGATATGAATGATTAGTTGTTTGTATATAAATGACCCACAATTGGTTCCCTGTGGGATCGACCTTGATTCGCTATAGCTATACTACGATGGGCCTAGTCCTCTTGCTAGTATTGGTTTATGGTGGTCAAGTATTTTTATCACTTGATCTACGTGCATCAAGTTTTTGGCGCCGTTGCCGGGGAACCAACGGTCAATTTTATATATAAATAAATTTTTATTCATGTCAAGTTTTCTGTTTTAGAGTCTGTTTTTACGTTTTTGAGTCCCTCTGGTTGTCTGCTCTGTGTAAAAGACTTCGCGTGTCTGTTTATCTCTGTATGTTTAATCCGTAGGTCTGATAGCAGCATGGGAAACCATGTTAAAATCAGTCTACGGTCCGTTTTGTTGTTCTTCTGTTTGCATAAACCAGGGAAGCAATAATCCGAGTCAGTAATTTTTCGTGGGCGCTGAGAAAATAACCCAGCAACATGTGGAGCTACGAATCTACGATAGGAAAAGTGATGGAGGCAACACCTTTAAAGCACCATGATGGCTCCGAAAAATTTTTAGGGTTCGAATTATTCGTGGTACAATGTTGAAGGCAAGGTACTACCTTTTCTGCTTATGATTTACTATCTTTTGGTCTTCTGAGCATAAGTTAGCCTATATATGAACCTGAGTATGAATCTTAGCCCGGAGTTGGTTTGTAAGATTAATTTTATTAGTGCCGAAGGTTCTGCCCCCAAATCTGTCTCATCTAGAGGGTGTAGGGAAACATGTAGTAGTTGAAGGAAGCAGTGAATGAAGAGTTCCTCGTAGTTCTATCAAAATCTCATTGTCCTATGCATGAGATTGCTTCTACTGGCCAGGGGAGCAACAATTTGTGTAGTTTAAGAATTCTCAATCTAAAGAAGACTTTGAGTTTTGAGAGAGCATAATGAAGCAGTATTATAGAGGATGTTATTAAAATCAGTCCCTAAGACTAAATCTTCTTAGAATTCACTCATTCCTAAAACGAGAGCCGAGGTAAGAGCTTTGTATAAAAGGTAAGGATAAATGTCGTTTCCTAGGTCTCACAACCAAGGGAAGGGTATTAATCCGCAAAAGCGATGAGCCCACCTCATATAGTGCTCAAGGGGTCAACATCTAGCGAACCAAGAAGGATAACTGACAAGGATAACTTTTGGAAAGTCGAGCTGAGGACTTTAAACTCAGAACTACTTCTTTAAAACCCTTAGGATTTCTTTTTAGGATTTTAGTTGAGTCAAATAAGAGTAACGTGACATATGTTGAGGTTTTTTATTTTGCCGTGTTCCGATGGCCATTGGGCTAAGGATGTGCAAAACTTTTTTACTCAATATAGGCCACGTGAATTAGAGTTTCTAAGGAGAGTCGAGAAATTGCTAAAGAAAAGGAAATTTAGCAATCAACCTTAAGATGGAAGCATTAAGAGAGCTTGAGAATTACTGAAAATGTAACAGAGAGAGATTGGTGCGAACAAGAAAAATTTTGGTCAACTTCCAAAACTTTTGAGAATGGCGATACGAGTGAAAATCCAAAGTTGTGTGCAATTCGTTCTGCAACTATCCTTATCCTTTCCTTTGTACCTTTTCACCCTTCAACCTTTCTATTCTCTCACCAATCTAGCCCAACAGTTCACTTTTGTAACCATTCTTTCATCCCCTCTCTTTCTTTCCATCTATTTCACTCTCCCACCCATAAACGCAATTTCTTACCCACCCTTTATCTTTTCTCACCATCCTTATGTATATCTTTTTCTAAACCCAACACACTCTAAACCTCCATTTTGTTTACATTATACCCTTGTGTTGCGGAATTTGAAATATTGCTAAGTTTTACTGATTATCTTTTATCATTTTGGTTTTCATGATCCTAGATGGGGTATGTGTAGCTCTGACCCTAGCTGGATTTTGAAAGTTTTTGGTTCGATCAAAATGCAACTTATCTATCTACCGGAAGTTTTAAATTTCACATTTTTCCGCCTATTCCGGCATTTCTGGATGATGAGTTTTGTTCTAAGATTATCACATCGATCCAATCTGTTATACCTTACCAAGTTTCTCTTTTATGCTGGATTAAAATACCTTATCAATCCGGTAAACCTCGTGTTTTCACACATGGGGAAATGCTTTTTGATCTTTGTCTTCTCCACCCGGTTTTAAGTATATCTTTGGTGGTGGAGGATTTCGATGAAGATTACCATCTTTAGTTGCTTGTTTATCCTTCTTTCTATTTAGTATTTTTCTTTTTGCGTCTGAACAAGTAGTTTTAACTCTATGGTTTTCCTTGTCATTGGGTGTATAGAAATAAGTGGCCTAATTTGTTTTTGGATATTTATATCTAATTACTGCCACATTATTTTGTAACTCCCATTGACATGTTATTAACGATCTCGTGGAGTTCCTGTTGGTTTGCTTCTCGTGATCCACTAATATGTTGCAAAAGAGTGTCCCCGAGGTAGAAGAACTCTGTAGGTCAAAGACCCTAAGTACAGAGGGACCATGCTGAGGCGGATGCGCGTAGTGCCCTTGAGTGCGGTTGTAACATAAATAGGCTAAGTTAGAAACAGTTAGTCACAACGTGTTGATGAGCATGAAGTGAACCCTAGATTGAGTCGGTCTCACTTAAATAACTAATTAAATAATTATCTTTTCTTTATAAACTATAGTTGTTATCATAGCTTCTCTTTCTTACTGAGTACGTTGTACTTACCTC
>CM044902.1:45065313-45268341 GCA_024500145.1 Gentiana dahurica var. dahurica
ACCACAAAGAGAAATCTATACAAATGCAACCATACCAACTACTATCCTGAATCATCATTCTGAAGATCAAGAGGAGCCACGTACCAATACACCAGATGAAGCTCCTCAAGTTGAAGTTCATGCTCAGCATGAAGGTATGGAAGCACCAAGTGTAGATCAACTTCAACCAGATCTAAATTGGCTAAGAGACCATCCTGAAGAACAAGTTATTGGAGATATTCACACAGGAGTTAGAACCAGAAGACAACTGGAACACATGCTAACTTGTTTTCTATCACAAGTGGAACCCAAGACTATAGATGATGCAATTCAAGATACAGATTGGATCACAGCCATGCAAGAAGAACTAAATGAATTTGAAAGAAATGAAGTATGGGAACTTGTTGATAGACCAGAAATGGCAAACATCATTGGTGCAAAATGGGTTTTCAGAAACAAGATGGATGAGCAAGGAACTGTTGTCAGAAACAAAGCAAGGCTAGTTGCAAAAGGCTATTCCCAAGCTGAAGGAATAGATTATGATGAAACTTTTGCTCCAGTAGCAAGATTGGAAGCAATTAGACTTTTTCTAGCATTTGCTGCACACAAAGACTTCAAAGTCTATCAAATGGATGTAAAGAGTGCATTCCTAAATGGACTCTTGGAAGAAGAAGTTTATGTAGAACAACCTCCTGGATTTCAAATTAAAGGAAAAGAAGACAAAGTATACAAACTCAAGAAGGCCCTCTATGGACTCAAACAGGCACCTAGAGCCAGGTATGAAACACTATCACAGTTTCTGATCAAGAATGGATTCAACAAAGGAACTATTGACAAGACTCTATTTAAACTGGAGGAAGGAGCAAGCACATTGCTAGTGCAAATCTATGTTGATGATATAATCTTTGGATCAGAGGATGAAAAGCTGTGTGAGAAATTTGCAAACCTGATGAAGAGCAAATTTCAGATGAGCATGATGGGAGTATTAAACTACTTCCTTGGCCTTCAAGTAAAGCAAATGAAGGATGGCATTTTCATTAGTCAAGCAAAGTATACAAGAGATTTGATACACAAGTATGGGATGGATACAAGTGGCACAGCAGACACACCAATGTGTGCCAGAATCATACTTGGAAAAGATGAAGGAGGAAAAGATGTTGATCAAAAATTGTATAGAGGAATTATTGGATCATTATTATACTTAACTGCAAGCAGACCTGACATAGCATTTACAGTAGGAGTATGTGCAAGATTTCAAGCTCAACCAAAAGAATCACATCTTCTAGCAGCTAAAAGGATAATCAAATACTTGAAAAACACTTTAAATATTGGTATTTGGTATCCAAAAGATGGAGGATTTACATTGATATCATATTCAGACTCTGACTATGCTGGATGCAAAATAGATAGAAAAAGCACCTCTGGAACTTGCCAAATGCTAGGAACCAGACTAGTCTCTTGGTTCAGTAAAAAGCAAAACTCCATATCTACATCAACAGCTGAGGCAGAATACATAGCAGCAGGTAGCTGTTGTGCACAAGTACTGTGGATAAGACAACAACTAAGGGACTATGGAGTAGAAGAGAAAACAATTCCAATCATGTGTGATAACACAAGTGCAATATCTATTACAGAAAATCCAGTATTGCACTCAAGAACAAAGCACATTGATGTGAGACATCATTTTATCAGAGACCATGTTGAAAAAGGGGATGTCATCCTAAAACACATATCCACTGAAGATCAATTGGCTGACATCTCCATTAAACCACTCAGTTATGAAAGATTCAGCAAGCTAAGAACTGAGTTAGGAATAATTGAAATTGAATAAATATCAAAAAGCGGCTAGCTGGAGTAATTGGCTAAGTGACTTCATTAACTGGTACGATCTTTGCCGTTACAGGAGATGCAGCAAGTAAGGCACTGGCATCCAGCGAAGGTAACTTAACTGATTGTTAGGAACAGTGAAATAGAGCAGTTAAGTAAAGAATCTATAGAACGGGTAAGTGGCCAGCGAAGGCACTTCACCGAAATAAAGACTTGGACAAATTAAGAGTGTGAACAAAATCAATTCTGATTACACGTGGAGAATAAGGAAATTATGGAGGATTATTCTATACACACGTGGCGATCAACTTGTGATCATGGAGGTAATTATATTATTTTTCGAATTATAAACTCCTCGATTCACGGGCACTATCATTACTTGCCTCAAACCACACCCCCATTTCCTCGAATATCGCGATTTTCATACACAAAATCACGCCATTATATCACTAAATCCTTCCATATTCAAACCACGTTCACACTACCCAAAATCGCCAATATAAACTATACTTAAAGATTTTCAGAAATCTTTACGCTCTCTTTCAAATTACAAACCCTACTCTTGTTTATCTCTATTGCAAACTCAAGTTCATTCTCCAACCTTAGTAAAAAAAAATGGCTTCATCCTCCCAAATCACTGCTACTGAGAAATACTACGAAAAATCTATCATCACCGGCTCGTTTTTCAAACCTGAGCACTATCTCTCGTTTTGTGATAATGACTCAAAAGCTCAACGTTTGGTTGATTGCTGCTCGAATTTGGGGCTAATGACCTTTCTAAATCCCCCAATAACTGGAATATGCTATGAGAATCTAATAGCATTTTGGAAAAACGCTAAGTTTGTGCCCAGCACAAAGAAGACTGAAGTTGATCGCATCCAAAGCTCAATCTTTGGAAAAGAAATAATCATCACGCCAGGTGTACTCAACCGTTACCTGCACCTTCCATTGAAAGGACTGGCCAATGTCAAGCTTGTGACAACTGACATTACAAAGTTCTGGACTGAGATAGCCAAAAGTCCAAACAAAACCAGCAAAACATACAATCTACCCAGATCAAAGCTCAAACTTCCATTTGCTGAGTTTGCACCGGTTATCACCAAAAATATTGAAGGCAGAAAAGGGTCAATGGAAAACCTGACTGAGGTACGAATTAAACTGATGGCCATAATCTACAATCGCATCAAATTTGACTGGTCAACATTTGTGTTCAATCGAATGAAGGATCACATTCAAAAGGAAATCGATCTATCTATCACTGCACCAGGCAAGGGTTTGCAGAAAAAAGGGTGATTTCTGGGAGAGGAAATCATATGGGTTCCCTCTTCAACATCTGTTCAATCAATTGAAAGTAAAACCCACAAATTTGCAGTCTCCACACAAATCAAAGACGATGTTTACTTACATCAAGGCTTCCTTAAAACCCAAACCCATAGCTGGGAGCAAAAGAAAGCAGCCTGAAGGCAGTAGATCAGGAGTGGGACGAAGAACCAGATCTCAAAAGGCACAAGAGGAGACCACTATGCTTGACACCAGCAATTTGGATGAGCCTGTGACCATCAGTGATGACACAGCAACAGAAGATGAAACGCAGCCAGAGGGCGTCACCTACCTGGAAGAAGGTGAAGAAGGATATAGACTCACCTCAACTGATGAGGAGGAAATCCAAGATGAAGGGGATGAGTCAGAAGATGACCACTCAGAAAGAGAAAATCCTGAAACAAATCAAGAAGATTTGAAGATTTCTGATGATGAACTGACTCTCCAGGAAGTGCTTTTCAAAAGCACAGGCAAAGTTGACAACCAGCTAAGTGAGCCAGCTGATAAAGCTCACTCAGCCGAACTTGTCAACTCCCCCACAATTGCACAAGGGGGAAGTGTGGTAGATGAAGCAGTCCACACTCAACAACAACCTCTAAATGACCCTGTGTCTAATGAGGCAGAACAAGAGCAAATGGAAGAAAAGGAAGAGCAAGAAGTTGAAGAAGAAAATGAGGAGAAGCAAAGTGCAGATGCTGAGGATGAAAGTGATGAGGGTGAAGAGAATGCCCATGTGGCACCAGAAGAAATTGATCCAGAAAGAGTGTTCAATCTGGACATTCAACCCCTCATTGTGGACATGGAAAGGCAATACTACAGCAGGCAGAATCTGAAGACTGCCTTAAGGAGTGAAGCAACCTCCTTCCATCACAAGATTGAGGCCCTCATCAGCCATATCAAAATTCAAGATGAGGTCATGGAGAGACAGGGAAACTTAATTTGCAACTTACAACACCTCATCCCTCATCGTGTCCAAACCAATCTTGAATACCATACTGAGACGGTTGACAACAATCTCAAGCCATTGGTAGACACCCTCAATGCTCACACAGCCAAAATTCAGCATCTAGATGAAATCATGGAGCATTCTGGCAAGCAACTGGACTTTCTCATCAAAGTTGGTGAGGCCAACAACAAAATACTGGAGAAAAAGTATGGCCCTCTCTCTGAGTCTGATGCGGCAATTACAGACCTTGAAGCACGTTTTGATGCTGCCACAAAGGGGGAAGGTAACTCAAAGCCTGAAAGCTCCAGTGGGAAAGGAAAGGTGGAAAGCTCCAGTGGAAAGAGAAAGGGCAGCAAAGGCGAGGACAGCAAAGGCAAGGGCATCAGGTTTGAAGAAATGAAGAAGTAAACCAATTGTCTGTTGCTTAATTCAATTCAATTTATCTTATCATTTGCCTTTGTTCATTTAAATAAAAAGATGCAATATCTTATTGCCCTATGATGGATGAATAAAATTATTGAACTTTTTATCTGTTGTTATGAAAATCTTGATCACTTATGTTCAGGCTTATGAGGGTTTTGGCATCATCAAAAAGGGGGAAATTGTTAGGAACATTTTATTATGTTTTGATGATGGCTATACTAGCTGTTATAGCAAGCCTGAAATAAGTTAGAATTCTCTGTATAAGTCTTTACTTAGAGTCTGACATGTTGTATAAGTTGAGTCAGACAAGTATTGTACTAGTTGGTAGGACGGCAAAGCAAAAACAGATATTCGGCAAAGGCAAGCCAGCCAAGCACCAGCAGAGAAGAAATAAGGCATTATGATCGACTTATAACCAAGGAAGTCTGTGATGACCTTGGATAAGTCTAAGTTATGTTTTAAATGATAAAACTCAAATGTTCAAATATGGTGTACACTGGTCTCACTCAAATCAAGGATCAGTGAAGTTCAAAGACTCTCCAAATACTAGAACAAAGAAGGAAACAGTGAATCGGCTGAGTACACTGATTTTCGGCAAAGAGAACAGCAAAGAAAGAATGAACGGCTAAGTCAGAAGGCTCACTCTACCGTTCTAAAAGCGGCGAAGAGACATTCACAAGATCAAATTTGATATACGATGAAGATTCAGAAGATCATGCATTAAATGCACAATCATTAAAGGATCAATCAAGGACGGATTTTTTGCTATACGTTTGAAGAAAGAATCCGATCACTGAAATCAAGGAGAATACAATTAAGGGGGAATCAAGAATGAAATCAAGGATTATTCCCTCATTAATATAGCCAACGGACGGAATTTCAAAAACCAAGGTCATTCAAGGCTATAAATAGAAGGCATTGACAGAAAAAGAAATAATGATTCAAAACAAAGAAAGAAAGTAGAAACTCTGTCAATTTGAAAAACCTTCTCTCTGAACTTACAAGGATACAACTAGTGATCAACTCAAATATCAGAACTGCAAAGTCATATTCATAACTGAGATTGATCAAGCAAGTGTGTGAATCACATTCACATCAATCTGAAGCAACTGAATCAGAGGCAATCTGAGAAGGAGTTGAATCTGTGATAGCTGTTGAAGGATTTTGATCTCAAGGAGCAGCAAAAGGAAGACTGAATCACTGAAGCTGTTGCGGTCAAAGAGTGATAGTCTTGTAGATTGTGAATCATGGGAAGCCAAGGACAATCATACTATTGTATCTGTGAAAACAATAGTGAATTCCTCCAGTCATCACAGGAGAAGAGTGGATTAAGGGATTACACCACCCTGAACCACTATAAGCCTTGTGTTAACTTAATTTCTGCAATTTACTTTACAGCATTCATTCAATTTGCATACATCATAATTTGCATCTGTGACTGTCTAAACCGATTTGAAAACAATATAGTAAGAAGGGACTTATCCGCTGCCCAAAAGCTTTTAACTAGAAGAAGAAAAGTTTTTGAAACTCCACTATAGTCATTCACCCCCCCTCCCCCCTCTGACTATAGTTTCACCCTTCTCTGGGACCAACAAGGACACTTTTCTAGAGCGTGTCCCAACAGGGGAAACAAGAGTGGTTTGGGTCAAGGAAGCGGGAGAGGCGGCCCGAGCTGACCGGTTTGAGTTTTTGCAGCGGATGCTAGATTTGTGGAACCAGAGGATGACGTTATTTCAGGTACCATGTTTTGTTTCATTCCTTTATTAAGATATTGTATGGCATGTTTATTCATGTTGTGATGTATTTAAATGAGTGAATGTGCATCCTAGGTACGATAATGTTAGAAAACTTAGTGGTCAAGGCTTTGTTTGATACGGGAGCGTCAAATACTTTTGTGTCAACCAAGGTAGCTAAGAAGTTGAACTTACCTTCAGAACCTTTAAGGAATACTTTGGAGATAACTACACCGTTAGGGAAGGTAACAAGGGTAACTAGAATATTACCTCAAGTGGAAGTTCGAGTTGGACCTCATCGATGTAAGAGTGAATTTACAGTTTTGGATTTTTCGGATTTTGATGTAATCCTCGGAATAGATTGGCTATCCGAGAATTATGTTCACTTGGACTGTAAAGAGAAGAAAGTAACTTTTAAAATACCCGGGAAATCAGATAAGACATATCAAGGTAATGTGTATAAGCCGAGTAAGAAGAAACATCCGATCATATCAGCGGTTAAGGCAGTAAGGGCTTGTCAGAAGGGTTGTGAAGGCTACTTGTTGTATGCAGTGGACGTGGAACAAGTGAAGCCTAAGTTAGAGGAGACTCCTATAGTGAGGGAATACCTTGAGGTATTTCCAGAAGAGTTACCGGGAAACATGCCGGACAGAGAGATAGAGTTTGAGATCCAGTTGATACCGGGAGCGGCACCAGTTGCTAAGGCACCCTACATAATGGTACCGGCTGAATTAAAGGAGTTGAAAGCTCAACTTAAAGATATGCTTGAAAGGAACATAATTCAGCCCAGTACCTCGCCTTGGGGAGCCCCTGTTTTGTTTGTAAAGAAGAAAGATGGCGGCATGAGAATGTGTATCGACTACAGAGCACTGAACAACCTTACCATCAAGAATAAGTATCCTCTACCAAGGATAGATGATCTGTTTAATCGGTTGCAAGGTAAGAAGGTGTTTTCGAAGATCGACCTGAGGTCCGGATATCATCAATTGAAGGTTAAGATAGCAGATATACCGAAGACGGCTTTCAGTACGAGATATGGACATTATGAGTTCCTTGTCATGCCTTTTGGACTCACTAATGCTCCATCGGCATTTATGGATTTGATGCAGCGAGTTTTCATGCCGTACTTGGATAAGTTCGTGATAGTGTTCATAGACGATATCCTAGTTTACTCTAAGGATGAGAAAGAACACGAGGAACACTTAAGGATAGTGTTGGACACACTGAAGAAGAATCAGTTGTATGCAAAGTTTTCTAAGAGTGACTTTTGGTTGGATCGAGTGAGTTTCTTGGGTCATGTCATTTCTGGAGATGGCATTCAAGTTGATCCGGCAAAGATCGAGGCAGTTGAGAATTGGCCTAAACCTACCACAGTTTCAGAGGTAAGAAGTTTTCTTGGGTTGGCTGGTTACTACCGGAAGTTCGTACAAGACTTTTCGAAGATAGCTACTCCACTCACCAGGCTGACACAGAAGAATGTGAAATTTGAATGGACTAATGAGTGTGATAAGGCCTTTCATACCTTGAAGAGTAAGTTGACTACGGCACCAGTGTTAGCAGTCCCGGAGATTTTTGATAACTATGATGTCTACACGGATGCTTCGTTAAGGACTATGATTTGGATATTCAATACCATCCGGGTAAAGCGAATGTAGTGGCAGATGCTCTGAGCAGGAAACCAGTGTTTGCAACTTCCAGTGTTGAGGCAGTGGCAGAAAGGTTAGATGGGCTGGAAATCAGAAGCTTTGATCAGATTGAAGACAGGCAGTTTGTGGCACCGTTGTTGGCAAGGTCAGAGTTGATGGATGATATACGGGGAAAGCAAGACGAAGACCCGGTTTTGTTGGATTTGAAGCGAGTTGCTAGAGAGAAGCCTACGGTCGGTTATGTGCTAGACAAGAATGGAAATCTGTGGTATCGGGATCGGCTATGTGTACCTAATGTTGGTGACTTAAGACAAAGAATTATGGAAGAAGCCCATAGAATAGCTTTTGCGGTTCATCCGGTTGCTACTAAAATGTACAGGGACTTGAAGGAAAGATTTTGGTGGCCCTCGATGAAAGTGGAAATAGCCAAGTTTGTGGCCGAGTGTGATGTATGTCAGAAGGTTAAGGCGGAGCATAGAAGACCCGGTGGAATGCTTAAGCCATTGGATATCCCGGAATGGAAATGGGATAAGATCACAATGGACTTCATCACCGGATTACCTAAGACAAGAGGCGGACACGACGCAATATGGGTAATTGTGGATAGATTGACCAAATCTGCCCATTTCTTACCGTACAAGGTTGACATGCCATTAAAGAAGATGACGACACTATATTTGGACAATATAGTGAAGCTACATGGAGTTCCAATCTCGATAGTTTCAGACCGTGATTCGAGATTTGTAAGTCGGTTTTGGAAGAGCTTGCAAGAAGCCTTCGGGACCAAGTTGGATTTGAGCACGGCTTTTCATCCCCAGACAGATGGACAATCTGAGAGGACCATCCAGACACTCGAGGACATGTTGAGAGCTTGCGTTTTGGAGGTAGGCGGATCATGGGATGATTACCTATCGGTAGCGGAGTTTGCCTACAACAACAGTTTTCATGCAAGTATAGGCATGCCGCCGTTTGAAGCGTTGTATGGGAGAAGATGTCGCACGCCACTGTTTTGGGATGAAGTCGGGGAGAGACAGATTACAGGGCCAGAGATGGTTGAACAAGCAAAGGAAAGGGTTCAGTTGGTCAAGAAGAATCTGAAGGCAGCTCAAGACAGGCAGAAGAGTTGGGCTGATGTTAGAAGAAGACCTCTTGAGTTTGAAGTCGGCGATAGAGTTTACCTCCGGGCTTCACCGATGAAAGGAGTGAAACGCTTTGGACAAAAAGGAAAGCTAAGTCCAAGGTATGTTGGACCTTTTGAGATTTTGGAAAGAGTTGGGACGTTAGCTTATAAGCTTCAGTTGCCAGAATCAATGTCAAGAGTCCATAATGTGTTTCACGTTTCAATGTTGAAAAAGTGTCTGACGGAGAATGATGTGAAAACTACGGTTGACCCAGAAATCCTACAAGATAACCTTGCTTATGACGAGAGACCGATCAAGATTCTAGACCGGAGGGAAAAGATGATTAAGAGACGGATGATTCCCTTGGTGTTAGTTCAGTGGAGCAATCATTCACCCGAGGAGGCAACTTGGGAAGTGGAAATCGACATGCTTAGTGAGTTCCAAGAGTTTGGGGATCTACCAGGTATGTTCTAGTTTCGAGGACGAAACTCCTTTTAAGGGGGGGAGAATGTAATATTCCGATTTTCGGGAAAGGGCAGACGTGTCTTTTTGCGAAAACGAAATATTAGGTTCGGTTTCCTATTATTTGGAGTTATTTATTTGGACATTTTTTATATATATAATTTCAAGTTTTATATATATAATTAAAAGAAAATTTAGTTTTTAGTGATCAAGGGCAATTAAGGAAAAGATTAACTCATTTATTAAGTTAAGACCTAACTTAAAAATCAGAAAGATTCAGTCTAAGAATTCCCCATCTCTGCGCAAGTTTGAGGAGAGAAAGATCAAGGAGCTTTCTTGATAATTGAAGCATCCGTTAACCGTTTTCAGATCACGCAAGAGTTTTGGAATCGTCGTGATAAGAGCATCGCTTTGGTATCAGTTCGGTTGCAAAGCAGCAGATTTTGAGGGCTGTTTGGATCAGTTCTACGGCTGCTTAAGGTAAGGAAAACCAGTCCTATGAATTCAATTGTTGGCTATAAGGAATTGATCATGATAAGCTTGAACGGGCGTCCAAGTCTTTAAACGGGCGTCCAGTTTTGTACTGCCTCCTTTCTATGTTAGTTGCTGTTCAGCTTTGAAAACATGCTTTAAATACATGAAACCTTTATATATGATATGTTAATATGGTATAAACATAGACAAGTCTGAATTGAGCTTCTGATTCGTTCAGTTAAAACACCGAATGTACTCTTAAAGGGAGTTGAAGTTCGGATCCGTCGGAAGATCATGATAGGCTTGTGCTTTGATGAATTAGGATTCATCAATGTCTGTGTATATGCTAGGACTTGTCCGTGTCTAGTGGTCTAGGAAGAGAGTAGTATGTGTGAGGGAGATTATTTGAAAACACTTAGGCTGGCTAGTTAATAACTTAATAAACAACGTATGTGACTAGTAAAAGATTAAACAACATGTCTCTCTTGGCTAGGCACCAGGCTAAATCGCGATGCATGTGCTACCTCTGAAGGTGGAAGAACTTCGTAGGTCAAAAGACCCTAAGTACGGAGGGACTCTGCTGAGGTGTGCGTGCTATCGGAGTCTACCTTTTCTAGACTTCGTGGGTATTGGTGTGATCCACTAATATGTTGCAAAAGAGTGTCCCCGAGGTAGAAGAACTCTGTAGGTCAAAGACCCTAAGTACAGAGGGACCCTGCTGAGGCGGATGCGCGTAGTGCCCTTGAGTGCGGTTGTAACATAGATAGGCTAAGTTAGAAACAGTTAGTCACAACGTGTTGATGAGCATGAAGTGAACCCTAGATGGAGTTGGTCTCATTTAATCAACTAATTAAATAATTATCTTTTCGTTATGACTATGATTGCTTCCATAGCTTCTCTTTCTTCTAAGTACGTTGTACTTACCTCGAATGCATACTTTTTCTATGTGTTTGGGGACGAGAAGATGAACATGCTTTCGAGGAAGAGTTTGACGACGACGTTTGACGCCGCTCGTTGAAGAATCAAGATGCTTCTTTTCTGCTTTTCTTTGGTTGTACTTTCCTTACTTTTGAGGTAGACCACCGGTTTTGATGATTTGTCGTATTCTGTCTTTTGGGATTTTCGTACTTTTCTAAATGCAATAATTTACATTTCTACCCTTAGATTTCTTTTCTACTATTTAATTTTGGGAAAAATTTTATATACCCGAGTTTTGCTTCTGTTTTGCCTTTAATTTGACGTAGTAGAGGCTTACATATAAAATGAATTTACTTTTGTTTTATACGTGCCGAACGTTTATTTTCCGGATAAGGACTCGGTGTCCGGGAACGGGGCGTTACAGTTGGTATCAGAGAAAAGTGTTCTTTAGACTTCCTTTCTTTAAGATAAGTTTCTTTATATCCTTAGTAACGTCTGGTTTTCTTGATCTTTCAGTATGGTAACGACAAGGAGAGGCGTTCGTGGAGCTGGGAGCTCAGGGGTTAGACAAGGGGCAGAGTGCCCTGTGCCCGTAGTAGGGGGCGGATTTGTGAGGCAGAATCCTTCGCCTCGTTTGAGTCTTTCACCACCACCCCATACAGCCACACCTACACCAAGGTCTCAACAAGAGGTGTCACCAAGGCCGCATCAGAATCTGCCACCCCGACCACAGCCAAGATACAACTACATTTATGGAGAGCCTGGACAAGCACCTATTCGTGTCACTGTAATAGGCGTCATTCCACCGATTAGTGTGCCTCCACCGGTGACCAATGTGTATCCCCCACCATCCAGTGCCTACCCTCCAGTGTATCCTCAGCAGCAGCAGGTCTTCTACCCTCCTCCTGTAGGTCATGTTCTTCAACCTACAGTACCACCTTCACCACGCTTTGACCACCAGCAAGGCGTTGGTCATCCACCCTTTGATTTTCAGCAGCCTCAACAGCATCAGTCTTATCAGGGGTACTATTCATATCAGACTGAGCCTCAAGTAATCCCACCTTACCCGCAGCAACAGCAGTATCAGCAGCATGTATCTTTTGGTTACCCTCTGGTTCACCTACCAGTTAGACCGGCTTTTGAGCACACACCAGCGGTGGATTGGTATACAAGATTGAGGAGAAATCGAGTTGAGAACTTCTTTGGTAATGTGGAGCATTCTAAAGCAGAGGAATGGATAAGAGGATTCGAGAAAGCTTGTAGGAACATACATGTTCCTGAGACAGAGATGGCACAACTAGCAGTCAGTTTTATGTTGGGAGCAGCAGAAGCATGGATTGATGCCGTTCAAAGCAACAACGGTAAGGTAACGTATTGGGAAGGGTTCAAGACGATGTTTTATAATGAGTACTTCCCGGTTACAGTTCAAGCAGATAAAGCAAGTCAATTCCTGAAGCACAAGCAAGGTAATAATCTGACTGTGTCCCAGTACACTAATAAATTCAATGAGTTAGGAAGGTTCTATCCGGAATTGATGAAGGTGGATGAGAGAAAGATGGCCCTCTATAAGGATGGGTTGGCCTACGAGATTCAGTCGGGCATGCTAGGGTTCACGGCAAGGAATATGGCAGAGTTGATGAATAAAGCCTTGGAAGTCGAGACTTTCAGGAAGAGGGCTACAGTGGTTATTGGTAATAAGAGAAACTTTGGGACAAGTCAAGGCAATTATAGGGGAGCGCCACAGCAAGTCGCCAAGAAGACTACGGCTCCTACAACAGCTAAGGCCCCGAACAGTGCACCACTTTGCCCCAAGTGCAACAGAAATCATACAGGAGAGTGCAGGCAGAGTAGTAACGGTTGTTACGTTTGTGGTGAGCAAGGACACTTTTCTAGAGCGTGTCCAAACAGAGGAAACAAGAGTGGTTTGGGTCAAGGAAGCGGGAGAGGCGGCCCGAGCCGACCGGTTCGAGTTTTTGCAGCGGATTCTAGCTTTGTGGAACCAGAGGATGACGTTATTTCAGGTACCAAGTTTTGTTTCATTCCTTTATTAAGATATTGTATGGCATGTTTATTCATGTTGTGATGTATTTAAATAAGTGAATATGCATCCTAGGTACGATAATGTTAGAAAACTTAGTGGTCAAGGCTTTGTTTGATACGGGAGCATCAAATACTTTTGTGTCAACCAAGGTAGCTAAGAAGTTGAACTTACCTTCAGAACCTTTAAGGAATACTTTGGAGATAACTACACCGTTAGGGAAGGTAACAAGGGTAACTAGAATGATACCTCAAGTGGAAGTTCGAGTTGGACCTCATCGATGTAAGAGTGACTTTACAGTTTTGGATTTTTTCGGATTTTGATGTAATCCTGGGAATAGATTGGCTATCCGAGAATTATGTTCACTTGGACTGTAAAGAGAAGAAAGTAACTTTTAAAGTACCCAGGAAATCAGATAAGACATATCAAGGTAATGTGTATAAGCCGAGTAAGAAGAAACATCCGATCATATTAGCGGTTAAGGCAGTAAGGGCTTGTCAGAAGGGTGGTGAAGGCTACTTGTTGTATGCAGTGGACGTGGAACAAGTGAAGCCTAAGTTAGAGGAGACTCCTATAGTGAGGGAATACCCTGAGGTATTTCCAGAAGAGTTACCGGGAAACATGCCGGACAGAGAGATAGAGTTTGAGATCCAGTTGATACCGGGAGCGGCACCAGTTGCTAAGGCACCCTACAGAATGGCACCGGCTGAATTAAAGTAGTTGAAAGCTCAACTTAAAGATATGCTTGAAAGGAACATAATTCAGCCCAGTACCTCGCCTTGGGGAGCCCCTGTTTTGTTCGTAAAGAAGAAAGATGGCAGCATGAGAATGTGTATCGACTACAGAGCGCTGAACAACCTTACCATCAAGAATAAGTATCCTCTACCAATGATAGATGATCTGTTTAATCAGTTGCAAGGTAAGAAGGTGTTTTCCAAGATCGACCTGAGGTCCGGATATCATCAATTGAAGGTTAAGATAGCAGATATACCGAAGACGGCTTTCAGTACGAGATATGGACATTATTAGTTCCTTATCATGCCTTTTGGACTCACTAATGCTCCATCGGCATTTATGGATTTGATGCAGCGAGTTTTCATGCCGTACTTGGATAAGTTTGTGATAGTGTTCATAGACGATATCCTAGTTTACTCTAAGGATGAGAAAGAACACGAGGAACACTTAAGGATAGTGTTGGACACACTGAAGAAGAATCAGTTGTATGCAAAGTTTTCGAAGAGTGACTTTTGGTTGGATCGAGTGAGTTTCTTGGGTCATGTCATTTCTGGAGATGGCATTCAAGTTGATCCGGCAAAGATCGAGGCAGTTGAGAATTGGCCTAAACCTACCACAGTTTCAGAGGTAAGAAGTTTTCTTGGGTTGGCTGGTTACTACCGGAAGTTCGTACAAGATTTTTCGAAGATAGCTACTCCACTCACCAGGCTGACACAGAAGAACGTGAAATTTGAATGGACTAATGAGTGTGATAAGGCCTTTCATACCTTGAAGAGTAAGTTGACTACAGCACCAGTGTTAGTAGTTCCGGAGATTTTTGATAACTACGATGTCTACACGGATGCTTCGGGACAGGGTTTGGGTTGTGTGTTGATGCAAGGAGGAAAAGTGATAGCTTATGCGTCTAGGCAGTTGAAGGTGCATGAGAAGAATTACCCGACACATGATCTAGAGTTGGCAGCGGTAGTTTTTGCCTTAAAGACTTGGAGGCATTACTTATATGGAGTTAAAGCAAGGATCTTCACTGACCATAAGAGTTTAAAATATTTCTTCACACAAGAGAATCTGAATATGAGACAGAGGCGATGGTTAGAGTTCGTTAAGGACTATGATTTGGATATTCAATACCATCCGGGTAAAGCGAATGTAGTGGCAGATGCTCTGAGCAGGAAACCGGTGTTTGCAGCTTCCAGTGTTGAGGCAGTGGCAGAAAGGTTAGATGGGTTGGAAATCAGAAGCTTTGATCAGATTGAAGACAGGCAGTTTGTGGCACCGTTGTTGGCAAGGTCGAGTTGATGGATGATATACGGGGAAAGCAAGACGAAGACCCGGTTTTGTTGGATTTGAAGCGAGTTGCTAGAGAGAAGCCTACGGTCGGTTATGTGCTAGACAAGAATGGAAATCTTTGGTATCAGGATCGGCTATGTGTACCTAATGTTGGTGACTTAAGACAAAGAATTATGGAAGAAGCACATAGAATAGCTTTTGCGGTTCATCCGGGTGCTACTAAAATGTACAGAGACTTGAAGGAAAGATTTTGGTGGCCCTCGATGAAAGTGGAAATAGCCAAGTTTGTGGCCGAGTGTGATGTATGTCAGAAGGTTAAGGCGGAGCATAGAAGACCCGGTGGAATGCTTAAGCCATTGGATATCCCGGAATGGAAATGGGATAAGATCACAATGGACTTCATCACCGGATTACCTAAGACAAGAGGCGGACACGACGCAATTTGGGTAATTGTGGATAGATTGACCAAATCTGCCCATTTCTTACCGTACAAGGTTGACATGCCATTAAAGAAGATGACGACACTATATCTGGACAATATAGTGAAGCTACACGGAGTTCCAATCTCGATAGTTTCAGACCGTGATTCGAGATTTGTAAGTCGGTTTTGGAAGAGCTTGCAAGAAGCCTTCGGGACCAAGTTGGATTTGAGCACGGCTTTTCACCCTCAGACAGATGGACAATCTGAGAGGACCATCCAAACACTCGAGGACATGTTGAGAGCTTGTGTTTTGGAGGTAGGCGGATCATGGGATGATTACCTATCGGTAGCGGAGTTTGCCAACAACAACAGTTTTCATGCAAGTATAGGCATGCCGCCGTTTGAAGCGTTGTATGGGAGAAGATGTCGGACGCCACTGTTTTGGGATGAAGTCGGGGAGAGGCAGATTACAGGGCCGGAGATGGTTGAACAAGCAAAGGAAAGGGTTCAGTTGGTCAAGAAGAATTTGAAGGCGACTCAAGACACGTAGAAGAGTTGGGCTGATGTTAGAAGAAGACCTCTTGAGTTTGAAGTCGGCGATAGAGTTTACCTCCGGGCTTCACCGATGAAAGGAGTGAAACGCTTTGGACAGAAAGGAAAGCTAAGTCCAAGGTATGTTGGACCTTTTGAGATTTTGGAAAGAGTTGGGACGTTAGCTTATAAGCTTCAGTTGCCAGAATCGATGTCGAGAGTTCACAACGTATTTCACGTTTCGATGTTGAAGAAATGTCTGACGAAGAACGATGTTGAAACTACGGTTGATCCGGAAATTCTACAGGATAATCTCGCTTACGACGAAAGACCTATAAAGATTCTAGACCGGAAGGAAAAGATGATTAAGAGGCGGATGATCCCCTTGGTGTTAGTTCAGTGGAGCAATCATTCACCCGAGGAGGCAACTTGGGAAGTGGAAAGCGACATGCTTAGTGAGTTCCAAGAGTTTGGGGATTTACCAGGTATGTTCTAGTTTCGAGGACGAAACTCCTTTTAAGGGGGGAGAATGTAATATTCCGATTTTCGGGAAAGGGCAGACGTGTCTTTTTGCGAAAACGAAATATTAGGTTCGGTTTCCTATTATTTGGAGTTATTTATTTGGACATTTTTTATATATATAATTTCGAGTTTTATATATATAATTAAAAGAAAATTTAGTTTTTAGTGATCAAGGGCAATTAAGGAAAAGATTAACTCCTTTATTAAGTTAAGACCTAACTTAAAAATCAGAAAGATTCAGTCTAAGAATCCCCCATCTCTGCGCAAGTTTGAGAAGAGAAAAGATCAAGGAGTTTTCTTCATAATTGAAGCATCCGTTAACCGTTTTCAGATCACGCAAGAGTTTCGGAATCGTCGTGATAAGAGCATCGCTTTGGTATCAGTTCGGTTGTAAAGCAGCAGATTTTGAGGGCTGTTTGGATCAGTTCTGCGGCTGCTTAAGGTAAGGAAAACCAGTCCTATGAATTCAATTGTTGGCTATAAGGAATTGATCATGATAAGCTTGAACGGGCGTCCAAGTCTTTAAACGGGCGTCCAGTTTTGTACTGCCTCCTTTCTATGTTAGTTGCTGTTCAGCTTTGAAAACATGCTTTAACTACATGAAACCTTTATATATGATATGTTAATATGGTATAAACATAGACAAGCCTGAATTGAGCTTCTGATTCGTTCAGTTAAAACACCGAATGTACTCTTAAAGGGAGTTGAAGTTCGGATCCGTCGGAAGAGCATGATAGGCTTGTGCTTTGATGAATTAGGATTCATCAATGTCTGTGTATATGCTAGGACTTGTCCGTGTCTAGTGGTCTAGGAAGAGATTAGTATGTGTGAGGGAGATTATTTGAAAACACTTAGGCTGACTTGTTAATAACTTAATAAACAACGTATGTGACTAGTAAAAGTTTAAACAACATGTCTCTCTTGGCTAGGCACCAGGCTAAATCGCGATGCATGTGCTACCTCTGAAGGTGGAGGAACTTCGTAGGTCAAAAGACCCTAAGTACGGAGGGACTCTGCTGAGGTGTGCGTGCTATCGGAGTCTACCTTTTCTAGACTTCGTGGGTATTGGTGTGATCCACTAATATGTTGCAAAAGAGTGTCCCCGAGGTAGAAGAACTCTGTAGGTCAAAGACCCTAAGTACAGAGGGACTCTGCTGAGGCGGATGCGCGTAGTGCCCTTGAGCGCGGTTGTAACATAGATAGGCTAAGTTAGAAACAGTTAGTCACAACGTGTTGATGAGCATGAAGTGAACCCTAGATGGAGTTGGTCTCATTTAATCAACTAATTAAATAATTAAATTTTTGTTATAACTATGATTGCTTTCATAGCTTCTCTTTCTTTCTAAGTACGTTGTACTTACCTCGAATGCATACTTTTTCTATGTGTTTGGGGACGAGAAGACGAACAGGTTTTCGAGGAAGAGTTTGACGACGACGTTTGACGCTGCTCGTTGAAGAATCAAGATGTTTCTTTTCTGCTTTTCTTTGGTTGTACTTTCCTTACTTTTGAGGTAGACCACCGGTTTTGACGATTTGTCGTATTCTGTCTTTTGGGATTTTCGTACTTTTCCAAATGTAATAATTTACATTTCTACCCTTAGATTTCTTTTCTACTCTTTAATTTTGGGAAAAATTTTATATACCCGAGTTTTGCTTACGTTTTGCCTTTAATTTGATACGACGTAGTAGAGGCTTACGTATAAAATGAATTTACTTTTGTTTTATACGTGCCGAACGTTTCTTTTCCGGATAAGGACTCGGTGTCCGGGAACGGGGCGTTACAAAGACCCATCACAAAATCCTTGCCCCTTGCCTTAGGGGCATTTCCTTTCTTTTGTTGTTCTTATTTTCTTTCTTTTGTTGTTGTAGTAACATATATATATATATATATATATATATATATATATATATATATATATATATATATATATATATATATATCATATATGTATTAGTATCTATATATATATATATATATATATATATATATATATATATATATATATATATATACATCTCCATATATATCTTCATCTTCATCTTTTTCTTTGTTTCTTTCATATATATATATATATATCTATATATACATAGCTAACATTCCCCTTATCCTTCCTTTTCCCTTTTCGTCCCTTTCATTTTCTTCTTTCTTTGTATTTTTGTTTGTAGTATTAATATATATCTATATATCTAACTATCTATCTATCTATCTATATATATTTCCCTTATCTTCCATATTCTCTTTGTCCCCCTTGTCCCCCTCTTGTTTTTATTCCCCTTATCTTTTATTCCCTTTGTCTTCTTTTAATTTTCTTTTCTTTTCGTAGCATGTAGTGTATATATATATATACATATATAACTATCTATCTATCTATCTATATATATATGCTTATGTATTTATATATATCTATGTATATGTATATATATAGTATATTTTTCTTTTCCGTTAATATGGGTAGCTAAACTTTTCATAGCCGAAATATGTGAAAACGGGTGAAATCAACCCTCGGGAGACGAGATGGGAGTTGTGTTGTGCTTAATTAAACGTTTTTATGATAAACGTTCATGTTTTAAAACTTGTTTTGATCATGTTAATTACTTTGAATGAGATTGACAACCTTGTTCATTGTTACATCAAGCTTATAAATGTATCTTGCGGTGAGATGTGGGATATGAGTATCACTAATCATAGTCTTGATTGTCAGATTGACAACCTGAGTGACAGATCTGGACTATGCCTATGTGAGATTCTTATCTTTACGAGATGAATGAAACATGTATTAGAATCACTAAAACATAGCTTTAATAGTTAGATTGACAACCTAAGTGACATGTTAAAACTATGCTTTTGTGAGGTTTTTCAGCGGCTTTTTATTCTGGTCAACCTTATTAGGTAAGTTAGCTCTCTAAAGGGAGGGTTAATAAGCCTAGTATGGGGGTTAAGTGAGAGTTGTTCAGACCTTAACACCAGAATTAGGAGTTGACACCTGTGAATGTCGTATAAACTGAATCAGATAAAACACACTCTTTATCATGTTTTTCCTGTGGGGAGATAACCTGTTGGATCATGGTTCGGCTATACTTTTTAATCACCTAGATAAATTCGTTAGAATAATCTTTACTTTTTGCATTAGTTATAAACACTCCACCTAAACTTTGATCGCCTAGACTAAGTTCTACGTTCGCTTTGGTACTTACAACCACATTTCTCTTGGGATCGACCTCGTACTCCTGTAGCTATTCTAACAATCGACCCGGTACTCTGCTGGTTAGAGAGTTAGTTTACCCACGGTTACGAGTCTTTATAAATTGTATTTTTGAAGGGGTAGATTTTAGCTCATCACTTACTTCTTATCATATGTCTGGAACTTTCAGAGTACCAGACACCCTATAAAACAAATTTAATGTGTTTTAGGTACCCAAGACCCTTGGCAAGTTTTCATATGGTCTCCTTTGGAAAGTGTTGCACTTTTGTTCATATATGTATGCTACATTTCCATAGATTCTAACATTTGGTTGTGTAGCATTAACATATGTTTTCTGGCCTTTTGGTACATAATGCTGTTTGGAGTGATTTCTATTGTTAAAAGCATTAGTATAACCATAAGTTTGCTGTCTATTAGGAACATCCCTATATTGTGGTCTCTGCCGAGGTCTTTGGTAAGACCCTTGATGAGTCCTCTGCTAATTCCATTAATGAGGTCTAGGCCTAGAATTATGGTTATATCTATTGTTTCTAGCAGCATGGGCAGGAATATTCCAATCTTCATCAGTGGGGAACAATCTGCCTTTCCCCCTGAGATAAGTATCCCTTGAATGATTAACATTCTTGGGTTTTGCATTCTTATCCTTGGAATATTTCTGATTTTTACCTTTTTGTGGTCAAGTCTAGAGGGTCCAACAGTTCTGCCTTTGGATGCACCCTTTTTGTTAGGAGCTGCTCTCCCTTCGGACTTCTGATTTTGCTTCATTGAAGCATTCTCAGTAAGTTTCACTGCCTCAACAACCTTTTGAGGAGTTGGATCTTGTGTAGGTACAAACTTAGGATCAATTCTGGAACTAGGTTCAGCACCCTTACTTGATACATCTTTAGAGGAATGCTGAGTTTCAAATCCAAGGCATGTTTTATCACTCTAAGGCTTTCCTGATTTGAATGCAGTTGTGGAACTAGATTGTTCAGCAGATTCAGCAGCTACTGCAGGAGCAACATGATTATGTTGTCTTTGCTGATAATCTTTTTCCTTACCTTTGAGACTTCTTAATTCAACATTTAATCTTTGAATTTCTGCTTGAAGTGCTTCTCTTTCAGCCTTCACAATCTCATAACCAGATTATATTATCCTCAGTTGATTAAGGAGGGCATCTAGAGGCTCTTCATTGTCAGAAATTTTAGGATTAGATCCTCCAGCGGACTCACAATCACTATCAGCAGGAGTATTCATAGATACAAAATTGTATACCTTCTCTGTTTCATCCATATTGTCCATTAGAGAATAATCATCCATATTTGCTACGAGTGCTGTGTCATCTGATTCATTTCATTTTTATGATTACACCTCATAGCCTGATCATCATCAGCAACCAATGCTTTCTTGCCAGGTCTTCTCTGCTGACCCTTGTTCTTCAGCAGGTCTGGACAGTCAGGTCTAAAATGTCCAGGTCTCTTGCAATTATAGCACAGGTAGTCAGGATCCTTCTTTTGCTTCAAATCAGGACAGTCAGGTTTGAAGTGTCCTGGTTTCGTGCATTGAAAGCACAAAAAGTCATGATCCTTTTTGGATTCTTCATTTTTCTCAGTAGAATTCATGCCAGAATTCCTTGGGAATGCCTTTCCAGATTTCATCATTCTGATTCTTTTGGTCAGTAGGACAATCTGCTCTTGCATTTCATCCAAAACATCATCTTGCACATTTGATGATTCTTCAACATGTGCAGCAGCCAGTGCAGTGGTCTTTGTTGCTTCTTTTTCAGCACTTGGAACTAGATCATTGCTAAATTCATAGGCCTTAAGATCAGAGAACAATTTGAAGGTGTCTTCCTCATGTAGACTTCTAGAACCTCTATTGCAGTAACCTTCATCTCCCAGACTTCTTTTGCAGGTAGTGCCCTTAGAATCCTGGTGTTGATCTCTTCTTTTGTATAAACAACATTCAGCAGGGTGAGTTCATCCAGTATTGCATTGAACCTTGATTCCACATGTTCAATTGTCTCATTTGATTTCATTTTGAACTCTTGAAATTTTTTCTTGGCCATGCTGATCTTGTTTTTCTTGATTGCATCTGTGCCTTCATAAATGAGTTGAAGTTTCTCCCATAGTTCTTTGGTAGTGTTGCAATGTTTCACCTTCATGTACATATTGCTATCTAAAGTTCTGTAGATAATGTCAATAGAAATGTTGTTAAGGTTTGCCATTTTTCTATCTTCAGCACCCCATTCATTCTTTGGCTTTGGGATAGTCTAATTTTGGCCATCAACAGTTATGACTTTAGTGATCTCAAATGGTCCATTAGTCAGCACATCCATCATTTCATCATGTGTTGCAACTAGATAAGCCTGCATACGACGCTTACACTCATCTAAACAATCAACAGAACACATCAACATTGTCCTAGCATACTGATTGTTATCCATGATGCAAAAATTTGAAAAACAGAATCTTAAAAAGTTTTCAAAGATTTTTCACAAGCACAACAAGTAGGATTACTTCATAATAGAAGCTCTACTCCGATACCAATTGTTGGTCCCTTGAAAAGGCTTTGGTTAAGTTTAGAGGGGGTGAATAAACTTAACACATAAAACTTTTTGGAGTTGACAAACTCAGCAAGGTCAGTGGTCTGCTAATATCAGTAGTCTGCTGACTATCCGTAGTCTGCTGACTACTGAAACTCTTGAGTTTGTTGTAACGGAATATATTAAATTAAGACTTATTACTTGTTGTTTCAAATATGATACTAAGTATTGGATACTCAGAAGTGCATATAGTGTGATTCAGTTGCTGGTTCAGTAGGTTGATGTGTTAAGCATGCAAGTGAAGTAAATACAGAAAGTAAATGCAGTAAGGTAAAGTAGGCAATATTTATAGTGGTTCCAGGTGGTGTAGTCTTGTCAGTCCACTCTTCTCCTGTTATGTTGGATGAAATTCACTAAATACTTTTGGATTTGCAGTTACAAAAATCCCCAAACTGTTTGTCCTTGACCAATGATTATGGCTTCACAAACTGAAAACTAGAAACAAGTGGTATTGCTGCTCCTAAGTCTTCCACTGGTCCTTGAAGGGTAGGATTGCCTCTTCACCCGCTCCACCACACAACAACAGTTCTTGACACCTAAGTGCCTCTCTGTATTCAGTAAACTTCTTGAAAAAGAAGGGTTGAATCAAGAAAGTGATTCTGCTTTCAGTAGACTTCTGATCAATATGAATGAATCAGCAGCCTAAGTTCTTCAAGTGTGTAAACTGGATAAGTCTTGAATTGCAGGAACAGAAGAAATACTTGATCTGTAGATTAAAGCTCTATGTATCAGCAGGGTCAAAATTGCACAAATTCTTGCTCAAAAACTTAGTTTCTTTCTGTTAGTTCTTGGTTTTCAATCTGAATCAGGAGTCCTCTATTTATAGGTATAGATCCTCTGATTTGAATTTGAATTTGAATGATAACCGTTACGGGAGTATCTGAAAATTCCTGAATATCCTCTGATGTACCTGACTGACACTGACAGTGTCCTTCTGACAGTCCAGTCTGTCAACCAATGATATAATTAGGATCTGAAATCCTTACAACATCCATTTCATCTTGTCCATTGATTGAAATTAATCCAAGGCTTGTAAGTCATCCTTATCCATTTAATCTTTCAGAAAAACTTGGATTAATTCGAAATAAACATTCAGTAGATATTTGATGTATAAGTCTATTGATGTCCTTGATTGTCAGCTGACTTTCAGTCTGCTGTGTTTTGACAAACACTTCAACTGACTTCTTCTCATCTAACTCTTTATAATGAAGTTTGAGTACACCATCTTGAATATAAGCAAGTTCCAAAACACCTTTCAACTTAAATGGAACTTAGACCTTCTTCACAAGGTATATGTGATCAGTTTAGGTCATCATAGACTTCCCTAAATTCTGATCCCATATCCTTGACTTTTATTACTAATTTTGATCCCTTAGCCTTCAATACTGAGTTTGAACCCACAGCCTTCATTACTGAGTTTGAACCCTCAACCTTCATTACTGAGTTTGAACCCTCAGCCTTCTACCATCAGCAGGTTCCTAGACAATCTACTGACTTAGACACCTTACTGACCTAGACAGGTCTGCTGAACAAGTCAGCTGACCTCTTTATAGTGCTTGTTTGATCAAACCTATACAAAGATCAATCTCTAGTAAACCTATACAATTAATCTAGACATCTTTTTGCCTTTGCTCTATAACAGCTAGTATGCACTCATCATTAAAACTGAAATATGTCTAACACCTTAGTTGGTCGGGAGGTTTCCCAGAGGTTGGGGGAAGCCTCCAAGGAGTCTAATATCAACAAGAAGAAGATTTCCGAGTTGAGACAAATCCGAGGGGAGCTCGGGGGCACCGTCGAGCTCAAAGACAAGGAGATAAAGGCTTTCCAGGATTAGCTTTTGGTCAAAGAGACGAAGCTGAAGTTCGTGTCGGGCCAGTTGGATGCGGGGGTAGGGAGCAGGCCGTGTCCGAGCTCAAACAAAGTTGTCTGAGATGGTGAGGTATCTTTTTTATCCTGGCGAGCCGGGTCTACGATGAGCGGGTGAAAGACTAAGGCGAGAGTGGACATCGTGTCTGTTGGTGCTTCCTCGGCTCCTTCTTCAGAGCCACAGAATCCGACCCTCACGGCTTAGCTTAAGGGCTTTTCTATTTTGTTTTTGTTTGAACTTATTGTAATATTTTAGCAATGAGAATTTATGGATATTGTTTATGGAGATATAATTAAGCACTTAATTTATTTAGGATGATTTTTTATATTTAGCCTACGGCGAGCAAGGCTTTGGTCGAATCTGTCTTGCAGATTTGATTTTAAGCTGGTTCCGTATTACGGAGCTCGGATGTCAGTCCTGCTGACTTAGAATTTGACTCTTGATGAGTTTTCTTTATCCAAACTTTTAGTCTCTTGAGTTCTTTATAACTGGGACGTCTTGACCCTCAGTATGCCATGCACTAACTTATAGTTTTTGGATGGCGTACTTGATTATTTGTTTGTCTATCTCGTGTCTAGCCTGTAAACTTAATTATTTGAGTCTGTCACACAGACTTTATTAGTTTGGTCACTGTTGATCATGTTGAGTCTGACCTACGGAGCTCAAGCGTCAACCATAGTGCTTGGAGTGGAGTCCGCCCTGCGGAGCTCGCATTGTTTTGCCTGTAGACATCTTAGCGGGCATGTTCGTTTATCTGATGCGGGGGTGTGGATGTCATATTTTGGCGAACTAAGTCAAAAGTTTTGCTGACTTCGCATATTAAGTTTTTGCGAGTGAGACCTCGCGCGTTTTTTGCTGAGCCCGACTTGAAAGAGCTCAGGTATCATATTTTAAGGGAGTCAGAAGTATTTCCGACTATTTCAGCGAGTTTGAAGTTTTTCAAACTCGATATATCCGCATCTATTCCATAGAACATAATGATAAAATGCAAAATAGAACGAGTCAATATGACATTGAAATAGCGTTAAGAAGAACCTGATGGGACGATGTCCTTATTGAGGGTTTGACCGCTTAGCGCACCAGAGGTGTTGTTGACCGTACCGATGTGGAGTTGTGGCATTCAGGGTGGACGAATGCTCCATATATTATTTGGTGAGCTGGGCCAGTTCAGACTGATATCTCGCGTGAAAAGTTTAGGACGAGAAGGACCAGGCTAGTGCTGACTTCTCGTTTAAAAACACGGCGAGCGAGGACAGGCTAGTGCTGACTTCTCACGTGAAAGTATTGGATGTGAAGGGCTAGGCTAGTGCTGACTTCTCATTTTAAAACATGGGGAGCAGGGCCAGGCTAGTGCTGCCTTCTCGCGTGAAAGTATTGGATGAGCAGGGTCAAGCTAGTGCTGACTTCTCGTTTTAAAACACGGCGAGTAGGGCCAGGCTAGTGCTGACTTCTCATTTTAAAACATGGTGAGTAAGGCCTGGCTAGTGCTGACTTCTCGTGTGAAAGAGTTGCACAAGTGTTTATCCTGTAAAATTAATAAAGACCATGCATAATGGAGAACAAAATAATAGTAAATTAACGTACCGTTTGCTTACTGGTGTAATCTGTCAGTGCCCAACTGAAGTCGGTCTTATAGAAGGCTCACTCGTAGGCGAGTTCCAAATATGAGGCCGAACTAAATCAAACTTATAGAAGGCTCACCCGAAGGTGAGTTCTAAATATGATGCCGAACTAAATCGGACTTATAGAAGGCTCGCCGAAGGCGATTTCCAAAAGTGATGCCGAACTAAATCGGACTAATAGAGGGCTCGCCCGAAGGCAAGTTCCAAATATGATGCCGAATTAAATTCAGACTTATAGAAGGCTTGCCCGAAGGCAAGTTCCAAATATGATGATGAACTAAATCAAACTTACAGAAGGCTCACCTAGAGGCGAGTTCCAAATATGATGCACAAACTAAATCAGACTTATAGAAGGCTCGCCCGAAGGCGAGTTCCAAATATGAGAAAGCTCGTCCCGACTCTTTAGGTCAGGAGAGTTCCAAAAATAAGAAGTGTGAACATTGTAGAAATAAAACCCGATGAGAGCTTGTACCTTGAGAGCTCGAATCTGGAGAGCTGGGGAGCTCGGTTCGGATCATGGAGAGACAGGGAGCTCGGCTCGGATCTTGAAAAATAAGGGAGAAAGCTCGCAGCTTATGTTGGTGATGTCGCAGTATGTTTCCGGGGACGATCATGTATTGAAACGGTCTCCGATCGGCATGAAATTTGGTGGCCTAGTTCCCCCCACCTTCTTTTTCAATCTGAACGGTGGAAATTTCGTTTTGACGGCTCAATCTCCGGGAATTAACCTTATATCTGACTGATGCGCTTTGGTGATACAATAGCTGCTTTGCAGCGATGATCGGCCATCGAAATGGACTCCGATCGGCATGAAATTTGGAGAGCTTATTTTCCCTACTTCCTTATAAAATATGAACGGTGAAAATATTTTTTCAACGGCACAATCTCTGGCAATTAAACACCGACCTGACTGCTGCGTTATTGATGATACAGCAGCAACAAAAACTTTACATCAATGATCGGGCATTGAAACTGACTCCGATCGGCACAAAATTTTGGAGAGCTTCTTTGTCCCTCATTCATCTTCCATATGAACGGTGAAATTTTCTTTTCAACGGCTCAATCTCTGGAAATTAGCCGTCGATGCGACTACTACATTTTTTGGTGATATGGCAGCAACAGCAACTTTACGGCAACGATCAGGCATTCAAATAGACTCTGATCGGCACAAAATTTAGAGATCTTGTTCGTCCCTCCTTCTTCTTCAATATGAATGGTGGAATTTTGGTTTTAACCGCTCCATCTCCGGAAATTGGCAGTAGATCTGACTGCGTTTTTGCTAGTGGACATTTAACAAAGTTGCCGGTAGGAGGCCCTCCTTCTAGCGCCATTTGACGATTCCAAAATCATCGATGATAAATCCAGGACCATTCTCCTAAAGACAGTCTGAAAAAAGCCTTAAGAACATGATAAAAAGAGGGGGGTGTTTTGGTGGTGGTATAGACTGGACTTGAGATGTTATTTCTCTAGCTGCCTGTGTATCCAATGGTGTATTGGAATCAAGTCTTCATAGTTCCTTAGGAAAAAGGGTTAAACCCTAACCGTGAGGGCCCCCTACCCCCGATCCCATAGGAATGCGAGGAGAGGTTAATCAGGTAACCTAGTAGCTCCAACATGGGCTGCCTGGTCGACCACTGCACTGAAGGGTGTTATCAATCGGAAATCTACCCCATTACGGGAATCGAATCGCTGACCTCCAGCTTATAGTCCAGGCGGTCACTACAACACCCATGCCTTCACCACTAGGCCATATCCAGGAGATTTCGTAGTTCCTTAGGGATTGTTTATATAGAGGAGTTTTATGCCCTAAGGCGGAGTGGGCCTTGTCTTTCGTGTTCCCTAAGGAAGAGATAACTACGATTTAATCCTCTTAATTGTTGGAGATAATTTTGGATATATTTGACTGTCAGAATCAGAGTATTAAATATGAAGGATTCTTACCTTATTTATCTGGTTATCACACACATAGGGAATACGATTGAGGATTGACTCTGACTGACTTAGATGGCCCGAGCTGAACTGGCTGAATCCTTCCGTGTTTGGGCCGACCTACGGAGGTCGGGGAAGATAGCCGAGCTGGGATCAGCTCGGATTATTGCGTGCATAAGAGGTTTGGTCCGAGAGGAACTTGGCCCGACCAATAAGGTTAGTCAGGGGCAGGTTTGATCACAAGTACGGGCCAACCTGGAGAGGTCGAAGGATGGAGACCGAGCTCATCAGCTCGGGTACTAGGGGTTCTGGCCCTTGATAGATGCTTTTCTCTATCTTTATTTATTATTGTGCTGATGTGGAGGTGACACATGGGTAGGTTCAGTTCTTGGCATCGTCACAACTCTACTCCCTTACTTAGACAGCTAGACACCAAATCCTATGAAGTACACATACATTGATGAATTCTAATTCACCAAAGCACAAGCCTATCATGCCCTTCCGACGGTCCTGAACTTCGACTCTTAGGAAGAGGTGTTTGACCAAGATGGATGTTGAAACCACAGTTGATCCGGAAGTTCTTCAAGATAATCTAGCTTATGATGAGGGACCGATCAGAATTCTAGACCGGAAGGAAAGGATGGTCAAGAAACGGATGATTCCTTTTGTTTTGGTGCAATGGAGCAATCATTCACTGGATGAACGTACTTGGGAAGTTGAGGACGATATGATCATTGAGTTCCTAGATTTTATGGACTTACCAGGTATGTCCTAGTTTCGAGGACGAAACTTCTTTTAAGGAAGAAGGAATGTAAGATTCTGATTTTTGGGAAAGGGCAAACGTGTCATTTTGTGAAAACGAAATATTGGATTCAGCTCCTTTTATTCGGAGTTTAAGTATTTACTTAACTATTTGTATGTATGATCGAAATATATATGTATATTTTAAGGGAAAGTCATATTTCTTTTCCTTAATTAAAAAGGGTAATTAGGGAAAAAGGTAATTAGGTTATAATTTGGGCATTTTCTATTTAAGAAAATTAAATCCCCTTAACCTAATTACAATTCAGAAATTTGCTTTTACGTAAAAGAAGAAAAGCTCTGAAGCATTATAAAGTGGCCTAGAGAATTTCTTCGATTTCTTAGTCGTTCGTTATCGGATTTCAGTTTTGAGGGAAGCATCGGAATCGTCGTAAGGAGAGCATCGTTTCAACCCAAGAAAGTTGAAGCTTTGGCTAAGGTATGAATTTCGCCCTAAGGGTTGTTTTGATCGTTTATGGTTATCTTTTGTTCGCAGAATCGTAGTTTGACCGTTTTAGGAGCCTTTGACCGATTCTAATTCATTTTGGGATTGGTAATCTAGGTGGTTGTGTAAAAGGCTCTATTTTGCTGTAGAATTTCAGAGTTGAAGATTTGAAATTTTGCTTGCTAAGGTAAGAGGATCTTCCTACAAGTTAATTTACGGTTTATTAGGTTTTATGTTAAGGTTTGATATGATTTTATGTTAGGGTTGTTATGGTAGATAAAAGTCATCTTTTTCTACTATTATTCTGAATATTTTGATGTTGAACATGTTTGGATTTGAGTAGAGATCGAAAAAGTGCATAAAAACGGGTTTAGATAGTTTTGTGCACTTAGTGTGCGCACATTGACTAGCTGTGTGCGCACATTTTTAAGACTGAATGTGGACAGGTTCTGGGTGTGCACACATTCCCCTGGAATGTGAACACACTGGCCGGGCTGAATGTAAATTCCGCCCAAGATGCCCACATTCCCCTGGAATGTGCGCACATTGCCCATGTTTTGAAAAATAAGCTATTTTAAGCTTTGTTTGGGATTTTAAACGTTGTTTCATGATCTAATAACATTAATTAAATGTAAACAAGCCTCAATTGAGTTTCTGATGCATTTGGTTCCGGCACCGGAAGTACTCTTAAAGGGAGTTGAAGTTCAGGACCGTCGGAAAGGCATGAAAGGGCATGTGCTTTGATGAACCAGAGTTCATCAATGTTTGTGTATTTGTTAGGATGTGATGTTTTGCTGTCTAATTGAGAGAGTGGGGTTGTTAAGGTGAGTTTTACTTTGAAAACACTTAGGCGGCTAGTGAATTCACAATAATAATTACATAAGTGTAGTAAAAGATGAAACGCCACTTATTCACGGTTAGGCACTGATTCATATCGGCGATGTGATACGTTCAGTAAAAGAGAACATCGCTGCTGGCCTATAAATGGCTAAATGGCAATGGAGGAAATTCGCCAAATGTATACGCATACCGGGGAGATCCCGGGACTATCGATGCTACTCACCGTAGTTGGCAAGTACATCCCGTGGTGGAATTTTCATCATGCATAGTGACCTTGAGTAGTGATGTAACCAAGATAAGCTAAGATAAAAACGTATAGTCATGACGTGTTGATGGACATGGAATTAACCTTAGATTGAGTCGGTCTCAAAAAGATAATCCTTACGATAAAACTGGTTAAACAGCCTTAATTAAATGGTAGTTTCTACTTCTCACTATGTACATTGTACTTACCTCAAATGCATGTTTGTTTATGTGTATGGGGGAAGAGAAGACGAATAGGTAACCCCGGAGTTCGAGGAGGAATTTGATGACGACGTTTGAGGATGCCGGAGTTGAAGACCTTGATTTTTATATTTTATTTATACTTTAGACTTTGATTACTGTTGGAAACCTTGTATTTACTTCTAAGTTTTTAGAGTTTTCGTATCGTTGGATTTCATTGGTTTCTTTCCAATGTAATAATGTTACATTTCAGTCTTTAGACGTCGAGTTTCTATTCTTGGTTATTTGGAAAAAAAAATTACCTGAGTCTTTTGCTTCCGTTTGCATTAATTTGTACGACGTAGTAGAGGCTTACGTATAAAGTGAAATTTATTTTAATTTATACGTGCCGAACGTTCCTTTTCCGGATAAGGACTCGGTGTCCGGGAATGGGGCATTACAGTGAATGAATAACTCAATAAAATATAAAATAAGTTGAAGAAAGTGTTGGTGCACATTTAGATTTCTTTTAATTAAGTTTATTTTTCTGGTTTGCCAAAATTTAGAATATTACATGTTATGTTCCAATGTCTAACTACTACTTCTGGTAGCCTTGGTTCTGCACCACAATTGAGACCATTTTCCGGGAGAAAGTAAAAGCACCGGAAGGCGTTGTGTAGGCCTTGTGAGACATTGACTTAGTAGTCAATAATCCTTTTACAACTTGCTAGGTAGTGTAACTAGATGTCTAGGACTAGAAGTTCTTAGGAAGCCTTTTTATGTGAATGAATCAAGTGGTTAGAACTGAACTCATAAATACATATATGGATGTCTAAAAGCTAAAGCGTCGATATCATTGGTGAGGCACGTCTATTGTTCTTAGCATGGTATTTTTACACCCCTCTACTTGTCTGATGCCAAGGGACGTGTGTAGCCCTCATGGGGACCTAAGCCCGTGCCTTCGAGGTGCTTACCATGTTGCGGTGTAGTTGTTCACCGTGCGTAGTGTCCTTTGATATTGATGCAATTTCTTCTACCCTTTACTATGTACGTAAGTACTTACCCCTTCTCTTTCTTTTGTTCCCACCCGAGAAGGTGATTGTCAGGATGACGATGAGTATGGATACGATGATGGTAATGACGGAGCTGACGTATAAGCTCAAGATGACGACTTTTATTTTATGCTTTTCTCTTAAACAGTTTTGAGAGACAATCTTTTAGTATCTTTTCTATTTATTTGGGATGTAATAATGAAAACAACATTTATTTCATTGTTTGTTGTTTCAGTTTTCCTAGATAATAATGCAGAAATTATCACGGGTATTTAGCGGTGGTGTAGTGGTGGATATCTGGCTATGAATGTAGTGGTGCGGGGGTGGCTCACGATGGAGCTGTGAGAAGGTGTGGTGATGAATGCGGTGGCTCAATAACAGCAAACAATTTGGCAGAGTTTTGACTTTTATTCTATATATTCAACTTGGTTTATGAGTTTACATGGAGCCCTATTTATAGGGTGAGAACCGACTAACATTCAACGTAATTACAACTAAGGACATAGTACGACTAAATCTGTAGTGGCTAGTTGGGCCACGGCAACCGAAAGCGGTGTGGATCCTCGGGTTATCACCGCCTATCCTTAGCGGGATCGCTGGGCCGTCAGTCTGTATTCTCCAAGTGTTGGGTGTGAAGGACCTTTGGCAGGTCCCTCACCCTTCTATTTATCGTGGGCCTATTATCAGAGCCCATTCCCAGGGTGATTGCGTCTGGTGACAAGGGCCTGGCCGTATTTCCTTTCTCCGGCCCCCAGCTGCTCATGCTCGGTGGATCTGTTCGGATCCATATTTAGGTCGGCAGGCCGGAAGGCGGAGCCGTCCTATCAATGGCCCCCTACTCCCTACCCACGACATCTCGAGTTGTCGGGTACTGAGTAACCTTCTTGGCCTTCCGAGGTGGCTTCTCGGGTCCTTGGCCTCGAGCCGATCGAAGTTATAAGTGGGTGGATAGCCTTAACTTCACGGTATTTGGCTTCTTGGGCCTTTGGCCTCGAGCCGATTGAAGCTGTAAGTGGGTGGATAGGATTAACTTCATGGGATTTGGCTTCTTAGGCCTTTGGCCTCGAGCCGATTGAAGTTATAAATGGGCGGATAGCCTTAACTTCATGGGATTTGGCTTCTTGGGTCTTTGACCTCGAGCCGATTGAAGTTAAGTGGGCGGATAGCCTTAACTTCCTGGGATTTGGCTTCTTGGGCCTTTGGCCTCGAGCTGATTGAAGTTATAAGTGGCCGAATAGCCTTAACTTCGTGGGATTTGGCTTCTTGGGCCTTTGGCCTCGAGCCAATTGAAGTTATAAGTGGGCGGATAGCCTTAACTTCGTGGGATTTGGCTTCTTGGGCCTTTGGCCTTGAGCTGATTTTAGCGGCGGCTTTAGAATGGCCCCGTTGTCTGTATGTTAGCCACATGCTTGTTTCAGGTGGCTTCTCTTCACCCCAGATTGATGTAACAAATGGTGTGACTCACCGCCTATTTTCATTGGCCATGGCCCTTTCGTTCATAGTGCCGTAATGATGGCTATTTCGAAATTCAAAACTTGAAAATCCCGCCTCTGATCTCGTTCGTTAGATCGTTATTATCAGGACCGTCGGATCCGTACTTCTAAGTCTATATAAGGACGAGTGACTCCTTGCCTAAACACTTTCTGAATTCATAATTTCTCTGGCAGTGGTCTATCGGCAGTTTGCAAGTGAAGGTTTCTCCGGCGAGGTGATTTTCGGCAAGGTTCCGAAAGCTCGTTCCATATTATTTTGCCTTTTTCGTATTCCTTGTCGACTATCAGGTAAATTGCTTCTCTTTTCTGATTTTTCATATTTTCGCAATTGATTCAGCCCTGGTCTTCTTGTTTTTTTTTATGAACTTGCTTGTCCGTGACATTATTAAGTCTGGATTAGTAGATGCTTTTGTCGCCCCCGTTCTTGTCTTTGTGGTTTTTTGGTTTTTGGCCATGTTTCTTGGCTATTGTGGTCTTTAATTTTTCTTTTGCACCATTATCGCCCCATTCAAAGGGATTTTTCGATCTTTTCTTTCCCAATTTCTAGGTTTTTTGCGTCTGCTTGTGAAATGAAAAGACGGGGTGTCAAGACGAATGGGACTGTCTTGGCCTAACTTCAGATGTCTTGGGTGATGGCTTATCCACCTCGTCCTTTTATTTTTAAAGGATGCTTGGTGGCGATAGGTCGGGAAGTGATGATGATGACAATGTTCGCGGCTACGCTTCTGAGGAGGCCGAAGAGGCAAGCACCAGCTCCGGTGAGGGCGACCAGGGTGAGAGTACCGAAGATGACATAGTGCTGGTGTTAAGGGTGATTTTACACGTTTTATAAGGATATATTTTATGTCAATTTCCCCCATATCTGGATGTTTCTCATAGAAATCGAGCTTTATATTGAAATATTGAGCAAGTGATGTTTTTAATGGGTTAGTTGCAAAATTGTATGATTTATGTGTAAAATTGATGGTTTTATATTGATTTGGAAGATACTACATTTTGCAATGTTTTGATGTGTTGTAGGTACGTGTTTGATGCTCAAATGAAGATCAAAAAGAGATAAGAGTCGGATTTAATTGATGAGAAAGAGATAAGGATGGAATTGGCTAGAAGAAAAGAGATAAAGTTGAAGATTTCGAATTTGGATCACACTGAACTGGCGTCCAAGTCCCGTCCAGGTGGATTGGCGTCCAGAATATTGGACTGGCGTCCAGAAGAGGAAAGTTGATTCAGAGAGTTTGGACGCTGAGTGGACGGGCGTCTGAAGCAAGTCCAAGGCATCTGGACGGGCGTCCACAATTCCGGACGGGCGTCCACGGCCGACATGCTGAAAACCGACTTAGTTTTCTATAAATAGCAGCGCGGATTTCAACCCTAAACATACATTATTGAGACCTATTGATACATAATCATAAGGAGAAAACCTAGGCGGCCCCAGCCCCCTTAGGGGAGGCTGGGGTTGCGATTTTGCTTGTTTTCTATTCCGTTTTGCTTTTCTTTATGCTGAATGCTTGGAGGCTAGACGATTTGTTCAAGTTATTTAAATCCGTTTCATCAGGTTCTTTCTTTTCAATCTTGACTTTGTTTTGTGATTTTAATTTAAAGTTGTATCTTTCCCATGTGTTTATTTTGTTATGCAATCGATATCGAAAGATGAATTGTTATTGATGTTTACCGTATGACGAGAGTCGGTGTAAACCTTAGATCACCATAGGAAAGATGAGATTTTTAACCTTGATATAACGAGAGTTGATAGGTTGAATATCTAGGTTGCTAGATTGAGAGATCTTACACCTTGTTTTGCGAGCGTCAATCTTATATATCGAGAGATGAGAGATTGATAGGTGAATTATCTATGAGAGTAGGAATTCATACCTTTGTTAGGTAAACCACATCTTTGATTAAATCATCACAAGATAACTTTAGAGAGGAAATTAAGGGTTGCGGGATCGGTGGATAATTACTTGTTCAATTGTTTAATCACCATGATCATCGTTTTTATTGTTTTCCCTCGTTTATAGTTTTATTTATTTATTATCGCTTTTATCCTTCCTGGCTTTGGACTGACAATCCTCTGTCCAGTTTATTTTCGTTTTAGTTTAGGTTTAATAATAAATGGTAGTGATAATTTTAGAAGAATTAATAAGAACTAGATTAAACAACCTCGATTCCCTGTGATCGACTCCGGTATTAATCGCTATGCTACGATCCCTACACTTGGGGAATACCGGATTTATAAATTTTATTACTTGTTTGTTTTGTTAGATAAAATCCGTGACAGCTGGCTGAACTGGCTCCATCACAGTCCGTCTGCATGAAGGCTGTTGTTTTCAAGGTGCTGAGAGGTCAGTCTGTCCCTTCGACTGCGGCTCTCGTGGAGTCAAAAATGAAGCTTGGTAAGGAAACCGCCAGGGCCAAAGGTTCTTCCTCTAATGTTGTGGCGTCTAAGCCTAAAAAATCCAAGCAGAAGATGAAATCCGGAGATGGCGAGGACGAGCCCAAAGACCGCAACAAAACTCCTCAGCTGCAAAACCCAGAAGCGGTTAGGGAGGATAAAGCCATTGATGCTCTCGACAAGCAAATAGAGTCGGATTGGGCGGTGGTCCGGCCTCGCCTTGGGGACCCCAAACTTTTCTCTGAGTTTAACATGTCTTCCGGGTATCTTTTCTTTGGCTTTAAGAAGGTTTCAAACCGAGCCGGTCGGAGACTGCAGAAGGATGGTCTGGTATTTTTTTACGATCACTTCCTAGCAGGCCTTGGGCCACCATTTGAGCCATTCTTTGTCGAGGTGATGTGGTGTCTCGCAGCCCTCCCATGTGATTTTACCCCCGGGGCCATCAGGGTTGTGATGGCATTTGTCGTACTTTGCCGAATTATGGGCTACGAACCTTCTCTTAAGGTTCTTGAAATTTTATACCTTTAGCAAAGCGACCACAAATAAAGCGGACTCAAGCAATTTCCTTTCGTCCAGGGTGAAGAAGTGCAGGTTGTTCTACTAGAATTTGAATAAAGTTCACGATTGGAACACGAGGGCTATGATGGTCGAATCGATGTCGGGGTGGCCGTTTCCAAAATTCGAGGAACACCCAAAGAATACGCAAAACAAAATCATCGTGTCCAAGACTCTTGATCACGTCGAGCAGGAGCTTCTTGACACACTTCATGAACTCCTCGGCTGGGATGAGGAAAGTGAAACTAAGAAGAGAACCTTTAGTTGGAGGAGCACGATTGATCTTAGGGCTTACTTATGTTCCATAGCCGGGATTCCTGGGCCGATCAATGCTCAGCCCGTAGTACAGGCATCCACTCTGGGTACTTACGAGGATTGGCATGCCGAGTGTCATTTAGGGAAATGTTTTCCCACCAAATGTCCGACATGCAAAGGGATTGAGGCGTCGCGGCCTGTCTGTAATTTGCTGCTTTATTTTTTGTTAGTAGTTCTGCATTCTATCCTCGAGTTCTGACCATTTCGCTTGTAGGTACAATGGTGCTCACCAACGAAGACCGAAATGCCACTATGACTCGGCTGAAGGATGAGTGGAAGGATCGCCAGAAGCTGTTAAAGGCCAGTAAACATGTGGATCCTTCCCCTCCTATGAGCATGGAGAATGTTTTGTCGACTGACACCGCTTCTTCTGTGGCTCCTCTTAACGCTGTGGATACTGAAGGCGGTGCCGTTGCTTCGAGGGTTGCAAAACCTGCTGTGGCCACCAAAGCGAAGATGAAGAGGCCCGTTGGGAGAAAGAATACTAGCCTGATAGATGAGGATGAAGAGTTGATCGATGCGGGTGGCGTATCCTCTCCCAAGAGGTCTAAAGCCGGCGATGCCCAGAGCTCGGGCGATGTCGCCCTTGATTCTTCCAAAGCGACTGAGGATGCTCAGGCCCTCTAGGGTGTCGAGCCGCTCGCTGCCGTTATTGATCTGACCTAGAGCTCTATGAAGAGGGTCGTTTGCGAGGGTGATCTAACCGTCGTCGAACCGGCACAGAAAAAGGGACCAGTAAGAGGAAAATTCTTGTTGGTCATAAGAGGAAACCGGCCTTGTGGCTGGATAGTGATTTCTTGAGGCAACCTCTTACTTTGAAAAAGGCTGGGGAGCAGTCTGTCTCAATCACCGACGTTGTCCTACTACAGAATTTGACGCTGAGACTGCCCGATGTTCCTTAGTTGTTAGTCGGTCAAGGGATCGTTAATCGGATAGCCCAAGCTGACGTGGTAGCTTCGAAAACATAGCCCTTTTCAAGCTCGCAACTCTTGTCTAAGGCACTCGGTCTCTATGGGGTTACGGCCAGCACGGTAACATATACTTTTTGTCTTTGAATTTTTTTCTGTTAAGTTTTCTGGCTCTGAGCCTTCTTTTCTTCTCAGGTTGCCACAAAATTGAAACAATTAGAGTGGGCTTGTAACGAGGAGGCGAAATAGATGGTGAATCAGCTTGCTGAGATATGAGAGAAGCTGGTCGCTGAGGCGAGCCGGGCTACCGCAGCTGAGCAGAGGGAGAAGGTTCTTCTGGCCGAAGTTGGTCGGCTTCATTCTGAGAATTCAAATATTTCCAAGAAGGTTCTATCAGCTGTGGATCTCCAAAAATCTACCGAGTCGGAGAAAGACAAAGACCTTGCTAAGGTGATAGAGGCCTACAAGCTTGTTGATTGATTGAAGAGCGAGTTGAGTGAATATGAGGCCGACGTTGCCAGTAAGGTCAAAGATGCTTTGTTGGATGGGTATGATCAGGGATTCTATCATGTGGCGAGGTTGTTAGGTATAGTGCCTGAAAGACAATTATATAATTGTTTTAGGACAGAATTAATAATTCATCATATTATATGCATGTATGCTTATAATTAAGACACTACTGAAAACCCTGAGTACCTCGTTTATATAATCACAAAACTCAGTGCATGGCTATACACAAGAGGATTGAGTAGGTGAGATGTACTTAAATTTAACTTAGTCCATAGCGTTGATTAATCTGAGTACGGGTCTCATGATTAATATGCTAATAATGCGCCCAGAATACTTTACGGTGTGACAGTCTTATCCGGATTGTCGGTAATAGGGTACCTAATAAGGCATTTATATATGATGATAATCATATATGGCTGGACCGATTTGATTTGAGTTCTCGATATAATTTCGTAATCGAGAAGTCTTATCGAATCACAAGATGATCATTTATGGATTAATCTTAATCCTGATGTGATCACAGACGACTGCTTAGACTAGGGTAGAGTTTGATGTTTTACTTGGATCACTTCGCAGTATGTGGTCCAACACTTCTCGTTGGCTCTATTCTGAGATGAGTGAGTAGTCTGTGTTATCACAGATATGGAACCCATTCCTTCCCTCGGGAAGTAGACAGACAGTTCCCTTATTTGTTAAGCCTAGAAACTGATCGATGAGCTCAGTTCATATTATATTAGTTATGAACTAATTGGTCACTAGGGGGTTAATGGTAAATAAGGATGAGATGTTTCGAGAAGGGTTTACGGAGATATCCCGAATCGAAATGAACAGTCTACGGATGACTTATCTGTATGTAATGATTATATCAGTGGACGCTTATCAACTCATAGTTGAGTATAAGTTATCTATATTCGGCAGAGTTCAGTTTCGGGTTTATGGTGGTGTAATCCCGGAATTAATAGATTGAATATTATTGTTCGGTCTGACGAATAATTTTATTTAATTTATTTTAGCTACTGAATATGGGTCCATGGTCCCCGACGTGGCTCCTAACATGCATATGTTTTCTCGTCGTTTCACCTCAATTGTAATTAAATAGTTGGATTGGACTATTTAATTGATATGTGTATTAATTGTTTAGTTGGACTAGATAATTAAATGCATGGAAAATAAATTTTTCATGGATTCGGCCCAATGTGTCAAAAATTGCGTGTGGACCGTTTATTTAATTAAGGGTGGCGCAAATTTGATGTTAATAATTATTAAGGAATTAGTTTTCTTGGATAATTATTTGACATGTGATTTATCTTTTATTTGTTAAATGATAATTCATGAAATATTAGATAATAATGTTATTTATCCTAATTTGTTTGGGATAATTATTTATTTATCTTTTATTTGAAATAAGGATTAATCTAATAATTATCTCTTAATTATTAAATCCTTGGAGGACAAGGATTACTCTCCTATATAAAGAGAGTACTCCCAAGCCTTATTGACACACACAATTTTTGAAATATTGGATGGAAAATAGCGTGGAATTTTCGGCTATTTTCTTTGGGTTTGAGTTTTAGAAAAACTTTGGGTTTTTCTAAGGTAGCATATCGAGGAGGTCCGGCGGCTTGAAACACCATCCACCTGGTGGTGCTTGGAGATACACGTTGGAAGACTGTGGTTTCACATCTAGTATGGATCTCGGATTGAAGATTGTTCTTGGTGTTTATTCCCAATAAACCAGTAAGCAATCTAAACCCCCTCGTAGGTTTAGATCTAATTTTTATGCATTTTGGTTGACTAGATATAGATCTAATATCTTCCGCTGCGTAATCGGGTGGATCTTGATCCATCCGGTGATATTACATCTAACAGAGGTGCTTTAAGGCGATCTGTGAGGATGCTCCGGATATTGAGACCCTGTAGGACTGGCCGACGATGGATCAAGACAACCATAAGTTGAGAGCATTCCACTCTAATCTTCCCTATACTTCCGTTCAGCTTGAGGAATTTCGAGTTGATTGCTTAAAGAAAGGTAAGCCGCTTTGGGCTCCTCCTCCAATCAACGAGAAGAACCTTCGTGCCATGATGGAAGAGATGGAGAGGGAAGATATTGAGCTTGCAAAGAGGGAAGCTGAGGCCTCTGACCACGCTGTAGGGGTTGCTACCGCTAGTGTTGTTGGTGGGGAGAGGAGTCCTGAGCAAGAGTATGACCGTTTTTTGAATCTATCTGGCCCCCATACTGAGACTCCTCCCTTAGACAAGCGGGATTGATTTGTTTTTCCTTGTTTTGTTGTCGTGATTTTATACTTTTGGCTCTGGCCTACATATTGTCCTGATTTCTAATCTTGTAATAACTTAGACGTCATTGGTGGCTGTTGTTTGGCTTTTACTTTTTTTTTTGTTGGTCCCTTGAAAAGGCTTTGGTTATGTTTAAGAGGGGGGGGGGTGTGAATAAACTTAACACTTAAAAACTTTTGGAGTTAACAAACTCAACAACTTCAGCAGCCTGTTGAGTCTGTTGAATTTGTGCAGCGGAAATATATCAAAAATTAAGCCTTGTTTCTTGTTGTTAAATATAATACCAAGTATTAGATACTCAGTAGTGTATGTGTGTGAATTCAGTTGCTAGATTCAGTAGGTTGATGTGTTAGATAAAATAAGTATAGAATGTAAGTGCAGAAAGTAAGTAGGCATATTTTATAGTGGTTCCATGTGGTGTAATCATGTACTCCACTCTTCTCCTGTGATGTTGGAGGTAATTCACTAGAGAGATTATTGAGATAGCTGTTACAAAAATCCCTAAGATGTTTGTCCTTCACCAATAGCTATGGCTTCACAAACTGAAAACTAGGAACATGTGAGATTGTTGCTCCAAATTCTTCCACTGGTCCTTGAAGGGTAGGATTGCCTCATCACCAGCTCCACCACAAACAACAGTCTTTCACACAAATGTGCTTCACTGTCTTCAACAGATTTCTTGTAAAAGAAAGTTTGAATCAAGTAAATGATTCAGTTGCAGCAGTTTGATCAGGATGATATGATCAATAGCTTGCAATCTTCAAGTGTGTAGACTTGATGTAGCTTGAATGTAGATTACACTTGAAGATTTTCTCTGGATCAGTAGCCTTAAGCTCAGTAGGTTCAGCAGGGTGTTTTTCATGATTTAATTCTGATTGCTGAAGATAGATCCTTAATGTTTTTTTCTTTTTCATCTGTCATCTCTTTTATCTGAATTAGGAGTCCTCTATTTATAGGTAGGAACCCTTGTGACTTGTATTTGAAATTCAAATATAGCCATTTCAGATTTTGTCCCATTTGACTTGCTTTCTGTCACTGTTCATAGTACTGACACAGTCAGATTGCTTTTTGACAGTGTACAGTCTGTCCATCCTTGACTTGTATCCATTGGATAAAATCCTGAATCATCCCAACGTCCCTTTAATCTCAACCATTGATTTATTTGATAAATCAGAGGTTGTTAGCTGTCCTTATCCATTTAATCTTCCAGTGTAACCTTTGAATAATTCGATGTATGTGTATCAGCAGGTTCCTGAGATAATAAGTCTGCTAATATACTTATTAGTTAGCTGATCCATATTTTGCTAACTGTCTTTTATCTAACTTTTATTTATGAAGTTAGATTACACCTTTTTGCATATAACTAAGTTCCAATCACCATCCAACTTGGGGAACTTAGACCTTGTACACAAGGTATATGTAATCAGTTTAGGTCATCACAGACTTCCCTAAATTCTGATTCCATATCCTCGACTTTAATTACTAAGTTTGATCCCTTAGCCTTCATAAACTGAGTTTGAGCCCTCAGCCTTCAGTCTTCAGTAGGTTCCTGACTAGTCTACTGACCTAGCTACCCTACTGATCTAGACTAGTCTGCTGATGTGAGTCAGCTAACCTTTACAGTTCTTGTTTGATCAATCCTATACAAAGATCAAACTCTAATAAACCTATACATTTGATCTAGACATCTTTTTGCATTTTCTCTATAAGAGTTAGTCTGGCACTCATCACTAAAACCTAAAATAAGTCCAACAATTTCCCCCTTTATGGTGATGATGCCAATACCCTCACCTAACAGCAAAGCAAAAAGATTAAAAACAAAAACAGAACAAGTAGTCATCTTTCATTATAATCATATGTTCAGAGTAATTACAGTCTAGAATCAGCAAATGATAAAATATATAAAGTATGCTGATCTACTGTCTCCTTTCTCTTTCTTCTCTTGCTTTTTCCACTTGTTCTTGGTTAGCTCTTATGTCTCTGATCATTTCTCTCATCCATTCATTTTCAATGAGAGAGAAGTTAATGTGAGGATTCACTTCTTTCCACCAATGCCATGCTTCTGGTGGAGTAAGATTTATCTAATGTACTCTAAAGCCCAAACGCATGTATACTTCCTTGAAGTGACTCCTTTGCATTTGTGGTAGGCAAACTCCTTTCACCTCTACCACCTCTTCCACCTCTCTTTGAAGCCCTCATAGCTTTAACTCTTGCTTCCCAGAATTTTAAGCCCAGAATGGAGTTCAAACCTTCATGAAATCCCTTGTCATGATAAGGTCTCATTCTGTTGTAGTATACCTTATTATATTCCTTGAGAAGATCATCAATAAGTGGAAGTCTGCCAGGTGCAGGTTCCCTAAATGCATTAGTATCATTTTCCATATTTTCTTGGCAAAAATTCTAGCAGCCTCTTTTGCTACTGCTGTTTGGCCCTCTTCCCCCTTATTGACATCGTCAACAAAATGGGACAGCAAGCCATGCACACTCTCTTGAGTCAACACTAGATTTTTCATCCGACCTTCAATAATTTCAGTCCTAGTGTCTATTGTAGTGATCCTTCCTTGTAGTGTTTGCTCCAGCAGGTTTATCCTCTCAGTAATTTTAGGATCCAGCACATCAGGTTGAGGTGCAACAACAGGTGCAGCAGGTCTACGTACCTCAGCAAGGTTATCTAACTTATGATGAATGGAGTTAAGTTGATCTTTCAAGAATTTTTCTTTCAGTGTATTGCCCTGTTTAATTCCCCTCACATCTTTTGTTAGATCAGCAATGGCATACTGAGTAGATGTGTAGCTTGGAAGCAACTGTCTCAGTAGACTTTCTATTGTTATCCACCATGTTCATCAGTTCTTCAAATCTTTGTTCCTGTCTATCAAGTTGAGTTCTTAACTGTGTCATGTCATTCCTGACAGCCCTCAACTCATCCAGGACATGTGCTGGTACTTCACCAGTCATTCCTCCAGCAGCTCCATCAGCAGGCTCTTCTACATTGTATTGTTGCCTCTGACTGCTGATCACCAAGGCATAGCTCATATCCCTTCCAGCGGGGTGAGGTCCTTGGTAGTCCTCCAAGATAGGATCAATAGCAGGTTCTTCAATCACTGGTTCGTCATCAGTAGATGCTTCCTCAGGCATTTGAAATTCTTCATCACTGTAGTCATAGTTCAACAGTTGCTCATTCTCATTAACATTAGCAGACTGTTGACCATCTTTACCTATAGCGGTCTTGTCTCCTTCAGTAGGCTCCACTACAGCAGCCTCTTTAACAACAACAGCAGGGGTTTCCTCCAAAACCCAAAACTTGTTCCAACCTTTGTTCAGGTGCGGTTTATACCTCAGCAGCCTGTACCTCCTGTTCCAACCTGTGTCCAGGTGATGCTTGATCCTCAGCAACCTGTACCTCCACTTCTTTCCTTGGTTCTGGTGCAATTTGTGCCACAATAACCTGGTCAGGGAATACATCCATATTTTCCTTTTGAAATTCCCCAATATCATCAATCATTCTCAGAAAATTTGCAGTTTTGGTTAAGGTGTCCTCAGTGTCAACCCTGTCTTGATATTGAATTGAATTCTCTGAAGTGACATCAGGCTCACTGAGATCAGTGATCCTCTCTTCACCTAAATCCACAGTCTGCTTATCATCAACATGCTCAGCAGGTTCTACAACAAATAAAGGATCTATCTCACTAACCATCCTGTTTGCACCAATGTCTATTCCCTCATTGATTTGTGCCTCAATATCATCCATGGTGAGATTTTCCACATCCTCATCCATTTGTCCAGTTTGCTGTCTCTCAGTGGATTGTTCAGCACCAGTAGACTGCTCTACCCTTGGTTCAACAATCATAGCAATTCCACTGGTTCCTCCTGGACCAGGGGGGTGATTACCATCAGAATCAGATGATGAAGAGTCATCATCACCATCTCTTGGATCCCTGAACTTGATACCTTCTTCTTTCTATTGTTCATCAATGAGATCCATCAGCCTTGATTGCAGAAAGGAGGTATCAACCACATCCAGCAAATTTTCCACTCCCAATCTCTCAAAAGCCCATTCTTCAATATCTGTCATTGGTTCTGCAGCTGGCTTTTGTCTCTTGTAGAAGCCAAACTTCTACTGAAGGTAGTTTGCAACCAGTAGGAACTTAGGATCAACATATCCTTCCTTTTTCTTCTTCTCCTTCCTCTCAAATGGCATGAATGACTTTTTCGGAGCTGTTTCAGTGTCTTGCTGACCTCCAAAGGTCTCAATAGGTAAACTCAAAGTTTGTTCTACAGATGCCTCAAGGTCAGTAGGTTGCTCAGGTTGGATGTTAGTCCCTACTACCTCCATCTGTACTACACTTGGTTCCCCCGAACTTATATGCTCATCAGCAGGGTTAGCAGCAGACTGCTCTTCCCCCTGAACTATTGCAGGACTTGCAGGGTCTTGTACCAAATTTTCAACTTCCACAGCAGGTATTGACTCAGTAGCTTGTTGTGGCTCTTCTACAAGTTGCTCAACAACAACTTGGACAGTTTCAGTAGGCTCAGGAGCCTTTGAGGGTGAGGATTCAACAGTATCTACGGCAGGCACAGGGTCAGTAGTCTGCTGTGATTCTCCAGCAGGTTGCTCAACAACAACCTCTACATCCTCAGTAGGCTTGATAATAGTTAAGGGCTCAGCCTTAATAGCCTCTTCTTCTTCTTCTACTTCTTCTTCTTGTTGTTCTCTCTGACTTTCCAAAATCCTCAATTGTTTTCCTTTGCCATATTTCTTCTTTTGGCAATCTCTTTCATTCTTTTGGAAAGTGATTCATCTTCAATTTCAGTAGACTTCCTCTTTCTACTGGCTTCCTTTTGTTGCTCCTTCAAAATTTCTGCAACAGTCTTCATAGCAACTACAGCAAGGTCAGCTATCTCAACTTCAGCTAGACCCTCAGCAGACTCAGCAGTCTGTGCTATTTGCTTCCTTGTCCTTTTAGGCTTTAACATCTCTGTTATTTTTCTTGTGTTGGTAGCCTTTCTTTTCTCAGTAATCTTCTTTGGTGCAGCAGGCTTGACAGTTTTCTTAACCTGCTCACCACCAGTATCACCATCATCTCCATCATCATCACTACCAGCAGCTTCATCAACTCCTTCCTCATCATCATCCAGACCAGGGATATGATAATCAATCTCTTTCTTGTATCTGGATTTATTTATCTTTTCTGGTGCAACATCAGCAATATCCAAATGATTCAGCAGGGCCTGAACCATTAATCCTAAGGGTAAGGCCTTGGATTTCCTTGTCCTTTCTTTTTCTTCTTTTGCAACCTTCTTCATGTAGTGGATAAAGTATCCAGCCCAATCAAACTTCATACTTCTGCAAATAATCATCATCAGTTCTATTTTGGGTCCTGATAGTGTATCCATGCTTCCAATGAGTCCTAGGATATTCTTTGCAATGATCTTGCTCAGTAGGTTGTACTCATAACCAATGTGTTTCAAATTAATGCCTGGAATTGATTTGATGGCATTATTGGTCTTGATTTTGTCAATAAAATCCATCTTTGACAATCCCATTTCCTCAGGATTTGTTGGAGCATCAATTATTTCTACAAAACCAAAAGCTTCCCTCAATAGATTTGAGGAAACTTCAATCTCCTGGGCATTTACAGTTGTGGTGAATGCCTCTCTTCCTTATCTTATGACGATATTTCTCCAGAAGCTAACAACATTTGTATATGAGATTGTTTCTAATCTTATATTAAGTACATTCTCAAAACCTTTATATCTTCTTATTCTTCGACCAATAGTTATGGCTAATTCTGTTTGGTTAGCATCAACAACAAAACCTCTCACACTTTGACTTGTTCCGATTTGAACATCATCCTTTTCTGCCATTGTTATAAGAAAAAGATGAAGAAGATAGCTTTTTGGATCTGTGTTCACACAGTGTAAATGCAGAGAGAATTAATCTGAGATTTTGTAAGAAGCCTCTGTGTGTCTGCATATATATAGACAGATATGGTTGAAACTGTCAGATCATGTACTGTGCATTAACCACGATTAAATTTGAGTGAATGCTGTCTTGACACGTGGCCCATTACTCTTCATAACGTTTTGTAACCGTTGGATCGTGTTAACTACGGTTATAAAGGATAGAAATAATATCCCGCCATTTACTTTTTGACTTTAGTAAGTTTGACTGAGTAACGTTTCCTTCAGCAGCCTTGTCATCAGCAGACTTGTCATCAGCAGCCTGCTGACAGAGTCACTCTGCTGATGCTTAAATCCTTTGTATTGTCCAACTGATAATACAATATGAAGTTTAATACCAATGACTGATCTGTCAAGTGAGCTCACCCAACATGACAAAGACCAATCCCTTTGGCAACTTCATTTGCTCAATTGTCCAAACATAAGTACATGGAATTGTTGATACCAATGACTAATCTGCTAAGTGAGCTCACCCAACATAGCAAAGACTAATCCCCTTGGTGAATTCCAGTACACTGCTGATCAGTCAACTTTGATGATTCCAAGTTCTGTCCTTAATTTAGCAAATTTTTCACTATCCAATGGTTTAGTGAAAATATCAGCAAGTTGATCTTCTGTAGGGATATAAAGAACCACCACATCCTTCTTTTCAACATGATCTCTTATAAAATGATATCTCACATCAATATGCTTGGTTCTTGAGTGCAAAACAGGATTTTCAGTAATTGCAATTGCACTTGTGTTGTCACACATAATTGGAATTTCTTTTTCTTCAATCCCATAATCCCTTAACTGTTGTCTTAACCACAGTATATGTGCACAGCAACTTCCAGCAGCAATGTACTCTGCTTCAGCAGTGGAAGTTGATATAGAGTTCTGTTTCTTGCTCAACCAGGAAACCAATCTATTTCCCATTAACTGACAGGTTCCTGTGGTGCTTTTTCTGTCAATCTTGCATCCAGCATAATCTGAGTATGAGTATGATATAACTTTGAAACTTCCATCTTTAGAATACCATATCCCTACTCCCAAAGTCTCTTTAAGATACTTGAGAACTCTTTTGACTGCACCTAAGTGACTTTCTTTAGGTTTTGATTGAAATCTTGCACAAACACCTACAGCAAAGGATATATCAGGTCTGCTGGTAGTATGGTACAGCAGACTGCCTATCATCCTTCTGTATAAGGTCTCATCAACATCTTTTCCTTCTTTAGCTTCATCCAACCTTATGTTTGTACTCATTGGAGTTGATACCTTGGTGCTGTTTTCCATACCAAACTTCTTCAGCAGCTCCTTGGTATACATGGTTTGATGAATGAAGATTCCATCTTTCAACTGTTTGACTTGCAAACCCAAAAAGTAGTTCAATTCACCCATCATACTCATTTGGAACTTACTTTTCATCAGATTTGCAAACATTTCACAAAGTAAGTCATTTTCAGAACCAAAGATTATGTCATCAACATAAATCTGGACCAGCAGGGTGCTGTTTCCATCACTGATTCTGAAAAGAGTCTTATCAATGGTACCTTTGGTAAAACCATTGTCCACCAAGAATTGAGATAGGGTCTCATACCAAGCTCTTGGTTCTTGTTTCAATCCATAAATTGCCTTGTTGAGTCTATACACTTTATCTTCTTGATCTTTAACTTCAAATCCAGGAGGTTGCTGAACATACACTTCCTCCTCTAGAATGCCATTCAAAAATGCTCTCTTGACATCCATCTGATAAACCTTGAAATTCTTAAAAGCAGCATATGCCAAGAATAATCTTATTGCTTCCAATCTTGCTACTGGGGCATATGTCTCATCAAAATCTATTCCTTCTGCTTGAGAATAGCCTTTTGCTACTAGTCTGTCCTTATTCCTCACAATGGTACCATATTCATCCAGTTTGTTTCTATATACCCATTTTGTGCCAATTATATTTGCATGATTAGGCCTTTCCACTAGTGTCCAAACTTGATTTCTTTCAAATTCATTCAACTTTTTTTGCATAGCAATAATCCAATCTGGATCTGATATTGCTTCTTCAACAACTTTAGGTTCCATTTGAGATAGAAAGCATGTGAACATAGCTTCTAGCTGTCTTCTAGTCCCCACACCTTGTTGTATGTTGCCTTTAACTTGTTCAGCAGGGTGATCTCTTAAACATTGTGGATTCTGGTTAGTTTGATTCTCTGGAACATCATCTTCAGTAGGGTCTGCTGTAGCATCAGGGGGTTCAGTAGATCCTTGAATTGCCTCAGTTGTTGCATTAGTAGTGTTACCAGCAGGGTGTTCAGCAGGGGCAGAGTCAGAAAATTTTAAGTCATTGAACCTTTCCAAGACATTAACACATTCTTGATCAGTGACTTGTTGATTATCAGTAGGTTCTGAATCTTCTTCTTCCATTCCAGTGAACTTGGGTTCATCAAACACAACATGGATAGTTTCTTCATGTTTCAGTGTCATTTTATTCAGTACCCTGAATGCCTTGCTGACAGAAGAGTATTCCAAGAAGATTCCTTCTTCTGAATTGGGTTGGAAGGTCTTCAATTGCTCCTTATGATTTAAGATAGAACATTTGCTTCCAAATGGATGGAAATAAGATATGTTAGGTATCCTTCCATTCCAAATCTCATAAGGTGTCTTCAACAGCTTCTTGTTCACTGATGTTTTATTTTGTGTATAGCATGCTGTATTAACAGCTTCAGCCCAATACCTTTCAAGTAGCAATGCTTCGCAAACCATAGTTCTTCCTGCTTCCTTAAGAGTCCTGTTTCTTCTCTCAGCAACCCCATTTTGCTGAGGTGTACCAGCAGCAGCAAGTTGATGTAGTACACCATTTTGTTCACAGTATTCTCTTATTACTTTGTTGAGAAACTCAGTACCCTTATCTGGTCTGATCTTTACTACTGTGACACTTTTCTCATTTTGTAATCTTTTCAAAAGCTCAGGCATCTTTTGAAGTGTTTCACTTTGCTTATTCATGAATACCACCCAGGTGTATCTTGAATAATCATCCACAACAACTAAAGTGTACTTCTTTCCTATTACACTTGTTGGAGTCACTGGTCCAAATAGGTCCATGTGCATCAGCTCCAACACCCTCTTAGCTGATTGCTTTGTTTTTGACTTGAAGCTTGATTTTCTTTGTTTACCTTGCTGACAAGCATCACATATAGCATCCTTCTTGAATGTGATCTCAGGTAAACCAATCACCAGTTTCTTCTTTACCAACTGATTGATATCATCAAAATTTAGATGATTCAACTTCTTGTTGCATAACCAATTGAGTTCTGACTTGGTATGCACTATCAGGCAGGTTTCTGGAACTGCAGTTGACCAATCCACAACATATATATTTTGTTGTCTTTTTCCAGCCAACAGAACTTGATCACCTCTTTCACTGATGACAGTACATGTATCTTTGTCAAAAGTGACCTTGTATCCCATGTCACAGAATTGTCCAGTGCTCATCAAGTTGTAGTCCAGTCCTTCAACATATGCAACATTCCTGATTGTTAGTCCATTCCTCACAAGTGTGCCATAGCCTCTTGTGTAACCAGGTGTCTTCTCGTTTCCAAAGTTCACTCTTGGACCATCCTTTGCTACATAGCTTGACAGACAGTGCATATTCTTTGTCATATGTCTGAAACATCCACTGTCAAAGTACCAGACACCCTACAAAACAAAATCAATACATTTTAGGTACCCAAATCTGTTTGGGTCCATGATGGTCAGTGGTAAGCATGACCCCTGGCAAATTCCCATAAGGTCTTCTTCTAAAGGTGTCATACTTATGTTCATACATGTATTCCACACATCCATAAGATCTAACATTTGGTTGTGTAGGGTTCACATATACTTTCTAGCTTTTTGGTATATAGTGCTGTTTGGAGTGATTTCTCTTGTTAGAAGCACCAGTATAACCATTGGTTTGTTGTCTGTTAGGAACAACCCTGTAGTATGGAGTCTGCTGAGGTCTCTGCTGAGGTCTTATATAAGTCCTCTGTTGATTCCATTGCCTAGGTTTTACCCTAGCGGTATGGTTGTATCTGCTGTTTCTATCAGTGGGGGCAGGAATATTCCAATCATCATCAGTAGGGAACAGTCTACCTTTCCCCTTGAGATAAGTATCCCTTGAATGATTAACATTTTTGGTTTAGGATTCTTATCCTTGGAATATTTCTGATTTTTACCCTTTTGTGGTCCAGCAGACTTGGTAGCAGGTCTGCTATCAGCAGGTCTAGAAGGTACATCAGTCCTACCTTTGGATTTATTCTTCTTGTTAGGTGTTGCTGACCTTTTTGAATTCTGATGTTGCTTTCTTGAAATTTTCTCTGTAGGCTTTACTGTCTCAGAAACCCCACTTGGAGTTGGATCTTGAGCAGGTACAAACTTAGGACCAATTCTGGTACTAGGTTCAATAACCTTACTGGATCCACACCTGTTGGATTGTTGAGTTCCAAATCCAAGACCTGTCCTATCACCATAGGGCTCCCCAAATTTGAATACAGCCTAGGAACAAGATTTTTCAGCAGATTCAGTGGCTACTGACTCTTCAGCAGACTTATGCTGATTCTGTTCAACTTTTTTTCCTTTCCTTTGAGAATTTTCAATTCAGCTTTCAATTTTTCAACTTCTGATTGAAGAGCATCTTTTTCTGCCTTCACAATCTCATAACCAGATTGTATTATCCTCAGTTGATTAAGGATGGCATCCAAAGTTTCCTCATTATCAGAATTTTTGGGATTTGAACCACAGGTGGATTCACAATCACTATCAGCAGGAGTATTAATTGATACAGAATTGTATACCTCCTCTGTCTCATCCAAGTTAGCCATCAAGGCATAATCATCCAATTCAGAAACCAATGCAGCGTCATCGGATTCATTTCCTTTATCTGATTCAACTTCATAACCAGATTCATCTTCAGCAACCATTGCTTTCTTTCCATGTCTTCTTTGTTGACTCTTGCTCTTTTGTAGATCTGGACAATCAGGTCTGAAATGTCCAGGCTTTTTGTAGTTAAAGCAAAGATAATCTGGTTCCTTTTTCTGTTTTAACTCAGGACAATCAGGTTTGAAATGTCCTGGTTACTTGCAATGATAACACAAGTAATCATTATCTTTCTTTGATTCTTCCTTTTTCTTTTCACTGAATTTCTTTATGAAATTCCTAGGTGAACTCTTTACAGTTTTCATCAATCTAATTTTCTTGCTCAGCAATGCAATCTGCTCTTGCATTTCATCCAACAAATCATCTTGGGCTGCTGAAGCTTCTTCTTGATGAGCAGCAGCCAATGCTGTAGTCTTTGGTTCTTTCTTTTCTATTTTAGGCACCAGTTTCTTACGAAACTCATATGCCTTAAGATCTGAGAACAGTTTGAAGGTGTCTTCCTCATGTAGGCTTCTCATTTCCTCTATTGCTGTCACCTTCGTCTCCCACACTTCTTTGGCATGTAGAGCCTCCAAGATTTTTGAATTTATTTCTTCTTGAGAGTACTTCACATTCAGCAGGGTGAGTTCATCCATGATAGCATTGAACCTATATTCCATTTGTTCAATGGTTTCATTTGGCTTCATCTTGAACTCTTGGAACTTCTTCTTTACTACACTGATCTTGTTCTTCTTTATAGCATCAGTGCCTTCACAGATTAACTGCAACTTGTCCCAAAGTTCCTTGGCAGTTTTGCAATCTTTTACTTTCATATACATATTTCTATCCAGAGTTCTGTAAATGATATCTATAGCAATGTTGTTGAGATTGGCTCTCATTCTATCTTCAGCTGTCCATTCTCTCTTTGGTTTTGGAATGTACTGAATATCATTATCCACAGTTACAGCCTTTGTGATCTCCAGTGGTCCATCTGTCAGTACATCCATCATTTCATCATGTGTAGCAGCTAGATAAGCCTGCATACGACGTTTATATTCATCAAATCGATCCAAAGAACACATCAGCATTGTTCTAGCATACTGATTGTTATCCATGATGCAAGTTTTTGAAAATTAGAAACTTGAAAAAGATTTCAAAGAATTTTCACAAGTACAACAAGTAGGATTACTTCAGAACAGAAGCACTGCTCCGATACCAATTGTTGGTCCCTTGAAAAGGCTTTGGTTATGTTTAGGGGGGGTGAATAAACTTAACACTTAAAAACTTTTGGAGTTGACAAACTCAGCAACTTCAATAGCCTGCTGATAATTCAGTAGTCTGCTGACACTCACTAGTCTGCTATCTGTTGAGTCTGCTGAATTTGTGCAGCGGAAATTTATCAAAAATTAAGCCTTGTTTCTTGTTGTTAAATATGATACCAAGTATTAGATACTCAGTAGTGTATGTGTGTGAATTCAGTTGCTAGATTCAGTAGGTTGATGTGTTAAATAAACTAAGTACAGAATGTAAGTGCAGAAAGTAAGTAGGCAGATTTTATAGTGGTTCCAGGTGGTGTAATCCTGTACTCCACTCTTCTCCTGTGATGTTGGAGGTAATTCACTAGAGAGATTCTTGAGATAGCTGTTACAAAAATCCCTAAGATGTTTGTCCTTCACCAATAGCTATGGCTTCACAAACTAAAAACTAGGAACATGTGAGATTGCTGCTCCAAAGTCTTCCACTGGTCCTTGAAGGGTAGGATTGCCTCTTCACCAGCTCCACCACAAACAACAGTCTTTCACACAGATGTGCTTCACTGTCTTTAACAGATTTCTTGTAAAATAAAGTTTGAATCAAGTAAATGATTCAGTTGCAGCAGTTTGATCAGGATGATATGATCAACAGCTTGCAGGCTTCAAGTGTGTAGACTTGATGTAGCTTGAATACAGATTACACTTGAAGATTTTCTCTGGATCAGTAGCCTTAAGCTCAGTAGGTTCAGCAGGGTGTTTTTCTTGATTTAATTTTGATTGCTGAAGATAGATCCTTAATGTTTTTTTCTTTTTCATCTATCATCTCTTTTATCTGAATTAGGAGTCCTCTATTTATAGGTAGGAACCCTTGTGACTTGTATTTGAAATTCAAATATAGCCGTTTCAGATTTTGTCCCATTTGACTTGCTTTCTGTCACTGTTAATAGTACTGACATAGTCAGATTGCTTTTTGACAGTGTACAGTTTGTCCATCCTTGACTTGTATCCATTGGATAAAATCCTGAATAATCCCAACGTCCCTTTAATCTTAACCATTGATTTATTTGATAAATCAGAGGTTGTTAGCTGTCCTTATCCATGTAATCTTCCAATGTAACCTTTGAATAATTCGATGTACGTGTATCAGCAGGTTCCTGAGATAATAAGTCTGCTGATATACTTATTAGTTAGCTGATCCATATTTTGCTAACTGTCTTTTATCTAAATTTTATTTATGAAGTTAGATTACACCTTTTTGCATATAACTAAGTTCCAATCACCATCCAACTTATGGAACTTAGACCTTGTACACAAGGTATATGTAATCAGTTTAGGTCATCACAGACTTCCCTAAATTCTAATTCCATATCCTTGACTTTAATTACTAAGTTTGATCCCTTAGCCTTCATAAACTGAGTTTGAGCCCTCAGCCTTCAGTCTTCAGCAGGTTCCTGACTAGTCTACTGACCTAGCTACCCTACTGATCTAGACTAGTCTGCTGATGTAAGTCAGCTGATCTTTACAGTGCTTGTTTGATCAAACTTATACAAAGATCAAACTCTATAAACCTATACATTTGATCTAGACATCTTTTTGCTTTTGCTCTATAACAGTTAGTCTGTCACTCATCACTTAAAGTTAAAAATAGTCCAACAGTTTTGTATTTTTCTTGAAACGCCTATTTTTCGAGTCTTCTTCTCTGTTGAAGCATATTCATGTGCTGCCCCCTCGTTTTGGTGAGATTGTGAGCTTCCCCAGCCGAGGTCGCCAAAACGACTTGTCCGGTTGAACCCATGAATTAAAGCTTTGGGCATGCGGCCCCCTTATTTTGGTGAGGCTGAGAGCCCTTTGCGCCGAGGTAACCAAAATGACCTTCTTGATCGAATCCATAGATTAAAATTTTTTGGTTTGCGGCCCCCTTGCTTCGAATGGGGTCGCATGTGAGCTTGATCGAAGTAATAATAATAACACGTTCTGAATCCTTTGATTGTTGAATTTTTAATCACACCGAATCAGAAAAATTCGATGTGCCCCCTTGTTTCGAGTGAGATCTGAGCCGCCGTTACTAGTGGATATGAATTGAAACTATTAAATTTATACTAGCCACTGGCTTGAGGATCCCACATGATCTGTTTGATCGTTTTAAAAATTTCGGTGTGGCCCCCTACTTTGTGTGTGTCCGACGATACCTATAGGCGGACACGTTCAAAGCGGCTTCGAGAATCCCAGCTGTAAAGTCTGATGGTTGCCGGCTTTTTCTGACACGCTCTGAGGCAAAGCTTCCACTTCTGATCACTTACTGCTATTTGATCGTTTTAGGCATTTTCGGAGATCGTGCTAATGATGGTGGTGGTTCCGATAACTGTTCGGCCATTAATGTTCATTCAAATTTTGAAATCCGAACCGACTTTCAATTTTGGCCGTCCGATCAGTTTTGTTTTCTCCGTTGGATCATTTTTATTGTGCTATAAAAGGAGGGAGCTTTGCTCTCTTTCCAAACACATCCTTTCTCTGCTTCTCTTCCTTCCTAGAACATATCTTCTTTGAGCTTTTGCTTTTCCATAACAATGGCCAACTTCGGTGATTCTCCCTTCTTTCATACGTCCTCTCCCTTGTCCATTGCTATTTTTTTCTCCATTTTCAATCAACTTCCCCTGTTAGCAGAGAGGGGCTTAAACTTTTGGAAAATCTGCTTTGCCGAGTGTGTGCGTGTTGCTCAACTGAGGTGGGTTAGTTTTCTGAAGGCACCTCGATGGCCATACAACGCCATTATGGTGCGGGAGTTCTATTCTGCGTTGTCGATAGTAGTTTTAACCGATAACGCTGCCACCGTTGTCCCCCTCCGGGAGTCAATGTTGCCAATAGCCCTGCCATCATCAATGAGTTCTTTGAATTGCCTGGTCACCCTACGTACGTGCATTATGAGACGGTCTGGGGTCTCGGTAGCAAGTTGAGGAGGCACATCTACAGAGCCACGGCACTCAGGAGCTTAATACCGGGTGATTGGGACCCTTTACCAGAAGGTTATGCTTCTGAGATGCTCCAAGCCAACCGGGAGTGGAGGATCATCAATTCTCGGGTGCTGTCCTCATTTGATGCCGAAGAGATATTAGTGTCCGAGTTGCATCTCCGTTATACGATCATACGGTCCGGTGGTAACGTCAACATTGATTGGGGTCTGCTGATTTACCGGGCGATAATTACATTTGCTGCCCAGACAGACCTACATGGGCCAATCCCCTTTCCTAGGCTAATTTCCTGCTTGTGTGTCCGCACTACCAGGATGCCTGTTTCTCACGACGACGTGGTGGTACTGCCACGTACAAATGTTGAGCATGCACTTGTCGTTTCGGAATCGCCGACAAATGACTCTGACTTCGATTAGCTTTAGGTCTTGTTTCTGTCTGCTCTTGTAAAAATCGCCCTTTGCGGTCCTCCCATACTGTATTCATTTTCTTGTTTTTGCATTTGCTTCATTTTTTTGGAATTTGAGTTTTCACTTGCGTCCCCCATTCCCTAGCGAGGTGAGAGTGCCCTTGAAAACAAAACTTGATTGTGGGTGAAAGTAACTCTCCCGTATCCGACAATGGTCCCCTTATATCGATGGGGCCGCTGTTTATGGATGGAATCAGCTTAGACAGTTTGGTTTCTCGAGGATCGTGAAACCTCGTAATTCTATTCAACCGACGCCTTTATGACCCCTTATCCAACCGACGCATTTATGACTGCTGTTTTTTGATGCGTCAGCTCGGTTACTATAGAGACTTGAATTCAAATGTTTGTGACCCATGACCTTCCCACCTTTTAATTTTTCAGGTCTATAAAAGGAAGAGGTTTCCCTCTTCTTCCTCACTTGCAACTTTTTCTGAACATCCTTCACCCTTCTTGAGAAATTTCTCCCATCCTTTTCGAACTATTTTGAAAATTTTGCCATGTCTTCTTCTGATTCTTCCAGTCAATGTTCTAACGCTTTTCAGCCCATTATTGGAGAAGAACCCTCTGGCTGCTTCCAGCTTTCCGCCAATCCGGTGGCCATGGATAATTTCGTGATCATCTTTCGTAATCAGGGTCATCTGGTGGAGAGAAAGCTTAATTTGCGTCGTGTTGGTCCAGGTCATCGGGCTACCATTAACGGCAATGGTTGGATGAATTTTGTCACCACACCGGCCGGGAGGTATAACTTAACCTTGGTGCGTTAATTTTACGCCGCCCTATCTGAGAACGGCCATGTTGATCGCACCACCACCGTTTCTGTTCGTGGGGTGACTGTGGATTTTACCCCGGCCGCCATAAATGACTTTTATGGCCTTCCAAATCCTGTTGAGGATTATAACACCTTTTGGAACCTTGATGATAGGGACGAATATTATGCTATCGACTCCCTTCAGTTTTTGCTACGCCATGAGTGGATGGATGGCACCGATGTGACAATGGATATGCTGAACCGGGAGAAGAGAGAGTGGAAGCGCTTTCTGTATACTCGGGTCTTAAGTCTATCCGATTTCAAGGAGGTCACTGATGCCGAGGCATTTGTTCTCTACGCCCTTTCGATTCCTGAGACGACCATTAACTGGGGTCGCCTGATCCATTCCGAGACGATCAAGTATGCTACTCTAATGAATGGCACGTTGCCCTTACCCTTTGCCTGGATGATTTCCACCATGTGAATCCTGACCCAAGGGATGCCGGTCTGTCCTACTACGGACATATAATTCTCCCATCTTGAGACGATGAATGAAGGGCGAAGTCCACATTTTTTTTGACTCCCTTGTGAAAATCTTCACTTTGTAATGAATTGCCTTCCTTTATTTTGTTGGCTTGATCATGATTTTGTGTTTTATTTTTTCGAATTTGCGTGTCTCTAAAGACACCATAAACGTGTCAGCTGGATGTCTGCTTTTAGCGATTTTGGGTGACCCTCTTCTGTATCGGACAATCTTTGCTTGTCAGAAACAAAAATTGTTTGTGCCCGACGATATTTTGAATAATATTTCATTGATCATAATAAAACGGGCTCAGTGCCTTTACAAAAGACGCTTCTAAAAACAAGTTGAGGTCATTGCCCTTACGTGTAATATCGTTTCAAGTTATCGGTGTGCAGGGCCTGTTGAACTCACGGCCCTCTTTGACTTTGAGGATGTACGTCCCCTTTTTGACTATCCTCGATACTTACCAAGGAACCTCCCAATTTTTGGCCATCTTTCCTTTATCGGTTTTCTGGCCTATTTCTTGCCTTTTGCATAGGATAAAGTCTCCTACCGCAAAAGAATGATCACGGATTCGCTTGTCGTGGTGCCTCTTTGCGGCTTGCTTGTAGTTAACCAGCTGAACGCACGCCTTCAGGCATTTTTCTTCGGCCAGGTCTACTTCGATATTTTTGATTAGTTATGTTATCGGCCTCGTCAAAGTGGGAAACCCTTATACTTGGCAGTGCCATTTCCAAGGGTACCATCGCATCGGACCCATATGTTAATGCGAATGGCGTCTCCCCGTTGTCACCTTTCGGGTTGTCTAGAGCGCCCAGAGGGCTTCAGGCAGGTAGTCTACCCACTTCCCGGCCTTCTCGTTCAGGATCTTCTTCAACAATTTTAACACTTGCTTATTGGCATTTTCCGCCTGACCGTTTCCTTAGGGGTAGCATACCGAGGATTGCTAGTGTTTGACGTTATGCTCCTTGCAAAATTCATCGAACTCATCTTTGAACTATGGGCCATGGTCAAAACGATGGCTCGTGGCACCCCAAACCGAGTCCAAACTTGATCCAGTAAAAAGTATATTATGTCTTTGGCGAGATTTTTACAAGCGCCTTTGGCTCGATCCACTTTGTGAAAAAATTGCGACAACTACATATCCGCACTTCGATCGGCCTTTTTTAAGTGGACCGATAAGATCGATTGCCCACATGTCGAAAGGCCATGCGGCGACAATGAGGCTCTGCTCGACCGAGGGTAGCCTTGGTATGTCGGCGAAGCGCTGGCAATTGTCACAGCTCTTAGAGTACCTTTCAGCATCCTCCGCCAACTTTGGCCAGTAGTACCCTGCCAAGAATGTCTTTTGGGCCAAAGTACGGCTAGATGGGTGGCCCCCGCACACCCCCTCATGCAGTTCTACGAGTATGCCCTGTACTTCTTCGGGTTTGACGCAACGCTGCAGCGGCTTTGAAAAAGATCTTCTGTACAGAATTCCGTTCAGGATCGTATAACGCGCCGATCTTTTCCTGTGGGCTTGTGCTTCTTTGGCATATTTTGGTAGTATCCTATTTTCTATGTATGCTTTATTTTCATCTCTATAACATGGAGCCAATGGTTGAAAATCCATGATTTCAGCTCGGCAGTCGGCGGGCTCTTCCAACTATTCGAACATGACCGTGGGGTTGCTGAACTCATCTTTAAAGATCAGCTTGGATAAATAATCTGCCTGCTCATTCTGCTCCAACGGTATGTTTCAGAATTCACAGTACTTGAAGCTGCTTCTTAATTTTCTTACAAGATTGAGGTACATTTTCAGTACTTCATCTCTTGCTTCAAACGCACTATTGATTTGGCAGACCACCACCTTCGAATCGTAGAACACTTCCAGATTTTCTACGTTCATAGCTTTGGCCAACTCCAGCGCGGCTATGACTGCTTCATACTCGGCCTGGTTGTTGGAGGCAGTGAAGTTGAATCTTAAGGCCTTCTTGATCTCTTCAGATGAACCCGGCTCCAAGAGTATTATCCCTGCTTGTTGGACATATTTTAAGTTTTAATGATGAGTGCCAGACTAGCTGTTATAGAGCAAAGGCAAAAAGATGTCTAGATCAAATGTATAGGTTTATTAGAGTTTGATCTTTGTATAGGTTTGATCAAACAAGCACTGTAATTAGGTCAGCTGACTGTATCAGCAGACCTGTCTAGATCAGTAGGGTAGCTAGGTCAGTAGAGTGTCTAGGAACCTACTGAAGACTGAAGGCTGAGGGTACAAACTCAGTTATTGAAGGCTAATGGATCAAACTTAGTATTTAAAGTAGGATATATAATCAGAATTTAGGGAAGTCTGTGATGACCTAAGCTGATTGTATTTACCTTGTATCTAAGGATTTTTGCAAAGAAGAGATGGGAGGATGAAATAAATGAGTTCAGGAAACCTGCACCTGGCAGGATTCAGTTGACTGATGAACTCCTGAAAGAATACAAGAAGCTATACTATGGAAAGAAGAGACCCTATCATGACATGGATTTCAGGAAGGACTCAAGTCCTTTTTGGGATGAAAATTTTGGGAAACAAGGGTCAAGTCACTGAGAGCTTCATTTAGATGTGGAAGAGGAGGAAAAGGTCAAAGACTGGGAGTTCAGTCAGCAAGAGATTCACTGGATGAATTCAAACACTTTTACATGGGACAAGGCTTCAATGTTCATAATATAATATTAACTCTACCAAAAGCCTGGAAATGGTGGAAAAACTGAATCTTTGGGTTGAATTTTCCACAAGTGAAAACCAATGGATGCTGGATATTATCAAAGAAATCAGAGAGTTCTATGAGAAGAAAGAACAAGACAAAGACAGAAACTAGATCAGCACACTTAAACTACCTATTTTACTTTGCTGATTCTAGTTTGTAATAATGATTGAACAAATATAATTTTAATGAAAGATGACTGAATTTGTTCTATCTATGTTTTTATCTTTTTGCTTTGTTGTAAGGAGTGTATTGGCATCATCACTAAAAAGGGGAAATTGTTTCACATTTTCAAGTTTGAATGATGAGTGCCAGGCTAGCTGTTATAGAGCAAAGGTAAAAATATGTCTAGATCAAATGTATAGGTTTATTATAGTTTGATCTTTGTATAGGTTTGATCAAACAAGCACTGTAATTAGGTCAGCTAACTGTATCAGCAGACCTGTTTGGATCATTAGGGTAGCTAGGTCAACAGAGTGTCTAGGAACCGCTGAAGACTGAAGGCCGAGGGTACAAACTCAGTTATTGAAGGCTAAGGGATCAAACTTAGTATTTAAAGTCAAGGATATGGAATCAGAATTTAAGGAAGTCTGTGATGACCTAAACTGATTGCATATACCTTGTATACAAGGTTTAAGTTCCATATGTTATGCGGTGCTTGGAACTTAGTTATGTTCAAATTGGTGTACTCTAACTTCACAATCAAAGTTAGATAAAAGATAGTCAGCTGAACTGCTTCATAAACACAGCAGACTTAAGACAGCTGACTGACATGAACATCAGCAGACTAATATACACAGGCATCTACTGAATGTATTTCTCGATTTAATCAAGGGTTACATTGGAAGATTACAAGGATAAGGATGAATTACAAGCCTTGATATTGTCAACAAAGCAATGGCCAATATGAAAAGAACGTTGGAAATATTCAGAGGATTAACCAATAGACACAAGTCAAAGGGTGGACAGACTGAAAACTGACAAAAAGAAAACTGACAGTGTATGTACTATGTACAGAGACAGAAAGCAAGTCAAGATGGAGACAAATCTGAAACGGATATGTTTGAATTTCGAACATAAGTCACAGGATTCTCACCTATAAATAGAAGACTCCTGATTCAGATATAGATGATGAAAAACAAATAATCTACTTAAAGCTATCAAGTTTTTGATCAAGAAAATCACCCTGATGACATACACAGAACTTTAACTGACTGATCAAGAAATATCTTCAAGTGTAACCTGCCATCAAGTTACATCAAGTATACACACTTGAAGTCATCAAGCTGCTGATCATTTCATCCTGATCAAGCTGCTGAATGTTGAATCATTTACTTGATTCAATCTTTCTTTTACAACAAAACCTGCTGAAGACAGAGAAGCACTTAGGTGTCAAGAACTGTTGTTTGTGGTGGAGCTGATTAAGAGGCAATCCTACCCTTCAAGGACCAATGGAATACTTTGGAGCAGCAATCCTGCCTATTTCAAGTGTTCAGTTTTTGAAGCCGTAGTTATTCATGAAGGACATACATCTAAGGGATTTTTGTAACTGCAACCTCAAAGATCTCTAGTGAATTTCCTCCAACTATTGGAAAGGTGTCCTAAACCCAATCGGGTTGGACCGGATCCGACCGGGTCGGGTCATTTACAGTCTATTTAGTTCATGTATAAATTTATTATGATTAAGAAAAGCACTAAAGTTATTATATATTGTTTATCTTCATATTATTTGTTGTACATATATAGTAACGTCCCTAGTATCAAACTGTGATAGAGAAACCATGATAGTGATCATGGTTGATGAGATCTCTAATCACTATAACAAGTTTGGTACTTACTGTCTCTAGTCTTATGTATTGTCAAATGGGACATTGATAGTATAATCAGACTAGCACGTATTGGATGTCTTCTATCTTTTAGAAGGTAGGGATAGATCTCGTCTATCGAAGTGTAGAGACACTTGGACTATACGTGGACGTGTATTAGAGAATGCGTACGTTAGACTGACCCACTTACATTAAGTGCCACACTATGTGGTGGTTGTGTAATTATCGTTTTGACTGGAGTCTTCATGGCATCACGGTGTGGATTGTCATGCTTTGACACTAATGAGATTTCCCTTAGCCACGGGGCCATCGTGCGGTAGTGATTGTGTATGATATTGAAGCATGCGGAGTATACATGATTGGTCGTCCGGGAATCATGTATCCTATGATTGTGATTGAATATCCGAAATGGCCTTCTTATAAGGAATGTCTAGCCATCGAGAATCATTGAAAAGTGGGAGTAAATGTGTTATCCCGAGAGAGCATGATATCCAGATTATAAGATACAATCGTTAATGTATTGACTCTCGAGATACGATCGTATGGATATTATTACAGCGATAGGATTGTAAGTTACACGGTAACTGCTTCACATGAAAGGTAGTCGTCATTGCTTTTGACTCTTCCGATGATTGGGGATCACAGTGTGTTGCTAGACGCTATCCCGTGATCGTTAGGTATGAAGGGCATTTTAGTAAATTGCACTTTGTGGCTACGGCCAGCATATTCGGAAGCCTATCGGGTCACACACATATGAACATCGAGTCGGATTAAAATGCGGTTATAATTGATAACCAAATAAGGAAAGTTTATCTCTAGACTATACAGGTTATAGTGGTAAATTAATATGGTGGTATTTATTTGTTATGAATAAATAGAAATACAAGATATTAATTATATACAAATTATATTAATTAAAGAATATTTCGGAAGCCAATTAATTGGCATTTGGGGCACCACCTATAAGTGTATAAGATACACTTGGATTGTGCACTTGATAACGGTCATTTTGTGCCCGTTATTCTATGACAATTATCCCCGATTCTAGTTTAAAGGAGCTATAATAGAGTAATAATAAGTCGTAATACGCCTAATTTGCATATGCCGAGAGTTACGATTCATTATTATGTATTATGAGGTTTTATTATATTATTTGATATTACAGACTGTATTTCATGTGATATTTGTAGTAACTCATTTGGGAGCACAAGGATGAACTTCGGAGAAGCTTTGATGGATCACAGACGAATTAAGAAGGCCCAAGATAAAAAAGGAAGAAAGCCCAGGAGCATGTAAGGCTCGGTCGACCGAGCCTGTGCATTCGGTCGACCGAGTGGGCCTACAGTCCAGAAGAAGTTCGGCACATTATTTGAGTCGGTTAGGGTTCAGAGTGTCGGCATTTTAAGTCGGTTTTCTATGACGACTGAGGCTCTATATAAACACAAGTCCTTTGTATTTTTTATTATGCATTCACCACTATTCATTCATAAAAACATATAAGCAAAATAAGGCTTGTGGAGGTTGCTAGGGTTGCAAACATGTAAGCCCTAGTTTATTTTCTCGTTTTCTTTTTAGTAATCAACTTCCCAATTATGCTTTGATTGTTTGAGTAGTTATTCATATCTAGATGATGTAGATCTAGGATATGACGTTAGGGCAGTGGTGATACCTTGTCTATAAGGATCCCATATCCTACGTCCTCTACCTAATATCTACGGATGAATCTGTGTGTTTAATTTACGTGTATTTAGATTAGTTTATATGATTCCTGATGATTCGCTATATAATCCGATTTGTATATGAAACGCTGAGAAATATGTTCGGGGATGTAAATCTGGAGAGTTAGACTCTCGGGTGACCGAGAGGTGTCACTCGGTCGACCGAGAGTGCCTAGTCGGTCGACCGAGAGTTAGCAAACCTGTTTTCATCCGTTAATCAGTCACGTCTTTATGATTAGGTTAGCTTAATTGAATTTATTATCTCAGTAGGTATGGGTATGGCTACGTCACTCGCTTAATTTAATTAAAACGTGTGAAAAGGAAATACCAATATAAGACTCTTAGGTAGGCTTAGGAATTGATCTTCGGACGTTCAGCGTTATCTAGGTAGGTTTATATTAGGGAATTGCGCGCACCTTGTTACACGTAGATCATAAACTAGCATGAGACTATAACTTGGTAAGTGTTAGTTGGACGAGGGTTTGAGTGATCGTCTAGGAAGTACGCCTAACCAAAGGAATGTTGCCCGGACGAGGTGTACGGTCAATATCGGCATCCTTAGAGTAGTAAGCGTGTGAGTTATATGAGATGGAGGCACCAAGAGGCGAAGTCACGTAACAATAACACAATGATATAGTGACCTATCGGTGCTACATCAAGCTTAGAGGATGACTCCCGTAGCCAATATAAATAGATATGAACGGATTAGTAGTTGATGAGTTTTGTTGTCATATAAATTGTCTAGATCCAAATGATCCTGGTTGTAATTGGGCAGTTGATTACGTTATGTGTTTACATGTTGTTTATATGTTTGAGTGTGTCTTTCTTTTCTCGTACTTTATGTTGGTCATAGACCATGTTTGTCAAACGAAATAAATAGGTTGGCTATTTAAGTTAGGATCCACAAATTGATTCTCTGTGGGATCGACCTCGACTCTATCTAGCTATACTGCGATTGAACCTAGTTCACTTGCTAGTGGTTATTTAGGCATCGAGTTAGTAATTTAACTTGACCTCAATCAAGTTTTTGGCGCCGTTGCCAGGGAATCAATGGTCCAACTGCTTAAATGATCAACTTGCTTATTTCGTTTTTTGTTTCTGTTTTCTTTTACAAGTGAGTAAAATAAATATAAAAAAATATATTTATATATATATGTTCTGTATGTTCGGTCGACCGAACAATGCTGCTCGGTCGACCGAGCCCTTTCATAGTTCTATATTATCTGACGGCATTGTTTTCCCTTCGTTTATGTTTTTCCCCGTCAGTAGGTTGTAAGCCTAGCAGCAGTATGAGCAATCGTACTGACTGTTAGTTTATTGACCGTTTGTTGTTTTTCTCATGTTGCAGATAATCAGAACTAAATCACTCAGGTAAGATTGTTCGTGATAAACAATATGTCATCAAAACAATTTTCCAAGGTTAAGGAAGAGGATGTTAACGTTTTACGAACCAAGACAACACCAATGAAGCCGATGACGCAAAAGCTGAAGGAGAGAATAGCAAAAATGAAAGAACGAATTCAGGAAGCCAGAAAGTCAAGGGAAGCAAGTGAAGCGTATGTAAAAAGAGGTATGTGTGCTTTAAATCCCGAAGTGATTTCTTCGGATTCGGATTCGGATTCAGATTCGTATATTGATTATATGGATTACATGTCGGAGATAGAGTCTGGTTCTGAGAGTAGCGTAGATTTGGAACGACCTATAGTCACCTGTACTAAGGAGGCAAAATATGTTGAAGATGAATCTCGGTTAATGCCAAAGTTAGATGACCCTGGGGCATTTCTTGTAGATGTTACCCTAGAACAAGCACACTTGGGATTGGCTTTAATTGACTCTGGATCAAGCTTAAACATTTTCCCTAAAAGCCTTTGCGATAGGAATATGATTCTGACTCCCACAAACACCCCGCTAAAAGTGAGATTCGCGGATAGTACTAGAACCATCATGTCTGGACAAATGAATAACATGATCATTGGTATCGGACAACTTCGGTTTAAGATAGATTTGGTCGTAATGGACATAGAGGAGCATCCGTATAGCCCAATTATCTTGGGTAGGTCCTTTATTAATACCTCTAGAGCTCTTATTCGTATGACTAGGCATGAGATCACATTGTTTGATGCTAAGGGTTCTGAGACTTTTGGGATAAAGAACCCTGAGTTCCCTATTCCGGTAAGTGTAAACATTATAGAAGTCGTTGGTTCTAAACCGGATGTGATTCCAAGTTCAGAGGAGTGTGATGATGACAATGTTGACGATCGAGATGAGAAAGAGGTCCTTACAATCCTAAGCCGAGATAGAGCTGTTCAGCCTGCACCTGTAGTTAATAAGGATGATGCTGAAGCCTCGTTTTCGAAACCTAAGGATAGGAGGAGGAGAGTCAAGCGGAGAACTCGTAGAGTTCGAAATCAAGAAAGCTCTTCGAAATCTGAAACGATCCCGCAAGTCGGTGCCTGTTTAGATGGACAGTTTGATTGTCTTTTCGTCAGACGTACATCCCACGGAAAGGCACTCGTGCAAAGAAATGGCAAGACATTTTCGGTGAAGGTTAGTCGGGTGAAGACCTGGCAAGTCAAGAACAATTCTTAGAGAGTGATATTTTGGGAAGTCGAGCTACCGACTTAAACTGTAGAACTATTTCTATCCTTCATTATTTTTATCTCTATTTTTATTTTTCTTTTTCTAAATAAAAGTAGCATGAAACGATAAGAAGTTTTTTTTTTTTATTTTGCCGTGTTCCGACGACTGTTGAGTTAAGGATGTGCAAAATAATTTTTTTTATTCGAATCGTTTTTATGTGAAGTGAAGTGTAGTAATTGAATCTTTGTAAAAAAAAAATTTTGTGATTAAGGAAATGGTTATGCGTTATTTTACAAATGCTTAGACCAGATTGTTCGATTTAGTCATGATAAGAATAAGGTTGCTTTTGTGCTTGAGGCGACTTATTGGTTAGAGAAAAAATTTTTGCGGTAGGAATTGCAAGAGTGAAATAATAAATTTTGGCATGGTTATTTGTTTTAGATAATTTACGGTATGTCAAAATAATTAAAATGGTCAACACCATTTATTTCTACATATCCCCATTCACCTTTCCCTCTTCCCAACCATTCACCTTTTTCTCTTCCCAACTTCTTTATTATCCCAATTCAAATTTTCAAATTCCACCTTTCCACCTCATCAATCCCCAACAACTTTTCTCCACCAATCACATTCCACTTTTCAAACTCCATTTTCTCTATTTAACCAACCCATACTCTCTTTCATTTTCTTCATCCTTTTCCCCAATTCCTTCATCCCAATTCTCCATCTCCCTTTTTCTCAAACCCCGGTAGAAATCAAATGGAAATATTCTTAAAATCTTTATCCATTTCACCATTTTCACTCATCTTGAAAAGCCTAGCGAAAATTTTTCTGATCAATTGATTCAGTCACGGGAAGGATACAGCACCAGACGCTGTTGCTGTCAATTATCCACACTCGGTCAACCGAGTGACTGCTCTCGGTCGACCGAGAGTCGGGCCGCCCCCTCCGTCTGCTGCTGCGCTGTTTATCTGTCAGGATGCCGCCTAGAAGACGCAGAGCCGCCCAGTTCGTGGCTGTTGAAGGCAACATTCCATTAATCAACGGAGTGCCACAATTCGCAAGTCAGGAGGTATATTCTTCGTTTACTAATCATTTCGTAAATGCCCCTGTACATCGAGCTCGGGGTCTAGATTTGGACAATTGTGGGGATGAGCTTTTGGAGTTGGTGGAAAGTTATCAATGGCGTGATGTCGTCGCGCCCCCAGGCCGGGTCAACGTCAATTGGGTGAGAGAATTTTATGCTTATTTGCGCGTACACCCCGACACCAATGTCGTTATTATTCGTGGACGACCTATTGTGGTTTCTCCGGGTACGATTAATACTTATTATGGGTTGGATATCTCGGAGGACGGGCCAGAGTATATGGCGACGTTTGATGGGTCCGATGCTTGGTTGGAGGAAGTTGGAGCCTATCTGGGAATAGAATGGACTGTAGGGGAGGTTGCCCGCACATTTGCGGAAACAGACTTTAGGAGATGGGAGGATAAGTGCCTTAATCGGCTTATTCGTTCCAATATCTTCCCGGCTAAGCATGTATCTACGGTTTACTATACTCATGCCACTCTGCTCTATTGGTTGTACATGGGATGGCCTGTGAATGTGGGGGCATTGATACGCAAGGAGATGACAGACGATGCTCTCAAGCCTCGGCATACCTTACCTTTTGGTTCACTAATCACTACATTCTGTGAGGGAGCTGAGTGCCCGGTGTTAGGCGGCGATTCCTATGTGGAGCCAATGCCTATCCTATCTTTGAGTTCTGTCCCACCGCCTGTCGTTCACGGCCACGATACAGAAGGGGAACCCGAGGATGATGCTGACGAAGCCGACCCGAACAATTTGCAACTAGCACCATTCAATCCAGGATGGGATTAAGTATTTTAATTTGAGTGTTGGCATTTCCTATAGTTAACGAGTTTTTATTTTGATTCAATTCTACTAGTATGTCGTGTTATATAGAGCAAGTTTCTCTGTTTCCTAAATTCGAACTTATGTAATGTTTTGGACTTGTTGAAACGTATTGAAATGTAATCATTAATTAATGGACTTAAAAATGTTTAAGGGAATTGTTATACCTTTTACGGTCCCATTTTTCTGATTATTACAGTTTGGACTAATCCTGTAACGAGTTGCGAGCTTTGTTTAAGATATGTGTTGCAGTGATTATTTTTCTGCCCTGCTATGGAGCCAATGCCTGTGCCTGTTGAACTGCGCCGAAGTCCTACGACTTGTTCAAACTTCCACGCTTATCCAGAGCTAAGTTCCTTTTTCTGAGCGTGTTATTTCGGTTTTTGTACATTGGGGACAATGCATGGTTTAAGTGGGGGGTACAAGTCACTTAGCTCAAATGAGTAATTCCATGTATCAAATAATTAATAAAATGAAAAAATTTATTAAAACTTTTAAACTTAGAATCACATTTACTTTTGTGAGTTCCTGATAATTATATCTAATAAGAAGTAAACCATATTTCATGAGTACGTGATCACTTTATACTTCTGCGATTTCTTGATTAGTAAACTTAATGATATTCATATTGTCCGTTGCAAGTAGTTGTTTATTATTCACTTATTCAATAATTGAATCGAGATGTACTACGCTTGTTATAAAAGGTAAAATTATAATGTGTACATTGCATAGATGATTGATTATGCTTACCTAGTGTCAAATTTATCGTCTGATGTGTTCCTAAAGATTCTAGCCACAAAAGTTGAGTAATAAGCTTGAGACGTACCTGTGTTTGACAATGTTAAAACACTGGGCTTGTAGTAAATTACCAAAGTAGCCTCGCGCTTGTGGTAATATTCGATGCTAATATTTGATCTAAGATAGAGGGATGCTCTAGAAAGTTGTCCTTCTTGAGATTGATAGTATCTGAAAAATATGAAGATATGAAAAGAATATTCAACTCTTTAAGAGGCTTTGAGTAGTACTCGGTCTCCAAGTCCAAAAACCCTATAGATACGCTCTTGCTTATTATTCCGGTGCTTGAAAAATTAAAAGGCTTAAAAAAGTGGGAATACTGAAGTTGGTAGGTTAAGACTACGAAGTTTGCATAAGCTCTAATCTTGCTACGAATGTTTAAAACTCAATGCACATGCACACAACACATCGATTCATGATGAATAGTGGATAATGGATATCTGATGAGCATAGATGATATGAGTTGATTCGAGTTTCTTGTGTCAGTATACGGTGACCACTGGAAAGTAGTTTATGGGAAATAACTTGTTGATATTTTGATCGGGACGATCAAAGGCTAAGTGGGGGGTAGTTGATAACGGTCATTTTGTGCCCGTTATTCTATGACAATTATCCCCGATTCTAGTTTAAAGGAGCTATAATAGAGTAATAATAAGTCGTAATACGCCTAATTTGCATATGCCGAGAGTTACGATTCATTATTATGTATTAAGAGGTTTTATTATATTATTTGATATTACAGGCTGTATTTCATGTTATATTTGTAGTAACTCAATTGGGAGCACAAGGATGGACTTCGGAGAAGCTTTGATGGATCACAGACGAATTAAGAAGGCCCAAGATAAAAGAGGAAGAAAGCCCAGGAGCGTGTAAGGCTCGGTCGACCGAGCCTGTGCATTCGGTCGACCGAGTGGGCCTATAATCCAGAAGAAGTTCGGCACATTATTTGAGTCGGTTAGGGTTCAGAGTGTCGGCATTTTAAGTCGGTTTTCTATGACGGCTGAGGCTCTATATAAACACAAGTCCTTTGTATTTTTTACTATGCATTCACCACTATTCATTCATAAAAACATATAAGCAAAATAAGGCTTGTGGAGGTTGCTAGGGTTGCAAACATGTAAGCCCTAGTTTATTTTCTCGTTTTCTTTTTAGTAATCAACTTCCCAATTATGCTTTGATTGTTTGAGTAGTTATTCATATCTAGATGATGTAGATCTAGGATATGACGTTAGGGCAGTGGTGATACCTTGTCTATAAGGGTCCCATACCCTACGTCCTCTACCTAATATCTACGGATGAATCTGTGTGTTTAATTTACGTGTATTTAGATTAGTTTATATGATGTCCTGATGATTCGCTATATAATCCGATTTGTATATGAAACGCTGAGAAATATGTTCGGGGATGTAAATCTGGAGAGTTAGACTCTCGGGTGACCGAGAGGTGTCACTCGGTCGACCGAGAGTGCCTAGTCGGTCGACCGAGAGTTAGCAAACCTGTTTTCATCCGTTAATCGAGCCACGTCTTTATGATTAGGTTAGCTTAATTGAATTTATTATCTCAGTAGGTATGGCTATGGCTACGTCACTCGCTTAATTTAATTAAAACGTGTGAAAAGGAAATACCAATATAAGACTCTTAGGTAGGCTTAGGAATTGATCTTCGGACGTTCAGCGTTATCTAGGTAGGTTTATATTAGGGAATTGCGCGCACCTTGTTACACGTAGATCGTAAACTAGCATGAGACTATAACTTGGTAAGTGTTAGTTGGACGAGGGTTTGAGTGATCGTCTAGGAAGTACGCCTAACCAAAGGAATGTTGCCCGGACGAGGTGTACGGTCAATATCGGCATCCTTAGAGTAGTAAGCGTGTGAGTTATATGAGATGGAGGCACCAAGAGGCGAAGTCACGTAACAATAACACAGTGATATAGTGACCTATCGGTGCTACATCAAGCTTAGAGGATGACTCCCGTCGCCAATATAAATAGATATGAACGGATTAATAGTTGATGAGTTTTGTTGTCATATAAATTGTCTAGATCCAAATGATTATGGTTATAATTGGGCAGTTGATTACGTTATGTGTTTACATGTTGTTTATATGTTTGGGTGTGTCTTTCTTTTCTCGTACTGTATGTTGGTCATAGACCATATTTGTCAGACGAAATAAATAGGTTGACTATTTAAGTTAGGATCCACAAATTGATTCTCTGTGGGATCGACCTCGACTCTATCTAGCTATACTGCGATTGAACCTAGTTCACTTGCTAGTGGTTATTTAGGCATCGAGTTAGTAATTTAACTTGACCTCAATCAGCACTCTAATTAATAAGATTACCATAATATTAATATAAGATATTAATTGATTTTGGAAAAAATAGATTTATGGTAATAAGATAATTATATTCAATATAAGATATTGGCAAAATTAATTATAATAAAAGAGATAAATCAATCTAATTGATTTTCCTTATTTCATTGGGAAAATGTTTTCTTCTCCTACACACTAGGTTGGGGCGCCCCTACTCTATAAATAAGAGGTGGGTGTCAAGCTCTTTTGTACATCACAATTGCAAGAGCTCATAGTTCTTGTGTAAAATAGAGAGCAACCTATAGTGAGTTTGTGAGGGAGGAAAAGGCCGGTCTAGAAACCGGAGTTTTTTAATAGCAATCAAAGGAGGATTCTGGTGAGGAGTTCGTGTGGATTAGCGATTGAGACCGGACGCGTGGACGGCTTGCATACAGTACTACTCTCCGTTGACGGTCAAAGCGAAGATCTTATAGATCATCAAGGTATAACCGTCAAACTACCTAACGTGTTTATTGCATGAAACGAAGAACGATCTAGTAAAAGGAAATCAAATTTTAAATTCTGCTGCGTTAAACTAGTGATTTCCTAACAGTGGTATCAGAGACAGACTTCGAGCTTAAGCAATAAGCATAATTTAATTGCATAGTAATTAATCGATAGATGCAAGATTTAAATCACGAGACAGTTAAAACAAAAAAAAAAAGTAGCGTTTTGGGGGGTCGGCCGACTGGCGGCGCCCCCCTCCTCTGGGCGGCGGCGGCGGCTCTAGGGTTGCGTCCGTCGGTCTCCTCTTCCAACGGAGAGATCGACCCTTTTCATTTTGTGATATTTATTGTGCATAAATATCTCGTTTGTCTAGTTGTGTCATATAGCCAACCAATGGTTCAAATAGTTTGGGCCATTGGGAAACCATATGGCATATTGGCATTTCTAAATTTTGATTTGGAATAGGCCTAGGCCCTTTTCAAATATTTGATTTGTAAAGGACCTAGGCCTAGGCCACTTCAAAAATTTTGATTTTGGAAAGTGGCCAGGCCTAAACCAAAACTATTTGGCCTTTCCAAATTTTGATTTGGAATAAGCCTAGGCCCTTTTCAAATATTTGATTTGTAAAAGGCCTATGCCTATAGCACTTCAGAAATTTTGATTTTGGACAGTGGCTAGGCCAAAACCAAATTTTGTTTTGGAATATGCCTTTTGGTTTAGGAAACCAAAGGCAACCCTTTTTGTTAAGAACCAAAAGGAAAGGAAACAAATATGAGACTTTTATAATTTTAGTTTTATTTTGAATAGTTTAAATTTAATAATAATAACATTAAAATCGATTTAAAATTAAATGTTAATTTCAGTTTCGATTAAGTCATATAATTAATTAAATGTTATTTAATTATTTGATGTGATAAAATAAGACGCATAAGTAGTTAAAATTAGAATTTAATCTTTTTCATAAGATAAAATTGTATGGATTAGATGTGTAGATATAATGTGATTATATAGACCCCGATTGATCATGGAATCGACCAACAGGATAGATGGGAATGTTTTCTTTATGTTGGTTTTTAAAAAAAATTGTCCTAGGCCGTTATGAAGAACGTGACCTAGTTTACTTTTTGCATTTATCTCATTCCCGTTAGCTTTCCCCCGTGTGCGGCGGGTGTAATTATTTATTAGATAGATTATTATGTAACAAGAATGGAGCAAGAAGATGAAGACCAAAGAGAGATAAAGAACCCATTGGCGTACATCAATAAAGATCCTATTGGCGGTTGCAGACACCCTTAGTTTGTGACCCGCGGTTTTGTTAGTTTGTATTCGAAACCGCACCTAGGAAAAATCCATGATCATACCGGTTATTTTGTGCGTGGAATGTTGTGTATGTTTTACTTTATATGATATCATAGTAATATGAACATAGTAGATGAGACCATAGTTAAACCAAATTAATTAAGTGAATTACTTTAAAAATTATTCCCACGTCAAAAATCTAGTCGAAATTGCCTCCCTATATTATAATGACGGTGAAGAGCCCTTGTTCAGACCTAACTCACCAGCCAAAGCAGGGGTTGACCTACCTCAGGTATATCGTCGTTATTGAGATATGATCGAAAGAGATCTCATGAATATTGGGGTTATGACTCGACTAAGAATTCTCTCGGCCACCAGCCAAAGCAGGGTCATTTGGATTTTAGAGGCAAGGGTTTGACTATTCTCATAAGATGAAAATTGTCAAAGAGTTCACTGGTCAAACAACAAGAGTCATATAAGATATGATCGACAAAGTGTTGTCCACCTGTTTAATTATTTTCGGCCCATCAGCCAAAGTTGGGGGGTCGGGGTAGTTCGATGGGATCTTGCCCACTAAAGGAATTATTTTCTTGAAAGCCAATATGGAATAGTTGGCTAGTGGGAGTAAAAAACCTTATAAAATTTTAAGTGAAAATTTAGGGTTTTTATACAATAGCTTTTACTTATTCTATCTTTATTTATTGTTGTAGAAAATGTCAAACAAATTGAACCTTCGTTTTATCATCGACAATAAGTTTGACAAAACTAATTTTCTCAATTGGGAAGAAACCTCAAAATCGTTTTGAGGCACGAGAAAATTGGCTATTTCTTGGACGAGGCCCTACCGGAAAAGCCCGCTGAGGGTTCGGCTGCAGATGCTGTCGAGAAGTACAACAAGCAATGTTCTGACAGTACTGATGCTACATGTATCATGCTTGCTTTGATGACACCTGAACTGCAAAAACAGCATGAGTCTATGGATGCCTACACGATCATGGTCCACCTAAAGGAACTCTATGATTCTCAGTCTCGTACTGAGAGGTACGAGGTCTCGAAGGCCCTGTTTAGTTGTAAGATGGCATCTGGGACTGCTGTGGGGTCACACGTGCGTAAGATGATCGGGTACATAGAGAGACTTGGGAAGCTAGGCCACAAATTGGAACGAGAATTGAGTATAGACTTGATTCTACAATCTCTACCCGATTCATTCTCGTAGTTCGTGATGAATTATCACATGCACAAGATAGATTGCTCCCTTGAGGAGTTATTGAACATGTTGAAAACTGCTGAGGGCACTGTGGGGAAGGGAAAGCAAGTGTTGCTGGTCACTTCTACCAAGGGCAAGGCAAAAGCCTAGAAAAAGTCCAAGAAGGCGAATGCTGCACCTAAGCCAACGCCTAAGATAGCAAAAGACAAATCCAAGGATACTTGCTTCTATTGCGGTGAGACCGGACATTGGAGGAGAAACTGCAAAGGCTTCTTGAGTACCAAGAAGAAGCATTCTGATGCTTCGACTTCAGGTATATTTAAGATTGAGATCAACATTACTTCTTCTAAATCTAACCAATGAGTATTAGATACTGGTTGTGGTTCTCATAATTGTATGAATATGCAGGCACTAAGAAGACTAGAGAGCTAAGGAAAGGAGAGGTGGACCTACGCGTTGGGAATGGAGCAAATGTTGTTGCACTAGCCGTAGGAGTTTATTTTCTTTCAATGCCCAGTGGGCTAGTACTTCAACTTAATAACTGTTATTTTGTTCCTGCTCTTACGAAGAGTATTATTTCCATTTCCACATTAGATGTTGTTGGTTTTTCATTTACGTTTGAGAATAAATGTTGTTCTTTTCACGTGATGGAATTTTTTTATGGTACTGGCATACTTAGCAACGGTCTCTACATATTAGATATGAATGTTGACATACTTAATATAAATAACAAGAAAGCCAAGATAAATGACCTGAATGAATCCTACTTATGGCATTGTAGACTTGGCCATATAAATAAGAATCGCATTTCCAAACACCATAAAGATGGAATGTTGGATCAATTCGATTATGAGTCGTTTGATACATGCAAAGCTTGTTTACTTGGCAAGATGACAAAGTCGCCTTTTAGTGACAAATGGATAAGATCCAATGAATTTTCTTGAGCTCATACATACTGATGTGTGTGGCCCAATGTCAATTCAAGCCAAAGGTGGGTACTCTTATTTCATCATTTTCACTGATGACCATTCTTGCTATGGTTATATATACTTAATGAAGTATAAGTCTGAAGCCTTCGAAAAGTTCAAGGAATTCCGAAGTGAAGTGGAGAAACAACTTGGTAACGATCCGATCAAGGTGGAGAATACCCAAATGGAGAGTTTCAAGACTATTTGAAGAAGAATGGTATTCTAACTTAATGAACCCCTCCCGGGACACCACAAATGAATAGCGTATCTGAGAGGAGGAACCGCACCTTGTTAGACATGGTGCGATCCATGATGAGCTACACAGTTCTCCCAAAATCATTTTGGGGGTATGCTCTAGAAACCGCATCCTATACACTGAACCGAGTTCCATCAAAGACGGTTGACTCTACACCATACGAGGTATGGACTAAGAGAAAACTGAGCCTAGGTCATCTAAAACCTTGGGGTTGTCTGACTTATGTGAAGCGGATGATGCCTGACAAATTAGAGCCCATGTCTGACAAATGTCTATTTGTGGGATATCCTAGGGAAACCAAAGGGTACCAATTTTATCATCCTAAGGAACAAAAGGTGTTTGTTGCCAGGACCGGCCACTTTCTGGAGGAAGATTTTATTCTGGATAGGGTCAGTGGGAGTAAAATTGATCTTGAAGAAATTCGAGAACCACTTACGAATAACAGTCAGTTGATGGAAGTAGCGGACTTGCCACACACATATGTGATGCCAGCCTCTACCGTAGACACACTAGCACCTCGAAGATCCACCAGGGAACGCCGTTTACCTAAAAGGTACACTGACGTGTATCTCATGGAAGATGAGGACCCTAGAACTTATGAGGAAGTGCTATTAAAGCATGACAAAGAGAAATGGCTGGAAGCCATGAATTCTGAAATGGAATCCATGAAAGACAACCAAGTTTGGAACTTAGTTGATCCTCCTGAGGGAATAGTTCCTATAGGGTGTAAATGGGTCTTTAAGAGAAAGACCGACATGGGAGTGCCATTGTGTTCTTAGTGCTTTATGTAGACGACAAACTGCTCATAGGGAATGATGTGCTATGTTACAATCGGTCAAAGCATGGTTATCCAAGAACTTCTCAATGAAGGACTTGGGTGATGCAGCCTATATTCTAGGAATAAAGATCTATAGAGATAGATCTAAGAGGTTTCTTGGTCTGTCGCAGTCCACCTATATAGACAAGATGCTGAAGAGATTCAGCATGGAGCAGTCCAAGAAAGAATTGCTGCCCATGTCACATGGGGTCTACCTGTCAAAGGGAATGAGTCCTAAGACAGAGGAGGAAAGGGCACAAATGAGTAAGATCCCTTATGCTTCGGCAATCGGGTCCATCATGTATGCCATGCTATGCACTAGACCAGATGTCTCATACCCTCTTAGTATGACTAGTAGGTACCAGTCCAATCCAGGTGATGGTCACTCGATTGCTGTCAAGAATATCCTTAAGTACATGAGACGTACTAGGGATATGTTCCTGGTTTTCGGGAATGATGATTTAGTTTTACGAGGTTATACAAATGCCAGTTTCCAAACTGACAAGGATGACTTTAAGTCACAATCTGGATTTGTTTTCACGCTTAACGGTGGAGCAGTGAGCTGGAAGAGTTCCAAACAGGAGACTACTGCAGACTCTACAACGGAAGCCGAATACATAGCAGACTCGGAGGCGGCAAAGGAAGCTGTTTGGATGAAGAAGTTTATTGCTGAACTTGGTGTGGTTCCCTCTATTGAAGGTCCAATGCCTCTGTATTGTGATAATAATGGAGTGATATCTTAGTCAAAGGAACCAAGGTCTCACCAGAAGTCCAAACATGTGCTACGGCACTATCACTTGATTAGAGAGATAGTAGATAGATGAGATGTAAAGATAGAGAAAGTCCACACGGATGATAACATAGCTGATCCGTTAACCAAGGCATTGTCTCAAGCAAAGCATGAGAAACATGTTCACTTGCATGGGCTTAGGCATATGGGCGATTGGCTTTAGGCCAAGTGGGATATTGTTGGAAAGGTGTCCTAAACCCAATCGGGTTAAGACCGGATCCGACTGGGTCGGGTCATTTACAGTCAATTTAGTTCATGTAATAACTTTATTATGATTAGTAAAAGCACTTATGTTATTATATATTGTTTATCTTCATATTATTTGTTGTACATATATAGTAACGTCCCTAGTATCAAACTGTGATAGAGAAACCATGATAGTGATCATGGTTGATGAGATCTCTAATCACTATAACAAGGTTGGTACTTAAATGTCTCTAGTCTTATGTATTGTCAAATGGGACATTGATAGTATAATCAGACTAGCACGTATTGGATGTCTTCTATCTTTTAGAAGGTAGGGATAGATCTCATCCATTGAAGTGTAGAGACACTTGGACTATACGTGGACGTGTATTAGAGAATGGGTACGTTAGACTGACCCACTTACATTAAGTGTCACACTATGTGGCGGTTGTGTAATTATCCTTTTGACCGGAGTCTTCATGGCATCACGGTGTGGGTTGTCATGCTTTGACACTATTGAGATTTCCCCTAGCCATGGGGCGATCGTGCGGTAGTGATTGGGTATGATATTGAAGCATACGGAGTATACATGATTGGTCGTCTGGGAATCGTTTATCCTATGATTGGGATTGAATATCCGAAATGGCCTTCTTATAAGGAATTTCTAGCTCTCAAGAATCTTTGCAAAATGGGAGTAAATGTGTTATCCTGAGAGAGTATGATATCCAGATTATAAGATACGATCGTTAATGTATTGTCACTCGAGATACGATCATATGGATATTATTACAGCGATAGGATTGTAAGTTACATAGTAACTGCTTCACATGAAAGGTAGTAGTCATTGCTTTTGACTCTTCCGATGATTGGGGGTCACAATGTGTTGCTAGACGCTATCCCGCGATCGTTAGGTATGAAGGGCGTTTTAGTAAATTGCACTTTGTGTCTACGGCCAACATATTCGGAAGCCTATTGGGTCACACACATATGAACATCGAGTCGGATTAAAATGCGGTTATAGTTGATAACCAAATAAGGAAAGTTTATCTCTAGACTATACAGGTTAGAGTGTTAAATTAATATGGTGGTATTTATTTATTATGAATAAATAGAAAAACAAGATATTAATTATATACAAATTATATTATTTAAAGAATATTCCGGAAGCCAATTAATTGGCATTTGGGGAACCACCTATAAGTGTATAAGATACACTTGGATTGTGCACTTTAATTAATAAGATTACCATAATATTAATATAAGATATTAATTGATTTTGGAAAAAATAGATTTATGGTAATAAGGTAATTATATTCAATATAAGATATTGGCAAAATTAATTATAATAAAAGAGATAAATCAATCTAATTGATTTTCCTTATTTTGTTGGGATAATGTTTTCTTCTCCTACACACTAGGTTGGGGCGCCCCCTACACTATAAATAAGAGGTGGGTGTCAAACTCTTTTGTACATCACAATTGCAAGAGCTCATAGTTCTTGTGTAAAATAGAAAGCAACCTATAGTGAGTTTGTGAGGGAGGAAAAAGGCCGGTCTAGCAACCGGAGTTTTCCAATAGCAATCCAAGGAGGATTCCGGTGAGGAGTTGGTGTGGATTAGCGATAGAGGCCAAACGCGTGGACGGCTTGCGCACTTTACTACTCTCCATTGACGGTCAAAGCGACGATCTTATAGATCATCAAGGTATAACCGTCAAACTACTTAACGTGTTTATTGCATTAAACGAAGAACGATCTAGTAACAGGAAATCAAATTTTAAATTCTGCTGCGTTAAACTAGTGATTTCCTAACACCAACATCACAGGAGAAGAGTGGACTGACAGGATTACACCACCTGGAACCACTATAAAATTTCCTACTTACTTTCTGCATTTAGTATACTGATCACATCAACCTACTGAAACTAGCAACTAAATCACACACTTACACTCTTAAATATCTAATACCTAGTATCATTCTTTTAACAACAAGTAATAAGGCTTTAACTAAATATATTACGCTGCAACAAATCCAGTAATATCAACTGTCAACAGACTACTGAGTGGTCAGCAGACTACTGATCAGTCAGCAGGCTACTGACATTGCTGAGTTTGTTACGGCGGAATATATTTAGTTAAATCCATATTACTTGTTTTGGATTGGTCTACTGCTGTTCCAGAGACATGCCTGATTATGCATACTTAGTCAGAACTGAATTGGTTGTGGCACAAGAAATGGAATCATCTTAACTTTGATGATATTAATCAATTGGTGAAAAAGAAGTTAGTGATTTGTTTGCCTAAGATCACATTCAAAAAGGATGCTATATGTGATGCATGTCAGCAAGGTAAACAAACAAAGTCAATCTTCAAGTCAAAGACTAAACAATCAACAAAAAGAGTTTTGGAGCTGATGCACATGGATTTATTTGAACCAGTAACACCAACAAGTGTAATAGGAAAGAAGTACACTCTGGTAGTTGTGGATGACTATTCAAGATACACTTGGGTAGTATTTATGAACAAGAAAAGTGAAACACTTCAAAAGATGCCTGAACTTTTGAAGAGATTACAAAATGAGAAAAGTTTAACAGTAGTGAAGATCAGATTAGACAAGGGTACTGAGCTTCTCAATGAAGTCATAAGAGAATATTGTGAACAAAATGGTGTGTTGCATCAATTAGCTGCTGCTAGTACACCTCAGCAAAATGTGGTTGCTGAGAGAAGAAACAGGACCTTGAAAGAAGCAGGGAGGACTATGATTTGTGAAGCATTATTACCTGAAAGATATTGGGCTGAAGCAATCAATACAGCATGCTATACACAAAATAAGACCTCAGTAAACAAGAAGCTGCTAAAGACACCTTATGAGATATGGAATGGAAGAAAACCAAACATATCATATTTCCATCCATTCGGAAGCAAGTGTTTTATTTTAAATCATAAGGAGAAATTGAAGACATTCCAACCAAAAACAGATGAATGAATTTTCTTGGGATATTCTTCATTTAGCAAGGCATTCAGGGTATTGAAAAAAAGGACATTGAAACATGAAGAATCTATACATGTTGTATTTGATGAACCAAAGTTTACTGGAATGGAAGATGAGGTTTCAGAACCGGCTGAAAATCTCCAAGTCACTGATCCAGAATGTGTTTATGTTTTGGAAAGGATAAATGACTTAAAAGTTTCTGACTCTTCCCCTGCTGAAGAACCTGCTGGTAACACTAATTATCCAACAACAGATGCAGTTCAAGGATCTGCTGAACCCCCAGGCAACAGCAGAGCCTACTGAACCCCCAGGCAACAGTAGAGCCTACTGAAGATGAAGTTCCTGTAAATCAAACAAATCAAGATTTACAATGGTTGAAGGATCACCCTGCTGAACAAGTAATTGGTAACATACAGGAAGGTGTAAGGACTAGAAGACAATTGGAAGAAATGTTTACTTGTTTTCTATCTCAAATAGAGCCTAAAGGTGTTGAAGAAGCAATATCTGATCCAGATTGGATAATTGCTATGCAAGAAGAATTGAATGAGTTTGAAAGAAACCAAGTTTGGACACTAGTGGAAAGGCCTAATCATGCAAACATAATTGGAACTAAATGGGTATGCAGAAACAAATTGGATGAATCTGGTACCATTGTAAGGAATAAGGCCAGACTAGTGGCAAAAGGGTATTCTCAAGCTGAAGGAATAGATTTTGATGAGACATATGCCCCATTTGCAAGATTGGAAGCTATAAGATTATTCTTGGCGTATGCTGCTTATAAAAACTTCAAAGTATACCAGATGGATGTCAAAAGTGCATTTTTGAATGGCATTCTGGAAGAAGAGGTTTATGTTCAGCAACCTCCTGGTTTTGAAGTTAAAGATCAATAAGATAAAGTGTATAGACTTAACAAGGCACTTTATGGTTTGAAACAAGCACCAAGAGCATGGTATGAAACCCTATCTCAATTCTTGGTGGACAATGGCTTTACCAAGGTACAATTGACAAGACTCTTTTTAGAATCAATGAAGGGGACAACACCCAGTTGGTACAGATTTATGTTGATGACATAATTTTTGGTTCTGAAAATGAATTTCTATGTGAAAAGTTTTCTAATCTCATGAAGAGAAAGTTCCAAATGAGTATGATGGGAGAGATGAACTACTTCTTGGGATTACAAGTCAAACAAATGAAAGATGGAATCTTCATTCATCAAACTAAATATACTAAGGAGTTCCTAAAGAAGTTTGGCATGGAAAATAACACCGAGGTATCAAATCCTATGAGTACTAACATAATATTGGATGAAGATAAAGAAAGCAAAGATGTTGATCAGACTTTATATAGAAGGATGATAGGCAGTCTGATGTACCTCACTGCCAGCAGACCTGATATATCCTTTGATGTAGGTGTTTGTGCAAGATTTCAATCAAAATCAAAGGAAAATCACTTCGCTGCAGTCAAAAGGATTCTTAAGTATCTAAAAGAGACTTTGGGAGTAGGGATATGGTATTCAAAAGATGGAAGTTTCAAAGTTATATCATACTCACATTCTGATTATACTGGCTGCAAGATTGATAGAAAAAGCACCACAGGAACCTGTCAGTTGATGGGAAATAGTCTGGTTTCCTGGTTCAGTAAGAAACAGAATTCAATATCAACTTCCACTGCTGAAGCTGAATATATTGCTGCTGGAAGCTGCTGTGCACAAATACTATGGCTTAGACAACAATTAAGGGATTATGGAATTGAAGAAAGAGAAATTCCTATAATGTGTGACAACACAAGTGCAATTGCAATAACTGAAAACCCGGTTTTGCACTCAAGAACCAAACACATTGATGTGAGACATCATTTTATAAGAGATCATGTTGAAAAGAAAGATGTGGTGGTTCTTTACATACCTACTGAAGATCAACTTGTTGATATATTTACAAAACCATTGGATAGTGAAAGATTTGCTAAGTTAAGAACTGAACTTGGCATCATAAAAGTTGACTGATATACCCTTAATCAGTAGTGTACTGGAATTCACCAAGAGGATTAGTCTTTGCTATGTTGGGTGAGCTCACTTAGCAGACTAGTCATTGGTATCAACAATTCCATGTACTTAAATAAGTTTGGACAATTGAGCAAATGAAGTTGCCAAGGGGATTGGTCTTTGTCCTGTTGGGTGAGATCACTTGATAGATCAGTCATTGGTGTTAAACTTCATCTTGTATTATCCGTTGGCCAAAACTAGAGTATTTGAAGATCAACAGAGTAATTTGTCAGGAAGCTGCTGAGCCATCTTTATCAACAGGCTGCTGACCCAACTCTACTGAAGATCAAGCCTACTGAAGCATACGCTACAAGACAGTCAAACTTAAATGAAAGTCAACAGTAATTGGATATTATTCTTATCCTTTATAACTGCAGTTACAATATCCAATGGTTACAACTCTCTATGGAATAAGTTAGTGGGACACATGGAAACATCACATTAATTCCAACTTTAATCGTGGTTAAATGCTACAGTACGTGTGCAGTACTTTCTTGACAGTTTCTACCCACTACCTTTCCCTATATATACAAACATACACAGAGAAGATGCTTACAACTTCAGATCGATTTTCTCTGAGAATACACAGTGTGAACACAAATTTGCAAGCTTTCTTCTTCATTTTTTTTCAAATTTATTCAATGGCGGATAAGGGGATGTTCATATTGGTACAAGCCAAAGTGTTAGAGGCTTTGTTACTGATGCTCAAAAGATAGAATTAGCTATCAACATTGGTAGAAGAATAAGGAGATATGAAAGACTGGAGGACGTTCTAAATCTGAGATTAGACAGCATATCCTACACTAATGTTGTTAATATCTGGAAGAACATAGTGATAAAGGATGTTACAGAGGCATTTACTACCACTGTAAATGCTCAGCAGATTCAAATCACTTCAAATCTGCTAAGGGAGGTATTCGAATTTGGACCTGGAAATGGTGCTCCTACAAATCATGAATCTATGCAGCTTGCAAGACTGGACTTTGTTGATTCAATAAAGACAAACAAGTCCATACCATCAATACTGAATATCAATGTGAAGCATATCAGATTGGAGTACAACCTACTGAGAAAGATAATCGCCTAGAACATCTTTGGATTTAGTGGAAGTCTTGATACTCTCTCTGGACCGAAGATTGACATGCTGATAATCATATGAAAGCGTATGAGATTTGATTGTGCTGGATTCTCTGTTCAATATATGAAGAAGGTAGTGACTAAGATTAGAGATGGAACAAGGGAGTCCAAGACCAATCCCCTAGGTTTGATGATACAGGCCCTGCTGACTCACCTGAAGGTTGCTGATGTTGCACCTGCAAAGATCAACAAGTCTAGATATAAACCAGAAATAAATGATCATATTCCTAGTTTGGATGATGATGATGAAGATGATGAGGCAACTGAAAGTGATAATGATGGAGATGGTAATGATGGTGGTGGGCAGATTAAGCAAGTTACACAGCCTGCTGCATCTAAGAAGGCTGCTGAGAAAAGAAAGGCTAGTGATACAAGAAATATCACTGAGCTTTTAAAGCCTAAGAAGACAAGGCAGGAATCAGTAGATAGTGCTGAGTCTACTGAGATTCCAGTTGATGTTGAGGCTTCTGAGCCTACTGAAGTTACAAGGAAGAAAATTGCTGCTGAGATTTTGAAAGAAAAGCTAAAAGAAGATAGAAGAAAGAGGAAAGCTGCTGAAATTGAAGAACAACCTGCAAAAAGAAGGAAACAGGTTGCGAAGAAGAGAGTTCATAGTAAAGGCAAAGAGTTACGGGTCCTGGAGGACCTAAGGGAAGTAGAAGAAGAGGCTTTTGAGCCTACTGAGGATGCTAATGTTGTTGTTGAGCAATAGATTGAAGAACCACAGCACCCTGCTACACCTGAACCTGCTGTGGAAATTGTTGAACCTGTTCAAGACCCTGTTGTGGATGCTACAACTCAGGGGGAAGAACAAAATGTTGCAGACCCTACTGATGTGCATATAAGTTATGAGGAACCTAGTGTGGAACAGTTGGAGGTAGTAGGGACAAATGTACAACCTGATGAACCTACTGACCTATTTATATCTGCAATAGATACATTGACCCACCTTGTTGAAGCCTTTGGGGGACAACAAGCTGAGCAATCTGCTCAAGAAAGCCCACAATGCCTTTTGAGAGAAAAGAAAAGAAGTCCAAGAAAGAAAAACTAGATCCCAACCTCAAGAAAATTGAAGATTATTTAGCTTGGAAGTTTGGTTTCTACAAGAGACGAAAACCAGATGCAGAACCAATGACCGATTTTGAAGAATGGTCAATCAATCAGTTGGGAGTGGAGAGCTTACTTGGATTGATTGATACATCTAAACTACAAGTAAGGCTATTGGATATTGTTGAAATGGAAAAACAAAAAGGAAGCATTTTATTCAGAGAACCACAGGATGCACCTGACAATGATGATGATTCATCCTCTGATTCTGATGATGATCACCCTTCTTTTCCTGGCCAACCTAGTGGCACTGCATTGGAAAGACCTACTGAGGATGTAGGATAGGGATCTAAAGATACAATAGTAGATGACTCTGCTGATGATGGCAAGTTTGCTGAGGGCCAGCAAATTGATCATATGGATGACGACATGGAGGATATGACTATTGATGATCTGGAAGCTCTAATTAATTATGGGATAACTTTTGGAGATAACAGGCTGATCAGCATGTTTGACACCTTATTGGTTGTGGTGTCTGATGTAAATTCTGAGGATCAGCAGACTGACTTGCTAAATGAAGAGCTTGGAAATGCTTTCAGTGAAGATTTGGAAATACAGCTTGCTGTAGCAACATCACTGGAAGAGGCCATAATATCTACTATTTTTTATGGTGTTATGTTTGAAGAAGCTACTACAAGTTCAGAGGACTCAGCTCAGTATCATGAGTGGTTTGACACTCAGGAAACCTTATCACAAGCTGCTAATGTCTTACAGAAGGTTGCTGATGCTAGAGGAGTTTTAGAGGAAAACTTGGCTGTGTTTCCTCATGTTTTTGTTGAAGAGGTGGTTCAGGTTGCTGAGTTACAAACAGCACCTGAAAACATGTTGGAACAGAGGGTCCTAATCACTGAGGAACAAACAGTGTTGGGACAAAGGTTGGAACTATTGATGGGATTGGAGGAATCCCCTGCACATTCTGACGAGACTATTGTAGAACAGGTTGCGGAAGAACCTGTTATTGCCGTCATGGCTACTGAAGTCATGGCTACTGAAGTCAAGGCTACTGAAGGTAAGAATAGTCAATAGACTGTTGTTGATGAGGATGAACAGCTGTTGGACTATGACTTTAGTGATGAGGAGTCCCAAATGCCTGAGGAAGAACAAGTTGCTGATAAGCCTCAACAGGCACATGTACCAGTTTTTGAGGAAGCACATGTTTTGGAACCTCAACCTGCACAAGATCCTATTTTGGAAGATATTTTTGGTGATATGATTGAGGAAGGTCCTGAACCTGCTGATTGGGACAGGACAAGAGCAATGGTTGTCAGCATACAAAGGGCAAACTATAATGTTGAAGAGCCTGCTGATGATTTTGCTGGACATATGGCTGGAGGTATGGATGGTGCATTACCAGCACAGGTTTTAGAAGAATTGAGAGCCGTAAGGACTGATATTGAACAACTAAGAACTCAACTGACTAGACAAGAGCAGAGATTTGAAGATTTGATGAATCTTGTGGAAAACAGAGGAAGAACTACTGATACAGTTGCTCCCAACATTACATCTGCTCAATTTGTCATAAATGATTTAATTAGATATGTAAGAGGTATCAAGACCACCACATCAAGCAAGGATAAGCATTTAGATGAATATCTTGACCCTATACACAAGAAGCTGGACAAACTTGCTGAGGCATCCAAGCCTGCTATGGTACCTCAACCTGCCGAAGCACCTCAACCTGATGTCCTTGATCCTAAGATTACTGAGAGGATCACTCTACTGGAACAAACATTTGAAAGGAGAATCACTGCAGTTGACACAAGAACTGAGATAATGGAAGGTCAACTTGCAAACTTAGTGATCACACAAGAAAGTGTTCACGGTATACTGTCCCGGTTTGTTGATGATGTCAATAAGGGGGAAGAGGGCCTTACAGCAGAAGCAAAGGAAGCTGCAAGGATTTTGGCAAAGAAGAGATGGGAGGATGAAATAAATGAGTTTAGGAAACCTGCACCTGGCAGGATTCAGTTGACTGAGTTGACTGATGACCTCCTGAAAGAATACAAGAAGCTATACTATGGAAAGAAGAGACCCTATCATGACATGGGATTTCAGAAAGGACTCAACTCCTTTTTGGGACTAAAATTTTGGGAACCAAGGGTCAAGTCACTAAGTGCTTCTTTTAGAGGTGGAAGAGGAGGAAGAGGTGGAAGAGGTCAAAGACTAGGAGTTTAGTCAGCAAGGGATTCACTGGATGAATTCAAACACTTCTACATGGGACAAGGCTTCAATGTTCATAATATAAGATTAACTCTACCAGAAGCCTGGAAATGGTGGAAACAACTGAATCATTGGGTTGACTTTTCCACAATTGAAAACCAATGGATGCTGGATATTATCAAAGAAATCAGAGAGTTCTATGAGAAGAAAGAACAAGACAAAGACAGAAACTAGATTAGCACACTTACACTACATGTTTAATTTGCTGATTCTAGTTTGTAATAATGATTGAACAAATATAATTTTAGTGAAAGATGACTGAATTTGTTCTATCTGTGTTTTTATCATTTTCCTTTGCTGCAAGGAGTGTATTGGCATCATCACTAAAAAGGGGGAAATTGTTGAACATATTTTAAGTTTTAATGATGAGTGCCAGACTAGCTGTAATAGAGCAAAGGCAAAAAGATGTCTAGATCAAATGTATAGGTTTATTATAGTTTGATCTTTGTATAGGTTTGATCAAACAATCACTGTAATTAGGTCAGCTGACTGTATCAGCAGACCTGTCTAGATCAGTAGAGTGTCTAGGAACCTGCTGAAGACTGAAGGCTGAGGGTACAAACTTAGTTATTGAAGGCTAAGGGATCAAACTTAGTATTTAAAGTCAAGGATATTGAATCAGAATTTAGGGAAGTCTGTGATGACATAAACTGATTGCATATACCTTGTATACAAGGTTTAAGTTCCATATGTTAATCGGTGAATGAAACTTAGTTATGTTCAAATTGGTGTACTCTAACTTCACAATCAAAAGTTAGATAAAAGATACTCAGCTGAAGTGCTTCAAAAACACAGCAGACTTAAGACAGCTGACTAACATGAACATTAGCAGACTTATATACACATGCATCTGCTGAATGTATTTCTTGATTTAATCAAGGGTTGCATTGGAAGATTACAAGGATAAGGATGAATTACAAGCCTTGATATTATCAACAAAGCAATGGCCAAGATGAAAATAACGTTGGAAAGATTCAGAGGATTAACCAATGGACACAAGTCAAAGGGTAGACAGACTGAAAACTGACAAAAAGCAAACTGACAGTGTCAGTACTATGTACAGAGACAAAAATCAAGTCAAGATGGAGACAAATCTGAAATGGCTATGTTTGAATTTCAAACATAAGTCATAGGATTCTAACCTATAAATAGAAGACTCCTGATTCAGATACATATGATGAAAAACAAATAAACTACTTAAAGCTATCAAGTTTTTTATCAAGAAAATCACCCTGCTGACATACACAGAACTTTAACTGACTGATCAAGAAATATCTTCAAGTGTAACCTTCCATCAAGTTACATCAAGTGTACACACTTGAAAACATCAAGTTGTTGATCATTTCATCCTGATCAAGCTGTTGACGGTTGAATCATTTACTTGATTCAAACTTTCTTTTACAAGAAACCTACTGAAGACAGAGAAGCACTTAGGTGTCAAGAACTGTTGTTTGTGTTGGAGCTGGTGAAGAGGCAATCCTACCCTTCAAGGACCAGTGGAATACTTTGGAGCAGCAATCCTACCTGTTTCAAGTGTTCAGTTTGTGAAGCCATAGTTATTGGTGAAAGACAGACAGCTTAGGGATTTTTGTAACAGCAACCTCAAAGATCTCTAGTGAATTTCCTGCAACATCACAGGAGAAGAGTGGACTGACAGGATTACACCACCTGGAACCACTATAAAATTGCCTACTTACTTTCTGCATTTAGTATACTTATCACATCAACCTACTGAAACTAGCAACTGAATCACACACTTACACTACTGAGTATCTAATACCTAGTATCATTCTTTTAACAACAAGTAATAAGGCTTTAACTAAATATATTCTGCTGCAACAAATCAAATAATATCAACTGTCAGTAGACTACTGAGTGGTCAGCAGACTACTGAGCAGTCAGCAGGCTACTGACATTGCTGAGTTTGTTGCATCGGAATATTTTTAAGTGTTAAGTTTATTCACCCCCTCTAAAATTAACCAAAACCTTTTCAAGGGACCAACACTGCTCCACAGCCATTTCGGCTCGCGGCCCCGTCAACATACATTTGCCAGCAGTGGGCCGGCCTTTTTGGCTTGACCACCGCTGGGGTGTCCAATTCATCGATGTTCTGTGAACTAAGCTGTCCGGCGGGTCCTTCCTCATTGAAGCTCGTCTTGACTATAAAATACGCTAGAGCCTGTGCCTTGATAGCTTTTCTGGGCTCGTATCGGATGTCGAACTTGGTCAACTTGATTTCCCATCATAGAAAACGTCCTGAGAGGTATGGTTTATGTAGCAACTGTCGTAGAGGACTATTTGTGAAGACCTCAATTGTGTGCGAAGAAAAATAAGCCCTTAGTTTTCGGGCAGCAATAATAAGCGAGTAAGCTAATATCACTGCATTAAGATAAAGGCTCTCAACGGGACTGAAGGGCCTTTGAAACCTAGTAGACGGGCTTTTGGAGGGTCCCGTCCTCCTTGACAAGAATGGTTTCAATGGCCCAGTCCGAAGCTTCTAGATACAAAAAAAGTTCATCTCCTAACGCCGGACTAGCTAACAGAGGGGGGCTTGCCAGATAAGACTTGATGGCCTTGAAGGCCTGTGAACATTCCTCGGTCCATTCGAAGTTTTTGTTCCCTTTGAGAATTTTGAAGAATGGAAGACATTTGTAAGCAGATTTGGTGACGAATCTTCCCAAGGTGATTATACTCAATTAGCCTCTGCACCTCCTTTACACAGGTAGGCTCTCTCATGTTGGCCAGGGCCTGGATCTTCTCTGGGTTCACTTCAATTCCTCTTTGAGTTACCATAAAACCTAGAAACTTTCCAACCTGGACTCCGAAAGTCATTTTGCGGGATTTAGCTTCATAGAATGCATCTTCACACTGTTGAAAGTTTCTTGCAGATCAGCCAGGTGAGAGGTTCAGGTGGACTTGACGACCATGTCCTCGATATATGCCTCCATGTTTTTCCCGATTTGAGAGCCAAACGCCTTGTTGACCATCCTCCGGTAAGTGGATCCGGAGTTCTTCAACCCGAATGGCATCATCTCATAATAATACATTCCGCCTGCGGCTCGGAAGGCGGTCATCTCCTTTTGCTCATTAGCCATCCTCACTTGATGATACCCAGAGTAGGCATCAAGGAAACTCAACATTTTGAATCCAGCGATCCGGTCAACAATTCTGTCGATTCTGGGAAGCTCATAAGGATCTTTTGGACAGGCCTTGTTCAGGTTAGTAAAATCGACGTGCATGCGCCACTTCCCATTGTGCTTTTTGACCATCACTACGTTGGCCAGCCAAAGTCGGATATTGAAGCTCTTTGATAATTCCCACTTCGACAAACTTGCTCACTTCGACTTTTATTGCTTCCTCTTTCTCTTCAGAGAACTGACATGCTTTCTGTTGTATAGGTTTGAAGTGAGGATCCATATTCAGATGATTTAGTGCAATCTCGGGCTCCACGCCTCTCATATCCGTGACTATCCAAGCAAATGCATCTAGATTCTCTTTGAGAACCGACACCAGTTTCTCTTTTTCTTTTTCTTCCATTTGTCCACCGATCTTCACTTTCTGGTCAGGATATTCTCATTTATTGAAATCTCGAACAGTTCATCTTCAGTGATGAAGTCCGGTTCATCCCTCATTTGAAGGGTGTCACAGATGACCGCCCTAGGCTCGACGATCTCCCCTTGGGTGATGTTCAATTGCTGTCACGGCTCGTTTTAAGCTTTCGTTACCTCAATCCTATCCACACGGGCCTGTCTGGAAGCCGACTCGGATGCCTCAACTAACGGCCTCTTATACCTTCCTCTCGTAGGATAGTCGTTACGGTTTGTCATTACATGGTTCAGCAGAGTCTGGGGTCGGCTGATGACCATCCCGATTCCCTCGTCTGTGTAGAAATTTGCTCTCTGGTGAGGGGTCGAAACAACCATTTGAAACTTTCTTTTAGAGAGGATCCCCAGGATCGCCGAATAGTGGGAGTGCAAGTCGACTACGAGGAAGTCGATTTTTTCTTTCCGGTATGGGGGGTGGTCGCCTATTTCCACTTCCAAATCAATAAGGCCCAGGACTGCCAATTTATCGTTAGAGAATCCCTCCAACATTCCCAGATAAGGCTTCAATCTCAAAATTACAATCTTCAACTATTTTAGAGTTTCTAGGTAAATGATATCTCGAGCGGCTTCCGTGTCTAAGAGAACTCAATTAACACCAAAATCATTTATCCAAACCTGCACTACAATCGATAACTCTATTGCGCCCGGCGGGCCTGCCAGCTCGCTTCGTGTGAACGATGTTGCTTGCTCATCCGGAGCCAAAATGACCGGCTTCTCTCTTCCTCTGATGTTTATTGCATTGATTTGACTCTTGATCAGATGGTTGCTAGTGAACTCCTCTATGATTACCTTGATTTCATTTTGGTATCTTCGAGGTCCCCGATCGTTTCTGTTTCCTCCTCCATGCTTCTTATACTTATCTAATTCTCCATTCATGATCATTTTGTCGATGATTTTTCTCAGGTTGATGCATTCATCGGTGAGGTGAACATGATCCTCATGAAAGTCACAGTACCTCGTGTCGTCTATGGTATAGGGGTCGGACCTCAAAGGCCTCAGTTTCTCTACCCGGTCACGAATTTCATACAATATTTCAGATAGGCTTGCATTGATGGGAATGAACTCAGACTCATTGAACTTGAACGGTTTTTTGACTTCCCTATCTCGATCCTTTCCTCTCTTTCGATCATCTTTCCATTCCTCTCTGTGTTCATATCTCTTTTCATCCCTTGAGTGTCTGGATTCACATCGATTTTTTCCATTTCTTGAGGGTGAGGGGGTTGCTTCGGTCAGTCTGAATATGTGGGCCTGGTTGAGGAGGTCGCACAAATTCGTACGAGGATTCATAGCGAAATGCGTCTTCATTGATCCATTGGTGATACCGTTTAAGAATCCTCTTTGTACCTCATTCTCGGGCAGGTTCTTTGTCTGTTCGTACATCTTCATGAATCGATCGTAGTAACTCTTACAAGATTCCCCATCTCCCTGACGAACCTCATACAAATCTTCGATGGACTTTTTGGGCCGTTCTGTTGTTTCAAATTATTTCAGAAATTTTGCCCTCTGTTCGTCCCAGCTTTTGATCGATCCGTGGGGCAAGCTCTGGAGCCAGACTATGGTTTGATCTTGCATGCTTCCCACGAATGCAACACACCAAGTAGACTTGTTTTTCGTGGCCAAAAGCGTTCGGCTTTGAAATGCAGCTATCCATTCCAAAGAGCAGGTGGTTCCCTGATAGTAAACATACTGTGAGCACTGAACACCCCTGGAAGGTAGCGACTCCAGTATCTCGTTTGAAAGGACATCTATTCCCTGGGTTGGCTCACGCTTTCCATCTTGCTTAGCTTTTTCCAGTTCCAAGATTTCTTTATCCATCCTTTCCAACCTGTCATCTTTCCTGGGTTATGTATTCTTGATAGGAATTAACTTTTTTCTAGATGATATCCTCCGAATCTGCATAGTTGATAATGCCCTAAATGGTACCAATAATTATACCCTTATTCACCCTGAATTCTGCTCAAGAGAGGATAGATAGGCTCGTTATTATATGGAATATGTGTTAAATGCTATGTGCATGTTTCCAGGATCGTAATTCTGCATCTATGTTATTTTCCCGAGGGTTTGGTACTATTTTGTCTCATTTTGTATGTTTTATAGGATGTACCGAATCTGGAGCATTGGAGAATGGATCTGGACCAAAAGAAGTATATTGGGCCAAGTGATTAAAGTCCAAGAAGAAGTCTGCTGAAGAAAAAGAGGAAAAGTCGGCCCGGTTTACCGAGGGCTAGGTCCGGTAAACCGAGGACTTGTTGGACACGAAATTGATTCTGCCGCCTTTGCTAGGTCGGTTAGGGTTTTAGAGAGTCATAAGTCGGTCATTGTATCTATATAAGGCCGCATAACTGATTATTGTATAAGTTTGATAAGTCATAATAAGCTTACATATCTTATTATTGAATATTCATTACAGTTTGATGAAATAAAGTTATTCCAAGCTTTTGAGGAGTTATTTCTGGTTTTCTCCCTTTCTCTACCATCTCTAGCTTGAGTAGATCGAGCTAGATCTCCATTGTTGAAGGTATGAAGCTTTGAACGTTCCTTTTTGTCTTCAATATGGTAGATATGTTCGTATTTATGTGTTTTAGTTAATCTGCATGTTTAAAGACCCCATAATTTACTTAGATTAATCGTAATTGAGCAATGTAGATCCAGGAATAGGAAAAGCTGACCCCGGTAAACCGGCGGTCTATACCGGTTTACCGAGGCAATATTTAGAAAACCTAAAACTGGGATTCACTACAGTTACGTTGATCAACAGGTTTAATTAACAGTACGTTAGATCTGGCCAATCTGCTTATTGTAATCATAAAACTAGCATGAAATATGAATAGTGAAGTGTTAGTTTGAACATAGTCTTGAATGGACCCTAGGAACGTGCTAATCAGTGTCGACTGCTGTCTAGGCGGGTTAGCGGTATGAGTTAGCGCTCGATATCGGAAATTCTAGTTCTTTATGCGTATGGGCTATTACGGACCAATTAAGTAGGGTAGATTACGTATAGATTGTCTACTACCATTGTCGGAGTAGATAGGGTTAGGAGTTGCACCCGTAGCTGATGATAAATAAATTAAACGCTCGCTCGATTAATTTAAGGAAATTATGTGGGGAAGTAAACGTAACGATTAACTAATCCAAGTTAGTAGATCGGTGAGAAGAGGGGGAGAAATACCAAGTTTGTTTTATGTTTATCGTTGGTCAATTACCGCCTCTCTTCTTAATTAGGTTAGAATCGTTTATAGTTAAAGTTGCATCGTCTCTGTGGGATCGACCTTGACTCGCATTTACTATACTACGATGTACCTAGTATTCTTGCTAGTAATATCGACGTTAGTGACTTACACGCGATCAAGATTTTTGGCACCGTTGCCGGGGACAATGGCCAATTTTAAAGATAAACGTTTTAATTCTGATTAAGAAGTCCTTTTTATTTTATTTTATTTTATTTTATTTTATCTTGAGTCTTGAGTTGTTCTGGATCAAACCTGCACATGTTAATATGACAGAATAAGAAATTTTAGGTCCGGTTTACCGAGGTTCACCCCCGGGTTACCGAGGCCTGAAACATTGAATTCTGAATAGCCTTTGTTATTCTGTGTTATTCCCTATTGATTTTAGTTAGTAGGTCCGCAACAGTTGTGATCATACCCAACTGAAGTGGAAGTTACTAACCTTTTATTTGTTTTATTTTGTCTCTTTCACAGGAAGATAAGGACACTTCAGAGATTTGATCAAACTAGAGTTGAAAAGGAGCAAACAAGTCAAGCAATATGCCTCGGACAATATTGAACATCACACCAATTTCCATGTATCCTGGATCCACCGTCAGGGAGCAATATGAAGCAGATAAGAAGCGGGTGGAAAAAGATAAAGAAGCAATCAAGCAAGAGCCTGAAGATAACTTAAAGAAGTACAACACGTATCGTCCAGGTGAGTTCCCTATCAAGTTAATTGACATATCGTCTTCGGATTATGATTCTGATGATCCTTAAGAGGATCCCGACATGATCTTCTCTGAGCCTGAGTATTACCCAGACTCAGACACCGTGGTGAAGTTAGAAGACCCTGGCACGTTCCAACTCCCAATTTCTGTCAATGGTATATCAGTAGGATTAGGTCTCTACGACTCTGGCTCGAGTTGCAGCATTCTACCTTTTTCCCGCTGCCAAAAAATTAAGCTTCCGGTCGTTATGAATCAAACCCGAACCATGATTTTCGTCGATAGGGCTAGAGATATCCCTGCCGGTCTGCTTAGGAAGTGCACGGTCAAGGCATGAGGGTTCACTTTTCCTATTGATTTCACGGTTATAGACGTACCAGGGGACCCAAGTGCCTCAGTTTTGTTGGGAAGACCTTTCTTGATGACAAGAAGAGCAGTCATGGATTTTGATAATGGGGAGATCACTTTAAGGTTGAATAATGATGCAGTATCTTTCAAAATCTTAGAGCCACTAGATAATAGGCCGGGAAGTTGCAAGATGACATATGATTCAGGCAAGGTGGAAATTATGGAAATAGAGAAGGTAGGGCATAAGCATCGAGAGGTTGTAGTAGAAACCATTGAGTAGGAATTCATGAGACTAATGCTTATAGAGAGAGAAGAGAAGGACCACAACAAGACGCTTACGGAAGCTAGTCCTTCCGTGTTGCGGTGTGATGGATTAGAGCATAGAAAATATGGAGTCCTTGGGTCTAAAGTCTAAATCTTGACGCAGAGGCAGACCTAGTACGCAAGCTAAGAGAGAGAGGCATTCTAGGAAGAGAGCTCAAAAAGGGTTTTTAAAGGTGCAAACCTCTAGAGAAAAGTTTGGCGAGTTAAATCTCCAACTCCTGAATGATCGAGGATCTGAAGAAAGTCAAGCTGGCGACTATAAACTCAGAACTATTCCCTTGAACCTTTAGGTAGATTAGGAGTGAATAAAAGTAGCTGGATAGGGACGATCTTTTTTTCATCCTACCGAACCCTTAGGCTTGAAACCGATGGTTGTTGGGAAGGTTTTTTTACTCGTTGGGGATTCTAGTGAAATAGGTTAGGATTGAGTCAGAAATAGCAACAAAAGGAGTAAGAAACTAGTCAATTTGAGGTCAGGATTGAGCAGTGAGATTAAGAAAAGTGTGTAGAGAATGAGGACAGAGAAATCTGGGAAAAAGCAGCCCCGGTAAACCTTGGGTTACCGAGCATGAATTTTCAGTTTTCTGAACATCAGTTTGAAAAGCTGAATTTTTAGAGACACGTGGAGGACACACATTGTATCAGAGACTGCCAGTCAGCAGAAACCGTCCCCTTTTACCCTATTTTCAAATCTTTCATCCTTTCCCACACACCACCATAACTCCACCTCAATCCCATCAATTACCCCCTCAAATCCCTCCTCTACCCACTATCCCACCAAATCCTTCCACCTTCCATCATTTCTCCTATTTAAACAACTCTTACACCACCATTATCATCATTCTGATCTAATATCTTTTCCTCAATTCACCAAACTTCTTCTATTTCTTCTCCCTCCTCCAAAAATTCGGCCACCATCACCACCACCATATCTCCACCAAAACCAAACCTTTCTTTCATTTTTACAACCAAAAACAACCATTTTCTCACCCATGTTGCTGATTTGCAGTATCTCTACAAAGTAAGGTGCTATAGTTCTTCTTCTTTCTTCAGCAGAACACTGTCCCAGAAAGAAAATCAAGAAAATTTAAGCCGGTAAATCGGAAGTACCTGCCGGTTTACCAAGGGACCTTTTTCAGAATCAGCATCATTTTCAGGTCCTGCTATCATCCAGGATGAGTCCTAAGCGTAGCCGGTCTGTCATTCGTCCCAGTGGTTATCAGAGTATCTATGGAGATGCTAACCCCTTGATAGATGGGGTTGAGCAATTTCATTCGTTAGAGATCTACTAGTAGTTCCAAGGGCATTGGAACGCAATACCTGTTGCTCGAGAATGAGGTGTAGAATTGGATGACTGTGGTGCGATTTTACCGAGAGCCTTACAAATGCAAGATATATTGGATATGGCTGAGGCACCGACACGTTTCAATGCCATGGTGGTGCAGGAATTCTATGCTTATCTTTCGCATAACGCAGGAGCCACATTTGCAATGGTCCGTGGTGTTAAAATTGAGTTTTCGACTGAGCAGATCAATGCTCATTTTGGGGTTCGAAATCCACCAGTGGGCCCAGACGAGTACACATCCTCGACTAATGTTGAAGATATCAAGAGGATGGATATGATAGCTGATTATTTTGGGGTGCAATAGAAGCGCAACCCTCTGGGAGCCCCCACCATCTTCCTAGAGAGTAAATTATCTTGGGATCGGAAGATTTTGAACCGATTTGTTTGTGCCCGCCTTCTACTGACCAAGCACACGGTCTCTGTTACCACAAAGAGGGCAGAGTTGATGTTCTACCTGGAGCAGGGATCTCCAGTCAACATCGGTCTACCGATACACAGCCGTATTCATGAGCTTGACGCCACATCTGAGCGTGAGCAGTTTCCATACGGGCCGATGATTGACATGTTTTCTTTGGAGGACAAGGTGAAAATTCTCATCAATGATGATTGGGAAGACCCTGAGCCGATGATTACTTCACAGTCAGTTTCAAAAGGGAAAAGACGGTTTGGTCAGAGAGCAGAGAGCAGAGAGAGAGCGTACTCCAGTCCTCAGAGCACCTCGGACTCAAAGAGCCTTGCTAGAGGAGCACTCACGAGGGATTGCGAGTCTGCATCGTAAAATGGATATAATCATAGATTTTCTAGAAGTTCCTCCTGCGACCCCACCACCTACAACTGCCCCACATCACCGAGCATCCTCTTTTGCTGCTGTTGCCTCTAGTTCTGGACCACCTCCCGGTTTTGACCCTAGAGATTACTGGGAGGGTTATTCTGACGAGGACTAGTTTTTTCTTTCTTTTTATTGTTGTTATTTTCCCTTTTCTTGTTTTTATTTTTCTATCTAGTTGATGTAGCATAATTTTATTAGAAAAATGATTTTGACGGCTTAATTTGTTTGGAGTTCTTTATTTTCTCTTTTACTGCCACCATTTTTATTATACGGTTTCTTGTCACCACTATTCTTCTTTTTTTGTTTGAGCAACTTAGCGTAGATTCTTCATGGACTACTTACGTGAGCCCGATGATTTATACGATGATCTGTTTATTCTTTGGTTCCACCCTTAACCGAAGCTAAGTTCCTTTTCATTTTTCATTTTTCACCTTACATATTGGGGACAATGTTTCGTTTAAGTGTGGGGTAAGGAACGGCACTTAGCTTCTTAGCATTTTATTCCATGAATTACGTGATTATCTTGATTCTCTTTGATGCACTGTTCACCCCTTAGACTTTGATTCATTTCGACAGAATTTCGAAAATTATTATATCTTTCATTTTTTTTGAGTTAATTGACTTCACCTTTGTTCCATGATGTACGAGTAAAAGTAAATGTCCACTTTTGAAGTAGTGACGTATTAAGCGCATATTCTACCATGAGCCACCATTTTAATCACGTATAACCCACTTCCCTTGGCGTGTAGTCGATAGCATATTTCTTTGACTAGAGTTGACCCTGGCTTTATCCTGAATTATGTTCCACCAACGCTTATGAAGGCAAAGGAATTTCAGATTTGGTAGTTTATCATGAGTGGGGCCGTGAGGATAGATAAATCAATGAGAGTTCACCCGCCAAGAAAGAGATGTGCATTTAAATATATACATCTATATTCTCTTTGGCAAAATTTGAGTCGATAGAGCGTAAGACGCATGACTTTTGCATACACCGATAAAGGCAAGCCTAAGATTATTATATACTCGGTTCTCGATCTACCTTGCCAGCTAATTTGATTCATAAATAACATGTTCGATACTGTTTAGTTGGACTACGGGTTGATGTAATGTGAGGTTGTCTGCATTATTAAGCGGTTCTGAAAGTTATTGCACACACACATTGGCTCATGATGTGAATAGTGTTTAATGAGTTACTGATGGATATGAGTGGCATGATCTTGATCTTGACTTTGTGAAGCATAGATGTTTTTAATTAACTTGTGTACTAATCAAAGTGTTGTGTTCTTTTCGCCTTTTTGCTCGGGACGATCAAAAGCTAAGTGGGGGGTAGTTGATAATGCCCTAAATGGTACCAATAATTATACCTTTATTCACCCCGAATTCCGCTCAAGGGGGGAAAGATAGGCATGTTATTATGTGGAATATGTGCTAAATGATATGTGCATGTTTCTAGGATCATAATTCTGCATCTATGTTATTTTCGAGGTTTTGGTATTGTTTTGTCTCGTTTTGTATTCTTTATAGGATGTACTGATCTGGAGCATTGGAAAATGGATCTGGACCAGAATAAGTATATTTGGCCAAGTGATTAAAGTCCAGGAAGAATTCCACAGAAGAAAAAGCGGAAAAGTCGGCCCGGTTTACTGAGGGCTATATCCGGTAAACCGAGGGCTTGTTGGACACGAAATTGATTCTACCGCCTCTTCTAGGTCGGTTAGGGTTTTAGAGAGTCATAAGTCGGTCATTGTATCTATATAGAGCCACAGAACTGAACATCTTACATATCTTATTATTGAATATTCATTATACATTACAGTTTGATGAAATAAAGTTATTCCAAGCTTTTGAGGAGTTATTTCTGGTTTTCTCCCTTTCTCTACCATCTCTAGCTTGAGTAGATCGAGCTAGATCTCCATCGTTTAAGGTATGAAGCTTTGACCGTTCTTTTTTGTCTTCAATATGTAGATATGTTCGTATTTATGTGTTTTATTTAATCTGCATGTTTAAAGATCCCATGATTTACTTAGATTAATCATAATTGAGCAACGCATATCCAGGAATATGAAAAGCTGACCCCGGTAAACCGGCGGTCTATACCGGTTTATCGAGGCAATATTTAGAAAACCTAAAACTGGGACTCACTACAGCTACGTTGATCGACAGGTTTAATTAACAGTAGGTTAGATCTGGCCAATATGCTTATTGTCATCGTAAAACTAGCATGAAATACAAATAGTGGAGTGTTAGTTTGGACATAGTCTTGAATGGACCCTAGGAACGTGCTGATCAGTGTCGACAGTTGTCTACGTGGGTTAGCGGTATGAGTTAGCGCTCGATATCGGCAATTCTAGTTCTTTATGAGTATGGGCTATTACGGACCAATTAAGGAAGGTAGCTTGCATATAGATTATCTACTACCATTGTCAGAGTATATAGGGTTAGGAGTTGCACCCGTAGCTGATGATAAATAAATTAAACGATCACTCGATTGATTTAAGGAAATTATGTGGGGAAGAAAACGTAACAATTAACTAATCCAAGTTAGTAGATCGGTGAGAAGAGGGGGAGAAATACAAAGTTTGTTTTATGTTTATTGTTGGTCAATGACCACCTCTATGTCGCTTCTTAATTAGGTTAGAATCGTTTATAGTTAAATTTTCATCGCCTCTGTGAGATTGACCAAGACTCGTATTTACTATACTACAATGTACCTAGTATTCTTGCTAGTGATATCGATGTTAGTGACTTACACACGATCAACAGTGTTGGACATATTTTAAGGTTTAATGATGAGTGTCAGACTAGCTGTTATAGAGCAAAGGCAAAAAGATGTCTAGATCAAATGTATAGATTTATTCGAGATTGATCTTTGTATAGGTTTGATCAAACAAGCACTGTAATTAGGTCAGCTGACTGTATCAGCAAACCTGTGTAGATCAGTGTGGTAACTAGGTCAGTAGAGTGTTTAGGAACCTGCTGAAGACTGAAGGCTGAGGGTACAAACTCAGTTATTGAAGGCTAAGGGATAAAACTTAGTATTTAAAGTCAAGGATATGGAATCAGAATTTAGGAAAGTCTGTGATGACCTAAACTGATTACATACACCTTGTGTACAAGGTCTAAGTTCTATATGTTAAGTGGTGATTGGAACTCAGTTATGTTCAAAATGGGGTACTCTAACTTCACAATAAAAAGTTTGATGATGTGTTGTTAAAACACAGCAGACTTAAACATGCTGAGAAATGTGTACATCAGCATGCTGTTATACTTCAGATATTTGCTGAGTATATTTCTCGATTTAATCAAGATCACATTGGAAGATTAAAAGGATAAGGATGAATTACAAGCCTTGATTTGTCAACAAATCAATGGTCAGGATAAAAAGAACGTTGGAAAGATTTAGAGGATTAACCAACGGACACAAGTCAAAGGGTGGACAGACTGAAAATTGACAAAAAAGCAAACTGAAAGTGTCAGTACTATGAACAGAGACAGAAAGCAAGTCAAGTTGGAGACAAATCTGAAATGGCTTTGTTTCAAATTCATACATAAGTCACATGATTCTCACCTATAAATAGAAGACTCCTGATTCAGATACAAGTGATGAAAAACAAATAATCTTACTCAAAGCTATCAAGTTTCTGATCAAGAAAATCACCCTGCTGACTTACACAGAACTTTAACTGATTGATCAAGAAATATCATCAAGTGTAACCTGCTATCAAGTTACATCAAGTATACACACTTGAAGACATCAACCTGCTGATCATTTCATCCGGATCAAGTTGCTTACTGCTGAATCATTTACTTGATTCAAACTTTCTTTTACAAGAAACCTGCTGAAGACAGAGAAGCACTTAGGTGTCAAAAACTGTTGTTTTTGGTGGAGCTGGTGAAGAGGCAACTCTACCCTCCAAGGACCAGTGGAATACTTTGGAGCATCAATCCTACCTGTTTCAAGTGTTCTGTTCTTGAAGCCATAGTTATTGGTGAAGGACAGACAGCTTAGGGATTTTTGTAACTACAACCTCAAAGATCTCTAGTGAATTTCCTCCAACATCACAGGAGAAGAGTGGACTGACAGGATTACACCACCTGGAACCACTATAAAATTGCCTACTTACTTTCTGCACTTACTTTCTGCATTTAGTATACTGTACACAGCAACCCACTGAAACTAGCAACTGAAACACACACCTACACTACTGAGTATCTAATACTTAGTATCATTCTTTTAACTACAAGTAATAAGGCTTAAACTAAATATATTCCGCTGCAACAAATCTAGTAATATCAACTGTCAGCAGACTACTGAGTGGTCAGCAGGCTACTGACATTGCTGAGTCTGTTAACTCCAAAAGTTTTAAGTGTTAAGTTTATTCACCCCCCCCCCCCCTCTAAACTTAACCAAATCCTTTTCAAGGGACCAACAATTGGTATCGGAGCAGTGCTTCTATTGTGAAGTAATCCTACTTGTTGTACTTATGAAAATACTTTGAAAACTTTTTCAAGTTTCTGATTTTCAAAGCTTTGCATCATGGATAACAACAAGTATGGTAGGACTATGTTGATGTGTTCCTTAGATCGTTTTGATGAGTATAAATGTTGTATGCAGTGAAACTCAGTATGTTCCAAAGCCAAAAAGAGAGTGGGGTGCTGAAGATAAAAAAAAGAGCAAACCTCAACAATATTGCTATTGATATCATATACAGAACCTTTGATAGCAATATGTATATGAAAGTGAAGGATTTCAAAACAGCAAAGGAACTTTGGGGATAACTACAACTTATCTGTGAATGCACTAATGATATAAAGAAAAACAAAGTCAGTGTAGCCAAAAGAAAGTTCCAAGATTTCAAAATGAAATCAAATGAAACCATTGAGAAAATGGAGTCAAGATTCAATGCTATCATGAATGAACTCACCCTGCTAAATGTAATCTATACAAAAGAAGAGATCAATACAAGAATCTTAGAAGCCCTACCTACAAAGGAGGTTTGAGAGATGAAGGTTACTGCCATAGAAGAATCCAGGAGTCTACATGAAGAAGACACCTTCAAATTGTTTTTAGATCTCAAGGCATATGAATTCAGTAAGAAACTTGTTCCTGAGACTGAAAAGGAAGAACCAAAGACTACTGTATTGGCTGCTGCACATAAAGAAGAATCATTAGGTGGTCAAGATGATCTTCTGGATGAGATACAAGAGCAAATTGCTCTACTGAGCAAGAAGATTAGAATGATGAAAACATGAAGGGGTTCTCCGGGGAATTTCACAAAGAAATCAAGTGAAAAGAAGAAGGAAGAATCCAAGAAAGATAATGATTATTTGTGTTTTCATTGCAAGAAACCAGGACACTTCAAACCTGACTATCCTGATTTAAAATAGAAAAAAGAACCTGATTATATGTGCTTCAACTGCAAGAAACCTGGACATTTCAGACCTGATTTTCCAGACCTACTGAATAACAAGAATCAACAAAGAAGATCTGGCAAGAAAGCAATGGTTGCTGATGATGAATCAGGAGTTGAATTAGAAAAAGGAATTGAGTATGATGATACTGCACTTGTTGCTGAAATTGATGATTATGCATTGATGGAAAATATGGATGAGACTGAGGAGGTATACAACTCTGTATCTATAAATACTCCTACTGAAAGTGATTGTGAATCTACTTGTGGTTCACATCCTAAAAATTCTGACAATGAAGAAACTTTGGATGCCATCCTTAATCAACTGTGGAAAATACAATCTGGTTATGAGATGTGAAGGCTGAAAAAGAAGCTCTTCAAGCAGAAATTGATAGGTTAAAAGCTGAATTAAAAACTCTCAAAGGAAAGGAAAAAGATTTTGAACATAATCAACATAAGTCTGTTGTACATTCAATAGCTGCTGAATCTGCTGAACAATCTAGTTCCACCACTGCATTGAAATCTGGAAAGCCTTACGGTGATAGAACAGGCCTTGGATTTGGAACTCAACAATCTACTAAGGATGGATCCAGTAAGGTTACTGAACCCAGTACCAGAATTGGTCCTAAGTTTGTGCCTGCACTAGATCCAACTCCCAAAAGGGTTGCTGAGGCAGTAAACCCTACTGAGAAGACTTCAAAGAAGCAAAATCAAAAATCAAAAAAGGTCAACAATACCTAACAAAAAGGGTAAATCCAAAAGTAGGACTGCTGGACCTTCTAGACCTGCTGCTAAGTCTGCTGGACCACAAAAAGGAAAAAATCAGAGATATTCCAAGGATAAGAATCCTAAACCTAAAAATGTTAATCATTCTAGGGATACTTATCTTAGGGTGAAAGGTAGATTGTTCCCTACTGATGATGACTGGAATATTCTTGCCCCTACTGCTAGAAACAATAGTCATAACCATAATGCTAGGGTAAAACCTAAGAAATGGGATCAGCCGAGGACTCAGCAGAAGATTTATCCAAGACCTCAGCAGGGACCTCACCAGACTTTATACTACAGGGTTGTTCCTAACAGACAGCAATCCGATGGTTATGCCAGTGCTTCTAACAATAGAAATCATTTCAAACAGCATTATGTACCAAAAGGCCAGAAAGCATATGTGAATCCTACACAACCAAATGTTAGATTTTATGGAAATATATGATACATATATGAACAAAAGTGTAATGCTTTTTAAACAAGACCTTATGGAAATCTGCCAAGGGTCATGCTTACCACTGACCACTATGGACCCAAACAGTTTTGGGTACCTTAAACACATTAACTAAGTTTTGTAGGGTGTCTGGTACTTTGACAGTGGATGTTCCAGACATAAGACAAAGAATAAGCACTGTTAGACAAATTATGTGGCAAAGGATGGTCCGAGAGTGAATTTTGGCAACAAGAACACACCCAGATACACAAGAGGATATGGAACACTGGTGAGGAATGGATTAACTATCAGGAATGTTGTAGTTGTGGAAGGACTGGACTACAACCTACTGAGCACTGGACAATTTTGTGACATGGGTTACAAGGTCACTTTTGACAAAGGCAACTGTATTGTCATTAGTGAAAGAGGTGAAGAAGTTGTGTTGGCTGGGAAAAGACAACAAAACATGTATGTTGTGGATTGGTCTACTGTTGTTCTAGAAACATGCCTGATTGTGCATACCAAGTCTGAACTAAATTGGTTGTGGCATAAAGTTGAATCATCTCAAATTCGATGATATCAATCAGTTAGTGAAAAAGAATTTGGTGATTGGTTTGCCTGAGATCACATTCAAAAAGGATGCTATATGTGATGCATGTCAGCAAGGTAAACAAACAAAGTCAAGCTTCAAGTCAAAGACTAAATAATCAACAAAATGAGTTTTGGAGCTGATGCACATGGATTTATTTGGTCCAGTAACACCAACAAGTGTAACAGGAAAGAAGTACACTCTGGTAGTTGTGGATGATTATTCAAGATATACTTGGGTAGTATTCATGAACAAGAAAAGTGAAACACTTCAAAAGATGCCTGAAATTTTGAAGAGATTGCAAAATGAGAAAAGTTTGAAAGTAGTGAAGATCAGATCAGACAAGGGTACTGAGTTTCTCAATAAATTCATAAGAGAATATTGTGAGCAAAATAGTGTGCTGCATCAATTAGCAGCTGTTGTTACACCTCAGCAAAATGGGGTTGCTGAGAGAAGAAACAGGACCTTGAAAGAAGCAGGGAGGACTATGATTTGTGAAGCATTACTACCTGAAATATATTGGGCTGAAGCAATCAATACAGCATGATATACACAAAATAGGACCTCAGTTAACAAGAAGCTGCTGAAGACACCTTATGAGATATGGAATGGAAGAAAACCAAATATATCATATTTCCATCCATTTGGAAGCAAGTGTTTTATTTTAAATCATATGGAGCAATTGAATACATTCAACCAAAATCAGATGAAGGAATTTTCTTAGGATATTCTTCAGTCAGTAAGGCATTCAGGGTACTGAACAAAAGAACATTGAAACATGAAGAATCAATACATGTTGTATTTGATGAACCAAAGTTCAATGGAATGGAAGATGAAGTTTCAGAACCTACTGAAAATCTCCAAGCTACTGATCCAGAATTTATTGATGTTTTGGAAAAGATAAATGACTTAAAAGTTTCTGACTCTACCCCAGCTGAAGAACCTGCTGGTAACACTACTGATGCAACAACTGATGCAGCTCAAGGATCTGCTAAACCCCCTACTGAAGCAACAACAGAGCCTACTGAAGATGAAGCTCATGTAAATCAAACAAATTAAGATTTACAATGGTTGAAGGACCACCCTGCTGAACAAGTAATTGGCAATATACAGCAAGGTGTAAGGACTAGAAGACAATTAGAAGCAATGTTTACTTGTTTTCTATCTCAAATAGAGCCTAAAGTTGTTGAAGAAGCAATATCCGATCCAGATTGGATAATTTCTATACAAGAAGAATTGAATGAGTTTGAAAGAAACCAAGTTTGGACACTAGTGGAAAGGCCTAGTCATGCAAATATAATTGGAACTAAATGGGTATAAAGAAATAAATTGAATGAATCTGGTACCATTGTAAGGAACAAGGCCAGACTAGTGGCAAAAGGCTATTCTAAAGCGGAAGGAATAGATTTTGATGAGACATATGCCCCAATTGCAAGATTCGAAGCCATAAGACTATTTCTGGCATATGCTACTTTTAAAAACTTCAAAGTATACCACATGGATGTCAAAAGTGCATTCTTGAATGGCATTCTGGAGGAAGAGGTTTATGTTCAGCAACCTCCTGGTTTTGAAGTTAAAGATCAAGAAGATAAAGTGTATAGACTTAACAAGGCACTTTATAGTTTGGAACAAGCACCAAGAGCATGGTATGAAAACTTATCTCAATTCTTGGTGAATAGTGGTTTTACCAAAGGTACCATTGACAAGACTCTTTTCAAAATCAATGAAGGGGACAACACCTTGCTGGTATAGATTTATGTTGATGACATAATTTTTGGCTCTAAAAATGAATTGCTATGTGAAAAGTTTGCTAATCTCATGAAAAGCAAATTCCAAATGAGTATGATGGGAGAAATGAACTACTTCTTGGGATTACAAGTCAAACAAATGAAAGATGGAATCTTCATTCATCAAACTAAATATACCAAGGAGTTGCTGAAAAAGTTTGGTATGGAAAATAGCACCAAGGTATCAACTCCTATGAGTGCTAACATCAGATTGTATGAAGATAAGGAAGGCAAAAATGTTGATCAGACTTTATACAGAATGATGATAGGCATCTGATGAACCTCACTGCAAGCAGACCTGATATATCCTATATTGTAGGTGTTTGTACAAGATTCAATCTAAACCAAAGGAAAGTCACTTAGCTGCAGTCAAAAGGATTCTCAAGTATCTAAAAGAGACTTCGGGAGTAGGGATATGGTATTCAAAAGATGGAAGCTTCAAAGTTATATCCTACTCAGATTTTGATTATGCAGGATGCAAGATTGATAGAAAAAGCACCACAGGAACATGTCAGTTAATGGGAAATAGACTTGTTCCTGGTTCAGCAAGAAACAGAATTTAATATCAACTTCCTCTGCTGAAGCTGAATATATTGCTGCTGGAAGCTGCTGTGCACAAATACTATGGTTGAGACAACAATTAAGGGATTATGGAATTGAAGAAAGAGAAATTCCCATAATGTGTGACAGCACAAGTGCAATTGCAATCACTGAAAATCCTGTTTTACACTCAAGAACCAAGCACATTGATGTGAGACATCATTTTATAAGAGATCATGTTGAGAAGAAAGACGTGGTGGTTCGTTACATCCCTACTGAAGATCAACTTGCTGATATATTTACAAAACCATTGGATAGTGAAAGGTTTGCTAAGTTAAGAACTGAACTTGGCATCATAAAAGTTGACTGATATTTTAATGATCATTAGAGTACTAGAATTCACCAAGGGAATTAGTCTTTGCCCTGTTGGGTAAGCTCACTTGGCAGACTAGTCATTGGTATCAACAATTCCATGTACTTAAATAAGTTTGGACAATTGAGCAAATGAAGTTGCCAAAGGGATTGGTCTTTGTCCTATTGGGTGAGCTCACTTGACAGATCAGTCATTGGTGTTAAACTTCATCTTGTATTATCAGTTGGACAAAACTAGAGTGTTTAAAGATCAACATAGTAATTTGTCAGGAGACTGCTGAGCCATCTTTGTCAGCAGGCTATTGAGTTAACTCTGCTGAAGATCAAGTCTGCTGGAGTATACGTTACAAGATAGTCAAACTTAAATGAAAGTCAACAGTAATTGGATATTATTCTTATCCTTTATAACTGCGGTTACAATATCCAACGGTTACAACTTTTTATGGGATAAGTTAGTGGGACACGTGGCAACAACACATTTATTCCAACCTTAATCGTGGTTAAATGCTACAGTACGTGTACAGTACTTTCCTGACAGTTACCACCCACTACATTTCCTTATATATAGAGACATATACACAGAGAATATTCTTACAGGTTTAGATTGATTTTCTCTGAGAATTTACAGTATGAACATAGATTTGCAAGCTTTCTTCTTCATCTTTTTTCAAATTTCTTCAATGGCGGATAAAGGAGATGTTCATATTGGAACAAGCCAAAGTGCCGAGGTTTTGTTACCGATGCTAACAAGAAAAAATTAGCCATCAACATTGGTAGAAGGATAAGGAGATATGAAGGACTGGAGGATGTTCTAAATCTGAGATTAGACAGCATCTCATACACCAATGTTGTTAATTTCTGGAAGAACATTGTGATAAAGGATGATACAGAGGCATTTACTACAACTGTAAATGCTCAGCAGATTGAAATTACCTCGAATCTGCTGAGGGAGGTATTCGGATTTGGACCTGGAAATGGTGCTCCCACAAATCCTGAATCTATGCAGCTAGCAAGATTGGACTTTGTTGATTCAATCAATACAAACAAGTCCATACCATCAACACTGAGTATCAATGTGAAGCATATCAGATTGGAGTACAATCTACTAAGCAAGATAATTGCCAAGAACATTCTTGGATTTAGTGGAAGTCTTGATACTCTCTCTGAACCGAAGATTCACATGCTGATAATCATTTGCAAAAGTATGAGATTTGATTGGGCCGGATTCTTTATTCAATATATGAAGAAGGTGGTGACAGAGGATAGAGATGGAACAAGGAAGTCCAAGACAAAGCCCTTGGGGTTGATGATTCAGGCCCCACTAACACACTTGCATATTGCTGATGTGGCATCTGTAAAAATCAACAAATCTAGATACAAACCAGAGATCAGTGATCCATTCGTGGCTTGGATGATGATGAAGAATGAGATGCTGAAAGAACTGAAAGTGATAATGATGGAGATGATAATGATGGTGGTGGGTAGGCTAAACAGGTTACACAACCTGCTGCACCAAAGAAGAATGCACAGAAAAGAAAGGTTGCTGATACAAGTAAGATCACTGAGATCTTAAAGCCTAAGAAGACAAGGCAGCAACCAGTAGACACTACTGAGTCTACTGAAGTTCCAGTTGAAGATGAGGCTACTGAGCCTACTGAAGCTACAAAGAAAACTACTGTTGAGATTTTGAAAGAACAATAGAAAGAAGATAGAAGAAAAAGGAAAGCTGCTGAAACTGAGGAGCAACCTACAAAAAGAAAGAAACAGATTGTAAAGAAGAGAGTTTATGGTAAAGGCAAAGAGTTAAGGGTCCTGAAGGACCAAAGGGAAGTAGAAGAAGAGGCTGTTGAGCCTACCGAGGATGCAAATGTTGTTATTGAGCAACAAATTGAAGAACCACGGCACACTGCTACACCTGAGCATGCTGTGGAAATTGTTGAACCTGTTCAAGACCCTGCTGTGGATGCTACAACTCAGGGGGAAGAACACACTGCTACAGACCCTGCTGATGTGCATATAAGTCAGGGAGGAACCTAGTGTGGAACAGTTAGAGGTAGTAGGGACAAATATACAACCTAATGAACCTACTGACCTATTTGTATCTGCTATAGATACATTGACTCACCTTGTTGAAGCCTTTGGGGGACAACAAGCTGAGCAATCTACCCCAAGAAGGCCCACAATGCCTTTTGAAATGAGGGAAAAGAATTCTAAGAAAGAGAAGTTTATCCAAACTTTAAGAAAATTAAAGATTACTTTGCTTGGAAGTTTGGTTTCTACAAGAGACAAAAACCAGATGCAGAACCAATGACCGATTTTTAAGAATGGTCATTCGACTAGTTGGGAGTAGAGAGCTTGCTTTGATTGATTGATACATCTGAACTACAAGTAAAGCTGCTGGATATTATTGAAAGGGAAAAGCAAAGAGGAGCATTTTGTTCAGAGAACCACAAGATGCACCTAACAATGATGATTCATCATCCTCTGATTCTGATGATGATCACCCTTCTTTTCCTGGACAACCAAGTGGCACTGCATTGGAAAGACCTACTGAGGATGTACGACAGGGATCTAAAGATTCAATAGCAGATCACGCTGCTGAGGCTGGAAATTTTGCTGAGGGCCAACAGACTGATCACTTAGATGAAGATATGGAGAATATGACTATGGATGATCTGGAAGCTCAAATCAATGCTGGAATAGCTCTTGGAGATAACAGGCTGATCATTATGTCTGACACCTTACTGGTTGTGGTGTCTGATGAAAATTCTGAGGATCAGCAAAATGACATGCTAAATGAAGAGCTAGGAACTGTTTTCAATAAAGATGTGAAGAAACAGCTTGCTGTAGCAACATCATTGGAAGAGGCCAGAATATTACTATTTTTTATGTTGTCATGTTTGAAGAAGCTGACACAAGTTCAGAGGACTCAGATCAATATCAGGAGTGGTTTGACACTCAGGAAACCTTACTTCAAGTTGCAGATCAATTACAGAAGGTTGCTAATGCTAAAGGAGTCTTAGAGGAAAATCTGGCTATATTTCCTCATTTTCTTGTTGAAGAGGTGGTTCAGGTTGCTGAGTTACAAACAACACCTGAATATAGGTCGGAACTGAGGGTCCTAATTACTGATGAACAAACAGTGTTAGGACAAATGTTGGAACTATTGATGGGATTGGAGGAATCCCCTGTACATTTTGAAGAGATTGTTGTAGAACAAGTTGCTGAAGAACATGTTATTGCAGTGCAGACTACTGAAGTTAAGGCTACTGGAGGTAACGATAGTCAGCAGACTGGTGTTGATGAGGATGAATAGCTGTTGGACTATGACTTTAGTGATGAGGAATTCCAAATGCCTGAGGAAGAACAAGTTGTTGATGAGCCTCAATAGGCACATGTACCAATTTCGGAGGAGGCACATGTTTTGGAACCTCAACCTACACAAGATCCTATTTTGGAAGAGATTTTTGGAAATGTGATTGACGAAGGTCCTAAACCTGCTAAATGGGACAGGACAAGAGCCATGGTTGTCAGCATTCAAAGGGCAAACTATAATGTTAAAGAGCCTGCTGATTATTTTGCTGGACAAATGGCTGGAGGTATGGCTGGTGCAGTACCAGCACAGGTTTTGGAAGAGTTGAGAGCTGTAAGGACTGATATTGAACAGTTAAGGACTCAACTGAATAGGTAGGAAAAGAGATTTGAAGATTTGGTGAATCTTATAGAAAATAGAGGAAGAACTACTGAGACAGTTGCTTCCAATATTACATCTGCTCAATTTGCTATAAATGAATTAATTAGAGATGTAAGAGGTATCAAGACCACCATAGCAAGAAAAGATAAGCATTTGAATGAATAGCTTGCCTCTATACACAAGAAGCTAGACAAGCTTGCTGAGGCACCCAAACATGCTGTGGTACCTCAACCTGCTGAGACACCTCAACCTGTTGTCTTTGATCCTAAGGTTACTGAGAGGATCAATCTGCTGGAACAAACAATTGAAGGAAGGAACAAAAAAATGAAGGAAGGATCATTGCAGTTGACACAAGAACTGAGATAATTGAAGGTCAACTTGCAAATTTAGTGATTACATAAGAAAGTGTTCATGGTCTACTGTCACGGTTTGTTGATGATGTCAACAAGGGGGAAGAGGGCCTTACAGCAGAAGCAAAGGAAGCTACAAGGATTTTTGCAAAGAAGAAGTGGGAGGATGAGATAAATGAGTTCAGGAAACCTGCACCTGGTAGGATTCAGATGACTGATGACCTCCTGAAGGAATACAAGAAGCTATATTATGGAAAGAAGAGACCCTATCATGACATGGGATTTCAGGAAGGACCCAACTCTTTCTTGGGACTAAAATTTTGGGAAACAAGGGTCAAGGGACTGAGAGCTTCTTCTAGAGGTGGAAGAGGAGGCAGAGGTGGCAGAGGTCAAAGACTAGGAGTTTAGTCATCAAGGGATTCACTGGAAGAGTTTAAACATTTCTACATAGGACAGGGATTCGGTGTTCATGCTATAAGATTAGCCCTACTAGAAGCATGGAAATGGTGGAAACAGCTACACACTTTGATTGGTTTCTCTACAATAGAATATCAATGGATGCTAGACATAGTAAGGGAAATCAGGGAGTTCCAAGAGAAACAAGAGCAGGACAGAAACAGGAACATAAACTAGATCAGCACACTTACGTTGCTTATTTTACTTTGCTGATTATTGTTTGTAATAATGTTGAACAAATATAATTTTAATGAAAGATGACTGAATTTGTTCTGTTTGTGTTGTTCTCTTTTTGCTTTGCTGTAAGGAGGGTATTGGCATCATCCCTAAAAGGGGGAAATTGTTGGACATATTTTAAGTTTTAATGATGAGTGCCAGACTAGCTGTTATAGGGCAAAGGCAAAAAGATGTCTAGATCAAATGTATAGATTTATTAGAGTTTGATCTTTTTATAGGTTTGATCAAACAAGAACTGTAATTAGGTCAGCTGACTGTATCAGCAGACCTGTTTAGATCTGTAGGGTAACTAGGTCAATAGAGTGTGTAGGAACCTGCTGAAGACTGAAGGCTGAGGGTACAAACTCAGTTATTGAAGGCTAAGGAATCAAATATAGTATTTAAAGTCAAGGATATGGAATCAGAATTTAGGAAAGTCTGTGATGACCTAAACGGATTACAAACACCTTGTGTACAAGGTCTAAGTTCCATATGTTAAGTGGTGATTGGAACTTAGTTATGTTCAAAATGGTGTACTCTAACTTCACAATAAAAAGTTAGATGAGAAGAAGTCAGCTGATGTGTTGTTAAAACACAACAGACTTAAACATGCTGAGAAATGTGTACATCATCAAGCTGTTGTACTTTAGATATTTGCTGAGTATATTTCTCGATTTAATCAAGGATTACATTGGAAGATTAAAAGGATAATGATGAATTACAAGCCTTGATTTTTCAACAAATCAATGGTCAAGATAAAAAGAACATTGAAAAGATTCAAAGGATTAAACAATGGACATAAGTCAAAGTGTGGACGGACTGAAAACTGACAAAAAGCAAACTGACAGTGTCAGTACTATGAACAGAGACAAAAAGCAAGTCAAGATGGAGACAAATCTGAAATGGCTGTGTTTGAAATTCAAACATAAGTCACAGGATTCTCTCCTATAAATAGAAGACTCCTGATTCAGATACAAGTGATGAAAAACAAATGATCTACTCAAAGCTATCAAGTTTCTGATCAAGAAAATCACCCTGCTGACTTACACAGAGCTTTAACCGACTGATCAAGAAATATCTTCAAGTGTAACCTGCTATCAAGTTACATCAAGTATACACACTTAAGGACATCAAGCAGCTGATCATTTCATCCTGATCAAGCTGCTGACTGTTGAATCATTTACTTGATTCAAACTTTCTTTTACAAGAAACCTGCTGAAGACAGAGAAGCACTTAAGTGTCAAGAACTTTTGTTTGTGGTGGAACTGGTGAAGAGTCAATCCTACCCTCCAAGGACCAGTGGAATACTTTGGGGCAGAAATCCTACCTACTTCAAGTGTTAAGTTTGTGAAGCCATAGTTATTGCTGAAGGACAGACAACTTAGGGATTTTTGTAACTGCAACCTCAAAGATATCTCGTGAATTTCCTCCAACATAATAGAAGAAGAGTGGACTGACAGGATTACACCACCTGGCACCACTATAAAATTGCCTACTTACTTTCTGCATTTAGTATGCTGAACACATCAACCCACTGAAACTAGCAACTAAAACACACACCTACACTACTGAGTATCTAATACTTAGTATCATTCTTTTAACAACAAGTTTTAAGGCTTAAACTAAATATATTCCGTTGCAACAAATCCAGTAATATCAACTGTCAGCAGACTACTAAGTGGTCATCAGACTACTGAGCAGTCAGCAGGCTACTGAGCAGTCAGCAGGCTACTGATATTGCTGAGTCTATTAACTTCAAAAGATTTAAGTGTTAAGTTTATTCACCCCCCTAAACTTAACCAAAGCCTTTTCAAGGGACCAACAAATAGTAAATTGACTCTCCGTCCTGTTTTGCCCTTTTTATCGTGCGTCACGGAGATCTTTGACCTCATGACATGGGATCACATTCGTTTCATGGTGAGCGGGGCCTAGGCACTAATGTAGAGCCCTTTCCTTGGGGCGTATAATCGGTCCAGGGCCGATCCCCTGTCCGTGCTTTTCTCCGGCACATGCTTTGTCTTTTGTCCTACCGACGAGTATTCACTCCCTTCTACTTCAACCCTCGTTGGTTCACGCGCAGGGGCTGGCGGGTCTTTATGGGGAGTTGTGGCCACGCATACCGATAGGACGGGCAGCTGGTCGTCAGCTATTATGAGGGGAAGACCGCATGCGGCAAGGTGCAAATTCACCAAATATACCTGCTTCACATACTCGGCGTAGGCTAGTGCTACTTTTTCCTCTGGGGTCATTGCCTCTAGGGCCTCCTCTACCACTGGAAATCTTTCAGGGATGACCTTTCTGTTTTCATACTGTTTCGATGTCCCTTATATACCTTTCCCGCGCAAGGGTCCGGAGCGGTTCGGAGCCGAATTTCCCGTGTTATCCCTAGAATCGACCTCCTTTGATTTATTATAGTCCTTGCGTCGACATTGAGTTTTGACCTTTCTGGCTGAGAGTTGTCCCTTCCTGCGGTGGGATTTTCAAGCGTGGTGTCCAAGTTATCTTGGCGGGGAGATCCCGCTTGGGCCCCTTTCCTGGGGTTGGTGGCACATGGAAAGCGTCCTTTGCTCCTGCCATGTGTCAGATGCTGAGAGGCTTTCTACACAAAATGCCAAAAAGTGTCCTGACCTCCAACCATTTTGACACTCACCAACCTTGTACTGTCTAGGTGCACCGGCGGCGTGTCGGAGATTGTGTCAAAAGCGACTTTTCTGGCAGATCTGATGACGGTGCTGACGTATTGAATCGGAATTCAGGGAACGACTGTGATTTCTCAAGCGTGAAGTCCCAAAAATCCCAATATCCTACTAATTATGATGTGCCTTTTTTCTAGATTCAGAGCAACAACACAACACAGCAAAACGAGCTCTATTTGATGTACCACCCAAATATTTTGAGTGTACACAAAACAAAACCAAAATAACAATATAACAACAACTAAAACAACGAGCGTGGTCCTGGCTCTTTTACTTAACGTGAAAATGCCGAAAGTGTCGATTTCTCAAGAGCAAACTTGACAGGTTCATGTGTCCGTAGTCCTTTTTCGCAGATGAACAACAATAATCAACAAATCAAAAGTTCTGAAATGAAGTTTCCGGCCAAGAAACGTGCATTGCCAACTCTGGCGAGTCTCTTTACGTAAAAGTCATGAGAAAGATGACGATTCAAATGCAAACTCATGATTCTGAGCAAGAAATCGGGGAGGTTATCTTATTTTGAGGTCATTTCGGCACTGCGTCAAAAATCTGAACGTGAGCGAGTGAGAGCTGAAAGCTTTTTTGCAGAAGAAACCGTGGGGTGGCCTGGAGAAGATGAAACTCTTCCTGGGACCGCCGTAAATCCTGTAAACTACGTGTGAGCCGTAAGGCGGAAGCAGGCTGAGAACCTTGATCTTCCTAGTAACGGAGCCAACTGATATTGCAGAAATTATCACAGGTACTTAGCGGTGGTGTAGTGGTGGATATCTGGCTATGAATGTAGTGGTGCGGGGGTGGCTCACGGTGGAGGTGTGAGAAGGTGTGGTGATGAATGTGGTGGCGCAATAACAGCAAAAAGGTTGGCAGAGTTTTGCCTTGTATTCTACATATTCAACTTGGTTTATGAGTTATACATGGAGCCCTATTTATAGGGTGAGAACCGACTAACATTCAACGTCATTACAACTAAGGACATAATACGACTAAATTTGTGGTGGCTAGTTGGGCCACGGTAAACCGAAAGTGGCGCGGATCCTCGAGTTGTCACCACCTATCCTTAGCGGGCTCGCTGGGTCGTCAGTCTATATTCTCCAAGTGTTCGGGGTGAAGGACCTTTGACGGGTCCCTCACCCTTTTATTTATCATGGGCTTATTATCGGAGCCTATTCCCAGGGTGATTGTGTTTGGTGACAAGGGCCTGGCCGTAATTCCTTTCTCCGGCCCAGCTGCCCGTGCTTGGTGGACCCGTTCGGATCCACATCCGGGTCAGCGGGCCAGAAGGTGGAGCCGGCCTATCACTAGACGTAGATTTTTGCACTTGGTGATCCTTTTGGTTGTCGCTTGACTTTCTATTCTGAGTAATCTTTAGATTTTATTTACTTCGCCTTTACTTTGATTGATTGACACTGGGCTTATGTATATATTAATTTTGATTTATTAAAAGTTAATATATGCATGCCGGACGTTCTTGACGGATAAGTACTCGGTATCGGGAACGGGGCGTCACAGGTGGATGATATTCGGGAAAAGCAAGATAAAGATCCACTGTTGGTTTATTTGAAGCGTGTTTTAAGAGAGAAACCTACAGTGGGTTACGTGTTAGACAGAAATGGGAACCATTGGTATTAGGATCATTTATGTGTGCCTAATATTGGAGATTTAAGGCAAAGAGTTATGGAAGAGGCACATATAATCGCCTTTGCTGTTTATCCAGGAGCTACTAAAATGTACAAAGATTCGAAGGAACACTTTAGGTGGCCTTCAATGAAGTTGGAAATAGCAAAATTTGTGCCCGAATGTGATATGTGACAAAAGTTAAGGTAGAACATAAAAGGCCAGGGGTATGCTTAAGCCTTTGGATATCCCCGAATGGAAGTGGGATAAAATAACGACGGACTTCATCACCAATTTACCAAGGACAAAGAGTGGACATGACATGATTTGGGTGATTGAGGATAGATTGACCAAATCCGTTCATTTCTTGCCAACTAAGGTAGATATGTCTTTGAATAAGATGACAACACTATACTTGGATAATATAGTGAAGTTGCATGGAGTACCTATCTCGATAGTTTTGGACCGGGACAGTTGGTTCATCAGTCGGTATTGGAAGAGTTTGCAAAAAGGATTTAGGTACGAACTTGGATTTGAGTACGGCCTTTCACCCTCAAACAGATGGACAATCGGAAAGAACAATCGAAACACTTGAAGATGTGCTAAGAGCATGTGTGTGGGAGGTAGCCGGATCATGGGATTATTACTTACCCGTGGCGGAGTTCGCTTATAACAATAGTTATCACAGTAGTGTGGGTATGCCGCCGTTTGAATCTTTATATGGGAGAAGATCTCGAACGCCGTCGGTTTGGGATGAAGTCAGGGAGAGACAAGTCACCGGGCCAGAAATGGTTGAACAATCTATGGAAAGGGTTTTGTTGGTAAAGAAGAACTTGAAGGCAGCTCAAGATAGACAGAAAAGTTGTGCTGACATTAAAAGAAGACTGTTAGAGTTTGACGTTGGGGAAAGGGTTTACATACGAGCTTTACCGATGAAGGGAGTTAAACGGTTAGGGTAGAAATGAAAGTTAAGCCCAAGGTATGTTTGACCTTTTGAGATCATTGAGAAGGCTGGACCCTTGGCATACAAGTTAAAGTTACCGGACTCAATGTCAAGAGTACACAATGTGTTTCATGTTTCAATGTTGGAGCAACCGTTGATCCGGAAGTAAATGATGATCAAGAGAAGGATGATTCATTTGGTTTTGGTGCAATGGAGCAATCATTCACCAAATGAGGAAACTTGGGAAGTTAAAGACGATATGATCAGTGAATTTCCAGACTTTGTGGATTTACCAGGTATGTTTCAGTTTCGAGGATGAAACTCCTCTTAAGGGGGGAGGAATGTAATATTCCGGTTTTCGGGAAAGGGCAGACGTGCATTTTGTGAAAACGAAATATTATGTTCATCATTATTTTGCATCTAAGAATTTGTGTTCTATATATCGAAACTATATATATGTGTATTAAATGGAGATTATTGGATTTAATGGTAATTAGGGAGTATTTAAGGGAAATAAATCACATTATTCTTATAACCTAGAAATTTATCAGAAATTTGTTTTACGTTCTTTGAGAAACGCTTGAGATAATAAAAAGGCAGACAAATAGACTTCTTCCATTTACTCACGGAGTTCTTGACCATTTTCAGATTCGAGTAGAGATTTGGAATCGTCGTGAAGAGGGCGTCGTTTCAATACCCAAATATTGGAGTTTTCTAAAGGTATGTATTTTCGCCCTAGGCATGTTTGATCGAGTTTGATGGATTATAATTTATGAATTCGTAGGATTGTTGTTAAAGAAGAATGATCGAATCAAATCTAAGTTTGGAATTGATCACATAGGTTTTTCTATGGAAAGGTTCAAGGATTTGCTGTAGATTTTCGTAGCTTTTGGATTTGGATTTGCTTGCAAACAAGTAATAGGCTCTTTTTACGATTTAATTATGGTTTATAAGGTTAAGGTTGATGTTTTGATATGTTTAGATGATAGAAAACATGTGTACTTGTTGTTAAAGGAGTATGGGATGATTTGGTTTGCAAAGGTTGGGTTTTCTGGTATTTTCTGAGTATTTTTTATGTTGAACATGTTTGGAATTTGGTAGAAATCATAAAACTGCAAAAAAAAAACGTGCATAGGGTTGTTTAAGCACCCAATGCGCGCGCATAGAGTAGAGTGCGCGTGCATAGAGTAGAATGCGCGCATAGGGTAGAATGCGTGCTCATTGTTGAGGTAGAAAGTCAGGTTTTTTGTTTCAAGAGCTCAATACACATGCACAGGATAGAATGTGCACGCATTGAGGGTCAGAAAATAAGAAAACGGAAACAACGTTGTTTGTGTGTGTGCACCATAGGGTAATGCGCACGGATTGGTCGAACAGAAGCATCCTGAATGTTTTTGGATGCTCAATGCGCACGCAGTCACTAGGATGCGCACACATTGACCCCTGTTTTGGGAAAATTATAGTTTTAAGCCCCGATTCCAGTTTTAAATGTCGTTTCTTGACTTAATGACAAGTCTTGATTGAGTTTCTGATGCGTTTAGTTCTGGCACCGAATGGATTCCTTTAAGAGTTGAAGTTCGGGACAGTCGGAAGAGCATGACAGGCATGTGCTTTGGTGAAGTAGCATTCATCAATGCCTGTGTATGTGAAAGGATGTTGTGTCTAGCTGTCTAAGTGAGTGAGTAGAGTTGTTAAGGCGAGGTTTGCCTTGAAAACACTTAGGTGGCTAGTTAACGATTAATGAATTACATATGTGAGTAGAAAAAGATTAAACATCATGTCATTTTTGGATAGGCACCAGACCATATCGCGATGTGTGGACGTTCAGTAAAACTGAATAACTTCATAGGTTCCTAAGACCCCAAGTACGGAGGGACTTTTCCGAACGTGTACACCATCGGGACAAGCCCGTGGCTATTGGTGTGATCCAGTAATAGGTTGCACAGTATATCTCATGGTGGATATACACCATGCATAGTGCCCTTGAATACGGATGTAACATTGAGAAGCTAAGTTAGAAACGTCTAGTCATGACATGTTGATGAGAATGAAGTGAACCTTAGATTGAGTCGGTTATATAATGACGACTTAATAATTATGAGTCTTATGTTATAATTTGTAATTAAATCATAGTTTCTACCTCTTACTAAGTACTTTGTACTTGCTTCAAATGAATGTTTGTTTGTGTTTGGGTACGAGAAGATGAACAGGTGGATTCGAAATTCGATGAGGATTTCGAAGACGACTTTTGAAGACGACAACATTGAAGCTTTCTTTTATTCATTTCTAATGTGACGTTTTAGACTAGTTTTATTTGGTTTTGGAATACAAAGCGTTTACCTTTGAGACTTGTAATTTCTCTTATTTGTTTCTTTTGGAGGTTTATCCTACGTTGTAAGTTTTAGATTTCGTTGTATTTACTTTCCTATCTTTAGATGAATGTTTCTATTCTTGGTTCTTGAAAAAAAAAAAAACGAGTCTTTTAGCTTCCGTTTTGCTTAATTCGATACGACGTATTAGAGGCTTACGTATATTGTGGAATTTATTTTATATTATACATGTCGAACATTTATTTTTCGGATAAAGACTCGGTTTCCGGAAACGGAGCATTGCAATTTTTCCGCCTTCCTTCGCTAGCTGGGGTGGTAAACACTTCGTGATAATTCATTCTATTCAGCTTCATTTCATTTCAAATTTCAGCCTTCTTGACACCCCTGGAATTTGGTTGATCCCAACTTTCTTGTAGTACAGTTCCTCATCTATTTTTCTGCCGCTGTTTTTGTTTCAAAGTAGCCACAAAGTATTACATGTAACCAAAATGAAGCATCTGTATAGTGCTACCATTGCCGAAGCGAAACAACTACAATGGATCACGCATTTCACGTAGTTAAGAAGGTAAAATTAGGTGGGTTCTATTAGCACCCCTTAAATTACTTCCGGCACCCATTTTTTGATTTTTTTTCGGTTGAAATAAACGTCAGCCACACTTGTGTTCTCAACGTCAGTTGCACTGACATTGGTGTGCCACAAAAAACACCAGTGGAAAGTCGTGAACTTTTTATGTAGGGAACGTCAGTCACACTGGTGTTCCTTGTGGCACACCAACGTCAGTGTCACCTTGTGGCTGACGTTCCCTTTATAAAAAATCAACGGGTGCCGAAATAATATTTTGTTGTGCCGAGAGTAAAGGGGATGCCAGTAGTAAATTGGGGGGTGCCGATAGAACCCCTAAAATTATTACCCTTGAATTAAGACGAAAGAAAGAGATGAGATAGTCATACAAAACAATCTTGGCAACATTCAGATAAATAAATAAAATATAATAAAACTTGTATGAAAACATCCTCGCATCGAGTGTCATGTTGATATGTGTAACGCCTCGTTCCCGGACACCGAGTCCTTATCCGGAAAAGGAACGTCCGGCACGTATAAAATAAAAATAAATTCACTTTATACGTAAGCCTCTACTACGTCGTATCAAAAAAATAAGCAAACGGAAGCAAAAGACTCGGGTATAAAAAAAAATTCCAACATCCAAGAATAGAAATGAAATCTAAAGAAAGAAATGTAATTTATTACATTCAAGGAAAGTACGAAATCCAAAAGAAGTGTATCGGTACTACAAGTCTCGAAAGACCAAAAGTCTAATACTATCTAATGAAGGATAACAAATAATAAAAGTAAAGTCTTCGATGAGGCATCTTCAAACGTCATCATCGAACTCCTCCTCGCAAACATTATCTACCTGTTCGTCTTCTCATCCCCAAACACATAGAAAAACATGCATTTGAGGTAAGTACAACGTACTTAATAAGAAAGAGAAGCTATGACAACAACTATAATTTATAAAGGAAAGATAATTAAAAGTTTAGTTGATTACGTGTGACCGACTCAATCTAGGGTTCATTCCATGTCCATCAACATGAATTGACTAACCGTTTCTACTTAACTTATCTATGTTACAACCGTACTCAAGGGCACTACGTCTGATGTATATCCACCAGGAGATATCGATTGCAACATATTAGTGGATCACACCAATATCAACGGAGGCTAGAATAGGTAGGCTCCGATAGTACGCACACCTCAGCGGAGTCCCCCGAACTTGTGGTTCTTTTGACCTACGGGTTCTTCCACCTTCAGAGGTAGCACACACATCGCGATATAGACTGGTGCCTATCCAAGAGAGACATGTTGTTTAATCTTTTACTAGTCAAGTACGTTGAGTATTAGGATGATTAACTAACCACCTAAGTGTTTTCAATTAATCTCCCTCACATTAACTACGCTCTTCCCAGACCACTAGACACTGACAAGGCCTAGCAATTACACAGACAGTGATGAATGCTAATTCATCAAAGCACAAGCCTATCATACTCTTCCGACGGATCCGAACTTCAACTCCCTTTAAGAGTACATTCGGTGTTTTAACTGAACGAATCAGAAGCTCAATTCAGGCTTGTTCAAGGTTATACAGTGCTAACATATCACGTTTAAAGGTTTAGAAATGATAAAACGTACTTATAAGGCTGAACAACAACCAAACGCCCGTTTAAAGACATGGACGCCCGTCCGGAACCTACTGGACGCCCGTCCACTTTCCCCAGACGCTCGTCCACCCTAAGACAGCTACAACCTGAATGTAAAATAACACCTCAGACGCCCGTCCAGAGAAACCAGACGCCCGTCTACCAAAAATAGTTACATCCTGTATCAAAAATCGAACCTCAGACGCCCGTCTGACTATTTCAAACGCCCGTCCGAGATACTAGGGTCCGGACGCCCGTCTGCCTATTGCAGACGCCCGTCCGCCTGGGTTTTTCCCAAAACGCTAACATCGTCAAGACTCGATTTCCAATCCGTTTCTGACCTATTTGGCATCGAATTAAACACAGAAAAACGTAGAAAACTATATCTAATCTACCATAGCATCTATGATCCTTCAATCAACAAAACCCCATCTTTTACTAACATCTACAAGTCTCCAAATCACAATCTAAACTTTACAAATTACAACCGAAATCATAGGAAGAGTTTCTTACCTAATTGCAGCCACAAAACCGATCCCAACAGCCTTGAAAGCCTGCAACTCTTCCCACAAAACTGATATCCACACGATGTGCTCCTCACAACGGTTCCAATCCTCTACTCGATCTGAAAACAGTCAAGCTTTCCTTTAGAATTTATGAAAACTCTTCTAACCCTTTTCTCCTCTCCAAACTTGCGCACAGGAGAAGAACGTGAAGACTGAATTTTCTGATTTAATTAGGTTATGGGGATTATTGTGTGTTAATTTTCCTTAAATACATATTCCAAATTAATCCATTTTACCATAATCACCCTTAATTACCAAAAATCAGTTTTATCCCTTTAATTATATATATAACTCGAAAATATATATATATATTCCAATAATTACTTAACTCCCATAAAAGAAAAGAGATAATAATATTTCGTTTTCGCAAAATGACACGTCTGCCCTTTCCCGAAAATCGGAATATTACATTCCTCCCCCCTTAAAAGGAGTTTCGTCCTCGAAACTAGAACATACCTGGTAGATCCCCGAACTCTTGAAATTCACTGATCATATCACCTTCAACCTCCCAAGTTGCCTCCTCGGGTGAATGATTACTCCACTGAACCAAAACCAAAGGAATCATCCTTCTCTTAATCATCTTTTCCTTCCTGTCCAAGATCTTGATCGGTCTCTCATCATAAGCAAGATTGTCTTGTAGAATCTCCGGATCAATGGTAGTTTCAACATCATTCCTCGTCAGACACTTCTTCAACATCGAAACGTGAAACACACTATGGACCCTTGACATCGATTCCGGTAACTTAAGCTTGTAAGCTAACGGTCCAATCCTTTCCAGAATCTCAAACGGGCCAACATACCTTGGACTTAGCTTTCCCTTTTGTCCAAAGCGTTTCACTCCCTTCATCGGCGAAGCTCGCAAATACACTCTGTCACCGACTTCAAACTCAAGCGGTCTTCTTCTAACGTCTGTCCAACTTTTCTGCCTGTCTTGTGCTGCCTTCAGATTCTTCTTAACCAACTGGACTCTTTCCTTAGCTTGTTCAACCATTTCCGGCCCTGTAATCTGTCTTTCCCCGACTTCATCCCAAAACAACGGCGTTCTAAATTTCCTTCCATACAACGCTTCAAACGGCGGCATGCCTATACTTGCATGATAACTATTATTGTAGGCAAATTCTGCTACCGGTAGGTAGTCATCCCATGATCCACCTACTTCCAAAACACAAGCTCTTAGCATGTCCTCGAGTGTTTGGATGGTCCTCTCAGATTGTCCATCTGTCTGAGGATGAAAGGCTGTGCTCAAATCTAACTTGGTTCCAAAGGCTTCTTGTAAACTCTTCCAAAACCGACTGACGAACCGACTATCTCGATCCGAGACTATAGAGATAGGGACTCCGTGTAACTTCACTATATTATCCAAGTATAGTGTCGTCATCTTCTTCAAAGGCATATCAACCTTATATGGTAAGAAGTGGGCAGATTTGGTCAATCTATCCACAATTACCCAAATCGCATCATGTCCTCCTCTTGTCTTAGGTAGTCCGGTGATGAAGTCCATTGTGATCTTATCCCATTTCCATTCGGGAATATCTAAGGGCTTAAGCATTCCCCCTGGTCTTCTATGCTCTGCCTTCACCTTCTGACAGATGTCACATTCTGCTACGAACTTGGCTATCTCTACCTTCATCGAGGGCCACCAAAACCTTTCCTTCAAGTCTTGATACATCTTAGTAGCACCTGGATGAACTGCAAAAGCAATCCTATGTGCTTCTTCCATAACCCTCTGTCTTAAGTCGCCAACATTAGGTACACACAAACGATCCTGGTACCAAAGGTTCCCATTCTTGTCCAACGCATAACCCACTGTAGGCTTCTCTCTAGCCACTCGCTTCAAATCAACCAAAGCTGGGTCGTCATCTTGCTTTTCCCGAATGTCATCCATCAACTCCGATCTTGCTAACAATGGCGCCACCAGCTGTCGTTCCTCAATCTGATCAAACCTGCCGATTTCCAGTCCATCTAACTTTTCTGCCACATCTTCGACACTCGAAACTGCAAATACTGGTTTCCTGCTTAAAGCATCTGCCACTACATTGGCTTTGCCTGGATGATACTGAATATCCAAATCATAGTCCTTCACGAACTCCAACCATCTCCTCTGTCTCATATTCAGATTCTCTTGTGTGAAGAAATACTTTAAACTTTTGTGGTCGGTGAAGATCCTTGCCTTAACTCCATACAAGTAGTGCCTCCAAGTCTTTAATGCAAACACTACTGCTGCTAACTCTAAGTCATGTGTCGGGTAGTTCTTCTCATGCACCTTCAGTTGTCTAGATGCATAAGCAATCACTTTTCCTCCCTGCATCAACACACAACCTAAACCCTGTCCCGAAGCATCTGTGTAGACATTGTAGTTATCAAAAATCTCCGGAACTGCCAAAACTGGGGCTGTAGTCAACCTATCCTTCAAGGTATGAAAAGCTGCATCACACTCGCTAGTCCATTCGAACTTCACATTCTTCTGTGTAAGTTTAGTGAGTGGAGTAGCTATTTTCGAAAAGTCCTGTACGAACTTCCTATAGTAGCCAGCCAACCCAAGAAAGCTCCTTACTTCTGAAACTGTAGTAGGTTTAGGCCAATTCTCAACTGCCTCTATCTTTGCTGGGTCAACTTGTATGCCATCTCCAGAAATGACATGTCCCAAGAAACTGACTTGCTTCAACCAAAAGTCACACTTAGAGAACTTAGCAAATAACTGGTTCTTCTTCAAGGTATCCAACACTATCCTTAAGTGTTCCTCGTGTTCCTTCTCATCCTTAGAGTATACTAGGATGTCGTCTATGAACACTATCACAAACTTATCCAAATATGGCATGAAAACCCGCTGCATCAAGTCCATAAATGCAGATGGAGCATTAGTGAGTCCAAAAGGCATAACCAAGAACTCATAATGTCCATACCTCGTACTAAAAGCCGTCTTCGGTATATCTGCTACCTTGATCTTCAACTGATGATAACCAGACCTATGATCAATCTTAGAGAACACTTCCTTGCCTTGCAACTGATTAAACAGATCATCAATCCTTGGCAAGGGGTACTTATTCTTGATGGTAAGGTTATTCAACGCTCTGTAGTCGATGCACATTCTCATGCTACCATCTTTCTTCTTGACAAACAACACTGGGGCTCCCCAAGGTGAAGTACTGGGCTGAATTATTTTTCTTTTCAGCATATCCTTAAGCTGTGCTTTCAACTCTTTTAATTCAGCCGGTGCCATTCTATAGGGTGCCTTGGCAACCGGTGCCGCTCCGGGTACCAACTTGATCTCAAACTCGATCTCCCTATCCGGCATGTTTCCCGGTAATTCTTCCGGAAATACCTCGGGGTACTCCCTCACTACAGGAGTTTCTTCTAGCTTAGGCTTTACTTGTCCCACATCCACTGCGTACAACAAGTAGCCTTCACAACCCTTCTGACAAGCCTTAATTGCCTTGACTGCTGAAATTATCGGATGTCGCTTCTTACTCGGCTTGTACACATTCCCCTGATACTTCTTATCTGATTTCCCGGGTACTTTAAAGGTCACTTTCTTTTCTCTACAATCCAAGTGGACAAAATTCTCAGATATCCAATCTATCCCAAGAATCACGTCAAAATCTGAGAAGTCTAAAACTGTAAGGTTGCTCTTGCATCGATACGATCCAACTCGAACTTCCACTTGAGGTATCATCCTAGTTACCTTTTTTACCTTCCCTAACGGGGTTGTTATCTCCAAGATGTTTCTTAAAGGTTCCGAGGGTAAACTCAACTTCTTAGCTACCTTGGTCGACACAAAAGTGTTAGACGCTCCCGTATCGAACAAAGCTCTGACCACTAGATTATCTAACATTATCGTACCTAGGATGCATATTCAGTCATTTAAATAAAATTACAGCATGAATAAACGTGCTATAAAAATATCTCAATAAAATAACATAACGACAAGGTACCTGAGATAACGTCATCTTCTGGTTCCGCTTCTCTAGCATCCGCTGCAAAAACTCGGACTGGTCGGCTTGGGCCGCTTCTCCCATTTCCTCTGCTCGAACTCCCTTTATTCCCCTTATTGGGACATTCTCTAGAAAAGTGCCCCGGTTCTCCGCAAAAGTAGCAACCACCTGAACTAGCTCTGCACTCTCCTGAATGATTCCGGTTGCACTTGGAACACAAAGGTGCACTGTTTGGGGCCTTAGCTACCGGAGGAGCCGTTGTCTTCTTAGTGTTCTGTTGCGGAGCTCCTCGATAGTTACCCTGACTAGTCCCGAAATTCCTCTTATTTCCAATCACGACTGTAGCCTTCTTCCTGAAGGTCTCAACCTCCAAAGCTTTGTTGTGTAACTCTGCCATATTCCTTGCGGTAAAACCCAACATACCAGACTGTATCTCATGAGCTAACCCTTCCTTATAGAGGGCCATCTTTCTCTTTTCCACTTTCATAAGCTCGGGATAGAACCGTCCCAACTCATTAAACCTATTAGTATACTGAGATACCGTCAGGTGAATACCCTGCTTAAGTTTCAAAAACTGGCTTGCCTTATCTGCCTGTACCGTTACTGGGAAGTACTCGTTGTAAAACATTGCCTTGAAAGCTTCCCAGTCTGTTACTTTACCGTTACTGCTCTGTATGGCATCTATCCAAGCCTCTGATGCGCCCAAAAGAAAACTAACTGCCAGCTGTGCCATCTCGGTCTCAGGCACATGAATGTTCCTACATGCCTTCTCGAAGCTCCTTATCCATTCCTCAGCCTTTGAATGTTCAACGTTTCCATAGAAATTCTCAACCCGATTCCTTCTCAATCTTGTATACCAATCCACAGCCGGTGCTTGCTCAAATGCTGGTCTAACCGGTGGGTAGCCGAAAGGCACTTGCTGCTGGTACTGCTGTTGCTGAGGGTAGGCTGGATGCGCTTGCGGCTCAGGCTGGAAAGGGTAGTATCCTTGGTGATAATTCTGGTGGTGCTGTGGAATTGGCTGAGCTTGCTGTAGACCAAAAGGTGGATAACCCAAACCTTGCTGATGGTCGAACCGCGGTGAAAGTGGCACTGTAGGTCGAGGGGTATGACCTGCAGGAGGTGGGTAGAAAGACTGATGCTGCTGGTGAAACACTAGCGGCGAGGGGTGGCTCACTGGCGGAGGGTAAACACTAACTGGTGGAGGATAAACACTGACTGGTGGAGGGTAAAAGGTTTGCTGGTGTGGAGGGTAGCTTACCGGTGGTACAAAACCCGTTGGAACATCACTCACTAAGGAAAACTGAACTGAACTCCCCACGTGCCATCGTGGAGGTTGCTCCTGATGTGGCCTCGGTGACAAACCATGCTGAGACCTAGGTGTGGGTGTCGCGGTACGAGGTGGTAGTGATAAGCTCCGCTGGGGTGGTGGAATCTGCCTCACAACACCGCCTCCTACGACCGGTGTTGGACTTTCCCGTCGAACTCTGGAAGTCTCTGCGCCCGCTCCAGTTCTCGTGAACACCATCCTGATGATCAAAGAAAACCAGAACGTTACTAAAAGATCTAGAGGAAACTTATCTTATAAGAAAGGATGCCTAAAAGACGCTTCTCTCTGATACCAACTGTAACGCCCCGTTCCCGGACACCGAGTCCTTATCCGGAAAAGGAACGTCCGCACGTATAAAATAAAAATAAATTCACTTTATACGTAAGCCTCTACTACGTCGTATCAAAAATAAGCAAACGGAAGCAAAAGACTCGGGTATAAAAAAAATTCCAACATCCAAGAATAGAAATGAAATCTAAAGAAAGAAATGTAATTTATTACATTCAAGAAAGTACGAAATCCAAAAGAAGTGTATCGGTACTACAAGTCTCGAAAGACCAAAAGTCTAAACAGTCTAATGAAGGATAACAAAATAATAAAAGTAAAGTCTTCGATGAGGCATCTTCAAACGTCATCATCGAACTCCTCCTCGTAAACATTATCTACCTGTTCGTCTTCTCATCCCCAAACACATAGAAAACATGCATTTGAGGTAAGTACAACGTACTTAATAAGAAAGAGAAGCTATGACAACAACTATAATTTATAAAGGAAAGATAATTAAAAGTTTAGTTGATTACGTGTGACCGACTCAATCTAGGGTTCATTCCATGTCCATCAACATGAATTGACTAAACGTTTCTACTTAACTTATCTATGTTACAACCGCACTCAAGGGCACTACGCCTGATGTATATCCACCAGGAGATATCGATTGCAACATATTAGTGGATCACACCAATATCCACGGAGGCTAGAATAGGTAGGCTCCGATAGTACGCACACCTCAGCGGAGTCCCCGAACTTGTGGTTCTTTTGACCTACGGGGTTCTTCCACCTTCAGAGGTAGGCACACATCGCGATATATACTGGTGCCTATCCAAGAGAGACATGTTGTTTAATCTTTTACTAGTCAAGTACGTTGAGTATTAGGATGATTAACTAACCACCTAAGTGTTTTCAATTAATCTCCTCACATTAACTACGCTCTTCCTGGACCACTAGACACCGACAAGGCCTAGCAATTACACAGACAGTGATGAATGCTAATTCATCAAAGCACAAGCCTATCATACTCTTCCGACGGATCCGAACTTCAACTCCCTTTAAGAGTACATTCGGTGTTTTAACTGAACGAATCAGAAGCTCAATTCAGGCTTGTTCAAGGTTATACAGTGCTAACATATCACGTTTAAAGGTTTAGAAATGATAAAACGTACTTATAAGGCTGAACAACAACCAAACGCCCGTTTAAATACATGGACGCCCGTCCGGAACCTACTGGACGCCCGTCCAAAACTGGACGCCCGTCCACTTTCCCCAGACGCTCGTCCACCCTAAGACAGCTACAACCTGAATGTAAAATAACACCTCAGACGCCCGTCCAGAGAAACCAGACGCCCGTCTACCAAAAACAGTTACATCCTGTATCAAAAATCGAACCTCAGACGCCCGTCTGACTATTTCAAACGCCCGTCCGAGATACTAGGGTCCTGGACGCCCGTCTGCCTATTGCAGACGCCCGTCCGCCTGGGTTTTTCCCAAAACGCTAACATCGTCAAGACTCGATTTCCAATCCGTTTCTGACCTATTTGGCATCGAATTAAACACAGAAAAACGTAGAAAACTATATCTAATCTACCGTAGCATCTATGATCCTTCGATCAACAAAAACCCATCTTTTACTAACATCTACAAGTCTCCAAATCACAATCTAAACTTTACAAATTACAACCGAAATCATAGGAAGAGTTTCTTACCTAATTGCAGCCACAAAACCGATCCCAATAGCCTTGAAAGCCTGCAACTCTTCCCACAAAACTGATATCCACACGATGTGCTCCTCACAACGGTTCCAATCCTCTACTCTGATCTGAAAACAGTCAAGCTTTCCTTTAGAATTTATGAAAACTCTTCTAACCCTTTTCTCCTCTCCAAACTTGCGCACAGGAGAAGAACGTGAAGACTGAATTTTCTGATTTAATTAGGTTATGGGGATTATTGTGTGTTAATTTTCCTTAAATACATATTCCAAATTAATCCATTTTACCATAATCACCCTTAATTACCAAAAATCAGATTTATCCCTTTAATTATATATATAACTCGAAAATATATATATATTCCAATAATTACTTAACTCCCATAAAAGAAAAGAGATAATAATATTTCGTTTCGCAAAATGACACGTCTGCCCTTTCCCGAAAATCGGAATATTACAATATGTAAGGAAGCTACAAAATTAAAAGGACAAACCTAAACAAACAAAGGAATTACAGAATCAGGTCAATGTACATCCTCGTATTTCATGTCAGGTCGGGTCAGACCTGACATGTATCTTTTAGTTCCACGTTGGAATTGCAACAGGTCCATTAGAAAGCGTGGTAAATTGAACGGGGGCAATTCTATGCCACGTTGAATTCCAAAAATCAATATTGAACGACCACGTGCAAATGTGAACGGTCCTGTTACAAATTGCAAGTGGAGAGGGGGTGGTGTCATGAATTAAAATTGAAGTCCACGAAAATCCCTCCTCGTTTGATTTTTCAACGGGCCCGTTCAAAATTGAACGAGCCCCGTCACAATTTCAACGTGGAACGCAAAATAAGTGTCAGGTTTGACCCAACTTAACATGAAATAAGGAGTTGTTTAATGATCTGATTATATAATTTCATGGAAAAAACATGATCAAATGTGCTTTCGATTGATACTGAAACATTCTTATTGACGGGTCAACATTTTTATGTATCCATTACTGGTTATGGATTTTGTTCTTGCGCGTGAATTTTGTAAGACTTCCAGTTTTTCACTCCAAAATAAAAGCCATATTTTTTTACCCTACTTCCTTGAATGGCTTGCATGTACGTCTCATCGCCAACTTCCTTGCATACATTTCATAACCACAACCAAACACCAATCATAAGCAAATGTAAGTTTTAACTTGGGAGAGGTGGCATGTAATATTTCGATTTTCGGGAAAGGGCAGACGTGTCATTTTGCGAAAACGAAGTATTGGCTTCGGTTCATTTTATTCGGAGTTTAATTATTTAGTTAAATATATGAAAAGTTTCGAAATATATGCATATATTTAAGGGGAAGAAAATCTGATTTAATAAGGGTGATTAAGGAAAATCGGTGAAATTAGGTAATTTTGGGATTTTCCCTATTTAAGGAAAAATCAACCTAATCAGCCCCATAATCTTTTAATCAGATTTTCCACCTCCAAAAATCACCTTCTGTGTGTGAGAGAGAGAGCAAGGTTAGGGATGAGAGTTTTGTGCATCGATTGCTAAGTCAATTCTTGACGGTTTTCAGATCAGAGTCGAGCACCGGAATCGTTGTGAAGAAGGCAACATTTTGATTGCAGAAAGTTGAAGCCTTGATAAGGTATGATTAAACCCTAGCTTTGTTCTTCTTCAAGTTTGGTGGATTCAAACTCATCAATTCGTAGTTTTTGTCGTTTAGAAGCGTGTGCTTGAATCTAATCTAAGTTTGGATTTATCACAAATGTTTTCCTGCAGAAAAGGATCAGTTTTGCTGCTTTTCTGTGGTTTGAAGTTGGAATTAGCTGCTTAAAAGGTAAGAGGCTCTTCCTACGGTTCAATTAATGTTATTGTGGTTTAGATCAAGTTTTATGATGCGTAGATGCAAGAAAGTTATGCTTTTTCGTTGATCAAAGGATCATAGATGTTTAGATATGTTTTCTACGATTTACTGTGCTGAAAACGAGGTTAATTAGGTTAGAAACGATTCAGAAATCGAGTCGTGAAGATTTTAGCGTTTTGGGCGAAACCCAGTCGGACGGGCGTCTGCACTAGGCAGACGGGCGTCTAAGACCCTAGCAACTCGGACGGGCGTCTGCATTAGGCAGACGGCCGTTTGAGGCCAGATTTTTGATTCAGGATGTAGCTGTTTTTGACGGACGGGCGTCTGAGGTTAGTGGACAGGCGTTTGGTTATGGACGGGCGTCCATAAGGTTTCAAACGGGCGTCTGGCCTGTTTTACCTTGTTTAAACTATTTTAGCGTTTCAGCTTGGGTTTTGGCTTCATAATCGTGTTTTCACTGTTTTAAACTTTTAATCCTGATATGTTAACATTAATTAAAATATGAACAAGCTTCGATTGGACTTCTGATTCGTTCAGTTAAAACACCGAATGTACTCTTAAAGGGAGTTGAAGTTCGGATCCGTCGGAAGGACATGAAAGGGCTTGTGCTTTGATGAACTATGGTTCATCAATGTCCGTGTAATTGATAGGATGTGATGTCTAGTGGTCTAAGTGAGGGAATAGAGCTGATAAGGTGAGATTTTATTCTGAAAACACTTAGGTGACTAGTTCATTCACATTAATAATTACATAAGTGTAGTAAAAGCTAAAACGTCATCTATTCTTGGTTAGGCACTGATTCAAATCGGTGATGTGATACGTTCATACAAAGGTGGACAACGCTACTGGCTCAAAAGGCTGAAGGGTAGTGGAGGAAATCCATCGAACGTATATGCATACCGGGGAAATCCCGGGACTACCGGTGCTATTCACCGTTGTTGGCAAGTATATCTCGTGGTGGAATTTTCACCATGCATTGTGTCCTTGAGTAGTGATGTAACAAAGATAAGCTAAGCTAGAAACGTATAGTCATGACGTGTCGATGGGCATAGAGTGAACCCTAAATTGAGTCGGTCTCACTAAGATAACATCTTTAATAATAACTTTAGTATACTTCTTACTTTGTACAAATGTACTTACCTCAAATGCATGTTTATTTATGTGTTTGGGGGAGAGAAGACGAACAGGTAAATGAGGAGTTCGAAGGGACTTTGATGACGACGGTTGAGGACGCCGGACTTGAAGACCTTGATTTCTCATTCATTTATTTATAATTGTTTCATAGACTTGAGATATTATTGGAACTTTGTAGTTCACTTTTAGTACTTTGGGATTCGTACTTTTGGATTCGTTTGGTTTTCCGATGTAATAAGTATTACATTTTTCTATCTTTAGTTCTTGATTTCTATTCTTGGTTGTTTGAAAAAAATTGCCCGAGTCTTTTAGCTTCCGTTTGCTTTAATTTGATACGACGTAGTAGAGGCTTACGTTAATATTAATTATTTAATATTATGCGTGCCGAGCGTTTCGATTTCCGGATAAGGACTCGGTGTCCGGGGACGGGGCATTACAGTTGGTATCAGAGAGAAGCGTCTTATAGGCTTCCTTTCTTTTAAGATAAGTTTTCTTTAGATCTGCTAGTAACGTTTTGGTTTTCTTTGATCATCAGGATGGTGTTCACTAGAACCGGAGCAGGTGTTGAAGCGTCAGGAGCTCAACGAGAAAGTCCGACACCAGTTGTTAGAGGCGGTTTTATGAGGCAGAATCCTTCTGTTGGTCCCTTAAAAAGGCTTTGGTTAAGTTTAGAGGGGGGGTGAATAAACTTAACACTTAAAACTTTTTGGAGTTAACAAACTCAGCAACTTGAGCAGTCTGCTGATACCTTAGTAGTCTGCTGATGCCTCAGTAGTCTGCTAATAAACAGTAGTCTACTGATGGTTGAGTTTACTGAATTTGTGCAGCGGATTTATATCAAAAATTAAGCCTTATTACTTGTTGTTAAATATGATACTAAGTATTAGATACTCAGTAGTGTATATGTGTGAGTTCGGTTGCAAGATTCAGTAGGTTGATGTGTATAATAAACTAAATGCAGAATGTAAATGCAGAAAGTAAGTAGGCAGATTTTATAGTGGTTCCAGGTGGTGTAATCCTGTCAGTCCACTCTTCTCCTGTGATGTTGGAGGTAATTCACTAGAGATCTTTGATGTATCTGTTACAAAGATTCCTAAGATTGCTTGTCCTTCACCAATGACAATGGCTTCACAAACTGAAAACTAGGAACATGTAGGATTGCTGCTCCAAAGTCTTCCACTGGTCCTTGAAGGGTAGGATTGCCTCTTCACCAGCTCCACCACAAACAACAGTCTTTCACACCCAACAGATGCTTCACTGTCTTCAGCAGGTTCTTTATAAAGTAAAGAATGAATCAAGTAAATGATTCAGTTGCAGCAGCTTGATTAGGATGATATAATCAGCAGCTTGTAGTCTTCAAGTGTGTAAACTTGATGTAGCTTGAATACAGAATACACTTGAAGATTTTCTCTGGATCAGTAAGGTTAAGCTCAGTAAGTTCAGCAGGGTGCTTTTTCAGCTCAGAATTATCTCTTATATTTTTCTCTTAAAATTCATCAATCATCATCTTTTTCTGAGTTGAATGTCCTCTATTTATAGGTAGGATGGCATGTGACTTGTATTTGAAATTCAAATGTAGCCGTTCCCTGTTTTGTCCCATTTGACATGCTTTCTGTCACTATTCATAGGACTGACAGTGTCAAATTCCATTTTGACAGTGCAGTCTGTCCACCCTTTGACTTATAACCATTGGATAAAGTCCTGAATCATCCCAACATCCTTTTAATCTCAGCCCTTGATTTGTTTGAAAAATCAAAGGTAGTTGGCTGTCCTTATCCATGTAATCTTCCAATGTAATCTTGAATTAACCGAGGTATATTATCAGCAGGTTCATCAGTCTGCTGTAATACCTATCAGTCTGCTAAACAGCAATTTGCTGTGTAACAAATTCAATGCAGCTGATTTCTTCTATCTAACTTTTATTTGTGAAGTTAGATTACACCTTTTTAATTATAACTAAGTTCCAAACATCATCCAACTTATGGAACATAGACCTTCTACACAAGGTATATGTAATCAGTTTAGGTCATCACAGACTTGCCTAAATTCTGATTGCATATCCTTTACTTTAATCACTAAGTTTGATCCCTTAGCCTTCATTAACTGAGTTTGAGCCCTCAGCCTTCAGTCTTCAGCAGGTTACACAACAGTCTACTGACCTAACTACCCTACTGACCTAGACTAGTCTGTTGAAACAAGTCAGCTGACCTTTACAGTGCTTGTTTGATCAAACCTATACAAAGATCAAACTCTAATAAACTTATACATTTGATCTAGACATCTTTTTGCCTTTACACTATAACAGTTAGTCTGGCACTCATCATCAAAACATAAAAATAAGTCCAACAATTTCCCCCTTTTTGGTGATGATGCCACTACCCTCACCTAACAGCAAAGCAAAAGGATTACAACAAAAACAGAACATATATCAGTCAATTCTCATTATAATCATTTGTTCACAATTATTACAGTCAAGATGCAGCAAGTATAAAATATAATAAGTATGCTGATCTACTGTCTTCTTTCTCTCTCTTGTCTGTCCTTCTCCACTTGCTCTTGGTAGGCTCTGATTTCTTCTATCATATCTCTCATCCACTCATTCTCAATCAGAGTGAAATCAATGTAGGAATTCACTTCTTTCCACCATTTCCAAGCATCTGGTAGAAGGAGGTTGATTTGATTGACTCTGAATCCCATTCTCATGTAAAGTTCTTTAAATTCATTCAGAGAGTCCTTAGCTTTTGTGATAGGCAAACTCCTTTCACCTCTACCACTTCTTCCACCTCTTCCACCTCTGTAATTTGCCCTAAAGGCTTTAACTCTTGCTTCCCAAAACTTCAATCCCAAGAAAGAGTTTAAACCTTCATGAAATCCTTTGTCATGCTAAGGTTTCCTTCTGTTGTAGTACTCCTTCTTGTATTGTCTAAGGAGATCATCAGTAAGTTGAACTCTGCCAGGTGCAGGTTCCCTGAAAGCATTTGTCTCATTCTCCCATCTTTTCTATGCAAATATCCTTGCAGCCTCTTTTGCTACTGTTGTTTGGCCCTCTTCCCCCTTAGTGACATCATCAACAAAACGGGACATAAGGCCATGAACACTCTCCTGTGTGATAATCAGATTACTCAGTTGTCCTTCCATAATCTCAGTTCTTGTATCAACTGCAGTAATCCTAGATTGCAAAGTCTGCTCCAGTAGATTGATCCTCTCTGTAAGCTTTGGATCGAATTTAGCAGGTTGAGATGTTCCAGCAGCCTCAGCAGGCTTAGGTGTTTCAGCAAGTTTGTCAAGTTTCTGATGAATGGATATAAATTGTTCTTTCAAAAACTTGTCTTTCAATGAATTCCCTTGATTGATTCCTTTCACTTCCTTTTCAAGATCAGCAAGAGCATACTGATTTGAGGTAATATTGGAGGTAACTGTTTATGTAGTCCTTCCTCTATTTTTCACCAAATTGATCAAGTCATCAAACCTCTGCTCTTGCCTGTCCAGTTGAGGTCTTAGATTTGCAATATCATTTCTGACAGTTCTCAACTCTTCCAGGACATGTCTTGGTACTCCACCAGCCATTTCTCCAGCAGCTCCATCAGCAGGCTCTTCAACATTATATTGTTGCCTCTGTTGCTCACAACCATTGCCCAACTCCTATCTAGTCCAGCAGGGTTAGGGCCTTGATATTCTTCCAAGATAGGATCAAGAGCTGGTTCTTCAAAAATAGGTACAAATGCCTGTGGGGGATCAATAGCAACATTTTCTTCTTTAGGAATTTGGAACTCCTCATCACTAAATTCATAGTCCAGCAACTGTTCTTCCTCATTAACAGCAGTCTGCTGACCATCTTTGCCTATAGTGGTCTTGACTCTAGTAGGCTCCACTACAGCAGCCTGTACTGAGATAACAGGGTTTTCCACCAAACCCAAAGTTTGTTCCAACCTTTGTCCAGGTGCTGTTTGAGACTCAGCAACCTGTACCTCCTGTTCCAACCTTTGTGCAGGTGCTGTATGTAGCCCAGCAACCTGTACCTCCTCTTCAGTTCTCTGATCTTGTACAATTGGAGCCACAAAAACCTGATCAGGGAATATATCCGTATTTTCTTGTTGAAATTCCCCAATGTCAGCAATCCTTCTCAATAGATTTGCAGTGTTGGTCAGGGTGCGTTCAGTGTCAACCCAGTGTTGATATTGAATTGAATCCTCGGAACTGACACTTGGCTCAACATGATCAGTAACTCTTTTTTCACTTGAATTCACAGTCTGCTGATCATCAACATGCTCAGCAGGTTCTTGAACAAATAGTGGATCTATCTCACCAACCATTCGGTTTGCACCAATATCTATGCCTTCATTGATTTGTGCCTCAATATCATCAATGGTGAGATTTTCCTCATCCTCATTCATCTGTCCAGTTTGCTCTCTCTCAGTGGACTGTCCAGCACCAGTGGACTGTTCTATTCTTGGTTCAATAATCATTGCACTTCCACTGACTTCTCCTGGACCAGAGGGGTGATTATCATCAAAATCAGATTATGAGGAGTCATCATCATCTCTTGGATCCCTGAACTTGATACCCTCATCTTTCTGCTGTTCATCAAACAAATCCATCAGCCTTGATTGTAATAAAGAGGTATCAATCAGATCCAGCAGACTCTCCACTCCCAATTTCTCAAAAACCCATTCTTCAAAGTCTGTCATAGGTTCTTCAGCAGGTTTTTGTTCTTATAGAATCCAAACTTCCATTGGAAGTAATCAGCCACCAGCAGGAGTTTTGGATCAACATACCCTTCTTTCATTTTCTTCTCATGTTTTTCATAGGGCAAGTATGAACCTCTGGGAGCTGTTGCAGTACCTTGCTGACCTCCAAAGGTCTCAACAAGTAGATGCAATGTTTCTTATACAGATGCCTCAAGGCTAGTAGGTTGCTCAGATTGAATATTAGTTCCTACTACCTCCATCTGTATCACACTTGGTTCCCCCTGACTTATATGCTCATCAGCAGGGTTAGCAGCAGACTGCTCTTCCCCCTGAACTATTGCAGGAATTGCAGGGTCTTGTACCAATGTTTCACTCACCACCGCAGGTGTAGATTCAGTGGTTTGCTATGGTTCTTCTACAAGTTGCTCAACAACAACTTGTGCAGCTTCAGTAGATTTATCAGTTTCTACAGCAGGCTCTGGTGCAGTAGACTGCGTGATTCTTCAACAGATTGCTCAACAACAACCTGTTCACTTACAGTAGGCTCAGCAGCCTTAGTAGATGAGGATCCAGAACATCAACAACAGATTCAGTCTCTGTAGTTTGATGTGACTCTCCAGTAGGTTGCTCAATAACAACCTCTGCTTCCTCATTAGGCTTGATAATAGTCAATAGCTCAGCATCAATAGCCTCTCCTACTGCTTCTTCTACTTCTTCTTCTACTGCTTCTTCTTCTTCTTGTTCCCTTAGAGCCTCTAAATTTTTCAACTGTTTCCCCTTTCCATGTTTCTTCTTATGAACAATTTCCTTCATCCTCTTGGAAAGTGGCTCATCATCAATTTCAACCATAGTAGACTTTCTCTTTCTACTGGCTTCTTTCTGTTGTTCCCTCAAAATCTCAACAACAGTTTTTCTAGCAGCTACAGCAGGGTCAGTAATCTCATCTTCAGCTAGACCCTCAGCAGACTTAGCAGTCTGTGCTGTTTGTTTCTTTGTTCTTTTAGGTTTTAACATCTCAATTATCTTCTTTGTATCTGTAGCCTTTCTTTTCTCAATAACCTTCTTTGGTGCAGCAGGTTTAACAGATTTCTTCACAGTTTGCTTGACCAGCTGACCACCAGCATCACCATCATCTCCATTACTATCATCATCAGCAGCCTCAGCAGCACCTTCTTCATCATCATCCAGACCAGGGATAGCATAATCAATCTCTTTCTTGTATCTAGATTCATTAATCTTTTCAGGTGCTACATCAGGAATCTCCAAATGATTCAGCAGGGTCTGAACCATTAATCCTAAGGGCAAGGCCTTGGATTTCCTTTTTCCCTTCTCTTTCCTCCTTGGCTACTTTCTTCATGTAGTGAATAAAGTATCCAGCCCAATCAAATTTCATACTTCTGTAGATGATCATCATCAGCTCTATCTTGGGTCCTGATAGATTATCCATACTTCCAACCAGCCCTAATATATTCTTAGCAATGATCTTGCTCAGCAGGTTGTACTCATTCCCAATGTGTCTACAATTGATGCCAGGAATTGATTTGGTGTCTTTATTTGTCTTGATCTTGTCAACAAAATTCATCTTGGACAATCCCATTTCCTTAGGATTTGTTGGACCATCTACTACTTCTTCAAAACCAAAAACTTCCCTCAGCAGACTTGAGGAAACTTCTATTTCTTGTGCATTCACAACAGTTTTGAATGCTTCAGTTCCTTCCTTTACCTGAATATTCTTCCAAAAACTGACAACATTTGTATATGAGATTGTTTCCAATCTTTTGTTCAGTACATTTTCCAGGCCTGCGTATCTCCTTATTCTTCTACCAATGTTGATAGCTAATTCTGTTTTATTAGCATCAACAACAAAGCCTCTCACACTTTGGCTTGATTCGATTTGAACATCAATCTTTTCCGCCATTGTTAAAAGAAAAAGATGAAGAAGAAAGCTTTGTAAATCTGTGTTCACACAGTGTAAAAACAGAGATATAAACAGATTTGCAGTAGAGAGAATCTGCTGTGATAGGTCTGTATAAATAGACAGGGAGAGGTTGTAACTGTCAGTGCACGTACATCCATACTAACCATGATTAATCTGAGTGAATGTTAGCTTGACACGTGGCCCATTACTTTCCAAAACGTATTGTAACCGTTAGATCGAGTAATCGTGGTCATAAAGGATAGAATAAATATCCTGCCAATTGATCTTTGACTTTAATAAAGTTTGACTGTGTAACGTTCCATTCAGCAGGGTTGTCCTCAGCAGGGTTGGCTCAGCAGCCTGCTGATAAATATTCTTCAGCAGCCTGCTGACAAAGTAAATCTGCTGATCCTTGATTTCTTCTTGTTTTGTTCAATTGATAATACAAGATGAAGTTTAATACCAATGACTGATCTGTCAAGTGAGCTCACCCAACAAGACAAAGACCAATCCCCTTGGCAACCTCATTTGCTCAATTGTCCAAACATAAGTACATGGAATTGTTGATACCAATGACTAATCTGCTAAGTGAGCTCACCCAACATAGCAAAGACTAATCCCCTTGGTGAATTCCAGTACACTGCTGATGATCAGTCAACTCTAATAATTCCAAGTTCAGTCCCTAATTTGGAAAATCTTTCACTATCAAGTGGTTTAGTGAAAATGTCAGCAAGTTGATCTTCAGTAGGGATGTATAGAACCACCACATCTTTCTTCTCAACATGATCTCTTATAAAATGATGTCTCACATCAATATGCTTGGTTGTTGAGTGTAAAACAGGTTTCAGTGATTTGCAATTGCACTTGTGTTGTCACACATGATTGGAATTTCCTTTTCTTCAATTCCATAATCCCTTAACTATTGTCTTAACCACAATACTTGTGCACAGCAACTTCCAGCAGCAATATACTCTGCTTCAGCAGTGGAAGTTGATATAGAGTTCTGTTTCTTGCTGAACCAGGAAACCAGTCTATTTCCCATTAACTGACAGGTTCCTGCAGTGCTTTTTTTCTATCAATCTTGCATCCAGAATAATCAGAATCTGAGTAGGATATAACTTTGAAACTTCCATCTTTGGAATACCATATCCCTACTCCCAAAGACTCTTTTAGATACTTGAGAACTCTCTTGACTGCACCTAAGTGACTTTCTTTAGGTTTAGATTGAAATCTTGCACAAACAGCTACAGCAAAGGATATATCAGGTCTGCAGGCAGTAAGGTACATCAGACTGCCTATCATCCTTCTGTATAAGGTCTGATCAACATCTTTGCCTTCCTTATCTTCATCCAATCTGATGTTTGTACTCATAGGAGTTGATATCTTGGTGCTATTTTCCATACCAAATTTCTTCAGTAGCTCCTTGGTGTACTTGGTTTGATGAATGAAGATTCCATCTTTCAATTGTTTGACTTGCAGTCCCAAGAAGTAGTTCATTTCTCCCATCATACTCATTTAGAATTTGCTCTTCATTAGATTTGTAAACTTTTCACATAACAACTCATTTTCAGAACCAAAGATTATGTCATCAACATAAATCTGGACCAGTGGGGTGCTGTCACCTTCACTGATTCTGAAAAGAGTCTTATCAATGGTGCCTTTTGTAAAACCATTGTCCACCAAGAATTGAGATAGAGTCTCATACCATGCACTTGGTGCTTGTTTCAGTCCATAAAGTGCTTTGTTGAGTCTATAAACTTTATCTTCATGATCTTTAACTTCAAATCCAGGAGGTTGCTGAACATACACTTCCTCCTCTAGAATGCCATTCAAAAATGTACTTTTAACATCCATTTGATATACTTTGAAGTTTTTATACGCAGCATGTGCTAGGAATAATCTGATAGCTTCCAATCTTGCAACAGGTGCATAATTTTCATCAAAATCTATTCCTTCAGCTTGAGAATTGCCTTTTGCAACTAGTCTGGCCTTATTTCTTACAATGGTACCAGATTCATCAAGTTTGTTTCTGTATACCCATTTAGTACCAATGATATTTGCATGACTAGGCCTTTCAACTAGTGTCCAAACATGATTTCTTTCAAATTCATTTAACTCTTCTTGCATAGAAATTATCCAATCTGGTTCTGAAATTGCTTCTTCAATAACTTTAGGTTCAACTAGAAAACAAGTAAACATAGCTTCTAATTGTCTTCTAGTCCTTACACTTTGCTGAATGTTGCCAATGACTTGTTCAGCAGGGTGATCCCTTAACCATTGTGGATTTTGGTTAGATTGATTCTCAGGGACCTCATCTTCAGTAGCATCTGCTGTATCTTCAACAGGGGGTTCAGCAGATCCTTGAAATGCTTCAGTTGTTGCATCAGTAGTTTCACCAGCAGAATGTTCAGCAAGGGCAGTATGAGAAACTTTTAAGTCATTAACCCTTTCCAAGACTTCAACACAATCTGGATCAGTGACTTGTAGATTCTCAGCAGGTTCACAAACTTCATCATTCATTCCAGTGAACTTAGGTTCATCAAACACAACATGGATAGTTTCTTCATGTTTCAGTGACCTCTTGTTCAGTACCCTGAATGCCTTGCTGACTGAAGAATATCCCAAGAAAATTCCTTCATCTGATTTAGGTTGGAATGTCTTTAAATGCTCCTTATGATTCAAGATAAAACATTTACTTCCAAATGGATGGAAATAAGATATATTTGGTTTTCTTCCATTCCAAATCTCATAAGGTGTCTTCAGCAGCTTCTTGTTCACTGAGGTTCTGTTTTGTGTATAGCATGCTGTATTAACTGCTTCAGCCCAATACCTCTCAGGTAGTAAAGCTTCACCAATCATTGTCCTTCCTGCTTCTTTCAATATCCTGTTTCTTCTTTCAGCAACCCCATTTTGCTGAGGTGTGCCAGCAGCAGCAAGTTGATGCAGTACACCATTCTGTTCACAGTATTCTCTTATAACTTTATTGAGAAACTTAGTACCCTTGTCTGATCTTATTTTTACTACTGTCAAACTTTTCTAATTTTGTAATCTCTTCAAAATATCAGGCATCATCTTGAGTGTTTCACTTTTCTTATTCATAAAAACACCCAAGTGTACCTTGAATAATCATCCACAACAACTAAAGTGTACTTCTTTCCAGTTATACTAGGTGGAGTGACAGGTCCAAATATATCCATGTGCATTAGCTCCAGCACTCTCTTAGTTGATAGTTTTGTTTTTGACTTGAAGCTTGATTTTATTTGTTTACCTTGCTGACAGGCATCACAAATAGCATCCTTCATGAATGTAATCTCAGGCAAGCCAATTACCATTTTCTTCTTTACTAGTTGATTGATATCATCAAAATTTAGATGATTCAACTTCTTGTGCCATAACCAATTGAGTTCTGATTTAGTATGCACAATCAGGCAGGTTTTTGGAACTGCAGTAGACCAATCCACAACATACATGTTTTGTTGTCTTCTACCAGCCAATACAACTTGATCACCTTTTTCACTAATGACAATACAGTTGTTTTTGTCAAAAGTGACCTTGTATCCCATGTCAAAGAATTGACCAGTGCTCAGCAAGTTGTAGTCCAGTCCTTCCACATAAGCAACATTCTTGATGGTTAGTCCATTCCTCACAAGTGTTCCATAGCCTCTTGTATAACCAGGTGTATTTTTGTTGCGAAAATTCACCCTTGGACCATCCTTTGCTATATAGTTTGTCAAACAGTGCTTATTCTTTGTCATATGTCTGGAACATCCACTGTCAAAGTACCAGACACCCTACAAAACAAAATCAATGCATTGTAGGTACCCAAATCTGTTTGGGTCCATGATGGTCAGTGGTAAGCATGACCCCTGGTAAATTTCCATAAGGTCTTCTTTTAAAGGTGTCATACTTAGGTTCATACATGTATTCCACACATCCATAAGTTCTAACATTTGGTTGTGTAGGATTCACATATGTTTTCTGGCTTTTTGGTATACATTGCTGTTTGAAGTGATTTTTCTTGTTAGAAGCAACAGCATAACCATAGGTTTGCTGTCTGTTAGGGACAGCCCTGTAATATGGAGTCTGCTGAGATCTTATATAAGTCCTCTGCTAAGTCCTTTGCTGATTCCATTGCCTAGGTTTTACCCTAGCAGTATGATTGTGCATGTTGATTCTATCAATAGGGGCAGGAATATTCCAATCATTATCAGCAGGGAACAGTCTACCTTTCCCCTGAGATAAGTATCCCTTGAATGATTAACATTTTTGGGTTTAGGATTCTTATCCTTGGAATATTTCTGTTTGTTACCCTTCTGTGGTCCAGCAGACTTGGTAGCAGGTCTGCTATCAGTAGGCCTATAAGGCACAGCAGTCCTATTTTTGGATTTGTTCCTTTTATTAGGAGTTGTTGACTTCCTTGACTTCTGATTTTGCTTCTTTGAAGCATTCTCAGCAGGTTTTATTGCCTCAGCAACCTTACTGGGAGTTGGATCTTGTGCAGGTACAAACTTAGGACCAATTCTGGCACTAGGTTCAGTAACCTTACTGTATCCACTCTTTTTGGATTGTTGAGTTCCAAATCTAAGCCCTGTTCTATCACCATAAGGCTTTCCAGATTTGTATGCAGTAGAGGAACAAGATGGATCAGCAGATTCAGAGGCTACTGAATGTTCAGCAGGCTTATATTTATTCTGTCCAATATCTTTTTCCTTACCTTTGAGAACCCTTAATTCAACATTCAATCTTTCAACTTCTACTTGAAGAGCTTCTTTTTCAGCCTTCATAATCTCATAACCATATTGTATTTTCCTCAGTTGATTGAGGATGGCATCCAAAGTTTCTTCATTGTAAGAGTTTCTAGGATTTGAACCACAAGTTGATTCACAATCACTTTCAGCAGGAGTGTTAATAGATACAGTATTGTATACCTCCTCTGTTTCATCTATATTGGCCATTAATGCATAGTCTTCCATATCATCAACCAATGTTGTGTCATCTGATTCATTTCCCTTTTCAGATTCCACTTTCTGGTTCCTTTTTCTGCTTTAATTCAGGACAGTCAGGTCTGAAGTGTCCTAGTTTCTTGCAATTGAAACACAAGAAATCATTGTCTTTCTTTGTTTCTTCCTTTTTCTTTTTAGTGAATTACTTTGTGAAATTCCTAGGTGAGCTTTTACCACCTTTCATCATCCTGATCTTCTTGCTCAGCAATGCTATTTGCTCTTGCATTTCTTCTAGTAATTCATCTTGAGCTTCTGATCCTTCTTCTTGATGTGAAGCAGCCAGTGCTGTGGTTTTTGGCTCTTCCTTTTCAGGTGTAGGTGACAACTTCTTTTTGAATTCATATGCCTTGAGATCTAAGAATAACTTGAATGTATCCTCTTCATGCAGTCTTCTCATTTCTTCTATGGTTGTCACCTTCATCTTCCATTCATCTGTAGCAGGTAAACCTTCCAAGATTTTCATGTTGATTTCTTCTTTTGAGTAATTAACACACAGCAGGGTGAGTTCATCCAGAATTGCATTGAACCTAGATTCTATTTGTTCAATGGTTTCACTGGGTTTCATTTCAAACTTTTGGAACTTCTTCTTTGCCACACTGATTTTATTCTTCTTTATTTCATCAGTGCCTTCACAGATCAACTGTAGTTTGTCCCAAAGTTCTTTTGCTGTTTTACAATCTTTCACTTTCATGTACATGTTGTTATCCAGAAATCTGTAGATAATATCAATAGCAATGTTGTTCAGATATGCTCTCTTTCTATCTTCAGCAGTCCATTCCTATTTAGGCTTTGGAATGTACTGTATCTCTTCACCCACTGTTACTGACTTTGTAATCTCCAGTGGTCCATCTGTGAGCACATCCATCATTTCATCATGAGTTGCAGCAAGGTAAGCCTGCATACGACGTTTATATTCATCAAAACGATCTGCAGAACACATCAACATTGTTCTAGCATACTGGTTGTTATCCATGATGCAAGTCTTTGAAAATCAGTGATTTGAAAGAGTTTTCAAAGTATTTTCACAAGCACAACAAGTAGGATTTCTTCAAAACAGAAGCACAGCTCCGATACCAATTGTTGGTCCCTTGAAAAGGTTTTGGTTAAGTTTAGAGGGGGGTGAATAAACGTAACACTTAAAACTTTTTGGAGTTAACAAACTCAGGAACTTCAGCAGTCTGCTGATACCTCAGGAGTCTGCTGATGCCTCAGTAGCCTGCTGATAAATAGTAGTCTACTGATGGTTGAGTTTATTGAATTTGTGCAGCGGATTTATATCAAAAATTAAGCCTTATTACTTGTCGTTAAATATGATACAAAGTATTAGATACTCAGTAGTGTATGTGTGTGAGTTCAGTTGCTAGATTCAGTAGGTTGATGTGTATAATAAACTAAATGCAGAATGTAAATGCAGAAAGTAAGTAGGCAGATTTTATAGTGGTTCTAGGTGGTGTAATCCGGTCAGTCCACTCTTCGCCTGTGATGTTGGAGGTAATTCACTAGAGATCTTTGATGTATCTTTTACAAAGATTCTTAAGATTGCTTGTCCTTCACCAATGACAATGGCTTCACAAACTGAAAACTAGGAACAGGTAGGATTGCTGCTCCAAAGTCTTCCACTGGTCCTTGAAGGGTAGGATTGCCTCTTCACCAGCTCCACCACAAACAACAGTCTTTAACACCCAACAGATGCTTCATTGTCTTCAGCAGGTTCTTTATAAAGTAAAGAATGAATCAAGTAAATGATTCAGTTGCAGCAACTTGATTAGGATGATATAATCAGTAGCTTGTAGACTTCAAATGTGTAAACTTGATGTAGCTTGAATACAGAATACACTTGAGGATTTTCTCTGGATCAGTAAGGTTAAGCTCAGTAAGTTCAGCAGGGTGCTTTTTCAGCTCAGAATTATCTCTTATATTTTTCTCTTAAAATTCATCAATCATCATCTTTTTCTGAGTTGAAAGTCCTCTATTTATAGGTAGGATGGCATGTGACTTGTATTTGAAATTCAAATGTAGCCGTTCCCTGTTTTGTCCTATTTGACATGCTTTATGTCACTATTCATAGGACTGACAGTGTCAGATTCCTTTTTGACAGTGCAGTCTGTCCACCCTTTGACTTATAACCATTGGATAAAGTCTTGAATCATCCCAACGTCCTTTTAATCTCAGCCCTTGATTTGTTTGATAAATCAGAGGTAGTTGGCTGTCCTTATCCATGAAATCTTCCAATGTAATCTTGAATTAACCGAGGTATATTATCAGCAGGTTCATCAGTCTGCTGTAATACCTATCAGTCTGCTGAACATCAATTTGCTGTGTAACAAATTCAATGCAGCTGATTTCTTTTATCTAACTTTTATTTGTGAAGTTAGATTACACATTTTTAATTATAACTAAGTTCCAAACATCATCCAACTTATGGAACATAGACCTTCTACACAAGGTATATGTAATCAGTTTAGGTCATCACAAACTTGCCTAAATTCTGATTGCATATCATTTACTTTAATCACTAATTTTGATCCCTTAGCCTTCATTAACTGAGTTTGAGCCCTCAGCCTTCAGTCTTCAGCAGGTTACAGAACAGTCTACTGACCTAACTACCCTACTGACCTAGACTAGTCTGCTGAAACAAGTCAGCTGACCTTTACAGTGCTTGTTTGATCAAACCTATACAAAGATCAAACTCTAATAAACTTATACATTTGATCTAGACATCTTTTTGCCTTTGCACTATAACAGTTAGTCTGGCACTTATCATCAAAACATAAAAATAAGTCCAACACCTTCACCACACCCGAGCCCCACTCCACCCCCTCATACTGCAACCCCTACACCACGATCTCAGCAGGGCTTGTCACAGCGACCTCATCAGGAGCAACGCCCACATTGGCATGTGGGAAATTCGGTTCAGTTTTCATAGATAAGTGATGTTCCAGCGGGTTTAGTACCGCCACCAGTGAGCTACCCTCCACCGAGGTATAACTACATCTATGGAGAACCAGGGGAAGCACCTATACGACTCACTGTAGTGGGAGACATTCCACCAGTCTACGTACCCTCAGCAACTAGCATTTATCCACCTCCAGTGAGTGTTTACCCTCCACCGGTGAGCCACCCCACGCCACCAGTTTTCCATCATCAGCAACATCAGACCCTCTACCCTCCTCCAGTGGGTCATACTCCTCGACCTACTGTACCATCTTCACCCCGTTTTGACCATCATCAAGGCTTTGGTTACCCACCCTATGGTTTCCACCAACACCAGTACCAACAACAAGAGATACCTTTTGGATACCCTCCAGTTTATCCGCAAGCCCCACCAGTTAGGCCGGTTTTTGAGCAAGCACCACCGGTTGATTGGTATACGAGATTAAGGAGGAACAAAGTTCAAGACTTCTTTGGGATGTCGAGCATTCGAAGGCCGAAGAGTGGATAAGGAGTTTTGAGAAGGCATGTAGGAACATACATGTCCCTGAGACTGAGATGGCATAGTTAGCGGTTAGTTTCCTTTTGGGTACAGCTGAAGCATGGATAGATGCTATACAGAGCAGTAATGGTGAAGTGACGGATTGGAAAAGATTTAAGGCAATGTTCTATAATGAGTATTTCCCAGCAACAGTGCAGACAGACATGGCAAGTCAATTGCTAAAGCATAAGCAAGGTAATTACATGACAGTATCACACTACACCAACAAGTTTAACGAGTTGGGAAGATTCTACCCTGAGTTGATGAAGGTAGAAGAGAGGAAGATGGCCCTATACAAGGAAGGGTTATCGTATCAGATACAGTCTGGCATGTTGGGTTTCACAGCCAAGAACATGGCTGAGTTGTTGAATAAGGCCTTAGAGGTTGAGACATTCAGGAAGAAGGCCACCGTTGTTATCGGGAGCACGAGGAATTTTGGAACAAGCCAGGGCAATAGCCGGGGAGCACCCCAACAAAATTTCAAGAAGGCAACGGCCCATGCACCGAGTAAACCACCAACCGGAGCACCTTTATGCTCTAAGTGCAACAGGAATCACTCAGGTGAGTGTAAGCTAATACATGAGGCTGCTACTACTATGGAGATTTAGGACATTTTGGCAAGATGTGTCCCACGAAGGGGAGTTCGAATATTCCGAAGCAAGGAAGTGGGAAAGGCGGCCCAAGTCGCCCAGTTCGAGTCTTTGCAGTGGATGCTGAGATAGCAGAACCAGACGATAACGTTATATCAGGTACCTTTATTGTTTATTGTAATTTGTTTGAGTAATTTTTTGGCACAATTTAAATCATGTTGTAATGTATTTAAATAAATGAATTCACATCCTAGGTACAATAATATTAGACAACTTAGCAGTTACGGCATTGTTTGATACGGGAGCGTCTAATACTTTTGTGTCGACTAAGGTAGCTAAGAAGCTTAACCTACCAATGGAACCTTTAAGAAACACTTCGGAGATAACGACACCTTTAGGGAAAGTGACTAAGGTAGCCAAGTTGATGCCTCACGTAGATGTTCGCATGGGAACGTATCGTTGCAAGAGTGACTTTACGGTTTTGGACTTTTCAGATTTTGACATGATTCTTGGAATAGATTGGCTATCCGAGAATTTTGTCCATTTGGATTGCAGAGAAAAGAGAGTGACCTTTATGATACCAGGAAAATCAGATAAGACTTATCAGGGGAATTTTTATAAGCCCAGTAAGAAGCGTCACCCTATAATTTCAGCGGTTAAGGCTATAAGAGCTTGTCGAAAAGGTTGTGAAGGCTACTTGTTGTACGCAGTAGATGTGGAACAAGTGAAGCCTAAGTTAGAGGAAACCCATGTAGTCAAGGAGTATCCAGAAGTGTTTCCAGAAGAGTTACCAGGAAAGATGCCGGATAGGGAGATCGAATTTGAGATTAAGTTGGTACCCGGAGCGGCACCAGTTGCTAAGGCACCCTATAGGATGGCACCGGCTGAATTGAAGGAGTTGAAAGCACAGCTTAAGGATATGCTCGAGAGGAATACAATTTAGCCTAGTACCTCGCCTTGGGGAGCCCCAGTGTTGTTTGTTAAGAAGAAAGATGGTAGCATGCGGATGTGCATAGACTACAGAGCGCTGAATAAGCTTACCATCAAGAATAAATACCATTTGCCGAGGATTGATTATTTGTTTAACCAGTTGCAAGGCAAGAGAGTATTTTCTAAGATTGATCTTAGATCAGTGTTAAGGGTGAAAGTCTATGTTTTATTATGATATATTTTATGGTATTTTCCTCTTAATTGGATTAATTGCATAATAAATGGCCCTTATATGGAAATATTGAGCATACTTATTATGATATATTTTATGGTATTTTCCCTCTTAATTGGATTAATTGCATAATAAATGGCCCTTATATGGAAATATTGAGCATACTAGGTTTTTAAGGACTTAATCGCAATATTGAATAAATTATGTGTTTTCATCGTGAATTATAATTAATTGGACTTTATTACAGTTTGCGATGTTTTCCATGTGTTATAGGTATGTTCATTGTGCTCAAATGATGATCAAAAGGGTTAAAATTCGAGCTATAAAGATTTAAGAAGAGATAATGATCAAATGGAGTGGACATGAAAAGAGATAGAGATGATTTAATCAAGTTTTATTCCAGCTAAACTGGCGTCCAAGTCCCGTCCAGGAGTGGACGGGCGTCGACAATCCAAACGGGCGTCCAGAGGAAGAATTCAATATTGAGGCATCATGAACTTACTGAACGAACGTCCGGAAGAAGCAGACGAGCGTCCAAGGTGCAAAAAGAAGATCGAGAGTTTGGACGCTATCCAGACTAACGTCTACATTGGAGTTCAAAACACTTGGACGAGCGTCCACTTAACTGGACGAGCGTCCGGATTGCCGACTTAGTGAAACCGCCTCAAATCTCTATAAATACTTGCCTATTTTCACACATTGAGATACCAATTTGACAATTCTCGAACCCTAAACCCTAGGGGCGGCTATAGGCGGCGTTTTTACTCAGTTTTTTCCCAGTTTTATGTCCTTAAATTCCTAGATAAAATTAGTTTAGTTTATGCAATTTATTTCAACAATTCAAGCTATTCAAGGATGCTAAGAGGCTAGGCTCCAATCAAACGAGCATTGTGAAGCCATCCAACTTTCATTGATTTTGATTCTTCGACTATATTGTAAGTTTTAATCAAGTTGTTTCCTTTATCATGTCTTATGATGATTAATTGCATTTATATCGAAAGATGTGCATGTATGATGTTTTATATTTGATGAAAGTCTTTATAAACATTAGATCACCATGATTTAGGAATGGATCTTTAATCTATGTCAAACGAAAGTTGATAGGTTGAAAATCTAGGTTAAAACGTTAAAGTTTACATCTTTGTTTATGTTATGACGCGTTAATTTCCGTAAATCGAAAGATAGAAATTAATAGGCGAATCATCTACGAAAGTAGGATTCATACCTTTGATAAGATGAACCACAACTTGGCAGAAACTGCAATATAATCAGGATGAGAGATTAGTGTTTGTTGGATAGGTGGATCAATACTCGTTTGCCCATATTAAACTTGATTTAACCCTTGAGACTTGAACTGTTTAGTTAGTTTATTTTCTATTGCACTTTTAGAGTAATTTGTTCGCAACCAAACCTCCCTAGCTTTGGATTCGTCCTCTGTCTAGTTTATATTCAGCATATGTGTTCAGTTTAGTTTTTTTTAATCGCTGTTTAGTTTAGTTTTCCGTGACATAGCTTAGTTAAACAAAAACTAGGAACCACAATCGTTTAGTTCCCCGTAAGATCGACCCGGCATTAACCACTAGTACTACGATCCTTATACTTGGGGTTAACCGGATTATAAATTTATTACTTGTTTGTTTTGCATAGATAAAATCCGTAGACAAGTTTTCGGCGCCGTTGCCGGGGATCTGGACGGTTGCCTAGTTTTTGTTCTAGTTATTTTTTTGCTTTCAATTCCTGTTTTTAGGTTAGATATTTTCAATTTCTGTTTGTGGTTAGTAGTTTAGTTGTTTTTGTTCAATTGTCTGTCGTTTTAATTGTGTTTTTGTTAGTAGTTAATATAAAATCTTTGCTCCTAATTTATCCTCTGTTTTCTGTTTACCACGCTCTGTTTTTCCTATTCGTTTCTACCCAGTTGGACGAGCGTCCGTTTTACCAGACGCCCGTCCAGTTCTTGCTTCAGTCGGACGAGCGTTTAGTTTACTGGACGCCCGTCCTCTAAAAATTCCTCAATCCTGAATCAGATTCTGACCTACAGACGAGCGTTCATACTTCTGGACGCCCGTCCATCCTGAAAACTTGTCAGACGCTCGTCCATAATTTTGGACGTCCGTCCGTTCCTCTTTTCCTTCTATCAACTTCTTCTTTTCTTTTCTTTTCCCTAGGTTTTGATCTTAGATTAGATTATAAGTCTTTAGTTTAAGTCGTTAGTTTCTTAGTTTATAGTTCTCTTTCTCTCCTTCTTTCTTTCTTGCTCAACAACTTGATCTTGGATCTCGGTGTATGCAAACTCGTAGTCAGAAGGGACCACTAATCTACTCCCCTGACCCCGAGCGGACCATAGTCCGACCCAATAGGCGGAAACTTCGGTTCGACGAAGGAAACGCTCTAGATCAAGAATTTGAGCATTATCTTTCAGGAGAAATCGAAAGAATAGTAATAATGGCAGCGGAAGAAAGACGGACGTTGGCCGACTATGCCATGCCTGGCACAGTCACCATCAACCCCGCGATTGTTATGCCAGCCATTACTGCTCCAACTTTCGAGCTAAAGCCAGGACTTATTCAGATGATGCAGCATGCATCGATTTTTCACGGCTATCAATCTGAGAACCCCCACACTCACCTACACACATTTCTACACATATGCGGTACTACCCGTATCCAAGGTGTAAGTGAGGACGCAATCAAGCTCAAACTTTTCCCATTTTCCTTGCGGGGGGAAGCACTAGAGTGGTATCACTCTCTTCCCTCGGAATCCATTACGACCTGGGCCGGACTTGAAAGAGAATTTTTGAGTCAATATTTCCCTCCATCAAAGACGGCCCAGTATTTGAATGAAATCTTCACGTTCCGTCAGCAGGAAAATGAGTCTTTCTTTGATTGCTGGAAAAGGTTCAAGTCCCTCCTCCGAAAATGTCCCCACCATGGCTTGCCGATGCAAAGGCAAGTCAATACATTCTTTAGCGGATTGACCGAGCTCACTAAGGGCATGGTCAATAGTTCATCTGGCGGGGCATTTTTGAAGAAGACTCCAGACGAAGGATGGGCATTGTTCGAAGACATTGCCAAATATAACTATGCTCCGTCCTATCAAGCTATTCAGGCACCTCCTCCTCCTCCCAAGGTCGAGGAAGTGACTATGCAGAATATGATTGCCATGTTGCAAAAGCAAATGGCTAACTCTCAACTGACAACATCCCAAACTGTTCTTAATCCGAGTAATCAGACTCTTTCGTTTCCACAGAACTCTCAGGTCCTGTATTGCGAAAATTGCTGTCAACCTGGCCACGTGTTCAGCCAGTGTCAATTTCAATCCCCCTCTGCTCATCAAGTCAACGCTGTTCATAATAATGGACAGTATAATCCAATCACATGCCAAGTATGTGATGATCCGGGGCACACTGCTCGTTTCTGTCCCATGATTGGACAAAATGCGGAAGTGAATGCTTTTTCTGGCCAGTCTAATCCTATGTTCAATAACCAATTCTCTGGCCAGAATAATGCTCAAAATCAGGGCTTCGGCCAGAATCCGAGTTTCAATCAGAATCCAAACTCGAGCTTCAATTCTAATCCGAACTTCAATAGAAACCCTGGTTTTGGTTCGAACCAAAACTCTAATTTTTCCAATCAAACACAAAGGTTTAATCAGAATTGGCCCTCCACTTCCAATTCCAATTATCAGAATCGGCCCAGCCAGCCACAAAATCAAAATTTTTCCAACCCTCAAGGCCCCTCGAATTCCAATGACCTCAAGGCTGAATGGAACTCATTCAAAGAGGAGCAAAACAAGAACATTCAGCTCCTGATGAGTACCAATAAGAACCTTGAAAGACAGATAGGGCAACTGGCTGAGCAGTTAGCATCAAGACCCCCGGGGCATTTGCCCAGTTTTACCGAGAAAAATCCTAAGGGCGGTCATGTTGCTCAGGCCGATTTAAGCAGCAGCCAATGTATTGACCTCGTACCAACAATGCATTATGGACAAGAGGAGGCCAGTACAATGAGTTTAAGAAGCGGTACACAACTGAGTGGTCCCCCTGGCTTTCAGGGAAACCACTAGCCCCTCCTGCCATTGATAAGGCAGGAGGGGAAGTTGAGCACCCATCATCCCCTTGGCTGCAAGCAAGTAATCAGGTGGCTGTTCCCCTGAGAAGTGAACAAGTTGGAAATCCTCAAGTGGCTGATCCCTTGAGGAATGAAAAAGGAAAAGAAAGTCAGGTGGCTGATCCCCTGACTACGAAAGCTTCTGAAAAGACGGTTCGGTGGAAGGATTTGGAAGACAAAGCTGTCAGCACATCCTCAAAGAGAGTCTTTTCCGAGAGTGATCTGAAGAAGCTTCCGTTTCCACCGAGGAAGAGCAACATTCCATTGGTTGAACACAAAAAGTACGAGAAGGTGCTAAACCTTCTGAAAAATACTCAGGTAAATCTGCCATTATCCGAGGTCTTGGTCGAGATGCCTAAGTATATAAAGTTCATCAAGGATGTTGTATCTTCCAAGAAAAAGTTAGCAGGAATGGATCAAGCAGTTGGTAAGGAGTGTTCTCTGGTCAATCATGAAAGCTTACCAATCAAGAGAAGCGACCCAGGAAAATTTGTGCTCACATTGCAGATGGGAGGCCTAGTCTTCCCAAATTCCTTATGTGACCTGGGTGCATCTATCAGCTTGATGCCATTGTCTGTGTGCAAGCAGCTGGGTTTACAAAGTCTTCTAGAACCCACGACCATGAATTTGCAGTTCGCTGATAGATCTTCTAAGAAAGCTTCAGGAATCCTAAAGGACGTATTAGTTCAAATAGATAGGTTTACCTTTCCAGTTGACTGGTACGTCTTAGATATTGAGAAAAGTGAAAATGTCCCTTTGATTCTTGGAAGACCTTTCCTATCTACGGCTAGAGCCCTCATCGATTGTGATGGAGGGCATGTGACCATTCGAGTTGGTGACCAGGAGGTGAGTTATAGTGTTTCCAAATCTATCAATGTACCTTCTGGATCTCCAACCGGCTTTTCAATTGAGGAGACTTCTGATGATTTCGATGAATTCATGGATAAGCAAGTCATAACTGTAGAAACAGAATATGAGCGACTAATTGATAATCTGAATAATCATGGTGTGGTCAATCTAGATCAGTTAGCAGCTGAATTTGAGGATGAGCTAAGAGAAGAAGCCTTGGCAGTAGGACCACTAAGTAAGCTCAGCGATGTTGAGTTGAAGAGTGGCGATCTTAAATCAAGTCTAGAGGATCCTCCCGTAGATTTGGTACTGAAGCCGTTGCCTAAACATCTTAAGTATGTGTTTTTAAGAGAAGGTGACAAGCTTCCTTTGATCATCTCTGCCAAGCTATCTCATATAGAAGAGCTTAAATTGTTAAACGTCTTGCGCAAAAATGAAAAAGCCTTTGGATGGCAGGTGGGAGATATCCGAGGGATATCCCCCGACATCTGTATGCACAAAATCAAGACTGAGGAGGGTGCAAAATGAGTTAGACAGCCTCAGAGAAGACTCAACCCTCACATGCAAGAGGTAGTCAAGAAGGAGATCATTAAACTTCTAGATATGGGTATCATTTACGCCATTGCTGACAGTGAATGGGTTTCCCCGACTCAAGTAGTTCCTAAAAAAGGTGGAACTACGATTGAGAAAAATGAGAAGGGAGAGGAGATAGCATTGAGGCTCGTTACAGGCTATAGGGTCTGTATTGACTATAGAAAACTCAATGAGGTCACACTGAAAGATCATTTTCCCCTTCCATTCATTGACCAGATGCTTGAGCGTCTGGCGGGGCACGCATTTTACTGCTTCCTGGATGGATATTCAGGATACTTCCAGATACCCATCGATCCGGTTGACCAAGAGAAGACCACTTTCACTTGCCCTTACGGGACATTCGCCTACAGGCGGATGCCATTTGGTCTCTGTAATGCCCCGGCCACCTTTCAAAGGTGTATGATGGCAATCTTTGATGGGCTAGTTGAAAAGTTCATGGAGATTTTTATGGATGATTTCTCGGTCTTTGGTCGATCCTTCGATGATTGCCTCGGTAATCTTGATCAGGTGTTGTCTAGATGTGTGGAAAAGGACTTAGTGCTCAATTGGGAAAAATGCCATTTCATGGTAGATGAAGGCATAGTTCTTGGGCACAAAGTGTCCGCCAAAGGTATAGAAGTAGATAGGGCCAAGGTTGAAGCAATTGAGAAGATGAGTTATCCTAAGAATGTTCGGGAGGTCCGAGGTTTTCTCGGACATGTCGGCTTCTATAGGAGGTTCATCCAGGACTTTTCAAAGATCGCCAAGCCCCTGTCTACCTTACTAAAGAAAGACGTTGAATTCGATTTTGATGATAGCTGCAAGCACGCGTTTGAGGAGCTCAAAAATCGTCTGATCTCTGCTCCAATTCTTATTTCACCCGACTGGAACTTACCCTTTGAGCTTATGTGCGATGCATCCAACTATGCTGTTGGTGCAGTCTTAGGTCAAAAGCTTAATGGAAAGTTCCAGCCTATCTATTATGCCAGTCACACACTGAATCCTTCTCAAGTTAACTACACAACCACTGAAAAGGAATTATTAGCCGTAGTCTTTGCTATGGATAAGTTTCGTAGTTACTTGCTAGGTGCTCAAGTGATTGTGTGGACTGATCACGCTGCTTTGCGTTATCTCATGACCAAAAAGGAAGCTAAACCGCGCTTACTGCGTTGGATACTGACCCTCCAATAATTTGACGTTCAAATCAAAGATAAGAAGGGCAGTGAGAACGTAGTGGCGGATCATGTTTCTAGGGTGATAAGTGAGGAAAAGGGTGATCCTGAAGATATAGATCTTTACTTTCCTCTAGAAAACATCATGTTGATCGATGGCCGCTCTCCTGATGTTCCATGGTATTCGTCCATTGTGAATTACCTTCATGCCCGTTACCTTGACCCCGAAATGTCTTATCAAGAGAAGAAGAAGTTCTTCTCTGATATGAAATATTTCGTTTGGGATGAACCTTATCTGTTCAAGATCTGCAAAGATGGTTTGCTTAGGAGATGCGTTCCTGAATCTGAGCAACAAGAGATTATCGAGCAATGCCATAGTGGGCCCACAGGTGGTCACTTTGGTCCTTGGAAAACGGTTGCGAAGATCTTCCAGTCCGGTTTCTATTGGCCTACGATCTTTAAGGATACAAAAGCCTTCTGTAAAGCTTGCGATAGGTGTCAAAGAACCGGAACTCTGACAAGTCGTTTCGACATGCCTTTGAAGCCCATCTTAGAGTGCGAAGTCTTTGATGTATGGGGCATCGATTTTATGGGACCCTTCCCATCATCGTGTGGCAACAAATACATCTTAGTCTGCGTTGACTATGTTTCGAAATGGGTGGAGGCAGTGGCCACTCCTCACAATGATCATAAAATGGTCATGAAATTTCTGAAGTAGAACATCTTTGTGAGATTTGGATGTCCTCGAGCCTTGATCAGTGATGAAGGAACACATTTCTGCAACCGACCTCTAGAGAAAGTTCTTGAAAAGTATGGTGTTCGCCATAAGACCGGCACACCATACCATCCGATGACTAGCGGTCAAGTTGAGCGAAGCAACCAAAGCATCAAGCAAATCCTGGAAAAGACAGTGAACAGTCATAGAAAGGACTGGAGTTTGAAATTGGATGATGCACTATGGGCGTATAGGACTGCTTATAAAACCCCTATGGGTACGTCTCCATATCAGATGGTTTACGGCAAGCCATGTCATCTGCCAGTTGAGTTAGAGCATAGGGCTTATTGGGCGACGAAGTTTCTTAACTTTGATTCCCAAACTTGTGGAAAACATCGACTGCAGCAGCTGCATGAGTTAGACGAGTTCCGACTCCAGGCTTACGAAAGCACCAGGATAAGCAAGGATAAGATGAAACTCCTCCATGACGCAAAAATTAAGAAAAGAGAATTTCAAGTAGGGGAACAAGTTCTTCTTTATAATTCCAGATTACATTTGTTTTCTGGAAAGCTAAGGACACGATGGTCCGGCCCCTTTACCATTCTCAAAATCATTCCTGGAGGCGTTCTAGAACTACCCGGTTATAAAGATCAGCCGTTTCGAGTTAATGGTCAGAGGTGCAAACACTACATTGGAGAACCTACAGGCAAGCCTTTGATTGTTAAATTTCTCGATATCCTTGGATGTGGTGTTACTAAAGTTGAGGACTCTGACGAGATTTCACCCAATCTGTTTTCTGAGGATAACGGTAGTGGTCTATCACAAGAAGTTCTAGCCGGTAGTTGGGATATGGAGGAATACGCAAGGGAGCAACAACTCAAACGTCAGCAGAGAAATCTACAAAGGAGAAAGTCGACCATGGGGAAGGTTCAACGTATCTGGAAAACTGTCAAAGCTTTGATCCCATGCGTTAAGTGTCGTTTCTGCAGCCACAGTCCTGATCAGAACTTTAACGAGGTAATGGCGGGCAGAAAAGTCAAATGGCCTGACCCAGGCTGAACTTTAATGGTGTCGAGCTAACGACATAAACCAAAAGCGCCACTAGGGGGCATCCTAGATATCCAATCTTGTTTTAGTTTTTCTTAGTTCTTTTTGCTTTAGTATGTTATTTTGGTTAGTTTTACTAAGCTTCTATGTTTCGATCTGTCAGTAGTTGCTTTCTAGATATGGATCTCTACGGAGTTTGCCCTGAGGAGTTCCCACTCATTAGTCGCATCCCGCTGATCACAGTAGATGATGGACCAGGAGGCACTATAGTTCTTCATGTTGATTTTGACATTAGCACTCGGGTTAAGACCATCACGTACGTTATCATTGTTCCACCGTGTTCGGGAGGCAGCGATTTCACGACTGAGGAGTTGCAGGAGGCCATAGGACGGCCTTACACGATCCTTAATGATCCTATGCTGACGGATTTGGCACTAGTGCTGCGGGCTGAGCATTTTAGAGGTGTTGAGGTAGCTGGTGAGGATTGGTGTTTGCAGGATGAGTACGACTTCCCTTCGGCTATCGACATGCTTCGACGTCTCATTCGCTTAGTGGATTGGGACGAGATCTACGCAGATTAGTGTTTCATTAGTTTGTTTTGCTTTCGTCGAGCCCCGACGTAAAACGGAAGCGCTTGGTGGGAGGCAACCCACTGTTTTATTTTTGTTTGTTTTATTTTCAAGTTCTTTAATGATTTTCCGTGTTGTACTTTTGAATTTTAAATTATCAGTAATAAAAGTTTCGCATTTAGTTGTTTTATATGATAATTTTTAGAAAAGGACAATTTTGCATTTTTCTTGACTGGACGCCCGTCTAGTGATACTGGACGCCAGTCCGGCCCTCGATTTTCCTGGACGCCCGTCCAAGTTATAGGACGCCCGTCTGGAAACAAGCTTTTCAATCCTGTATTCAACTTCTTGACCAGACGTTCGTCTAAAAATATGGACGCCCGTCCGGATAATTCCCTCCAATCCTGTATTCAAATCAAGCCTTTGGACGAGCGTCTGGTACGTTGGACGCCCGTCCAGTTCATCACATTTCCGATCAGACGCCCGTCCGCCGAGTTGGACGAGCGTCCACCGTCTGTCTATATATACCCCCCTCATGCCATGAACCCTCATTCCTTCGAATTTCAAACCGCAACACCCGACTTTTGCCTTCCTCTCAACCTAAATCCCTTGATTCAACACCAAATTGGGCGATTTCAAGTGCTATAGGACGCCCCTGACCCCCTCTCATCAATTTTCAAAGCCAACTTCCCCAACATTCCATATTTTTAGAGAATCGGCCACCTGTATAGTCCGACCTTGTTCAAGAAAAATCGAATTTTCGGGGTCAATTTGGGTTGTGTTGGACGTCTACAAAGCATTATCTTCATCTACTCACCATCTTTGGTAAGTTTGTAGCGACTTTTCTTGATTTCTTTCATGTTTTTGTGAGTTCGATCTTCGGGTCGGCTCATTTTCATGAAATTTGTCTCATTTGGTTGCTGTTTTCTTCCTGTTATGGTGTTGTGATGATGTGGTGATGATGGTTGTGGTGGATGGGTTGATATTGTTGAATTGAAATCCCGATTTGGATGTTAAACGGGTAACCTTTGTTGTGGGATTGTTTGATTTGGTCTTAATAGCTTCAAACATGGTTGATAAGGAAGTGGTTGCGAAGAAGAGGTTTTGTAAGGATGTGGCTAGGGAGAAAGGTAAAAAGCGTAAAGGGTTGGACCCTCCCATAGTTGATCCAAATAGAGGCGTAGTGATTCGAGAGCCATCCTCTAGGGCTTCACAGCGAGTTAGGACTGATTTGCGAGACGAGACTACTTCCGGATCCGAAACTAATGACGATGAACCCTTGATTAGGATGCCTAGGTTACCTCACGGTGCAGCATCTTCTAGGGCTGAACGTACGGTGGAGACAGCTTTCCCAGACGAGGCTGAGACCGAACCTAGGGCTGAACCACCTAGAAGAAATCCTAGACCGCAGTCCCTCTTCCTATGCCTCGTAGGTTCGTCAATCCGAAAGCACATGAGGTTTTCACCAAACATTACTTTGCGAGAAACATGTTGGTTGAGCGAGCGGTGTTGAAAACAAAAGTGGACCCCTCTTTTGTAAAAATGTTGAAAGATAGGGGATGGGATGAATTGATGAAGATCCCGACTACCCCAGTTAATGATTCGTTGGTTAGGGAGTTTTACGCTAATTTTTCGGAAACCAACTTAGACACGGGGGTGGTGATGGTTCGAGGTGTCAAGGTTCCCATTTCAACACAAGTCTTTAATGCGAAGTATGGTTTGGCGGCGTTTGACGGGTTGGATTATAAGGAGGAAATTAAGAGAAGGCAGGATTCGGGACACGATCCCTTGGAGGAATTGAGGTTGAAAGTTTGCCCCGATGTTGCTTGGACGCTCAGACCGGGTGGGGACCGTAAGGAGATTGTTACTACGGCGTGGTCTGAAGATTGGAGAGTCTATTGCCGTTTCATCCAGAGTCGTTTATTGCCGAAGAATAATTTGACACACTTTCACATAGGCGACCTTGGAATGTTGTATGCTTTGGTTTTCAAGTTAAATGTCAATGTTGGACAAGCATTATATGACGAGCTCGTGATTAGTCAGAAAAACTATAAGCGGAGCTTGATTGTCCCCCATTTGATTCATCAGATATGCATTGATGCCGGAGTGCCGGAGTATAAGCAGGATCACAGGCCTAAGAACCCGAGAGGAATTCAGAGAGAGAAAGCTCCGTCTACGGGTGAGTCTGAGGCGGCCCCACCTCCGGTACCTCCTGTCCCTACCATTCCTCCATCCATGCGGATGCGGCTCAGCATGGCCCACAGTTTTAGGCAGTGGATGCTCGATCAGCGAAACATGCAGAATAACATTGTCACTTTGCTTCAGTGTGTGCTTGAGGATAGACTGCCGCGGGATGAGCGGATTTATGCCCACAGCGTGGTGGATTATAGTTTCGATGACGACATTGAGCAGGCGATTGCAGCTGTGATTCGCGAGTCGTCTGACGATGAGGAGGATGAGCCCCCAGTAGACCCTGCTACTGCTTCTACTACGCAGCCTGAGCCTACACCGACGACGTCCACTGTTGCTGTACCTACTTCAGATCCTCCTCGTGTTGATGCCCCTGCTGGTGATTCTGCTGTTATTCCTCCGTCTGATGCTCCGATTCCGCCCGAGTGATCTTGAGATTTTTATGCATTTTCTGCTTGATGTATTTCTTCATTTTATCCGAATTCGATCTGGTTGTACGATGACTATTACTACTTTCCTTTTGATGCTTCTATGATTTCTGTACTTTCTATTTTTCTCGCTACTGTTGATTATCGTAGGCGTATGTTTTCTTAAATCATGTAAGCTGTCTAGCACCACGTACTTGGATGGCGATTTCGTTGGTATTATGATCATTTTTGGATGACGCTTGTTGTTATATCTCTTTCATTCATTCCTTTCACATTATTACGTTATTGTACCCTGTTTCCCCCCGACATTCTGTTGTTTTGTCGAGTAGTGCAGATCTAGTTTTTGTTGAGCTCTCGGTTGAGTTCGGTTTGGACGTTTTTCCGACGCTTTTGCGAGTGTTGTTTCTTTCATGCTCCGGCCTGACCAACATCTCGATTTTCTACGCGCATACAGCTAAGTTTCTTATCCTTTTACTTTCTGCACACCATGAGGACATGTTGCATTTTTAAGTGTGGGGGAGGGGATAGTTCGATTTGTACCTATGCGTACACGTTTGTTTAGTACGTTAGATTGTTGTTTTATGCGAATGAGCGTAATTTTTTAAAATTTTCCGACACTTTTGTTTTTGTTTTGTCCCGAGTAGGCAATTCAATTTGAAGTTCGTTGTTTTTATAGTCATCTATGCGATATTTCATGTACTTGATAAGTTAGTTGTTTCACCTGACACTACTTTTCACGAGCCATAGTGACGATGAGCTATTTTATAAAGCTGTACCCCGTTTTGGATTAGTAGTTTTTGATTTTCTTATAAGTCATGTGCTTAGTGCTACGTATATATCTTGAGATTTATGATAGTTTGTATTTAGATCCGAAGTATGAGATACTGTGAATATCTAGAGGTTTGAATGTGATAAGTAACACGTAACTAATGTCAAATGAGAAGTTGAAAAATTTAAAATGAATCTATGTGTGTGTCGGAAGCTAGTCGATGATTTGAGTGCGATAGGGTATACCACGTATATCCTATACCACTATGATGACAAAGAGCTCACGACAGTTAGGAAAAGCTGCCTTATGATTGGATTAAGGTAGGGGATTATCTCGAAATGTCCTATTCTGCTATGAGGGCAAAAGCTCACCCTAATGTGTGTTTAAAGTGAATGAATTCAATCAACTTAAGATATGTTGTGAAATGAATAAGGCTTAGTTTCCGTTAATCTTATCCCCAGTATAAACTGATAGATATGCTGTAGGGATTATCCTCTGAGTATTTTAGAAAGGCCCTAGATTCATTCGATCATCCTTTTCGGGATATGTCACGTTTGTAGGGTACATCTTATGAGTGTCATTTATTACTATTCTACGAGGGGGTATTAGCTAGTTTTGCTTTGAGTTATTCAAGTTTGGTTTTAGTGGAAGTTTTCTATGGCTATGCACTTACACGATGGTGAACACCTAAGTTATTGAATATATGTTATACTTGTTTAGATGCCTGTTTTCCTTTCTCGAGCCTAATTTTTCGTTTTGTTTTGCTCGGGACGAGCAAAAGCTAAGTGTGGGGGAGTTGTTAAGGGTGAAAGTCTATGTTTTATTATGATATATTTTATGGTATTTTCCCTCTTAATTGGATTAATTGCATAATAAATGGCCCTTATATGGAAATATTGAGCATACTAGGTTTTTAAGGACTTAATCGCAATATTGAATAAATTATGTGTTTTCATCATGAATTATAATTAATTGGACTTTATTACAGTTTGCGATGTTTTCCATGTGTTATAGGTATGTTCATTGTGCTCAAATGATGATCAAAAGGGTTAAAATTCTAGCTATAAAGATTTAAGAAGAGATAATGATCAAATGGAATGGACAGGAAAAGAGATAGAGATGATCTAATCAAGTTTTATTCCAGCTAAACTAGCGTCCAAGTCCCGTCCAGGGGTGGACGGGCGTCTGACAATCCAAACGGGCGTCTAGAGGAAGAATTCAATATTGAGGCATCATGAACTTACTGAACGAACGTCCAGAAGGAGCAGACGAGCGTCCAAGGTGCAAAAAGAAGATCAGAGAGTTTGGACGCTATCCAGACGAACGTCTACATTGGAGTTCAGAACACTTGGACGAGCGTCCACTTAATCGGACGAGCGTCCGGATTGCCGACTTAGTGAAACCGCCTCAAATCTCTATAAATACTTGCCTATTTTCACACATTGAGATACCAATTCTACAATTCTCGAACCCTAAACCCTAGGGGCGGCTATAGGCTGCGTTTTTACTCAGTTTTTTCCCAGTTTTATGTTCTTAAATTCCTAGATAAAATTAGTTTAGTTTATGCAATTTACTTCAACAATTCAAGCTATTCAAGGATGCTGAGAGGCTAGGCTTCAATCAAACGAGCATTGTGAAGCCATCCAACTTTCATTAATTTTGATTCTTCGGTTATATTGTAAGTTTTTAATCAAGTTGTTTCCTTTATCATGTCTTATGTTGATTAATTGCATTTATATCGAAAGATGTGCATGTATGATGTTTTATATTTGATGAAAGTCTTTATAAACATTAGATCACCATGATTTAGGAATGGATCTTTAATCTATGTCAAACGAAAGTTGATAGGTTGAAAATCTAGGTTAAAACGTTAAAGTTTACATCTTTGTTTATGTTATGACGCGTTAATTTCCGTAAATCGAAGGATAGAAATTAATAGGCGAATCATCTACGAAAGTAGGATTCATACCTTTGATAAGATGAACCACAACTTGGAAGAAACTGCAATATAATCAGGATGAGAGATTAGTGTTTGTTGGATAGGTGGATCAATACTCGTTTGCCCATATTAAACTTGATTTAACCCTTGAGACTTGAACTGTTTAGTTAGTTTATTTTCTATTGCACTTTTAGAGTAATTTGTTCGCAACCAAACCTCCCTAGCTTTGGATTCGTCCTCTGTCTAGTTTATATTCAGCATATGTGTTCAGTTTAGTTTTGTTTAATCGCTGTTTAGTTTAGTTTTCCGTGACATAGCTTAGTTAGACAAAAACTAGGAACCACAATCGTTTAGTTCCCTATAAGATCGACCCGGCATTAACCACTAGTACTACGATCCTTATACTTGGGGTTAACCGGATTATAAATTTATTACTTGTTTGTTTTGCATAGATAAAATCCGTAGACAATCAGGATACCACCAGTAGAAGATCAAGGTAGCAAATATACCAAAGACTGCTTTTAGTACGAGGTATGGACATTATGAGTTCATAGTTATGCCTTTTGGACTCACTAATGCTCCATCTGCATTGATGGATTTAATGCAGCGCGTTTTTATGCCATACTCGGATAAGTTTGTGATAGTGTTCATAGATGATATCCTAGTGTACTCTAAGGATGAGAAAGAACATGAAGGACACTTAAGGATAGTGTTGGATACTTTGAAGAAGAACCAGTTGTATGCTAAGTTCTCGAAGTGCAACTTTTGGTTGGATCAAGTGAGTTTCTTGGGTCATGTCATTTCTGGAGATGGCATTAAGGTTGATCCCGTGAAGATTGAAGCAGTTGAGAAGTGGTCCAGACCGACTACCATTTCAGAGGTTAGAAGTTTTCTGGATTTGGCTGGCTATTATAGGAAGTTTGTACAAGACTTCTCAAAGATAGCTACACCACTTACCCGGCTCACTCAAAAGAAAGTAAATTTCAAGTGGACCAGTGAGTGTGAAGAGGCTTTTCAAACATTGAAGACGAAGTTGACCACAGCCCCAGTTTTGGCAGTTCCGGAGATCTTTGATAATTATGACGTTTACACGGATGCTTCGGGACAAGGTTTGGGTTGTGTGTTGATGCAAGGAGGGAAGGTAATTCCTTATGCATCTAGACAGTTGAAGGTGCATGAGAAGAATTACCCAACCCACGACTTGGAGTTAGCAGCAGTTGTGTTAGCCTTGAAGATTTGGAGGCACTATTTGTATGGAGTTAAGGCCAGGATCTTCACCGATCACAAGAGCTTGAAGTATTTCTTTACCCAAGAGAATCTGAATATGAGACAAAGGAGATGGTTAGAGTTTGATAAGGATTATGACTTGGATATTCAGTACCATCCGGGTAAAGCAAATGTAGTAGCCTATGCTTTGAGTAGGAAACCAGTGTTTGCGGTTTCAAGTGTTGAAGTTATTGCAGAGAGGTTAGATGGGCTACAGATTCGGAGTTTTGATTAGATTGAAGACCGAAAGTTTATGGCACCGTTGTTAGAAAGGTCCGAGTTGATGGATGATATTCGGGAAAAGCAAGATGAAGACCCAGTTTTGGTTGACTTGAATCGAGTTGCAGGAGAAAAGCCTACAGTTGGATATGTGTTAGATAAGAATGGGAATCTTTGGTATCAGGATCGTTTGTGTGTGCCTAATGTGGGTGATTTAAGACGGAGAGTCATGGAAGAGGCACACAGGATTGCTTTTGCAGTTCATCCGGGAGCTACTAAAATGTACAGATACTTGAAGGAAAGGTTTTGGTGGCCCTCGATGAAACTGGAGATAGCCAAGTTCGTTGCGGAGTGTGATACTTGCCAGAAGGTTAAGGCAGAACATAGAAGACCGGGAGGGATGCTTAAGCCATTGGATATCCCGGAATGGAAGTGGGATAAGATCACTCTGGATTTTATCACCGGTTTACCTAAGACGAGAGGCGGTAGTGATGCGATTTGGGTGATCGTGGACCGATTGACCAAGTCCGCTCACTTTTTACCGTATAAGGTCGATATGCCCTTGAAGAAGATGACGACACTATACTTGGATAATATAGTGAAGTTACACGGAGTACCTATCTCGATAGTTTCGGATCGTGATTCGAGGTTCGTCAATCGGTTTTGGAAAAGTTTACAAGCAGCTTTCGGAACCAAGTTGGATTTGAGTACGACCTTTCATCCTCAGACAGATGGACAATCTGAGAGAACCATCCAAACACTAGAAGATATGCTGAGAGCTTGTGTTTTGGAAGTAGGCGGATCATGGGATGATTACCTACCGGTAGCGGAGTTTGCCTATAACAACAGTTATCATGCAAGTATAGGCATGCCACCGTTTGAAGCGTTGTATGGAAGAAGATGTAGAACGCCACTGTTTTGGGATGAAGTCGGGGAAAGACAAATCACCGGGCCGGAATTGGTTGAGCAAGCTAAGGAAAGGGTCCAGTTGGTCAAGAAGAATCTGAAGGCGGCTCAAGATAGACAGAAAAGTTGGGCGGATGTTAGAAGAAGGCCCTTAGAGTTTGAAGCTGGTGAAAGAGTTTACCTACGAGCTTCACCAATGAAAGGAGTGAAACGTTTTGGACAAAAGGGAAAGCTAAACCCTAGGTACGTTGGACCTTTTGAGATTTTGGAACGAGTTGGACCGTTGGCTTATAAGCTTAACTTACCGGAATCCATATCAAGAGTCCACAACATGTTTCACGTCTTGATGTTGAAGAAATGTTTGACCAAGACGGATGTTGAGACTACTGTTGATCCGGAGATTCTTCAAGACAATCTTTCGTATGATGAGGCACCGATCAGGATTTTGGACAGGAAGGAAAAGATGATTAAGAGACGGTTGATTCCTTTGGTTCTGGTGCAATGGAGCAATCATTCACCGGATGAAGCTACTTGGGAAGTTGAGGACGATATGATCAGCGAGTTCCCAGATTTTATGGACTTACCAGGTATGTTCTAAGTTTCGAGGACGAAACTCCTTTAATGGGGGAAGAATGTAATATTCCGATTTTCGGGAAAGGGCAGACATGTCATTTTGCAAAAACGAAATATTGGGTTCGGTTCCTTTTATTCGGAGTTTAATTATTTAGTTAAATATATGTAAAGTTTCGAAATATATGCATATATTTAAGGGGAAGAAAATCTGATTTAATAAGGGTGATTAAGGAAAATCGGTGAAATTAGGTAATTTTGGGATTTTCCCTATTTAAGGAAAAATCAACCTAATCAGCCCCATAATCTTTTAATCAGATTTTTCACCTCCAAAACTCACCTTCCGCGTGTGAGAGAGAGAGAGCAAGGTTAGGGCTGAGAGTTTTGTGCATCGATTGCTAAGTCAATTCTTGACGGTTTTCAGATCAGGGTCGAGCACCGGAATCGTTGTGAAGAAGGCAACATTTTGATTGCAGAAGTTGAAGCCTTGATAAGGTATGATTAAACCCTAGCTTTGTTCTTCTTCGAGTTTGGTGGATTCAAACTCATCAATTCGTAGTTTTTGTCGTTTAGAAGCGTGTGATTGAATCTAATCTAAGTTTGGATTTATCACACATGTTTTCCTGCAGAAAAGGATCAGTTTTGCTGATGTTTTCTGTGGTTTGAAGTTGGAATTAGCTGCTTAAAAGGTAAGAGGCTCTTCCTACGGTTCAATTAATGTTATTGTGGTTTAGATCAAGTTTTATGATGCGTAGATGCAAGAAAGTTATGCTCTTTCGTTGATCAAAGGATCATAGATGTTTAGATATGTTTTCTACAATTTACTGTGCTGAAAACGAGGTTAATTAGGTTAGAAACGATTCAGAAATCGAGTCGTGAAGATTTTAGCGTTTTGGGGAAAACCCAGTCGGACGGACGTCTGCACTAGGCAGACGAGCGTCTAAGACCCTAGCAACTCGGACGGGCGTCTGCATTAGGCAGACGGGCGTTTGAGGTCAGATTTTTGATTCAGGATGTAGCTGTTTTTGACGGACGGGCGTCTGAGGTTAGTGGACGGGCGTTTGGTTACGGACGGGCGTCCATAGGGTTTCAAACGGGCGTCTGACCTGTTTTACCTTGTTTAAACTATTTTAGCGTTTCAGCTTGGGTTTTGGCTTCATAATCGTGTTTTCACTGTTTTAAACCTTTAATCCTGATATGTTAACATTAATTAAAATATGAACAAGCTTCGATTGGACTTCTGATTCGTTCAGTTAAAACACCGAATGTACTCTTAAAGGGAGTTGAAGTTCGGATCCGTCGGAAGGACATGAAAGGGTTTGTGCTTTGATGAACTAGGGTTCATCAATGTCTGTGTAATTGATAGGATGTGATGTCTAGTTGTCTAAGTGAGGGAGTAGAGTTGATAAGGTGAGATATTATTCTGAAAACACTTAGGTGACTAGTTAATTCACATTAATAATTACATAAGTGTAGTAAAAGCTAAAACGTCATCTATTCTTGGTTAGGCACTGATTCAAATCGGCGATGTGATATGTTCATACAAAGGTGGACAATGCTACTGGCTCAAAAGGCTGAAGGGTAGTGGAGGAAATCCATCGAACGTATATGCATACCGGGGAGATCCCGGGACTACCGGTGCTATTCACCGTAGTTGGCAAGTATATCTCGTGGTGGAATTTTCACCATGCATTGTGTCCTTGAGTAGTGATGTAACAAAGATAAGCTAAGCTAGAAACGTATAGTCATGACGTGTCGATGGGCATGGAGTGAACCCTAAATTGAGTCGGTCTCACTAAGATAACATCTTTAATAATAACTTTAGTTGAATTGTAGCTTCTACTTCTTACTTTGTACAAATGTACTTACCTCAAATACATGTTTATTTATGTGTTTGGGGGAGAGAAGACGAACAGGTAAATGAGGAGTTCGAAGAGGACTTTGATGACGACGTTTGAGGACGCCGGACTTGAAGACCTTGATTTCTCATTCATTTATTTATAATTGTTTCATAGACTTGAGATATTATTGGAACTTTGTAGTTCACTTTTAGTACTTTGGGATTCGTACTTTTGGATTCGTTTGGTTTTCCGATGTAATAAGTATTACATTTTTCTATCTTTAGTTCTTGATTTCTATATCTTGGTTGTTTGAAAAAAATTGCCCGAGTCTTTTAGCTTCCGTTTGCTTTAATTTGATACAACGTAGTAGAGGCTTACGTGTAATATTATTTATTTAATATTATGCGTGCCGAGCGTTTAGATTTTCGGATAAGGACTCAGTGTCCGGGAACAGGGCGTTACAGGGCATTTATTGAAATGTGGCGATGAGTGAGGTTTTAATGTCCCCTGGCCTTCCACGTATTTTCTGTACATCATTCAAACATAAGAAGATAACATCAATAAATGAATATTTAATGCCAAGCTAAAAAGATCGACGTTTACTCATGAATGTAAAAGAAAATTTAATAACAACATTTAGCCCCTGAGCCCAAATGTGTGAATTCTGTTTAACAACAAATAAAAATATTTCCTTCAAAACTACTGTGGTAATAACCAACTAATATGGCCTTTCAGACTATTGTTAGACACAAAAAATGGAATTGCATATACTTTCCGTAAAGAGCATACTACCTAATACCTTAATGCATACCTGAATGAATACATTGCCATATTGCAACCTTATTTCCAAGCATACTGTGAAATATTGAACACACATTTTGAAAAGAGATTGTACAAGAGAAGCCGCCATATTATGGCATTGTAGGTTTGGTCATCCTAGGATTATTTATCTTCAGAAGTTGTTGCCTCCATTATTCAAGAATAATGGAGGAGAATATTATGAGGAAACTCTTAGTGAATACTTAAATGAAGAAGGAATTATTATGCATTAGTTCATGTGTTGAGACACCCCTCCGTCCCCGAAGCGAAGAAAGAGGGTTGTCTTCTCCCGTCCAGAAAAATGGTGTGTTTGAAAGGAAAAGAAGACGCCTTTTTGAGGTGGCTAGATTTGTAATGCCCAGTCCGTTCATCCGGGCCACATCCGGTACGGGTCGTTCGGCCATGCCCTGATTAAGAACATAACCCGAGCACGAAGCCTCAAACCAATTAAAATTCAAAGCAGAAGCAATAAAAACTTAAACCAAAGCCGGATATCACTCGCAGACAACCAACTGTAAAACCTCAACATTGAGATGTCATCAACCCGCAAGTAACAACTAACATCTCAAGAACACGTGGATATACCAACTATTTCCCAACAAGCCAAAGTCCATGAAATACAAAACAAAAAACAATTTACAAAGTCATAACCGGTGCACGTTAGTCTCACTAACAAATACTTGACATTTGGAAAGACTAAACCCCGATAATTCTCCTTACCGATGATACATCATCTCAAGAGTTTCAATAAATATGCATGTGCCAGCCATGATGCATACACCGACCCTTAAACTCCGAGTATCCCACTATATGCCAGCATGATCTTCCTTGCTCAACACTTAACAAACGCCTGCTATATCATCTGGGAATGACAGGAAAGGAGTGAGCAACATTGCTCAGTAAGAAACTACACTATCAAGTGATGAGTTTATGGCCACCACCGGGCATGTGTTTCAAAAACTCACATATTCAAATGGTAAAAAGAAATACTGCTTGATGGGTATAAATAATTCCACCACCTCAACAGTAAGAGACAACCCACTGCGGCCACCCCCCGGCATGACAAGAGAGATCGCAAAAGGGGCGGCCACTGTGTCTCACCTCGCCGCGACCAAAGCATTTGCGGTCCCAGGCAAGTGCAACAGATCCTGTGAATCTCATCCAGGCAAGTCAAGAAGGGTCGCCAAGGGGGCGAGGCCGGAGAAGGCTTGCTCCTTGCGACCTCAGAGAGATGGCCGCCGATTGATCCAGATCTTTTCCCCACTTGTATCTTAGATATTTCGTCTTGCTTAGTATCTAAGTTAAACCTAGCTATTAGTAAAATATCTAATAGATTACTTATTCCCTAAGTTACCCACCTCTATAAAAGGGGTGGTCATTGTAAACTAGAGGAGGATGAAATATATGAAATACACACTATACTTGCAAGCCAAGGCTCTGTCCACTCCCATTCCTCCATACCACCACCCGCCGGAGTAACACCACACCTTAAATACAGCCAGATATCCACCGTCTATACACCGCAAGGACACCCGTGACGATTTAAACATCATCAGTTGGCTCCGTTACCGGGAAACCCCAATTTTACAGAGGATAGCAGGGGAGCGGGTGAAACCCCAATTTTCCCAGGAAAGCTATAATCTCTCCCCAGGAAAAACCCCCATTATTAATCGGAAACAAGGCAATGTTGCATCTCCGTAGCAAAAAGAATGACAAAATTGATATGTATGGAAAAACAAGGCAGGAATGGATGAGTAAACGAGTTAACAGAAAGGATTTCTTACCTGATTTGCTGAGAAAGATTGGAAAACCGCGTAAAAACTGGGAAATACTCAAGGAGGTGGCCGGAATCTTCAAAAGAACCGCCGTGAAATCCTAGAACCACCGCACGAACGCCGTTGAACCTTCAAAGCTCTGCCAAAAAACTTGAGAATTCTAAATCAACAAACAACGGAGAAAAATAAGAAACGCTAAAAGTGTGAAGGGTGAGAAGCGAAAGCTTTATATAGGCAAGGGGGCCACGATCGTACGGTTGGGAACGCTTCATCCAACGGTTCAGATTAGGGCGGCAGTTGTCAGTTTCGAAATACGAAAAGGCGTCCCATCAATACCCACGTACAACTACCTAGGCAGTTGCTGAAACGGCCGCATCATTCCGCAGAGGAAAACCTAGAGGACTGACGCCAGCCACGATTGACGGCCTCGCCCCACAAAACAGACCCAGAGTTACTTTGAGGTCGCTTGCTTTGAAAGCACGGCCCTTAGTGAACAAGTCGCATCAGACGACAAGGTCGCAAAAACTGACCCAAAGTTACTTTGAGGTCGCTTGCTTTAAAAACACGGCCCTTAGAGAACAAGTCGCATCAGACGACAAGGTCGCAAAAACAGGCCCAGAGTTACTTTGAGGTCGCTTGCTTTGAAAGCACGGCCCTTAGAGAACAAGTCGCATCAGACGACAAGGTCGCAAAAACAGGCCCAGAGTTACTTTGAGGTCGCTTGCTTTGAAAGCACGGCCCTTAGAGAACAAGTCGCATCAGGCGACAAGGTCGCAAAAACAGACCCAGAGTTACTTTGAGGTCGCTTGCTTTGAAAGCACAGCCCTTAGTGAACAAGTCGCATCAGACGACAAGGTCGCAAAAACTGACCCAAAGTTACTTTGAGGTCGCTTGCTTTAAAAACACGGCCCTAAGTGTACAAGTCGCATCCGACGATGAGGTCATAAAAGGTGTTGATAGTTACTCCATCCTTCATATCCTCAGGGAATATCATTAAAGCACGGAGTAGGGGGCCATTGATGGGTATAAATAATTCCACCACCTCAACAGTAAGAGACAACCCACTGCGGCCACCCCCCGGCATGACAAGAGAGATCGCAAAAGGGGCAGCCACTGTGTCTCACCTCGCCGCGACCAAAGCATTTGCGGTCCCAGGCAAGTGCAACAGATCCTGTGAATCTCATCCAGGCAAGTCAAGAAGGGTCGCCAAGGGGGCGAGGCCGGAGAAGGCTTGCTCCTTGTGACCTCAGAGAGATGGCCGCCGATTGATCCAGATCTTTTCCCCACTTGTATCTTAGATATTTCGTCTTGCTTAGTATCTAAGTTAAACCTAGCTATTAGTAAAATATCTAATAGATTACTTATTCCCTAAGTTACCCACCTCTATAAAAGGGGTGGTCATTGTAAACTAGAGGAGGATGAAATATATGAAATACACACTATACTTGCAAGCCAAGGCTCTGTCCACTCCCATTCCTCCATACCACCACCTGCCGGAGTAACACCACACCTTAAATACAGCCAGATATCCACCGTCTATACACCGCAAGGACACCCGTGACGATTTAAACATCATCACTGCTTATAAAGTCTTTAGCACGAAAGCATTTAGAGCATTTTAAATCAAAGCTAAGTGCTACTTTCACAAAGGATAGCAGTATATAAATCAAACGAAGTATACTTGGATCACAAAAGCAAATAAGTCTAATGAAGAGACATGTTGCCTTAACAAAATCATTATTCAACATAAATCATTTCACAAGGCCACCACACTCATTAGATGTAGTGGCATAGGGCAATGGTATTACGCATCCACCTCTTAACACTTGGATGCAAGACATATAACTATGCAATTCTAGCACACATCATACCATAAAGTCTCACATGTTAGAGACCAACCTCACTTGATGAAGGCAACCTCACCCGAATTTTACTGCAATGAGATTTTCCTGGAGAATAATATAAATATCGGATGAATCCCGAAGATGGTTAAAAATAGAAAACGTAAGTACGATTTTCAATACTTTGTTTATGTACAACTACAAGTCCATGGCAATAAATATATATTTTGTATTTCTAATATTAAACAAAAGGGTTCGCAAACAAAAGGGTCAATGATACAACCAGTCCATAAATTGTTAAAGCTTCCATAAAATCTAGACTAAGCAATAGAGTACCTCATATTTTGGAGGCAACATAAACCGGCCCGTAATAAAACTATCACAATGTCTCACCTGACGGAGACAACCTCGCCTAATGGAGGCGATAGGCGATGTGATACCGGAGACCCTCGAGGATACATCGCATTTCTATTCTATAGAAATAGAGATAAACGAGATATAGAAAAAGGGAGAAAGCCTTGTATATTGCTTACAACAGTTATCGGGTAGGATAAGTGAGAGATTACATATATAAGGAAGCCTCCAACGGCTAGAAATACAAACTAGATCCAGTAAAAACAGTTTTACTAAACTCACCAAGATTATACCACTATAGGGGTACTTAAGACTAAAGAATAATGTAATTAACGCTAATTTAGGCTAATAAACAACATGATTCAGCACTCCCCCTCAAGTTTGCCTGTATATGTTGATGCAGCCAAGCTTGGAGTGAAGATGATTGAACACCTGATCGGTGATAGCCTTGGTTAGTAAATCTGCAACTTGATCTTTAGTCTTCACATGAATTAGGGATATGTCTCTGTTATCCACTTTTTTTCCTTAAGAAGTGCCTATCCACCTTAATATGCTTAATTTTATCATGATGAGTAAGATTTTCAGCAATGCAGAGAGCAGAAATATTATCACACAAGATCTGAATAGGTCTCGACTTGTGTAAGCTCTAATTCTGAGAGCATTATTTGAACCCATATTCCTTCACACACTCTTAGGGTCAAGGCTCTGAGTTCGGTTTCGGCACTGCTCCTTGGAACCACATGTTGTTTCTTGCTTCTCCGGGTAGATCTTATGTCCGGTACACCCCCTACATAATCAGCATCTGTGTAAATTTGAACCTTCTTTGATGGATTCTTCAACAGCAGCCCTTGGCCAGGAGACTTTTTTAGAAGCCTCAACAAACCTCACTCAGCAGCTTGCGTGTGTTTTTCAGTGGGTAGATGCCTGAATTGGCTAATCATACATACAACAAAGCATATGTCAGGCTTGATATGAGAGAGGTAGATGAGCTTGTGTTCCATGTCTACACCCCACAGAATGTTTTCCTCTTGGTAGAGGAGTAATGTTCCATGTATCACTTTTTATAAGAGCATTCGTTTCTTCTATCAGTGCTGCCTCCCATTCTAGAGATTTCATAGCATTATTGACATTTTGATAATGAGTATTATTCTGATCATCAGAACTTTGATTTTCAAAAGATTGCTCATATGAAATTTGAGTATCAGTATGGTTCTTTTCTAAAGGATCAGACTCAGGGTTTTGAGAGACAACATTTCTTTTTCTTGAATAGACAATAATGTCAGGCTCAAAGGTCAGCTGATTTCTTGAATTAGTTTGCTCATGTCCAGATTGATCTTGAGCCTTATCATCAGTATTATTGGGTTCAGATTCCATAGTTTCCTCGGTAGGAGACATTTCCATATTCCACGATTGATAATAGTGTTAAAAGTTCTCCCCTTGGTTCCATCTCTACAATAGAAGGGAAAGGAACAATTGTAATATCCCCTAATCTTGTCCTCAAAGACGTACTTCATGTACCTAGTTTGTCTTGTAATCTCTTATCTGTCAGCAAACTCACCTCCGATTCTAAATGTAATGTTATCTTCTTTGTTGATGGGTGTATTTTTTAGGATATTCACACGGGGAAGGAGACTGGTAGTGCTAAGTTGAAAGAAAGACTTTATCTATTTGAATAGAAGGGAGAATTCTAGAATAAAGAGTTCCCTGGGAATAGTTGTTTTCAATCTTCTTATTATGATAGGAATAATGTTCTAAGGTGGCACCTAAGATTAGGCACCCCAGCTTTTTGCATTAAAAAGGTTAATGACTGAGTTGTTTTCTAATAAAAGTCGTGAAATTTTTTAATGTGAAATATGTTAAACGGCTAAACATTGTAAATCCATATCCCCTGCTCAACCTTACAAGCCAACCAAGCCTTTCACTATGGTTCATAGCGATATTTGAGGGCCTGCAAAGGTGAGTCCTCTTTCAGGGAAGAGATAGTTCATTTCTTTCATTGATGATCACACTAGGATAACTTGCGTTTATTTGTTAAAACAGAAAAAGTGATGCCAAACATATTTTTCAAGACTTTAACAATATGATTTTCACCTAATTTCACTCAAAAATTGAGATACTCAGAACTGGTAATGGGACTGAATATTTCAACTGCATTCTTGGAAGTTTTTTTTCAAGAAATCGGTCTACAATATCAATGTTCTTGTCCAGACACACCCCTACAGAATGGGGTGGCTGAGAGGAAGAACAAAGATATCATGGAAGTAGTCAAGTCATTGATGATCACTTTCAGAAGCCCTAAATACCTATGGAGAAGTTGTACTAACATATATCTATCTCATAAATAGACTCTCTTCTTGAGTTTCAAAGTCCTTGAGTCAACTATAGTTTTCTATCCCACATCTAGACTAATTCAGGACATGCCCATGAGAGTGTTTGGTTGGACAACCTTTACACACATACATAATGCAGGGAAGTTAGACCCTAGTCTAGGAAGTGTATATTCCTAGGGTATCCTTCAACTCATAGGGGATACAAATGCTTTGATCCCCTAACCCAGAAAATGTATATCACTAGTGATGTGACCTTTTTGAGGACAAGATGTTTTATGAAACTCATGTTACAAGTATAACACAGCAACAGAAGTTGGACGGCTCTCTTGAGCATTTGGTCGAGCACTTACATAAACAAGTTAGTTAGGAAGTTAGTAAATAGCAGTTAGTTTGTTGGAATGTTGTAATTGCTGTTGTTTGCTCTATATAAGCAAGAACACAGCTGTTAGTATGTTAATGTCACAAGTTTACAATTGTATATGCTCAGTATAATAAAATTCCAAGTTTCTCTTCTCTTGCCTATTTTCTACATTTGAATTTCTTGAAGAACATGGTGTTCTTCATCTGAGAATGGGCTGTACATTCTAAAATGCAAAGCTTATATGTCAGATCTTCAATCTTCACTTATTTGTTTTGTACTTCCTAATAGCCTACTGTGGCATTATAGACTGGGGCATCCCTCTGTTCAGAGGTTGCAAATTCTGAAAAAGAATGATGTACATGACGTTGTTTTTCCTTCACATAATGAATGTCATCTTTGTCCCTTCGCAAAAGAAAAAAGGCTTAGTTTCCGACACAGTGTTACTGTTACACATGCTATTTTTGACTTGGTTCATATTGATATATAGGGACCAAATAGACATTGTTCTCATAATGGAGAAGTTTATTTTTTGTCAATTGTGGATGATTTTAGTATATACTTTTGGGTTTTTTTTAACGAAAACAAAGGCTGAGGCTAGTAATCTTGTTAAGTGATTCTGTGAATGTGTTCATACTCATTACGGTAGACATATTAGAACCATTAGATCTGATAATGGTTTATAGTTTCAGTTAACACAATTTGTATGCAGACAGGGGCATTATACATGCAAGTTCCTGCACACACACCTTAGCAAATTGGTGTGGTTGAAAGTAAGCATCAACATCCTTTGGCCACTGCTAGAGCACATAGGTTTCATGCAATCATCCCTATGATATATTGGGGCATTTGCCTACAACATGCTTCTTATTTAATCAATATAACTCCCACTCCTCTTCTAGATAACTAATGACCTCATTCTTTATTTTTTTGATACTAATCCTGCTTATGATACCCTAAAGGTATTTGGTTGTTTAGCTTTTGTAGGTACCAACATGAAAGGTAGGGGTAAGTTTGAAGTAAGAAGTAGGAGATGTGCTTATTTAGGTAAAGCACCACACACAAAAGGCTACATTTTTCTTGATCTTGACACAAGGTATACAGAGATGCTACTTTTCATGAATATATATTGCCCTTTTATGATCCTGATTCTGCTCTTAATGATTATCTTGTCTTACCTATCCTTACACTTCAATATCCTTTAGATATTCCCACCAGTATGGGGCTGGATAAGACATTATAACCTATTGATATTGGTACTGATAATCATGATAATGCGGCAGAAGCATCTACAAAATAGGCAACTAGGAAGTCTATTAGACACAGAGCTGCACCACAATACTTAAAGGATTACCACACTGGCATTAGTTCTTATACTCCTCATTTGATACAAAATGTGGTTTCCTATTCTCACATTTCTGATTCATACAAAGCTTTCACTAGTTCTATTGATGAAGACAAGGAACCTACCACATACAAGGCTGCAGCTCAAAATCCAGAATCGCAGAAGGCAATGAAAGTTGAATTAGATGCATTACACAATACAAACACTTGGACTCTTGTACCCCTTCCACAAGGCAAAGTTCCTATTGGTTGCAAGTGGGTTTACAGGATCAAGAGAAAATCAGATGGTTCTATAGAAAGGCATAATTCTAGGTTAGTAGCTAAGGGGTATACCCAAACAGAAGGAATTGATTTCTTGAAAACCTTCTCTCCAGTAGCATAAATTTTTACTATCAAACTGTTTATGATCCTTGCAGCAATGAAAGGGTGGCATCTTCAACAACTAGATGTTAATACAGCCTTTCTCAATGGAGATCTAGATGAAGAGGTGTACATGAAACCACCTCAAGGCCTACCAGTTCAAAATTCTAATATGGGGTGTAGACTAAACAAATCTCTCTATGGCCTTAGACAGACAAGCATGCAATGAAATGTCTAACTTACACAAACATTGGTTCAAGCAGGGTATAAGAATCAGTCAATGACCACATTCTTTTTACAAAGGGTCAAAATGATGATTTTGTAGCACTTTTGGTCTATGTGGATGACATCATAGTTGGAAGTTTGAGTCTTTCAGCAATTAAAGAACTTAAATCCCTCTTGGACAAGGCTTTCACTATGAAAGATTTAGGGGAATTAAAGTATTTTTAAGGGTTTGAACACTACAAGAAAATCGAGTTTTAATAAGGGGAATTCCTCTCATTAAATGCCGATTTCCTGTCATTAAACACTTGTAATAAGGGGAAATTTACCCTCATCGCCCTTCATTGTCGCTTCTCTATGTAAAAGTAAATTATGACGGTTATGGTTCCATCATTACAACATATTTCATGAAAGTAAAAGTACTCTCATTAAAACTTTTTTAACAATAGAAATTTCCCTCACTAATCAGCCATTTTCCCCCTAATAAACCATTGTTTAATGATGACTTATAGCCTCATTGTAAGGTCATTTGCCCCTCATTATATACATTTTCTTGATGAAATTTACCGGCATTCCTAATAGTAAGCCCCTCATTAATTAAGACCAGCATTGTTATTGAAATACATTCAATGAGAGGACTTTACCAACGTAAATCTTTTAACAAGTAAGAGTTCGTCAATATATATATATATATATATATATATAACAAATTTAAACAAAATTAATTTAAACAAGAAAACATCACATGTATTTATGTGATTATTGATAGAAATCAAGAGGATGTTGAGAGTTCTACATACAATCTGTGCTGCCACAAAGAAAGCACACTACAAATCACCACAACTATTACAAATGATAATAAAAATTTAGATAGAACAAGGTTCAGAACAATGAAATAGTTTCATAGGACTTCCTAACTTCAAGCCTCAAGAAAATCAACACATCTGCTGGGAAGAGTATTACTGCTAGCATGATCCAAGTACAATTGAAGAAACTGTAATAAAGCAAATTTAACTACTATATCAGATCAAGAAAAAGACAAAAATATAATGCGACAAGAAATTCATATAGATAGTAAACACACAGGCTCATTCTAATAGAACACAATAGATTCTAGAGTTTATATTACATGTTTTACTTTGGCACTAAAATTGGCAGAGTGTTGAGACCTTAGCTTCTTTCTTCTACAGTAGAAATTGTTCTCTACCACAGATTATCAACATCGTCACAAAGAACATGATTTTACATGATTAAAAATCAAAAGCATACAAATCCTTACATAATAAGCAGGGGGTTACCATCAACTGCATCGTGTGAGGTAGGTGTTTCATTTTTATTTTATTTTGATCTAAAATTGCAATCTCTCTGCTGCAATGTCATGAGATTGAAAGGGGGTTTATCGTAGTAGGACTTTTGGGATAGGGGTGGGGTGGGGGTGGATCACTGGTTCTCTTATGCATACTAATAAAACAGTGGCCAAGAGGTTAAACATGCCACTGATTACATGTACATCCCATTCATAATAACACTTGTGCTGATAACAGAGGATTTATCCTAAACATTTTCACTCACCGGTCATACAATGGTAAAGAGTTCAAGCATCAAGTATAGCATAAAGCATCACATAGAGCATCAATTACCTCTGTTGTATAATTTGAAGATGCAAGAGGTTCCAAGTACTCATTGAATTTTTTTTTGTAAAACTCATTATACTCTGATGTTCTGTCTTCCTTCAGGGTTTCAAAGCTGAAAATACAACAAATGCGGCTAAATAGTCAGAACTTCTATCATAATAGCACGACAAAAACAATACAGAAAAATAAAAAGGCTAACTCAAGGTTAAGATAATATAGAAACAACAATTCAGTTATTGAAGGCCCTTACCTCCTTGGTATAACCTTTTTTCTTGCTATATGGGAACGAAACAAATTGCGAGTAGTATTTAACCAGTTTGTGAACCTGACATATCACCATTGGATGCAAAGACATTACTCAATAGACCAACTGTTCTTGTAGTTAGTGAGAATAATCCTTGAGCACTCTTAAAAAATTTGTCAATATAAAAGTAAGCCATTAAATGTCCATGTGATAAAAAAACAGTAAGCCTTACAAATAACGGAAAGCCAAAAACAGGGGAAGGACTCAAAGTAAATTAGTCTGTAAATAAAATTTACTCTGAATAGAGCAACATATATTTGGCTTGTAAACCATTTCTTTCAGGCATGAGCTTTGACCAATTCCTTATGTTCCTATGTGGCTCGTACAATTGCTTGGGGCTGCAATAAAATCAGCAGAAAACAGACAATAAGAATAATACGAATATATTTAAGATTCTCTCAACTTCGATAAATTTTTTATCTCGAGTTAGATTCCCGCATAACGTTCATTATTAGCAAATATAGAAATCATGGAAATAAGCAGAAATCTTGTTATACAGGATAGAAGGAAACAAAAGATTTTGGTACCACAGCCAATTCATGCTCATGCTTAGGAATGAAAGCAGTGTCGACTTTTCCAGTTCTGAAATCCTGCAAGCACGTACATAATTATTTTCATAAACGCGCACTTAGAAATTTGATTCACATGAGTCCAAAAATGCAAAGTTTATGAGAGAGTGCTCACATGAGTCTAAAAATGCAAAGTTTATGAGAGAGTGCTCACCTCAACATCCAGGATAAGTTTGTGGTATGGTATGTTAGTTGGTACACGTACCAACATAAATATAATTTTTTTATTATAACTGATAAACATGTCCTGGTGCCACCCATTTGCAAGGTTTGTAGAAGGGTTGGACCATTTAAAACTACTGTGTCGGGATAATATAATCTTTTTATGCTGGGAGATTGAGGCATATCTTAAAATTGGAGGATTGCGACAAAGAAAAGCAGCACAAAGGCTATCATGTTTTATAAATAAGCAATGGACACCAAATTGAGGTATCTTTTTTAGATATTCACACTTTTGAGTTCTATTAGCGTGTCCAACTTACCCATTCATAATTTTAGTTATATTATCAGTTTTAGGCTTAAAACCTCCTCAACTTTGAAAAAACATTTCAAACCAGGAAATGGTTAAGCCCACGACCAGTAAAGTAGTAAACTTTGATAGAACAAACTTCTTACCCATAATAACGTTAAAAGGTTGAAAAGTTGGTCCGGATGTAGAAAATTACTTGGCCACTTTTCCAACTGTTATTGTGATATTTGCCATCTTTGTTGTCTTCTCCATTTGCCAGGTTATGTTTGTTGTCTTCTCCATATGACTACAAAGCAATCCTTTTGGTCTCCAATTTGTACCGCAGATTATTCGATGAACGATATGTCTCATTGAGCTCCCTGATACTAAAAATAATCATGAAGTAGTATATGTGATTACACGAGTAGCACGCAAACTAAATAAATTAGATTGTTGAAAGAGGATGATCACCTTATTATTTCACTTGCTTTTAAGCTTCCGAAAAACGACATTCTTGTCGCTGAAATAGTCGGTAGTCATCTCTGCAAAGGTATAATTGGCTGTTTCGAGCAAAAACAAAAAATTATCAGTGGAAGAAGGTAGGGGACGGTATTCCTGAGCAAATACGCAAAACATATTTCTCAATTGAAGAATTTACAGCAGACTTCGGAAGGTTTTTATTATTTTTTTCTTTAATACGAATGCAACCCTTAAGTCACAATGATTATCGTACCCGTAATCTGCACTGTTGATTAATTAGGAGCAAAATCAACACATACATCAGTAAGATCGGTTGAACAACAAAATCTAAACATATATTTTCTAAAAACATAAGAATATATAAAAGAAGACACCATACTAACCATTACAGAACAAATTTCCGGATAAAGACCGTAGAAAAAATAGCTCAGACCAGAGGTTCATCATAACTCCATGTATTGTTCTTTCTTGGAGTTGCTACATTCACACATCCGCCATCTTTTTCAACCATGTATACACCGTCGAGTTTTCGTTTATTTCCTCTTTCACCAGCATCTTTGATTAATCTATCACCACATTCTTCTCTAACCATCTTCTTATCGAAATTGCACCACACACCTGTAACAATTACAAAAATCACATTAGTAACCCTTTTTTTTTTAGGGGAATTAGTAACCTTCTTCAAACATTAAAAATATGAATCCAACCAAAAACTTCATTCTTGTGCTTACAGGATCATAGCTTTGTGTTGAGATTGATTCTAAAGCAGGCTTTGTAGCAGCAAGTGCAATCCCTCTCTATGCCAAACGTTTTGCAATGTCTATTAGCTGAAAGACCAACATACATGAAAAAGGTACACATCTTTATCAGCAAAAAGTCCATATATCGCATCAAATCTTCACTTGTAAGCCGAGCCCTTTTATCATTGATATAAGGCGAGCAACGGAATGCTACTTCATGTATTCAGACAAGTCAATCATAATCAATAGTTCATCATCGTAAAACAGTTTTTCAGCAAGAATAAAAGACAAAAACTTTACGTGTGTGAGAGCTAAGAGTCATCAAATAGGATATGAAAATAAATAATATGTATTGTGTAGCAATATATAAAATCACAAACATTGAAATTTAAGAAGAATGGCCACTGATTACATCGCAAACGGTGAATATAAAGTAGCACGGGAGAAAGCCCTCGTCATATGAAGAAATCAACACCTAAAACATTCATGTAACATAAAAACCAATTTCCAAAAATACCGAGGAATTATTAGAATCGAAAAAAATGGGCTATGATACACGAAGTAGAGCGGACACAAAAGTTTACATCTACAACAAAATTTACAGGGTAGAGCCTAACAAATAAACAACCATGTGTAGAGAGGATTGTATAAGAAACAGAAACTATTCTCGTTGCTTTATCTAAATCAAGCAAGGAGAGCATGTTTCGACTTACAAGTAGGGGAAAGAGAACGAATAAACACATCGATAAATGGAGAAAGAGATGTCGTTGGGATGGACCTTAAACCAATACAAGATACGGAGAGACAATGTGTCGGTCTTGATTCGATACAACGGCGGCGTGTCGATGCAGCAGCGGCGGCGGCGTGTCGATGCAGCAGCGGCGGCGGCGTGTCGATGCAGACCAGCAGCGGCGGCGGCGGCGTGTTGGTGCAGCGCCGGTGAGCAGATGCGGAAAAGAAAGAGGCAGATTGAAAGTGGAGAACAAAATATTAGGGTTGGGGATATTTATGTTATAGAAATGAAAGAAGGGAATAACGAGAGTAAGCTTTTTTTTTAATAATACGGGAAAAATCTTCTCCAAAAAAATAATAAAAAAATACCCAATAGTTATATAATTTCATTACTCTCATTGAATGTGCCTTTTGGTTAGAGGATTTGCACCCTCTCATTAAATTTTTCTCACAATTAACCCTTTTTCTAGTAGTGGAAGTTGCAAGGTCGAAATCTGGAATTGTGATGAATCAAAGAAAGTATTGCCTTGACCTTTTGACTGAATTTGGTCATCTAGGATCAAAACCCTCTCATATTCCTATGGATCCTGGTAAAGCCCTAGATAAAGAAGATTCTCCACCCCTGGACAACAACACATACTACATAAGTTTGGTGTGGAAATAGATTTATTTAGGCAACACAAAACTTGACATTGCCTTTGCCATCCAGCAACTGAGTAAATTCATGGATCAACCTACTGAAAATCACCTAGCAGCTGCCCAACAATTACTCAGATATCTCCTCCAGGTCAGGGGTTATTCTCTTTCCAGCCACTGGTGTTCCTACATTAAAAGCATTCTCAGACTCGGATTGGGGCAGATGTTCAATCATTAGGAGGTCAATCACAGGCTTCAATCTTTTCCTAAGTGATTCTCTTGTTTCTTGGAATTCTAAAAAGTGAAATACAGTAAGTTAAAATACATTTGAGGCAGAGTACAGGGCATTAGCCATTACAGCTTGTGAAATACATTGGATGCTCTATCTTTTGTCATATTTTCACATTCATCATCCACAAACAGTACCATTATTTTGTCACAGTGAAAGTGCCATGTACATAGTTGAAAACCCTGTGTTTCAAGAACGTACAAAACACATAGAGATTGATTGTCATTTTGTTAGAGAAAAATATCAGGCAAAAGTGTTAAAGACAATGCCTAACAACAGACAATCTTGCTGACATTCTTACAAAGCCAGTAGACATAACCACACTACAAAGGTTATGGCCAGATATCCTACTAAGGACATTTACCAACACATAAATGCAGCATATTGATGATCTGGACCTAAGAAGAAGGATAACACAACAATAGAAGTTGGACTGCAAGCTGAATTGAAGACCATTTCAGATTGAGGGGGGTGTTACAAGCATAACACAACAACAGAAGTTGGACTACTCTCGTGAGCATTTATGAAAAATGACGCAACCTTAATAGAACTTGAGTGGAGGGCAGTTGTCTATGAAGAGATGAAAGCTCTTAAGAAAAAAGACACGTGGGATATTGTTAGCCTGCCTAGAGGGAAAACACTAGTTGGGTGCAGGTGTGTGTTCACTGTGAAATAAAACTCGGATGGAACCTTGCAGTAGTGACTAAGGGTTATACCCAGACATATGTGCTGGATTACTCAAAAACTCTCTCTCCTGTGGCAAAGGTAAACTCGGTAAGGATATTGTTGTTTGTGGCTGTAAACAGGGATTGGCCTTTGGAACGGCTAGATGTGAAGAATGCGTTTCTCTGCAAGGTTGGACTGAAAAGCATGGTACTAAGGTGACAATCTAATAACAGACAATAGGTTGAATTGTAGGTTAGGAACATACATAACATGTTTTAAAGTTATATTTTCACTCAGATGAATGTTTCGAGTCCCACAAACCTGAGAAATAGATCCATCAGCAATCTTAATATTGTGAGGATGTATACATTCCAAGAGTTTAACAAATAGATCAAGGTTTATACTTTCCTTTACTGATTCCAGGATTTCATTGGCCGAGCCGAGAAACATACATGTGTCGCTAATTTTCGGGGCCATAGAATTCCACAGACAAAACATTACCATGGAATCCTCTTTCGTCCGAGGCTTTTCTCAACATTTCAAGAATGTTCTAACCATCTATGACCATTTAAGTTAGTTATTTCCATTTCTTCCATATCTCACGTTCAATTAAGTATTAACTAATAGTTATTAAGTTCAATAATGTCTTTGTTACTTGTTATCATTTTGAATTTTTAGTTGGATGGTGGTCAAACTATGGCAACCATACACCGCACCTCCAAAAGGTTGCAATGAGGATTCTTTCTTTGACATCAAGCTCTTCCAGTTGTGAAAGAAATTGGAGTGTCTTTGAAGGGGTAAAGTCTTCTCTTCTATAAAAGTATTCTTGAATTGAATTTTATCTTATGTCATAGTGTGATATTGATTTTTTAGTGTTTAGTTTTATTTTTGTAGATGCACAGAAAGAAGAGAAATAGACTAGATACCAACCGAATGAACAACCTAGTCTATGTTCAATTAAATTCAAGATTTTAGACTAAGAAGAAGAAGAGGAAGGACAAAATTGATGTGCTTCTAGCATCAAGTGCTGAAAATACACAATCTTGGATAGTTGATGGAATAGATGATGATGATGAGGAGGTCACACCCGGTTCGGGCCTTACATGGGAAATGGTGAGTGAAGCATCCGGCGCAAATGAAGAATTGCAACCAAGAAGGAGTGCCCGCGATATGGTCCATACGGAAGTAAGAGAGCTTCATGAAGATGATTTTGTGTCTGATGCCACGGAGGATGGTACCGGTGATCATGAAGACATTGACATTGAATTTGAGTCGGACAAAGAGCGTGATGTTGTTGGAGTTGGAGACTTGGGGAATAATGAGGATGAGATTGAAGATTGAACTTGAGAGTCTTGAGTGTTGACAACTTGACAATTGACATTGATTTCGTACTTTGTGCTTTGGCTAGTCGTTTCTATAATCTTTGACACATTTTTGCTTGATTTTTATGTTTTATGATCATAGGATGTAAGATTTATATGGGACATGAATTATTATTAAAAAAAACTGTCTGGGAGAGGCGTCCTAGGCGCCTTAGAAGCGCACCGACTTCGTCTAATGAGTTTTAGAACATTGCCAATAATAGCTGTAAAACTATGGCTAATTAAGTAGGGTAACAAGTAAGGGTAAAGTAGGTAATATAAGTAGAAGATATAGTAGAAGACATATTCTAACACTCCCCCTCAAAATGGACAATGCACAGTCTTCATTCCCGGCTTGCTTCAAATGTCATCAAAAGATTTCTTTGGCAATCACTTGGTAAGAGCATCAGCAAGTTGATTTGTAGAACTAATGTAAGGAGTACAAATTAGGCAACTTTCAATCTTTTCTTTGATGAAGTGTCGGTCAACTTCAATATGTTTTGTCCTGTCATGTTGAACAGGACTGTGTGCAATACTGATGGCAGATTTTTCATCATAGTACAATCTCATGGGATGTTGTATCTTAATGTGGAGATCCTTCAGAATGATGTTGATCCAAAGTAATTCATTTCAACATTCATAGCATCCCTCCATTTTTTCTCTTTACAAGCTTCAATAACATTCTTAGGGATCTTATTAGAGGACAGAGCTTAAAAATGTTTTGTGTGACTTAGAGAGAGTCTGATAGGTCAAGAAATTTTGAATAGGATGCTTAGTAGTACATGACCCAGTTCCTTTCCTAGCTGCAATAGGCATAAAGTAATCTTCAGTGAAAGTGACAGTGGGTTTCTGGTTTCTGGGAACACTAGGTGCTTGAATTCAATTTTGGTTGGAATCATTTTCATGAGAACTTTGATCATGGTTATCTGGGGAACGTCTATTAGGATTACATGGAATAGGTGAAGCCTCTCTGGATGAGTTCAAATCTTGAGTTCTTGACTTTTTCCTAGTGTAAATAATGACAGGTTGTTTACTGGCAGGATGGTCAAGTTCAGTATGTGTTATATCAGGGCTTCTGACAGGAGTAGAAGGGCGTTGATCATTTTGTTCTTCTGTAACAGAAGAAGAGTTAGGCTGGTTTCTAGGAATTTCCTTATGAGAGGGCTGTAAATCAAGTAGGAACATGTCCCTTGCTTGATCTTTAGTAAAATTCTCCCCCCGAAAGTTAGAATTGGTATTTTGATAGTATGGAGCACTTTCAATGAAGGTTACATCTCTAGAAACAAAGAATTTCTTAGTAGAGGGTTGGTAACATTTATATCCCTTTTGAGTAGAAGAATACCCAATGAAGATACATTCTGAGTTTGGATGTGAACAAAAGCTTCACACCCAAAGACTGCAGGAGTCAATCCATCAGAGATATGAAAGGTTGGATGAAGCTGTTTGAGTATGTCAACAAGGACCTTATGCTCAAGTGTTTTTGAGGGAAGTCTATTTATTAAGTGGGCAACAGTCAAGACTGCATCCCCCCAGTAATATTTAGGGGCAGTAATTTGAAACAAAATTGCCCTTGTAACATTCAATAGATGACCATTTTTCTTTTCTGCCACACCATTCTGTTGAGGGGTGTTCACACATGAGGATTCATGTATGATTCCCTCTTGTTTCAGGATGGGAGATAGAGATTGGTTAAAGAAATCCTTAGCATTATCAGACCTCAAACGTTTGACTTTGACCCCAAATGTTTCAATCATTTTTAGATAGTAGGGTAGAATAATAGACACATCAGATTTATGTTTTAACAAGTAAATCCAAGTTACCCTAGAACAATCATCCACAAATGATACAAACCACCTAGCACCAGAGACATTAAGACAATAGAGGGTACCCATATATCACTGTGGATTAAGTCAAAAGGTGTTTTGAACGTTTCTAGTGATTGTTGAATGGGCTTCTCTTATGTTTAGCAAGCTCACATTCATAACAATGCAGTTCATCAAGATTAATCCCTTTAAACATGACATGAAACATTTGCTTTAAAACACTAAAGGATGGACGTCCTAATCTTTTATGAAAAAGCCAAATTTTGTCTAACGAACTAACATTACAAACATCATGACATAACTTTTCAGGTTTGTGCCTATCCTTATGCCAATCAAGATAATATAATCCATCCTTAATCCTAGCATGTCCAATCATCTTCTTCCCCTCTAGTTCCTGTATCACACAGAAGTCAAAGGAGAAAATAGCACAACAATTGGCATCAGCAGTAAGTTTCTTTATAGACACAAGGTTGGTTGATAGTTTAGGAGCATGAAGCACATCTTTTAGGATTAACTCTGTATTTAGTCTGACATTTCCTTGTCTAGCCACAGTTGCAAAAGATCCATCCGCAAATCTGACCTTTTTATTGCTAGGACAAGGCTTATAGTCAGTAATCACAAAGTGAAGGTGTGAATTAGGTTTATCAACTTGGTATAACCTTCCTACAACCGTTGCATCATAAAATCTCTCCTTTTTGCTTCATCTCTAACCATGCTGGCAGAATTAGGTTTATCAGCAGATCCTTTTTTGCCCTTTCCATGGAGTTTCCAGCAATTCTCTTTGGTATGCCTATTTTTCTTGCAAAAAGTGCAGAAGAGGGAGTCATTTTCAGTATTCATTTTGGTTGAGGACTTCTGCATACAGTTCCCTTTTTCTCCCTTTGATTCATTAGATTCCCACTTCCTTGTAGCTTTTGCAGCAAGGGCTGAGCTTTGTTTGACAGAATCCCATATGGCCTTTGCAGATTGAAGGAACATACAAGTATCACTTATATCGGGTATCATGGCATTCCATAGCCATGACAATATGACATTACCATCAAGTCAGTTTCATCACAGGCTTCAAACTTTGGATCATCCTCAGAAGGACCGGATCCAGTCAAATGACTAAGTTTACCTTTGCATTTTAGATATGTTCGGACAAATTGTGACCATTTGAGATAATTTTTCCCATTCAGACGATAAACTGACTGAACGGGTGCAATCCCCTGACCTATTTGATTTCTCAAAGGGCTAACTCGAGTTGACTTGACATTTATGTCTCACTTATTTAGGGGTGAGTATTTACTTACTTTACAGATTTGGGACTTACATTCTCCCCCCTTATAAAAGACCGGTGTCCTCGCCTGGACGGCCAAGACTTATCCCACTGGGACTTGTCCCAGTTTCGTCCCTACCAGAAGATATAGAGGTGACCCCACCGACACACAGCATAGTGTGGCACTTAGGTCCGTCTGATAGTCGGCTCTGAATACCATTCTGTAACGCCCACAGACCTGTGCCTGGCAGCGTTAAATGCGTCATAAATGGTCCGGTCAACTGCTTAGACCGTTGTCCTCGCTTGATATAAAAGGGCTAACCCAAGTTGACAAGAGCTTTATGTCTCACACTTATATGAGGGTGAGCATTCACTTACTTTACTGATGTGGAACATTACCTTTATTTACTTATCACGTTCATAGATGGGACATTAGTTATGGTGTTGGCCTTGTTAGTCAATTCTTGGGTAATCTTACTAAGGAACACATGAGGATTGTTTACACTATTATAAGATATCTTGAAAAGAAGCCAGTGAATAATCATCCAAAACACAAAATGGGGAGGCTAATAATACACATTCGACCTCACTTGTTAAAGGTAGCAAAGTGAATCTACTGTGTCACCACACTTCGGGTTAGGTTGGACCTTAGAGAGGTCGAGATAGACATTCGAGAGGTCGAGAAGAGGCATTCGGCCTCTACGAAGGCCATCGTCAAGCTTAGATTCGTATTTCAGGTGGTTGAATGTCCATGTGGTGCCCCAAAAGTAGATTCATTGTGATGCCTTTAGCAAGTGTAAAAATGAGAATCCATTTGACCTTGGTTACATTGAATAAGAGACACCTTGAAGAAATGCCCTTGGCGCAATAGAAGAGAAAGAATCATAACAGAACTGTGCTCCATGCAACATCACAACATCATCATGTTCCTGCACCAAAAGATAAATCATAAAATAAGATTCCTATCAAACACAAGGTATATAATTTTAATAAAAGTTCAGTAAATATATTATGATTAGTAAAGCCATTAGAGAAATATGAAGGTTGTCAAAACCAATACTAAATTATCAACCATACGTAGGTGTGTTATCGGATACAAGTATAAATTGGTACATAAATTTACTTTTCACTATCCACTGTTGATCTAATGTCATTGCAATTTGGTTTCATAGAAGTACGAAATGGACTATTTTCAGAGCTTGATATTACCTCATATAACAATATGATAAAATTCTGTGTATACTCTCTGGTGGAAATTCTAAGACGGCAACCCGTTATAACTACTTCTCATCCAGTCTTGAAGATCCCACAGTTAGAGTCTGAATAATGCTTTGTAAATCAGTTTGGTACTTCAGAAGCAACAAAAGTATCCATACCACAAAAAAAAAAAAAAAAAAAAAAAAAACCCATGCATCATGCAAGGGTGATGAAAATTAAAGAAACGATAATTTTAGAATAATATTAGATGTTTATACTAAATATTGATATATTATTAGAAGAAATTGTTACATAAATAACCAATCTTGTTTGTATCGGCCTTCTAAAGAGGTAGTGAAAAATCATGTTTTACGCACATTTTCATCACCGACTGACAATGTAAATAGCAAAATATAGAAACATACCTAATCCACAAATCTCCTCAATCCAAGAGGGAATATAACATCACTTTATATATACACAAAATGGACAAGTCCTGAATATACCATTTTTCTCATTTCAAACTTGATAGAATCCCCATCTGTTGCCCCATATAGTCTCATGATTGCATATCAAAATAAATTATTCAAATTCCTTAATATACCATTATGTCATTTAAAATCTATTCCAATATCATCTGAACTTGCTACAGCTCAGGTAAGGCGTTGATATGGCACATGTTGGTGCCAAAACACATAAATTGTATATAGCTCCTTTAAGATCCTATGACATTACGAATGTGAAGCAGTGATTCACATTTTCAATTTTTTTTATAGAAGTTAGAACTGTAGAATGGCACTTACCGAGGGTAAATAACCACCGTTAGTAAGAAATAAAGAAACCAAACTCAAATAAAATTATGATGGTGAAGAGGAAAATGCATAATTTTCGAAAGTATTAAGGTTAACAACAAAGATAAGTCACAGGTTGATATAGTTTTGAAAAAGTACTTTTAGATTATAGTCCCTCAAATATATCCCACCCACCCAACTCCATATTGGTCAGCAATCCAACATGATCATGACATTTGGGTTATTTCGACGAATATTGTAATGGAAAGTAGATATGATTGTTCACGGTAACAAAAGTTATTGAGAAAAGAGAGTATGAACCGTGCTAACATTGTAACGCCCCGTTCCCGGACACCGAGTCCTTATCCGGAAATCGAAACGTTCGGCACGCATAATATTAAATAAATAATATTACACGTAAGCCTCTACTACGTCGTATCAAATAAAAGCAAACGGAAGCTAAAAAGACTCGGGTATTTTTTTCAAACATCTCAGAATAGAAATTCAAGAACTAGAGAAGGAAATGTAAAGTTATTACATCCGAAACAAAACCAACGAATCCCAAAACAGTACGAATTCCAAAGTACTAAAAGTAAACTACAAAATCCAATAATAATCCAAATCTAGGAAATAAATAAAGAAATGAATAATAATTAATCAAAGTCTTCAACTCCGGCGTCCTCAAACGTCGTCATCAAAGTTCTCCTCGAACTCATCATTTACCTGTTCGTCTTCTCTCCCCCAAACACATAAATAAACATGCATTTGAGGTAAGTACAATGTACAAAGTAAGAAGTAGAAGCTACAATATGATTAAGGTTTATTATTAAAAGATTTGCCTTCGTGAGACCGACTCGATCTAGGGTTCACTACATGCCCATCGACACGTCGTGACTATACGTTTCTAACTTAGCTTATCTTTGTTACATCATTACTCAAGGACACAATGCATGGTGAAAATTCCACCACGAGATATACTTGCCAACTACGGTGATTAGCACCGGTAGTCCCGGGATCTCCCCGGTATGCATATATGTTCGATGGATTTCCTCCACTACCCTTCAGCCTTTTGAGCCAGTAGCGTTGTCCACCTTTTATGAACGTATCACATCGCCGATTTGAATCAGTGCCTAACCAAGAATAGATGACGTTTTAGCTTTTACTACACTTATGTAATTATTAATGTGAATTAACTAGTCACCTAAGTGTTTTCAGAATAATACTCCCTTATCAGCTCTACTCCCTCACTTAGACAACTAGACATCACATCCTATCAATTACACAGACATTGATGAACCCTAGTTCATCAAAGCACAAGCCCTTTCATGCCCTTCCGACGGATCCGAACTTCAACTCCCTTTAAGAGTACATTCGGTGTTTTAACTGAACGAATCAGAAACTCAATCGGGGCTTGTTCGTATTCAATTAATGTTATTTAATCATGAATTAAGGTTTAAAATTCAAAACATAGCGTAAAACAACATTACATAGAAACTGGGGCAATGCGTGCGCATTACTCTGGAATGCGTGCGCATCCCTGCTGCACTTATTCTAAGCAATCCTGCATCAGGAATGCGGGCGCATTGCTAGCCAATGCGTACGCATCCTACGCAGAAAAAGCCCTAAAACATGTTCTTCAACCCTTAACGATCTCTACTCGAATTATAGCAGAAAAACAGTAGAAAAACATGTCTTTTAAGATCCAAAACAAAACTTAATCCTTAAACATCATCTAAGCTTAAAACTTGATACAATATGCATCCAAAACATGATCTATTCTACTCTAAACCACAATTAGATTGTAGGAAGAGCTTCTTACCTTTAGCAAGCTTATTCCAACAGCAAAACTCAGAGAAACATCAGCTAAAACCGATCTTTCTCTTATCAAAGCTTCAACTTTCTGCAATCAAAACGTTGCCTTCTTCACAACGATTCCGGCGCTCTACTCTGATCTGAAAACCGTCAAGAATTGCTTTAACAGCCGATTGAAAAACTCTCAGCCCTAATTTTTGGCTCACACACGCAGAGAGTATATGGAGGTGGAGAAAAATCTGATTTCTAATAGGTTATAAGAATTGTGGGGATTTATTCTCCTTAAATAGAAAATCCCAAAAAAAGATAGAGATCTTATTATCTTCCTTTATAATAAGATAAATCCCAAAAAAAGGATAGAGATCTTATTATCTTCCTTTATAATAAGATAAATCCCAAAAAAAGGATAAAGATCTTATTATCTTCCTTTATAATAAGATAAATCCCAAAAAAAGGATAAAGATCTTATTATCTTCCTTAACTATATACATATATATATTTCGAAATATACATATATAATTTAACAAATACTTAAACTCCGAATAAAAGGAACTGAACCCAATATTTCGTTTTCGCAAAATGACACGTCTGCCCTTTCCCGAAAATCGGAATATTACATTCTTCCCCCCTTAAAGGAGTTTCGTCCTCGAAACTTAAAACATACCTGGTAAGTCCATAAAATCTGGGAACTCACGATCATATCGTCCTCAACTTCCCAAGTAGCTTCATCCGGTGAATGATTGCTCCATTGCACCGGAACTAAAGGAATCAACCGTCTCTTAATCATCTTTTCCTTCCGGTCCAAAATTCTGGTCGGTGTCTCATCGTACGAAAGATTATCCTGGAGACCCTCCGGATCAACAGTAGTCTCAATATCCGTCTTGGTCAAACACTTCTTTAACATTGAGACATGAAACACGTTGTGGACTCTCGACATGGATTCTGGTAACTTGAGTCCGTAAGCCAAAGGTCCAATTCTTTCTAGAATCTCAAAAGGTCCAACGTACCTAGGGCTTAGCTTTCCTTTTTGTCCAAAACGTTTCACTCCCTTCATTGGTGAAGCTCGTAGGTAAACTCTTTCACCAACTTCAAACTCAAGAGGTCTCCTTCTAACATCTGCCCAACTCTTCTGTCTATCTTGAGCCGCCTTCAGATTCTTCTTGACCAGCTGAACCCTTTCTTTAGCTTGCTCGACCAATTCTGGCCCGGTGATTTGTCTTTCCCCGACTTCATCCCAAAACAGCGGTGTTCTACATCTTCTTCCATATAATGCTTCAAACGGTGGCATGCCAATACTTGCATGATAACCGTTGTTGTAAGCAAACTCCGCTACCGGTAGGTAATCATCCCATGATCCACCTACTTCCAACACACAAGCTCTCAACATATCTTCAAGTGTTTGGATGGTTCTCTCAGATTGTCCATCCGTCTGAGGATGAAGGGCCGTACTCAAATCCAACTTGGTTCCAAAAGCTGCTTGTAAACTTTTCCAAAACCGACTGACGAACCTCGAATCACGATCCGAAACTATCGAGATAGGTACTCCGTGTAACTTCACTATATTATCCAAGTATAGTGTCGTCATTTTCTTCAAGGGCATATCGACCTTATATGGTAAGAAATGAGCGGATTTGGTCAATCTATCCACAATCACCCAAATCGCATCATTACCGCCTCTCGTCTTAGGTAAACCGGTGATAAAGTCCATAGTGATCTTATCCCACTTCCATTCCGGGATATCCAATGGCTTAAGCATTCCACCCGGTCTTCTATGTTCCGCTTTAACCTTCTGGCAAGTATCACACTCTGCAACGAACTTGGCTATCTCCAGTTTCATCGAGGGCCACCAAAACCTTTCCTTCAAGTCTCTGTACATTTTGGTAGCTCCTGGATGAACTGCGAAAGCAATCCTATGTGCCTCTTCCATGACTCTCTGTCTTAAATCACCAACCTTAGGCACACACAAACGATCCTGGTACCAAAGATTGCCATTCTTATCTAACACATATCCAACCGTAGGCTTTTCCCTTGCAACTCGCTTCAAGTCAACCAACACTGGGTCTTCATCTTGCTTTTCCCGAATGTCATCCATCAACTCAGACCTTGCTAACAATGGTGCCATAAACTGTCGGTCTTCAATCTGATCAAAGCTTCGGATTCTCAACCCATCTAACCTTTCTGCAACGTCTTCAACACTCGATACTGCAAACACTGGTTTTCTGCTCAAGGCATCAGCCACTACATTTGCTTTACCCGGATGATACTGAATCTCCAAGTCATAATCCTTTACGAACTCCAGCCATCTCCTTTGTCTCATATTCAGATTTTCCTGGGTAAAGAAATACTTCAAACTCTTGTGATCGGTGAAGATCCTGGCCTTAACTCCATACAGGTAGTGCCTCCAAGTCTTTAGGGCAAACACTACTGCTGCCAACTCTAAGTCATGTGTTGGGTAATTCTTCTCATGCACCTTCAACTGTCGGGATGCATAAGCAATTACCTTCCCTCCCTGCATCAACACACAACCTAAACCTTGTCCCGAAGCATCCGTGTAGACATCATAATTATCAAAGATCTCCGGAACTGCCAAAACTGGGGCTGTAGTCAACCTCTTTTTCAACGTCTGAAAAGCATCTTCACACTCACTGGTCCCCTCGAACTTCACATCCTTTTGAGTGAGCCGGGTAAGTGGTGTAGCTATCTTTGAGAAGTCTTGTACAAACTTCCTATAATAGCCAGCCAAACCGAGAAAACTTCTAACCTCTGAAACGGTAGTCGGTCTGGACCACTTCTCAACCGCTTCAATCTTCGCGGGATCAACCTTAATGCCATCTCCAGAAATGACATGACCCAAGAAACTCACTTGATTCAACCAAAAGTCGCACTTCGAGAACTTGGCATACAACTGGTTCTCCTTTAATGTATCCAGCACTATCCTTAAGTGTTCTTCATGTTCCTTCTCATCCTTAGAGTATACAAGGATGTCATCTATGAACACTATCACAAACTTATCCAAGTATGGCATGAAAACACGCTGCATTAAATCCATAAATGCAGATGGGGCATTAGTGAGTCCAAAAGGCATAACTAAGAACTCATAATGTCCATACCTCGTACTGAAAGTTGTCTTTGGTATATCTGCTACCTTGATCTTCAACTGGTGGTATCCTGATCTAAGATCAATCTTAGAAAACACTCTCTTGCCTTGCAACTGGTTAAACAAATCATCAATCCTCGGCAAAGGGTATTTATTCTTGATGGTCGATTATTCAACGCTCGATAGTCTATGCACATCCTCATGCTACCATCTTTCTTCTTAACAAACAACACTGGGGCTCCCCAAGGCGAAGTACTAGGCTGAATTATATTCCTCTCAAGCATATCCTTGAGTTGTGCTTTCAACTCCTTCAATTCAGCCGGTGCCATTCTATAGGGTGCCTTAGCAACTGGTGCCGCTCCTGGCATCAACTTGATCTCGAATTCTATCTCTCTATCCGCATGTTTCCCGGTAACTCTTCCGAAACACTTCGGGGTATTCCTTGACTACAGGGGTCTCCTCTAACTTAGGTTTTACCTGCTCCACATCAACTGCGTACAACAAGTAGCCTTCACAACCTTTCTGACAAGCCCTTATAGCCTTAACCGCTGAAATTATAGGGTGACGCTTCTTACTAGGCTTGTAAATGTTACCTTGATAAGTCTTATCTGATTTTCCCGGTATCTTAAAGGTCACTCTCTTTTCTCTACAATCTAAGTGGACGAAATTCTCGGATAGCCAATCTATTCCAAGAATCACATCAAAATCAAAAGTCCAAAACCGTAAAGTCACTCTTGCAACAATACTTTCCAACTCGAACCTCTACCAGGGGTATCAACTTGGTTACCTTAGTCACCTTCCCTAAAGGTGTTGTTATCTCCAAAGTATTTCTTAAAGGTTCCATTGGCAAGTTAAGCTTCTTAGCTATCTTAGTTGACACAAAAGTATTAGACGCTCCCGTATCAAACAACGCCGTAACTGCTAAGTTGTCTAATATTATTGTACCTAGGATGTAAATTCATTTATTTAAATACAAATACAACATGATTTAAATCGTGCTATAAAAGTACTCAAATAAATTAAATTAAACAAAAAGGTACCTGAAATAACATTATCGTCCGGTTCTGCTATCTCAGCATCCACTGCAAAGACTCGAACTGGGCGACTTGGGCCGCCTTTCCCACTTCCTTGCTTCGGAATATTCGAACTCCCCTTCGTGGGACACATCTTGGCAAAATGTCCTAAATCTCCACAGTAGTAGCAGCCTCCTGTATTAGCCTTACACTCACCTGAGTGATTCCTGTTGCACTTAGAGCATAAAGGTGCTCCGGTGGGTGGCTTACTCGCTGTAGGGGCCGTTGTCTTCTTGAAATTTTGTTGGGGTGCTCCCCGGCTATTGCCCTGGCTTGTTCCAAAATTCCTCTTGCTCCCGATAACAACGGTGGCCTTCTTCCTGAATGTCTCAACCTCTAAGGCCTTATTCAACAACTCAGCCATGTTCTTGGCTGTGAAACCCAACATGCCAGACTGTATCTGATATGATAACCCTTCCTTGTATAGGGCCATCTTCCTCTCTTCTACCTTCATCAACTCAGGGTAGAATCTTCCCAATTCGTTAAACTTGTTGGTGTATTGTGATACTGTCATGTAATTACCTTGCTTATGCTTTAGAAATTGACTTGCCATGTCTGTCTGCACTGTTGCTGGAAAATACTCATTATAGAACATTGCCTTAAAGCTTTCCCAATCCGTCACTTTACCATTACTGCTCTGTATAGCATCTATCCATGCTTCAGCTGCACCCAAAAGGAAACTAACCGCCAACTGTGCCATCTCGGTCTCAGGGACATGTATGTTCCTACATGCCTTCTCAAAACTCCTTATCCACTCTTCGGCCTTCGAATGCTCGACATTCCCAAAGAAGTCTTGAACTTTGTTCCTCCTTAATCTCGTATACCAATCAACCGGTGGTGCTTGCTCATGTGCCGGTCTGACTGGTGGGGCTTGTGGATAGACTGGAGGATATCCAAAAGGTATTTCTTGTTGCTGGTACTGGTGTTGGTGGAAACCATAGGGTGGGTAACCAAAGCCTTGATGACGGTCAAAACGGGGTGAAGGTGGTATAGTAGGTCGAGGAGTATGACCCACTGGAGGAGGGTAAAAGGTCTGATGCTGCTGATGAGAAAACACGGGTGGAGGAGGGTAGCTCACTGGTGGGGGATAGATACTAGTTGCTGGGGGTACGTAGACTGGTGGAATGTCTCCCACTACAGTGACTCGTATAGGTGCTTCTCCTGGTTCTCCATAGATGTAGTTGTACCTTGGTGGAGGGTGACTTACTGGTGGCGGTACTAAACCCACTGGAACGTCACTTACCAAGGAAAACTGAACCGAACTTCCCACATGCCATTGTGGGTGTTGCTCCTGATGAGGTCGCGGTGACAAACTCCGCTGAGATCGTGGTGTAGGGGTTGCAGTATGAGGGGGTGGAGTGGGGCTCGGGTGAGGTGAAGGATTCTGCCTCACGAAACCGCCTCTAACAACTGGCGTAGGACTCTCTCGACGTACTCCTGAAGCTTCTGCACCCGCTCCGGTTCTCGTGAACACCATCCTGATGATCAACGAAAACCAATCGTTACTAAGAGGTCTAAAGAGAACTTATCTTAATAGAAAGAAAGCCTAAAAGACGCTTCTCTCTGATACCAACTGTAACGCCCCGTTCCCGGACACCGAGTCCTTATCCGGAAATCGAAACGTTCGGCACGCATAATATTAAATAAATAATATTACACGTAAGCCTCTAATACGTCGTATCAAATAAAAGCAAACGGAAGCTAAAAAGACTCGGGTAATTTTTTCAAACATCTCCGAATAGAAATTCAAGAACTAGAGAAGGAAATGTAAAGTTATTACATCCGAAACAAAACCAACGAATCCCAAAACAGTACGAATTCCAAAGTACTAAAAGTAAACTACAAAATCCAATAATAATCCAAATCTAGGAAATAAATAAAGAAATGAATAATAATTAATCAAAGTCTTCAACTCCGGCGTCCTCAAACGTCGTCATCAAAGTTCTCCTCGAACTCATCATTTACCTGTTCGTCTTCTCTCCCCAAACACATAAATAAACATGCATTTGAGGTAAGTACAATGTACAAAGTAAGAAGTAGAAGCTACAATATGATTAAGGTTTATTATTAAAAGATTTGCCTTACTGAGACCGACTCGATCTAGGGTTCACTACATGCCCATCGACACGTCGTGACTATACGTTTCTAACTTAGCTTATCTTTGTTACATCATTACTCAAGGGCACAATGCATGGTGAAAATTCCACCACGAGATATACTTGCCAACTACGGTGATTAGCACCGGTAGTCCCGGGATCTCCCCGGTATGCATATACGTTCGATGGATTTCCTCCACTACCCTTCAGCCTTTTGAGCCAGTAGCGTTGTCCACCTTTTATGAACGTATCACATCGCCGATTTGAATCAGTGCCTAACCAAGAATAGATGACGTTTTAGCTTTTACTACACTTATGTAATTATTAATGTGAATTAACTAGTGACCTAAGTGTTTTCAGAATAATACTCCCTTATCAGCTCTACTCCCTCACTTAGACAACTAGACATCACATCCTATCAATTACACAGACATTGATGAACCCTAGTTCATCAAAGCACAAGCCCTTTCATGCCCTTCCGACGGATCCGAACTTCAACTCCCTTTAAGAGTACATTCGGTGTTTTAACTGAACGAATCAGAAACTCAATCGGGGCTTGTTCATATTCAATTAATGTTATTTAATCATGAATTAAGGTTTAAAATTCAAAACATAGCTTAAAACAACATTACATAGAAAGCTGGGGCAATGCGTGCGCATTACTCTAGAATGCGTGCGCATCCTGCTGCACTTATTCTAAGCAATCATGTATCAGGAATGCGAGCGCATTGCTAGCCAATGCGTACGCATCCTACGCAGAAAAAGCCCTAAAACATGTTCTTCAACCCTTAACGATCTCTACTCGTTTTCAAAACATCTTGCACATGAATTATAGCAGAAAAACATGTCTTTTAAGATCCAAAACAAAACTTAATCCTTAAACATCATCTAAGCTTAAAACTTGATACAATATGCATCCAAAACATGATCTATTCTACTCTAAACCACAATTAGATTGTAGGAAGAGTTTCTTACCTTTAGCAAGCTTATTCCAACAGCAAAACTCAGAGAAACAACAGCTAAAACCGATCTTTCTCTTATCAATGCTTCAACTTTCTGCAATCAAAACGTTGCCTTCTTCACAACGATTCCGGCGCTCTACTCGATCTGAAAACCGTCAAGAATTGCTTTAACAGCCGATTGAAAAACTCTCAGCCCTAATTTTTGGCTCACACACGCAGAGAGTATTTTGGAGGTGGAGAAAATCTGATTTCTAGTAGGTTATAAAAATTGTGGGGATTTATTCTCCTTAAATAGAAAATCCCAAAAAAAAGATAGAGATCTTATTATCTTCCTTTATAATAAGATAAATCCCAAAAAAGGATAAAGATCTTATTAACTTCCTTTATAATAAGATAAATCCCCAAAAAAAGATAAAGATCTTATTATCTTCCTTTATAATAAGATAAATCCCAAAAAAAAGGATAAAGATCTTATTATCTTCCTTTATAATAAGATAAATCCCAAAAAAAGGATAAAGATCTTATTATCTTCCTTAACTATATACATATATATATTTCGAAATATACATATATAATTTAACAAATACTTAAACTCCGAATAAAAGGAACCGAACCCAATATTTCGTTTTCGCAAAATGACACGTCTGCCCTTTCCCGAAAATCGGAATATTACAAACATCACCTTTGCATTCTTCCCCTGTTAAACAAGAAAACTTTTTTGTGTAATGTGACGAAGTTGCATAAGAAATGGATTGCAACTGGTGAATTGCAAAGTCAATACGTGGAAGTACATTATCCAAACAAACTCTTTCCACATTCCACAAAACGACAGAGGCTCTTTACCTAAATGAAATGGTTATGATATGCAGTTGATTGGTGCGTTTAATACAAGCGATCCATATTCAAGGTAAAGAGGCTGAAATATTTAGAAGGCGGTAATGTTAAGAGAAAAGGGGGTGGAAGGGGGGAATCTAATCTAACAAAAGTAAAATGAAAAAGGATAAAGGAGAATAATTAATAAGTAATAGGCACATACGATCAGAACGTAAAACACCACTTTTAGGTATATAGAGTCATTAAGGCATCGGATTGGTTGCAGGCCACGTGCTATCCATCGACAGTCCTGGAGAAATAGAATAGCTGTGTAACTAAACATTTGAACAGCAGAACGGAGAAAATGGATTAAAGGGTTCCATAGAATTCCTAGAATAATCCCAAATAGGATTTGACATGGTTAATACGATCACGATCCAAATTCCATCTCTAGCAATGCCGAAATGTGAAGGGTAAAATATGAAGTTAAAAAAGAAGGGGTCATGACATAATTTCCAATATAAAGAACATCAGGCTTTTCAAGAAGCACCCCTTCTTTGAACATCATGCTTTCAACTGCAAGAAAAACTTCATATATGCTCCAATACTCATAACAAATAGATCCATTACAACAAGAAACTCTGTTTAAACTATTATGCAACTTGAAAGAAAGCATGATTGCATGTTTCTGTCACTTATAATATAAAAGCGTTATCTTTAGAACACCTGTTGCATTTTATGTCACCGTACTTTAAGTAAAGGACATGTTACCCACAACTGGAAACAAAGCAACAGATAAACTAACACAATTGAGATAACATTGATCTAGAAATAAATGTAATATCAAAAAAAACTTGCGTGAGTGTTACTCATTTCAAAGCTACCAAATCCCCAGGTTAAGCTGAAGTAAGCGAGCTGAAGATGACCGCATGAATACAAAAAATTTCAGGGCATATCACTGATGACACTAATCCGTGCTCGACCATAAGCACCACAATCATATTGTTGTCAAAGTATGAGAAGATTGCACATATGACTCACTGATGTTGAAACAGACGTCGTACCAAATTCAAACCAGCACTAACACACTATATACATTATTATGCAGCTTGTAAAGTAAAACAATTACTATATGTGAAACATAGACATTACCTTCAAAGTCACCTAGTGTGAATGACCAAGATAGCCATATATCACCCTGCAACAAACAAATTCCTCCTTGAGATCCTTTTTGTGGATTCAATGAATTACTAAAAAGCTAAGGAAGGAAAAATTACCTCTTTAAATATTACTATCTTGCCTTCTTTCTGCCACTATCACCATCATCGTGTTTCAAATGTTTATCAATGGTTTCATGTATTTGTCTATGACGGCAACCGTATCAATGGCACCAAGCTTTCTCACCAAATCTACAAAACTAAATATCAAACAAAACCAATAATTTCCCCAGCTGATCACGACTAGAAATTCAAATCATTAAAATGCATCTTGTACATGACAAGAAAAAAAAGCCCTCGTCCCAAACTCACCATCCCTGGTCATTCCAATGCCACTGTCAACGATGGACGATGTGTTATTCGTCTTGTCAGGGGCTGTGTGAGTTAAAAGCACTGGTGGATCACCGAACTTGTTCTTGTCAACAAAACTTTCCATCCTGACAAGGGCAAGAGCCTAAATTCAAATAATAATCGTAAGAATACACACTATGAAGCATTAATGTAGTTACACTTGAAAGAAAGAACCACCACCACCACACACACACACGAGATATGAAGCATATACTAAATGAAATGTCGGGCACGGCCTTATATTACAATACCAAAACAAAACTACCACTAACAGCACAAATATGAAGCACAATTGAGCAAGTATGCAGTTCTTCTTCTCTTGTTTGCCAACTTGTTTTTTTCCTTATTCTTAGTCATCTCAAAACGTTTTCGATCTCCCCATGTATTTCTTATGCCTTCTTACCATTAAAGATTTTTAGCAGGAGTTAGAATAGAATTTTGAATGCATTTAAAGATTTAGACCTTAACTAAAACGTGTGTCGTAACAGAATCAAACTTGAAAGCAGACCTATTTGTGAGTGAAACGGAGCAGTAAGATGAAAACATACAATTTTCATAGCGATGAAAGCTTCAAAACTCCGAACCTGAATAATATTCAACTGCTGGGCACGGACTCATCAGTTGTTTCTCACCAATATATGCAGTGACGATTCTTGCCATAGTCTTTGCAGAAATCATTGATTGGATAGCTTGATCGATCACCGTGTTTGATTGTTCTCTTGATTTAAAGAAATGAATAACAATGTTGAGGACTGAATGTCATGACAGAAGGTCGCCGGAAGTAGTCACCGGAGCTTATAAAACAGGAGGGATGTGGGCTAGTAAAAGGAGACACGGATGAGGTTTTCTAGCATCTCCGTTCCCGTAAAGAATATGCGAAATGGTGTTTTTTTTAAACCATATGGACGATTTAGAATAATATTTAATTAATAGAATAATAATAAAAATATAAATAAAAATAAAAGTAAAAAGGTATGGTATCTGTCGCGTTTAACAGGATTGAGAGAAACACATGAGAAATGGAAATGAGAGACAGCTGAACGTGATAGACAGGAAACTTTGAAATGGCATAACTTTGGCCACACTTAACCGATTTGGACAAATGACCATTCTTTTTGTAGGTTTTTGTGACAAGTAATTGAATGAAGTGGTGAAACAGGATCAACACGGTCGATTTGAAGGTTAAAAAGACTAAGAAAGACGTGTTTGTTGATGTTAAAACTTTGAATGGCCGTAACTTTATGCTCGTTTATCTGTTTTCGACGATTTTTTTTTTTGATTTCATGTAACTTTTCGAGATCTATGCACCGCAAACTGCCACAGGCGGTTTGGCCTGTCGGATTTTGAAAATAAGTCCGTTTTCTTACCTAATTCTAAGTTCGAAGTGATGTTTTACAACTTCTTCAATTTGTTTTGTTTATTATGAATGCAATCTAATGATCCGATTTCTTATATAATTCAACTAAATTATATATAGACCCAATTTGATGTTTTTTGAGTGCATGGTTGTTATATCATATGCTGCAACTAGGGCTGAACAAAATAACCAGTAAGTCGTAACAAGGTTTCCGTAGGTGAACCTGCGGAAGGATCATTGTCGATTCCTGCTAAGCAGACGACACGAGAACATGTTCAACGCACGGGCGTTCGGGAAGAGGGAAACCACGGCCCGATGCCCCGAGCATGGCGTCGACAACCGGTCGCTCGTCGTGCAAACAACCAACCCCGGGCGCAGAAACGCGCCAAGGAAAACGAAAAAAGGATGGCCTGCCTCCCGTCGTGCCGTACGCGGTGTGCACAGGAGGATCACGGGCGCCTAAAGAAACAAAAACAACTCTCGGCAACGGATATCTCGGCTCTCGCATCGATGAAGAACGTAGCGAACTGCGATACTTGGTGTGAATTGCAGAATCCCGTGAACCATCGA